>OZ022264.1:266949769-267599769 GCA_963978885.1 Nemotelus pantherinus | reverse complement strand
GGTTTTTCGTCCATGGCTGCATTCGCACCAGGAACCACAAACTCGTAGTTGGTACTCTACTCACGCAAAATGTATCATTCAAATCCTGGCTAAAAGCAACAAAACAAAAGCCATAACCTGAAGAATAGCTACGAATGCAAAAACAGATTATTCCTTTCATAGCAAGCGAGGAATCCAACACAAGGTTTTTAGATCCAGGTTTTGACTTTGGGCGTATGCAACATATCTTTGATAACACCAGCAAGCTGGTGCGTAGTCAAAAAACTATACCTTCAGTGGGCATCTCTACCTGGATATCATATCTACGTAGATTATGAAGTACAAGGTAAGGCATGCATGCAGCATACAATGCAGCAAAACAGATCATCAATATTCTTGATTCAAAAATGAGTGGTTTTTTTATAAATAAAGTTAACGAAAATTACTTTTTATACACCTATCTTAGAGAAATAGTTAAGCTTTCGCTTCGATCCTAGAAAAAATATTCGCTTTCACTAGAAATGTACTAATTACTTTAAAAAAAATAGATGTTGCATTATATACGTACACATTAAATCTCTACAATCGTAGCTCAACAATCATCAATCATACTCATTTAGTATTGAACAGCTAATTGTATTGATATGCACGATTAGACAACACTAGATACAGATCCACTGCGAAGATACAAAAAAACATACAATCTGCTATTTCATTTCGAATCTCCTCCTACATGCTGACATACATACATACAACAATTCAATGCACTTTGCATTACTTGAAAGTGCTCTGAGTTAATTGTTGTTGTATTAGAGCAGGAGATCCACATGAAATAGAGGCACATATGTACGTATGTACACGACTTCGTACCGATCAACAGCTACACGCGAAACTCATTTCCATAATTTCGTATCTTTTATGCAAATAGAAAGCTCGTATGTATAAACTACATATGTATATACATTACTTGGACCTTGCATTTGAACAAAGTTCATTGATACTTAAGCGCAACTGAATAAGATATTCAATGAGTGTGTCGTGTTTGTTGGGAGATTCTGTCTATACATTCAAGTGTTTTTGTATTCTTTATAATTGCATGCATTTTTCTAGTTGATTCATTCTTCATTATCGGTATTATCATAAAATATCATTAAACTTGGAATGTTTTACAGCTGCCAAATATTGATAGCTTGATACAGAATACAGACTTAGCTTCATATAAAATGAAGGATGTACCTAGAGCTTTTTTTTTTTTTAGATTGATAGATTTGCAATTGAAATAATTTCCAGCCCGTGCAGTCACTTTCGACAGTTCTTTGACATTTATGTTCAGTATTGTTTGAAAAGTGATTGTGATTAGACTTAAACCATAAAAAAACTTCGGCATCGTTAAAAAAAATTAGATATCTGTTCTTGATTTTCCAAGTGGTGGTGTGATGTTTATGGTTCTCATAAAGTGCTTGCAGGATTTTGCACTCTGCATGACGCAAAACGGGCAACGCATTCAAAGGAAACGCTACGAGTGAAAGAGTAGGGGGAAATTGAGTCAGTTTGGCTTTACTCTAGTAAGCATAGAAACCGACCATCACACACCACGAAATCATCAATTTCCAAACGGTATAAAAACGAAGTTTACTTGGTAATGCAGCCCCATCACAAATACGCAAAGCAGTATAATGCTTGAGTTACAATCAATGCAACCAACATTTGCTGCCAAGTTTTGTTGGTGGAACGAGTTACAATCAATGCAACACAACATTTACTGTCATCTGTCACTGGCTATATTAAAGAAATTGCTGTTCGATAATTTGGATCCTTTAAAGTCTCGGAAAGATATATCAGTGAATATTTTATCCTCTAAAAGCAGCGGAGTGTAATAAAAAGCAAAAATGAGACAAAAAAATACAAATTCTGATTGTCATTTACATATGACAGTTCCGATTTCCCGAACGCTCATAGGAACAGGTGGAATTGGGTATTTTGTTGCCATGCCAAGTTTGAGGTATGAGCAAACTCTGCTGCCAAGCAAAGTTGTGTTGCATCATTGTAACTGCTCTCATACGTTCTCATGGGTTCAAACTCATTTTGACGTGCAACAAATGTTGGTTGCATTGATTGTAACTCTAGCTTTACTGTCATCTGTCACTGGCTATATTAAAGAAATTGCTGTTCGATAATTTGGATCCTTTTAAGTCTCGGGAAGAGATATCAGTGAATATTTTATCCTCTAAAAGCTGCGGAGTATAATGCAAAGCAAAATTGAGACAAAAAAATACAAATTCTGATTGTCATTTGCATGTGACATTTCCCATTTCCCACACGTTCATAGGAACTAGTGGAATTGGATATTTTCAAAAATGTTGTTGCCATGCCAAGTTTGAGATATGAGCAAACTCTGCTGCGCAACAAAGTTGTGTTGCATCATTGTAACTACTCTCATACGTTCTCATGGGTTCAAACTCATTTTGTTGTGCAACAAATGTTGGTTGCATTGATTGTAACTCCAGCATAAGTTTGTAACACCTTTACCGTTCAAACGTCAACGAGAAACACACACGAATCAATGACCCACCAGAAGAGAAAGGTGGCCTAGCTAGTCGTAAATGGTCCGTGGGTCTCTTTCTACAATCGGATTTCGATTCTACTTGCACAAATTAGGCTACATAATACCGAAATTCTCAAAAAAAGATGAATAAAACAAAACCGTTCGTGATTCCGAAAAGTAAGCATAAACCAACATGCGTTTACTTTCTGACAGTTGATAGTAGCCGATCAGGTGTCACAACTTAGTAGACTCGTTTAACTGCCCGGAAACATAGTATTCACCAAAATCCAGAAATCGGTTAAGTTAAGCAGATTTGAAAACATAAGAAATCAAACGGGGCGGGTGTCTCGAGTCCACATCTGTAGATCACTAGAATGAATTGAAAATATTAAGCCCGTCAGCGGACGTTATGTCCCAGAATTTCCGGGTATCCTGCATTTAACTAGACTTGGAGGCAGAAATAAAGTTTGCATTCGGAAAACAGGGATATATTCTGCATTGGTTTGATTTGGGGAGGCGAAAACATTCGCAATTCACAAAAATTTGAAATTATTGAGTTCGGAGGCGCACGTTCAAACAGAATAGCCCATAAAATGGGAGTTCATTTTGCGACAGAATTAAGAAGGTAAAATATTTCCAAAATGCCAAGAAGATGTATATCTTTATAGATATATAAGTGTTAGTTCGAGAAATCCGAGCATGAAGGTATTGGTGGATCTCAAACGTGTTATAGGCTGCACAGTACTAGGGAAGGACGTCCGACTAGTAAACTTTGTGCTATCCCTTATACCAACAAACCAGTTGCCTGGGAAGCACTATGAAAAACAAAACAAATGGTTCAAACCCCATCAGATCATGAGGCAAAAATGACGAATGACTTCAATCGACTGGGTTTGGAAGTAAAGCTACAATATGATAAGAAACTTGAGTTGTGGTTAAATTTGCGTGGATAGTCACGGTATTATGATTTTCTCAGGCTGCTTAGAAGTAATAAGTTTCACTGGTTTAGAAAAATTATATAGAATACATACATACAATGCATACAAATACGAATCGAGTGGTAGAGTTTGAAGTGACGGCCTAAATAATTTAATAATATTCTAATTATGGAAATTTTGCAAAAATTCGTTATAATAGATTTAGTGAGCTTTGTAGATTGATTTTAGAGAAATAACTGTTTCGATATTGATCAGTAGAGTCTAACTAGCATATGAATGAAGGTAATTAAATACCTTATATTGCGTAAATTAAAAATAGGAAAAAAATTAAAAACAAAGTTTGAAATCATTGTGGTGGCTGTTTTGCCTGTTGTGATGTCTACCGTGCCGTGAATTTATGTGGTGGCTATTTCGATGGGAACAAGGGACTAGCAAAGAGATATTTTGCAGGGATATAATTAGTGTATACTAAGCTAAGATTTTGGACAGTTCGTTAATAGTCGCTTGATTTGAAGCTTCTCTATTTGGGACTGGTGCAGGCAATACTACGTTGATTAGGTTTGTTTGGATGTGCTTCGTGAGCCGAATTTTATTTAACAGCTCTATGTCTAAAATTAAAGTGAGCAACTGACAGCCACGGCCCGTCTTCGACAAGTTAGCCTCGACCTCAAGGGATCTGAACTGATTTACTGGGAACTCAATTCAACGAAAACATTGTATTGCGAAATGGATCAGTGTTTTGACTAGCAACACCATGTAATTGAAGCCACTCAATTACTCTTTGTCAAGTTCTGTAAAGTTTTTGGTGTACGAGGTGTGTTCAGAAAATAATAGGAAATTTCGTTTTTTGAAAAAAATATTTATTTATACGTATACATTAATGTTGTCGCCTTCAAAATAGTTCCCATTGTGCCAGCGCTTCTTCCAATCCTCGAAACACTTCTCAAACTCGATATTCGGGATAGGCTTCAGCTCTTTCAGCGATGCGCTGTTGATAACATCTTTGCTTGTAAAACGACGGCCCTTTAAGGTTCTCTTTATTTTTGGAAACATGAAAAAGTCACACGAAGCTATGTCTGGCGAATATGGATGCTGGGGCATCATTGCAGTATTGTTTTTGGCCAAAAATTTCCGAAAAAGTAATGAAGTGTGAGCAGGTGCATTGTCGTGATGCAAAAGCCATGAATTGCTTTGACACAAGTCCGCACTTTTTACTCTATATTGACCGTTCGACCAAGTGGAAAAAATTCATGATGCACTATGCCATTAAAATCGAAGAATACAGTGAGCATCACCTTCACGTTCGACCGCACTTGTCGCACTTGGTGATTCATTATGCCTCCACTGGGACGATTGAGCCTTAGTGTCGACGTCATACCCATAAACCCATGTTTCGTCACCTGTTATAACATGTTTCAGTAATTCTTCATCGTCATTGTCTTCATTTAGTGACACCTGAGCAACTTCCATTCGCCGCTGTTTTTGTTTGAAATGCAACAATACATTTTGCTGCCACGCGTTTCATACCCAAAACATTGGGAAAATTTCATGGAATGAGTCAATCGATATCCTAGCATCTTCACCGACTTCTTTGATTATAATTCGGCGATCGCTCATAACCATTTCTTTCATTGTTTCCACATTTTCATCGGTTGTTGATCTGCTGGGGCGTCCGGTGCATTTGTTATCTTCAACGTCTTCCCGGCCATCTTGAAAACGCTTAAACCACTCGTAAACTCTTGTTTTACTTAGAGGCCTTTTGCATAGGGCTTTGTTAATATTTCACACACTTTGATACACTTTGCTTCATTCTTAACATAAAATTTAATACAAATTCGTTGATCCATTTTTTTTTAGCAACCAAAAATCGCCGAGCTCAGTTAAACACGTCTCACCTTAGCGGCTGCCACAGACAAAGTAAACAATGTATACAGCTGAAAATTTTATCATGCTTCAGGAGCATGTATACCAACATAAAAAAAAGTGTGACAATCGGACTAAGAATTCCCGTTATTTTCTGAACACACCTCGTATGCTGATAACCTACAAACTACTCAGATCATAAAAGCTAATAATAAGCGCATAATCGTTGAGATAAAGTCTTGATTGCTCAAAATAGTAGCCAATAGGTTGTATTCAGCAAAAGCAGCCAAAGAGACGAGATTTAATTCATGAAATCTTATTTTAATCACAATTTCATGAACCATTCTTCATAATGAGCAACAATTTTCTATTCAATCTCAAAGTTTTGGGCTTTATTATCTAAAAAAAAATATACATTGCTTTCAAAAAAGCATTCTGTGCGAGCTTTAAATCAAAAAACTATAATGAGCGATACCAATGACACTTGCAAAATTGTATGTGCCTCTCTAACAAGAGCCGTTATGTCTGCACTTGTAAAAAGTAGCGATTTCAAATATCGTAACAGATACTTATTGATAAGTCAAGGGCAGAAAACCAACATTTTTGTGACTGTTCGGACGTCTATCGTACTTGTGGAAGCTATGTTTTCTTTAAAATCTTACAGATAGAGGTGCCGTTTCTGATGTATTTCATTTAAACGATGACAGACATTAGTGAGACAGAAAATATTTTTAAAAATATTGCATGAAAATCTAAACTGATGTAACATACAAATCTAAACTGATGTAACAAAAAAAAATCCAGTCTACAAATAATATATAAATAGTCTATCTATTCAACTATCATTCAAACGACTTTTTTTTCCAAATCTATCAATCTGCTTAACAACCTAATTGGCTAAGTACAGAATGTGCGTGGATTGCCTAATACCCAAGCTCAATCATCGTCTCGTATCTCTACACTCAACTCAATAATCCATCTGTTTCGACCTCTCTCCATTGAAAAATCATTTATTTCAACCAGATTGCATCTTTCATCTTTTTCTTTTTCTTTTCGTTTTTCTACTGAAACATACCAAATTGTATTCGCATAGTGTTTTCTTTTGCTAGTACGACTGCTACTGGCACTTTTGACCGCAATGATCGTGGCGATTTGGGTCCCGCAGAAGTTGTTGTTGTAACGGATGAAAGTGAATTTAAATCGTTACAATGCTTAGCTTAGATGAAATAAGCGAAAACACACATACTGAAAATCAGACATATTCAATATTCCGATACAGGCAGCTTTTTTTGATGTTGTTTTTGTTGTTTCTAGACAAGGTACAATACGAGGCTGCCGCAACTGGAAATATTTATGGGATATCTCGGTCACGATTTGCAGATGTCTAAATTACCGCAAGATGAGCGTGTAGATACTTTGAATTCAGATTGGTCGGATGGCGCCATGAAAGATCGAGATTTTTCGTTACAAATTAGATGAATGAGACACATACATATTCATGAGAGATATTAAATTGGATAATTTCGTGGTTTTTTCGATGCTTGGAGTAAGAAAATTTAAGTAAAATGGAATGATTAGCATCGTGTGATCGTGTTGTTTTAGTGGCGGAAGGATTTGAAGTAAATAATCGTTTGAATTTGGTTGTTATGTGGAGGTTTGGATTCTAGAATCAATGTTTTTGTAGCAATTTAGCTTGATTGTCCAAATGCAGATTTCCAAGGTCTGCAAGTTTAATTCAACATCAGTCAGCCATGTGCTTGTTGCATATATTTTGGGCTGATATGCTAGATTCTAACATACTTGAGAATTTTTCAACCACATTTTAATGAGCAATCATATATTTCTCATATGTTATTATTTATAAAATTATTATTTATTATTATTTATAACGATTTTTTAAATATTCAAACCAACTCTAATCATAACCAATCAACATTTTTTTGCATTTAATTACCATTTTAATCACCCCATTTCCATACAAACGAACATAAACCACTCCGCACAACAAATTTAAATAAATGTTCAATTTCGTACCAACGACAACAACCTCCTCAAGTTCGCTATAAATATGTACAAAATCAAATATTTTCATTGAAAACTAATCTGATTTCAGAGTTCGTTCTATTTGTATTCTCTCATTCGAAATTCGTAATTCAAGGTTTTCAACATTTTTATTTGTTGTTGCTTGTTTTGTTGTTAAGGTTTGTTGTTGTGGTTGTTGTTGTTGCCGATTCAAGCTAAAGTATTTCAGCTGTATGGCTTAACTTGCTCAGCTCATTTAGTTGACATTATGCAATTTGATTTGTTTGATTCGATGCGAAATCGTGTTTTCGGGTGTTCGAGTATAGAATTCGTAAAAGTAGGGTGATTTGGAAGCATTTGCGAGTCATTTTTTATTGAGGAAATTCTTTGAGTACGAATGTTACGATTTGATTTTGCATTTGGTTCCTGGTTCACGTGCTCTATGTTGACTGGATTGGAATTTGATTTGCCGGTTAATAGCGCGGTGGTGAATTCATGATTGTTGTAACGATTTTGGCATATTTTGATGAATTTTTATAGATTAAAAAGAAATGGTTCGAAATTGATAGTATGGCTACTGAATTTGCATCAAAATGAGCTTCATAATTGATTTTGGAGCTATTTCTTTTGAGCGCCCAGCGTGGGCTGAAGTACATTTTAATCATTTTTAGATTCGTATGGTGTTTCGCTTATTGTTATGGCAAGCAGTCAAACTGCCACTGTAAATTACTTTTCCATGTCTTTTGATCAATTTTCGATACATTTTCGTCAGTGGATAATACAAACTCAATGTAGGGTAGCTACCGGTAGTCGGCCGTTTGCCGGTACTCAGCCATTTTCGTCCTTAAATACTCAACAATATGATTCCAACAAGCGCATAGTGTATAGAATTATGTTTACAGAAATTTACGTGCTTTTTATTCTAGGAACTGATATTTTTTCTCACCATGAAGTGTGATGTAGTGAGACTTTAATGCAGTCAGGGAGCGTCACACACATCTTCTGAATGGATGGAAGCGTTCGTTCTCTAATCACAGATACATACTCAAACAAATATTTTTTGACTTTGAGGAAGTCATTTCTTTTAAATATCCCATACATCCCATGTGTGATACTGGTATTCTATTATATAATAATTAATAATTAATAATAATAAAAAGAAAAATAAAAATAAAATATAAAAATATTGCCTAACCGTCCACGATGATGGTTGAAAATGACTCCTGCTATAACTATCTCTGTAGACAGTTAGATCCTAATTTCTAGGTTCTTCGATCTCAGGCTGCAACCTGACAGGCAGCGCAAACCTACCAGTACCGTTACTTTGCAGAACAAATCATTTAATCATCTACTTTGCAGGCATACGACACAGGCAGCTTTAAGGTGATCAAAATTTCGGCTGGAAGTAGTTAAATAATCATTTCCACGAACAAAAGGAGTATGTAAGCATGTCAACATTTGCTGACATTTGAACTAAATTTGGACGTTGCACACATCGTTCGCCTTTTCTTTTCTAAATTTACATTAAAATTATCCTTGATTTGACAAGGAACAATAAATCACTGCTTGCGAAAACTGGCATATTTTTCATGTTCATTGTCCTATTACTCTGAATCGCTAGAATATTCAATACAGTGTTTATTACTGCATTTGCAGTAATAAAGACATTTTGCAAGCTGCAGTAACAGCGTATTGTCAAATAGAAGCGAGAGATCAAAGCGTAAGATAAAACTTGCAGCTGATGGAAAAAAGCCAACATGATACAACGTACAAAAGAGTAGTCAAAAAACTTCCCCTAATGATGCTCCGTCCAGGAAAGTTAAATCACCGTCAACGTCCGGTTCGAGCTTTCTTCTGCCATCAGCCCTTTGCTTCATGAAAAGCAGGATGTGATCGGTTTGTAAAAAGAAAACAATGAAGTCTGAGGTCCCTACAAGTTCTTTTAATAAATTAAATTTGAGGCCAGAACTGAGGATATTACTGAACTTATAACGAAAAACTATACGAAAAGAACAAAACAATAACGAAAACTTTAAAAAATAAAAGGAAATATTGAAAATAATTGGCAGTTTTTGACTAAATTTGCTAAGATTATCACAGTTTGAATACGATATTCTGTTTAGATTAGGGAATAGTGCGGTTTTAAGTAAATTTAATAATTTTTATCATAGATTCTCAGTCACCAGCAGAGCTCAACCTATTGGGTCTACAAAATCCCTCCTTAAAAACCGCTGCTTTTACGTTTTTGCGGAAATTTTTCTGTGTGGAAGTAATGCTTGCCTAATTTCTTTGTAAACTAAAGCAATTCTATAGATACTGGCAAATGATGGCAACAGAAGGCTCCAACATATCTGCGTTTTTTCCTACATTTCTCTAATTAAGTACACTGGCTACTTGATGACAATTTTGTTGATTGTTCTGCAATAGAAATTAAACTCTGAATAAAAAAAATGACATATGAAATCGCAATGCCTATGCAACCACCTCAACCGTCTTTAAAAGAATCAAGGACTATAGTACAGTTATTCCAACCAAAACTCGAGAATATTCCATAAAAAATTATTTGCAATCAAATATTTTTTTTGCTTTAAACAACATTGAAATGCGAATACCATAAAAAAAATGTTTACTCGTCGATTCCAATCGAAAAATGCCAACCGGCACACATATTTACTCAAAGAAGTGCCATTATTGCTGAGAAACAAAAACAAAAACGCGGCGTCGTTGCTTTTTTCAAATGACTAATGCCTGATTAAACCAACTGACGAAAACAAACGCGACGGTGAGGGACGGCGCCAGGAGCCTTAATTTGCCGTGCCACGGGTGCCTTTCCATGAGACGCGGTCAAATAGGTCGAAGACAACAATCTTGTTCCATACAAATTCTGAAACATCTTGAAATCATAATGATAATAGATTGAGAAAATACTCGTTTCATTTCAAAAAATATTATTGTCGTAGCGCACAAGGTCACCACCATCGTAGACCACTTCTGGTTTGGTCTGGCGCGATCGACTGAGAACGGACGGCTAGATGGATGGATAGATGGATGGGTGGATGGACGGCTATGGCTCTGTTTACCGAATTTTAAGTTGAGTGATACAAATGACCTTCAGGGCCTTCATTGAAGCTCTTGAGCTTGGAATAATTTAACGCTTTAATTTGAATGTTTCTTGTTGATAATTCGCAACAAGTGCGGATGGGTGGCGAGACCTAGGGCTTGAACTATTGTTTTTTTATGCAGATTTCGACTGGGCAATGTGGTGGAAATTTTTACTGAAGGTGACAGAAGAATGATGGAATGGAAGCTATTGTGTGATGCAATGTCAGGCTGTATTCACTCAAATGAATTTTAGAGCCATCAACAAAAACAAAAACTGTTTTTTACCTTCTGGTCGAAAATCTATTTATTCAAGCCTTTGATGACGTAGTCATTGAAAATATCAGATTTCATCCAGTCCGTATCAGATTTTCCCAAAAACCAATCGCTGGGTATGGTAGTGATAACGTCTTCTGGTGGTCCTAAATAAAGGAACACAACACACAAGGAGGCAACATTTCGCCACCGGCTGCAAAGGAAAGTAATACTGAAAGTGGTTTTATAAATGTTTTAGTATCGAGGGGCAACAGTTTTTCCCGTTTGGAACATAAAATTTGTATCTTCGCCATTGAATATTTTACTATTGTTGTTCGAAATGTCGATAGCGCCAAGAGATTAAGAATAATTCTGCAGATTATCAAACCATTTTTATGCTCTCTTGGGTTACCACAGCTCGTCCTTTTGATATAGTCTCTGGCACTCAAAACGGCAGCACGAGACTCTTTTTGAGTAACGTTCTGTACAATTTTCTGCGTCTGCGATTGTTTTTAAAGGGGTTTGGGGTTTTTAAAGGGGTTATGCTGTGAACTGTGTTTAAAATATCTTCCGGTTTAAGCGAAAAGCCGCATTTTTAACTTGTTTATAGAAGTCAGTCGAACGTTGGGCGACACGAACTGGCTTTCTACAGCATGCAGCAGATCCTTAACACAACCTACCTCATCTTGGGCCAGTTTTCCCAAGAAAGGACTCCATCCTTTTTGCTGGACAGAGCACTCTTTGGCTATTTCGTCGAATGGCCGAGCTAGCCAGGCAGCAATCTCCGTAAGTTTAGGCATCTTAGATAGTTGTTTTGTGATTCCTTGGTATAAATTGCCAATAGGTGAGACTTTTAGTCGTCATCGCGAAACGTCTTAGAAGGAATCTTTTGCCGTTTCCTAAGAACTTTGAAGGCTGACCTTCTAGTTGCGTAAGCCAAATTGACTAGTGGGATGGAAAATGAGTGCTTCAGCAGGAAGAAAATGGGAAATTCGGTTTATTTATTGTAGCTATAGCAATTAGTATTGGGTCGTCAATCATATTGATATGTATTTGTATGAGTTACTCATTTTCAAATTTGAGGTGGTACAATGTCATACTTCAAATGAAGTGTCATGTTGCATTGCTTCAATTATCTATAAGTTTCCAGCGCCGCTGGCAGCCATACAGCCCCATACCATTACGCCGCCACGGTAAGATAGAACATTTATGCTAAGTACTGGTTACGTTTTTTTTATAGATGGGGGATTTTTCATTATTGATTTTAGCATACTTCCACATAAGATTTTCATATTTTGGAGAATGATTTAATAGAGTATGTAGTTTTTGAATTCGGCGTTAACTCAAAAATGAAAAAACAATGTAGGTGAAACGTTTATGCTAAGGAGAGCAGTACTGTTACTAATCTACTAAACAATTTCCCAAAAATGGTAGCTAATTACCACCAAATTTTTTGTTTAAGTATCGTGCAAATCATACTCAAAACTAAACTCGCATGCATACATATTTGCCTTGTACAGCAATCCCTGTGCCTCAAGTATCACAAGTCAATCGCTTCAAAGTTGAGCAAAGCACATCAATATGACAAAAAATGAGGTGGTACAAATTTTGTCCCGTGTACTACAATCAGTGCGCCTCAAGAGTCTCAAGTCAATCGCTTCAAAATCAACCGCAGCACCTCAATGTGACAAAAAATGAGGTGGTACAAATTTTTTCCCGTGCTCTCAAGTCAATCGCTTCGAAGCTTAGAAGCAATCGCTTCATGACAAAAAAAATGAGGTGGTACAAATTTGAAACTTGAGGTGATGTGACATTTTGTAGCTGCGTATGGGACATTTGTCATGCATCTTGTATGAGTAACACAACACTAATAGCAATCAACCCGCGATAAGCTTGAACATTCTCTCTCCTCGCAACAAGACTATAAAACCCAAGAGTCTAAGTCAGCACAATCAATGATTTCAGTTTCCTTTCTCACAAAACAGCTCTTATATTTTTATAAAATCAAATCAAAACGAATTTGCTCTAAATTCAACTACGATAACATTTAACATTTTGTCGTTCCGTTTCTATTATCTGCGTTTCTATTATCTAAAGCGACACTGTTTTTATCAGCCATGAACCCAACTCAAGTTGATCGTCCCTCACTTGGTCTATTGAAATCGATCACAGAGGTCAACGATGCGAACCAGAAGTGCGAATTGCTCTAGTTCACGATAATGTCCAGCTCTTTTCTCGTCGCTGATTATAATATTTTATGTCTTTACACTCAAGACTTGACTTATTGCAGGGAACGTGATCTTTTATTTGTCCAACTGCAAAATGAAACAACATTGCACAAAACTGCAGCAGACATCGCCCACTTGCGATACGTTCCAAGCCGTCCGCTGAGCGATTCACGCTCCATTGCGTTGACTCTACAGATACGTACCGTTATTGATAAGCTTTATTCGCATTTGCACATATGTGCGCATCGATAGAATCATGGCTCTGGCTTCTGGCGAACTTTAGCGGAGGCATATTGAAATTAGAGATGGGCAAAATGACATATGACATATCACTGATTGCTCTTTTTTAGAGTATTTTACAGTATTGCGCCGTACTCTCAGTACACTGTTCGCTTCGCATTTCATTAAGTTTATTCAAACGAAAGCTTTCGCTCACAGACTATGCTGTGCTTTTTTCAGGCGCTGCACTGTAAGAAAGAGCAATGCGTCATGAGCTATGACATTTTGCCCATCTCTAATTGAAATCAAGACTATACGCACCCATGTTTACAGGAAGTGAAAGAATTTAAATAGAACTTCATGGCCCGTGAGAATTTCGCGATGATATTGCATTGAACCCAAGGCACCTTTAACGGTTCACTTGTAACTATTTTCAACGCGTTATTACATTAACAAATCGACTATAATTAGAACTCCACAGAACCAATTCAATTTTTCTTCCTCATCTTGTTATTAAGATACAATTTCAAGCCACCCAGGTCAGACTTGGTTCGTCTTTTCAAACCGCACCGTCAAGAATCCTCTGTCACAACGAACCGTTACGAACTCGACCAAATTGAATTGCAACGCCAGAATTATAAATCTACAATATAATCGAAATGAAATTAACCGGACTGGAAAGGAAAAACAATTCATTCATTATTGCCAATGAGCGATCACGTCATTTTAATTAAACTTAATTTCCCGAACAGAACAGATAATTGAATTAAAACTCCATTTGGTTAAGTGCTCTTGTCCATTTGCGTTGCGGTGGCCAAGCGCGATACGCAAAAATTACAACAAAATTAGATTCATCGTGGCTTGGAGTTGAATTTTCGTAAGTTCGAAGAGCACTTTGTATTCCACTTCGCTATTTTTCGCTTAAAATTTGGGTTTTTTATTGTGTAACTGGCAAACGTATCTGAAGATAAACGAGAAATCCCAGATATCATTGGACATTTGGATTTTTTTCTTTGCTGGAAATTCGATTTCAGATGCGTTATGTCATCGAAACAGATCCATTACGACTACGTCAACCTGACCAACAGGTTGTTGCTAGCTTCTTTCTTGCATACGTTCTCCACTCGATTTCGAATTTGATCTTATCGCCACGCAAATCTTTATTTTTCATCAAAGCTATCGAGTACGTATACTGATGTCAACATGCATCAGAATCGACAACGAACGAGCAGTTCGTTGAGCTCGTCGACAGGCAATTTATCTTAGCGATAATTTACTTGCACCTGAATGTGACTTCTAGTTCATATGAATTCAACTAATTTTCGTGTGTTGGACATGTGTCCAAGCGAGTGCAGAGTGAGGTCAACGAATCCATCCGTGGGGGCCATGGAGACTGAACCGATTCAAAGCTAGCCAAGCACACATACTTGCATTTTTCGGATTATCAGTTGAATTGAGGTGCAGGCTTTGGCGACCATTATGAATTTTATAGGCTTATTGTTTTCGAGGGAAGATTTGTGGTTTAATCAAAGTTTCTTATCTTGCCGCAGTCTAGTGCAGTGTATGAGCAGGTATTGCGAAATTAGAATGCCGATCGGGCAGGTGAGAAATGAGTTTTTTGTTTTCAGTGAAATATGTAGGCAGTGTATTGAACTTTAGATAACAAACATACTGATTTCATTGATAGATATAAATGTGATGTATGGCTGTTTGATAATAATGGAATATTTTATTTGTCAGCTTATATGGATTAACTTTCATGTATTTTTCTATATTAGTTACATGTTCCTTAAAAAAAAAGTAATTTTTATAGATATAGCATTTCCCAGCTAAAAAACCCTTTTGCCAAATAAAAAAACTTAATCTCATATAAAAAATCCTTTTCCCAAATGAAAAAATCGATATTCTAAGTGAAAGAAACCTATTCCCAAATCAAAAAAATCCTTTTCTCAAATGAAAAAAACCTATTCCCATATGAAAAAATCTTTATTTCAATTTAAAAAAAAATCTTTATATTAATAGTAATATAATATATAATTGAATACCTCAATAATACGAGCATAAACAAATACATTAATACTAAAAACGAATACTAATAATTATATTCAAACGATTAATATTACTGGGCAATCCATAAGTCGCTGCCGGAAGTTTTACAAACATGCCCCAAACATAATTTGTAGCATCGTTTGATGTTATGGTCGACACTGCTCTACCTATTACCTCCACCAAATTTCAAATATTAAATGCGACTTCACCTCCCTGCCTCCACTTTTAAACAATCCGAATGAAGTCATCTGAAAACCCTTTCCACGCATGTACTCGATCCTTCTTCCAGGGGGTGGAGGGAGGTCGGATGTTTCAATTCATTTTTGAACTATCAAAATGTAGTTCATCAGAATGGAAAATTTCTACGATCCTCCAACGCGTACGCCTTCAACTCAAATTACATTTTTTTAAAGCACAAACCCACCCCCCCCCCCCACCCCCTCTCTGCGCCTCCACTTCTCCACTCCTGCCAAAAACACTTTGATACTTTTAAGCAAGGTCAGCCCTATTAGTTTACTCCCCTTCGATCGACGGTCCCATCATCTAGACATTTACCAATTCTTCCGTTAATGTTTAAGATGGATTTTTTGTCAAGCTCCACGACAGTAGTTTCTCTTTTGCTCCGTTTTTTATATGTGGCGACTTTAACTTGCCAAAGCTAGTGTAGAATACTAGCTTTTCTTACATATTTTCTTCTAGTAATATTTCCTTAGTTATTACTTCCTTTCTCTATTTTTGTTGCTTTTCTGAATTGAACACTGTTTCTTACATCAAAAATAATATGCTTGACTTTGTCCTATCAAATATTCCCCCTCACAATAAAATTGTTCAAGCTAATAACATGCCCCTCTTCCCACCTGACTTACACCATCAGCTGCTTTCCATAGTAATTTCTGTTGAATTTTTATCCAGTGAAATTCCCTTTCGAACTTTGCACTTTAACTAACATAAAGCGGACTTTGCTAAGATGGCGAATAAGATCAATTCAACTAACTGCTACTCTTTTTGCCGCAGATCGACTGTTGATAAGCTTACACTTCGATTTCATAATTTCCCCACTCGTTTCACTCGGTCCACTCATCCCCGCAAATCCAATTATCCATTCAACAAGCTATGCGTGATTATGTCAATAGCATCGAGCCTCTATGCGTTCTAACCAGCACAAGCTTTTTTGGTCTTACGTCGACTGCACCCTTCCCCGATTCAATCTTCCTTAATGATGTGATTTTTTCTAATCGACAGCAAATTTATGATTTTTTTGCATTGATATCTTTCTTTTCTAGCAAAATTCGATCACATCTTATGAACTCTCCCATTCTCCTTCGTAATCTTTCTCTTTTCTTCATACCAAGTAAGGATTTGAAAGTCTTGATATTAATATCGGTTGTGGTCCTGACGGCATACCAAACCTGTTCGCCAAATTATTTTCGTTGTCTCTGTGTTATTCTTTGTTTATTATTTTCAACCTTAGCTTCTCTTTGGGCTCTTTTTAGTCTTACTGAAAGTTTCTATTTCCGATTTTTTTCGGTGACCCAAGTTGAATATTTAATTATCGTCGTGCTTCTCCGTTTTCTAGCTTTTGAATAGTTGTTTACAATAGGCTGCTTCCTATTCTTCATCTTTTTCTTGCTCCTGAGCAGCATAGGTTTATATAAGGCAGACCTTCCGCTTCTAACTTATTAACCTTCACTAGCTTGGTCGCTTCCACCTTAGACCAATAGAATCAAGTTGATGTGGTATACACAGATTTTGCAAAAGCTTTCGACTCTGTTGACTACAAGCTTCTTTTTGTAACACTTGAACGTTATGGGATATTTTGTCCCAGTTCTGTATTGTATCTGTGAATTCTAATACCTCTTGCTCATACTATCCTCTTTCTAGAGATCCTGAAGGTTCAATACTAGACCCTGCGTTATTTCTGGTATTTATCAATGACCTTCCTATCTTTGTCCATTCTCTCTGTCTCTTTTTACTAATGACTTTAAGGTGTTCGGAGTAATTAAATCGCTTGATGATGGTCACCCGTTACAATATGATCTTTGTGTTCTACGTGAGTGGGGCTTAATGACCTTTCTTATTCTGAATGTATATAAATGTCATCAGAGGAAATCAAAAAACAAATCAAGCAAGAAAAAATCACAAGACCTGTAAAATGTATCGTCTAATGTTTATCTATTCCTCATCTGGATCGTCTCATTCCTCATCTGGATCGTCGACAATTTTAAGGTCCTTGGTGTGCTTTTGATTCAAAGCTAAAATTTGATTAATACATTGCATGCATAACTGCCAAACCCTCTCGTTTTTCCGTTTACTTCTTCAAGTTTTCTACTCGTTTGACCTAGATCACTACTTTCCTTCTTGTGTTCTATTAGTTGTCTGTAGCATCCTCGAATACTTTTGTCAAGTCTGGTCTCTCTTAAATGACACTGTGGAGTGCGTTAAGCGTAGATTTACACGCTCTTTCTACTTAATATGGGTCTTAAAAATAATTGACTTTAAATGACGCCCACGCTTGGTGACTCTTGTGCGATATCTTACCAAAAAGTTGCTCATTACTGCCTGGAGAGTTGCGACGGAAATGGTCTCAATTGTCGTTCAAAGGCATTGCTTCAAATCATTTCAATTTGTTGGCTTTGCTTAGTAATTATCCTGTTTGCAATAACCCTGCACAAAAAATCAGGCCCAGTAAGGTCAGGAGACTTTGGGGTCAACGGAATATGGAGTTTTTGAATATCAATTTACTGGGGAATTTTCGCTCCAATTTTGTCAGAACTCCTCCGGCCAAGTAAGAAGTTGTACCGTCTTATTGAAACCAAACGTGCGCCTGAATTCTCTTTGGACGAAAATCACGGACTCTAATACTTCCTAGCAGCGCACAATTCAAGTTCTTGTTTCATTATTCCAATCGCTCATTGGTGCTAAATTCAAAGATCAATCTGTAAAAAAAATGGAACCAATTAACTAAAGAGACAAAAATAATCTTTAGTAGTTTCATCAGCCCCCCAGCACCTTATTGTGAGTATAATAATTGTTTGTCCTAACTCCAAATTCCCTCCTTATAATCTCGACGAGTGTTCCTTGAGGAGTGCCGCTTTTTAGGCTCCTCCACTGTCCTATGCTATCTGATCTTGGTTCCCAGTATTTATTACGTGAGATTAATCGTTCGGGTAAATTTTTGTCAGTGGTCTCGATACGTTTCATTCAGCTTGGTTCTTTCCCACATATCTTCTTTCGATTTAGACGGCGAATCAGCACATGCATTTTCAAAGTTTCATATGATTTTTGATTTTCAACTGCTTTTAAGCTTCTATGCATTATCGTGTATCATTTTGCATTTTTAATTGCATAAAATATTACCACTGCAAGACACTCCAGTATCAATATATCCATAAAAACACTTCACTTTCTACCTATCAAAATGATTTCGAACGGCAAAACGTTTGGGTCAAGACCCCTGTGGGTGGAATAAAAACAAACAAATTAAATTGATAGAAATAGCCGCTAATAAGCAAAACTTGTTTACCGCATCCAAATGGCCATAAAGCCATTGGGATGATATCCAACAATAGCAGCATATCTCCTACCTCAGTCTGCCGACAGACGGCAGGAGGTCCGAACCTAATTAGTTCCAATTTTTCAAAAGATTACAACGATCGACGTCTGTATTCACAAGTTCATTTACGTTAACATGTCTATCAGTCCATATGCGCACGTTCAGCAACAGAATTGTATTATTGTTGCCCCAATTTCGACAATTCCAAGTCCATTGACCACCGTGCGCTATTAATTATCCGCAAGTTTACTAGTAATTTTCCTGCCCTCTGCCAATTGAATCTTCTTGTGCTGATTGAAGCCAGTCCGAGCCAGGCCACAGTGATAACCTCCCACTAAACAGTTGGCCGCTGGCTAGTTGTGCTAGTAATTTGCAATAAATCAGAAGAACTCGAGCGATTCGGCCGGACCAAAGGTCAGGCTCATCTATTTATACTATTGGTAGCGAACCCTCAACAGCTCAGTGCAATTGAAGCACCGTCCGTTCCATCCATCGCGTAATGAATAGTGGTCATCTCTATAATCATCATCAACCTCATCGACATCATCAACTCCAGCACTAACCTCAATCGGCCCGACGACGAAACTGACAACGCTGTCGATGTGATCATCGTCGACGTGATTGTGATTTTGATCAAAACAATCATCGTAAAATCGAACGGCTGGACTGGGGCCAACATAGAAGAGGACCACTGTGCGCACTGTAACACGCCAAGCTAGCGTGGCCCAGCTAAACTATGACCAAAATGGAATTATCAATTTATAAGCTGTTGTTGAAATAGTCGCGATGCTACTTGAAGATATCAAAACAATTTCGTGAAGCTAGCGCTAAGTATAGATGGATTGTGTTGTCGCTTGCAGAAAAAGGTGGTTGAATTTGTTATTGTTAAGGACACTGCATTACCGTGCGATGATAAGTACGACTTTTTTGCGTTTATTCAAAGTGACTCATGATATTATCACTTTCTTGGTCTGAGTTAAATGCAGCTCTAAAGTATTTCTATGCAGCTTAAAATTAACAAAAACATGCACATTCAATCGTAAAATTTAAAAAAAAAAACTTCTGGTTCCTCAAAACAATATAAATACTTCAATAAAAGCGAATTCATAGTATTTTAGATGAAGTCCAGGTCAACTTAGTTTACTTGGAAAAAAAACGTAAATTCCGAAATCATCAATTAGCTTGGCAGCTCTGTTCAAAATACGATCCACTCCAGACCAAACTGCACAAAAGCCCAACAAACAACACTAACCGTACCCATGTACCCAGCGTGACAGATTGCCAAATGAAAACAGTTGTGAGTTGTGTGACCTATTTCAGACCAGAAAGTGCCTATTTGATATCACAGCAATCAGCGCCCGTTGTGGGCTGATATTGCCATTGCTCTTGCTACTGCTGCAAACATGGAATTTTATATCAATTTCGAGGCTGTTTTTTTTTTGTGGTTGGTTCTATATATCTTCTGTTTTATCTTTGTGTTATTTTTTCGAGTTTGTTGTTTATTTACATGTGTTCATAATTTGACTTCTGGTTTTTTCCGTTGTTGCTGGCATTTATAGTTAGTCGATCTAATGCTGGACGACTTTATGGCAAACTGAATTCAATTGCCAGTCTGCTGATGTGATCGATCGATCAGTTGTTTGGAAGGGTCGAATTAAAATAATGAATTTCGATTGCTGTAATTAAGTGATAGTGATGAGGGTCGTTGGAAAGATTGTCGATGTTAAATGAATTAGACGAGTAAATGATCGCAGTGAATTATATAGTAATGGTTGATGTGGAAGAAAATGCAATTTATTTATCCAATTCTGGCTTTGCATGAAAACAATAAACATTGCAAAAATAATTAATCATCCTTATTTAGAAATGGTTTAAGTAATGCTGGAGACAAATGAAAATCAAATAGGCTGTAATGCATTATGAGCTGATGTCTCATGAAACCACTTAATCTGATGAAACCACAAAACCACTTAGTTAAAATTCAATTCTTGATAGTATTGCAATCAAAATAAAACTTCCATTGGTCTACTAAAATCGTTTACTCAAAAGTGATTATTCATAGATTACACGGTTGTTTTGCGTGCGTAAGATATATTAGTGCACTTTTCAGCATTAATAAGGAGATTATTATCGGAGCATTAGCTGGCAAAACTATTCTAACCTGCTGCAAATCACTGCACTATTTCAGGATTACTAACTGATTTTAAAGTCATCGACGTAAATCAAAACAGAGGATGATCGCAGAATGCAACCTACAGCATCAATAAATAAGGCTAACAGCAAGAGGCCCAGATCACTACCTTGTGGAACACCAGACGTGGTTCTAATTTGAGATGACAAGGCACCACGAAAGGATACATGTTAGTTGCGATTCGTCAAGTAGCAGTCAACTCAATTCAAAAATAACCAAAGAAATTTAAATGAGTGCAGTTTGGCTAGGAGTATAGAGTGATTAAGTTCATCAAAAGCTTTAGCCAAGTCTGTCAATTTGTCAATTGATGAGAAAATTTAAAAATGTTATTGTGGTAGAACAACATTTCATAAATAGTGCTATTAATAGTGGTTATGGTGCCTACGGGGTCATAATCGATTTGCAATGAAAGGCTAATATATTGGTGATTTTAGCTCCAAAAGGGTAATTTGGCAATTGGTCGGCAGTTGCATGCGCCATTACGTTTTCCCTTCTTTCCTGAAATATTCCTGATCTTAAGGGTATATTGAAAATATAAGATAGCGTTGGTAGTAACGATGGCAACCAACACTTTAGCACCGCATTAGATCTGGACTAGATATTAGATTGTTGTCAAGTTCATTTACAAATGCAATAATGGTGTTCACATCAATTTTTATATTCTTCATTTCCAAAGTTCATAAAGTAGGAAGAAGTGATTCTAGAGTTAGGGAAGTCCGCATGATAAGCTTTACGGATGTCAACGTCCAAGTCTGATTCTTAAAAATTAAAGTTGATATGTTGCGTATAATTCTGATATGCCAATGAAATTTCTCTGTAATAGAAATCGCTCAATGTAGAACAATTTGGGGAAACTAGCTCCGAACGTTTCGAGCGAAATTTTTTCCAGGCTTTGATTTTGATATTTTTCAAATGGCAAATCTGTGAAGACATCCAAATAAAACAAATATTGGTCCTAATAAAAGAAGTTGGCACGATTCGTGAAAAACAGGTGAACAACCGTCGCAAAAATTAAGTGAAGAATTTTCCCATTTAAGTTGCAGTTGCTGCTGATTTAAAACATACCTTAGGATATTATTCCATTTGCGCAGTTAATGTTGTGCTACCCGCCTGATACCCCCACTCGAAGCACAGCGTGGGAACTAGGTGGTCAGTGATTCCCTAAGCCTGACAGTAGCTTTCTGTCAGTGCCTCTGACAAAGAGATCAAGCGGAGGGAGATGAAGCAGGACGTTCAGAGCAGACGAAGGAGTCGAGGCTAAGGCACCTGTAGTGCAGAGAGCCGCCAACCCCTGAACTCTGTTCGCCATGCTAGCAAAGGCGGTTTTAATCACTGCTGGCCACCAGACAAAGCATCCGTAAACAAGGATCGGCCAAGCTATCGCCAAGTAGATCCAGTGCATTAGAGCAGGAATTAAAAAATCCACGTTTTACCCAGCACTCTCTTGCTGGCGTAGATCGCGTTGCTTGTCCGCTTAACTCTTTCCTCTAAATTCACCTTCCATGAGAGCTTGCTGCCCCGAATAAGACTCAAGTACTTAGTTTGTAACTTGAGACTTAACCTGGAACCGCCTAACATGATTGGGTCTTAATCAGAAGTTTTGTACTTCCTAGTGTTTTCGCCCATTCCTCAACTACCCCCAAAGAGTACTCGATGAGCTCGCCAAAGTATGCGGGAACCTACCGTGAGTCCCTTGCTTTCCAGCCTTTCCAGAATCGGGTTTGTAACAATGTTCTACAAGAGAGGGGATAGAACCTCTCCCTGCGCGGTGTACCTCTATGGACCTACATTATGATTTGCGCACTCGCCAACTCCGCTGATGTGAGCCTTTGCTTGGAGGCTCTCCATAATGGCTATTATGAGCACTTTATTGAAGGCGCCTTCAATATCTAGAAATGCTTCCAAAGTGTATTCTTTGTAATGGAGTGTCCTTTCTATTTTGAAGGCTATCCTATGCAGAGCCATTTCAACAGATTTCCCTTTCATATACACATTTTGGGTTCACGACAGAGTTTGAGTACCAAGTCTTTGTTTGACATGTAGGTCTAGTAATCTTACGAAAACTTTGAGAAGGGGCTAATTGGCCTGTAGTCCTTCGGATACGCATGGTTGACTTTATCCGCCTTTACCGGCAAAATTCCATCCGGACCTGGAGACTTGAAGGTATCAATTTCTCAGACTAGCCTCTGCTTGGTAACAGCTTCGACTAGCAGACTAGCCTCTGCTTGGTAACAGGTTGGGCGTGGAGTAAAAGGGGTGGAGTCATCCAAACAGCCCTGGAAATGAGTATCTACAAGCATCTTCAGTGTTTTCAAGCTGTTGCTTGTCCACTCCCCATCCGGCTTACATATCAGGCTAGGCGTGACTGGGCGTTTAGCCACCAGATTTCTGAGTCTAGCCGTCTCGGAGGTGGATTCAACTCTGCCGTACAGCTCTTTCCAGGAGCTCCATCTGGTATATGTCTATATATCGACACAATTTTTTTCCACGTTTTTCTCCAAATCGCGTCATCCGATCATGCTGAAATTTTCAATAGTTTACAGTAAAATATAGGAGAATAAAATATTTGGAGGCAACAGTTGTTTAGTGGATTTGTAGGGACTCCTATATTTCTGTGTAAACCAAATATTTGAAAAAAACCAAGTGCAGAAAATGCAATTTAATAATGTTTTTGACTTGGATATGACATTGTTTTGGATATTTTAAACCCTATGTGGGCGTTCAGTGCTTTAAAATAGGCAAAGAAAATTCGCAAAATTTCAAATTGCGATAGCTTCCGAGAAAATCATTAGATTTTTACGAAAAATGCAGGCGCATTTACGGGTACATGAAAATTATAATTAATACGGGTACAGGCAAATTAACAACCCTTTTGAACAAATTTAGGTTTTTTTTTTCAATGCATATTTTAAATAAATTGCATGCTTATTTGACAGCGTAAAGTAACATTTTTGGATATTCCTCATTGCATAAGAAGAGTTACTATTCTTCCCACCATACTGCCTCCTATTATAGCACCCGAAATTTGTTTTCTCAAGGCTGACGACCCGATAATGAGATTCACTTTAATTCCGCAGGTTGTCTTAGCCTTAGCTAGGACCAGGTCTGATAGAAGTGATTTGAATATGTGGGCAAATACTTTTTACCCTATGACTTCTGATACAGTCATTAGATTTTAATGAAATAAGTAAATGGGTCTTAGTATAAACTAAATTTGGTATAATTTTGATTGAAAACTCAGGTTGGGGCTACCAGGTACGGCATTTTTTTCCAAATTTTTGCCAAATTTTTGTAACCAAATATTTCAATTTCAGGAATTTTCGCGGTTGATTACCCTAGAATTATTTTTGCCTCAACGGATTTAAACCAAATTCTCAGGGTAGGTCGGCCTCAACGTAAAGCAGATTTAATAAACTTTTAGCTGTGCCGCTAACAAAGTGCTGCCAGCACCAAGCACTTTCGTTATTTTTGTACCGACAGATACTACTATTAAATATTCATTTGGTAAACATCTACAATGAAAATAAGTAAGGAATGTTTCAATAGATTTTTTTCGGATGACAATCCCTAGCATCTTTCCACCCCTGTAACTTTCGATGAAGTCATCCGATGAAAACGTAATTCATAAGATGGATCGATTTTGGCGTGGGGCAGTTGTGGTAGAGAAATGCTATAGGAACTGCTATAGGATGTTGTAGGAGATGCTGATTTCAAAATTTTATAAGATAAACATCAGATTATGAATATAAGTAACAAATGTTTTACTTTCCTTAAATTGGCAACGCATGCGAGTGGTAACCCTGAAAAACTTTCTAGTCTATGAGTTTCAAGGCAGTCTTCGGATCAAAAATCACGATTTCCTAACTTTTCTTTAAAAATCAATTTTTCTAGCGGTTTCTAAGCGCTAGTGTTTCTTTTTATGTTTTAAATTTTTTTGGGGAGGATTCTTTATCTACTAAAACGAAAAAATAATCTGCAACTCTTAAAATGTTTCTTCATTCGACACAGCTTTTACGACAATTTACCGAAGTGTGGCAAGACAACAATGTAGGGTTTGACCGTTTTCGTACAATATCAAATTTATCTCAAATATTTCACTACAGAGCATAAGCTTACACAATCTGTCCATCTTATTAAGCATTTTGTCAATGCTAATTCTTCCATAATCTATTTTTCATAAAAGCAGTTTATCGTTTCTCACAACGTTCTTATAATACAAATAAACTGAAAATACAGCACACCATAATGCAAAAAAAAAAAATCTCTGAAAAAATATTTATTTTATTTTAGATAGCTTCCAATTAGGACAAAGTATAGTGTTTAACTCAATATGCAAATAGAATTCTTGATAACACTCAACTGTTTGCGATTAGGACCGTTTGTTTGTTCGTTTTTCTTTTCTTCTGCTCGTCGTTTATTTTATTAAGCGTCAGTTCAGTCGACGTGAATTTATGCATAGATACGAGCAAACGTCTATCGCAGCAGCAAAGCAAAGCAAAGCCCAACCGAATAGAGCACAGAGCACAATGCGGTATATAGCATAGCAGATTGCTGATAAATTGGGTTGACTGGCTCGTTGTTTACACGATGCTATTATTGTTGTTTTTAATGAGACGACTGTTTAGTTTTTATTGAATATTTAGATCAGGGATTAATAGAGTTTGAGAGGTTGGCTGAAAGCAAAGTATGATAAGTCAAAGTTTGCAAAGTGTTTGGCTTTTAGCATCAATTTGTCAATTCTATAGGAGGCGGGCTTTGATGGAAGGTTGACTTTAATGCGTTGGGTTATTGTAATATTAAACTAGTGATTTGTTCGCAACAAAATGCTTGACACCTAGTTTGTGTTAGTGTTAAAAACTTAGCTAAGATTGCGGTATTTCTCTGCAGATGGTTCAATAATATGCATCTGATTTCATATATTTTTTATGAACTCATATTTTATTTATTCAACATAAGTCAAAGCACCATCTAAACGCAAAATCAATGATAGGGTCACTTAATTCCAAAACTAAATGTTTCCACTCATATGTATAATTTCAATTCACATCAAACTGCTACTATGTTGTTCTATTATCTCGTAAGCAATCTCCTTGCACCAGAGCGCACGTTCAGTGCACTTCTAGCAAATTATCATCTCAATCCAAGCATTAGTAAAACAACCTTCGAAAAATATCAACGAAATTCCACTGAGTCATTCATCCATATTATGCATGCAAATTCACTTGTTCCTTATTTACTGTTTCAATCAGCCGTCGCTGACGCCATGTTGCATCTTGTTTCCTATTTGCGCACAGATTCTCGCAAAGCTTAGTACACAGCAGGTATACACAACAAAAAAACCCTAACCATAAAATTATTCATGTCTGATATTTAAGGATGATTTCTTATGACTAGCCGTATAATGCGTTGGTAAACAGTAAATATAGTTAGATATTTGCATACGGTTTGTGATTTTCGTTGGTTTTGTTTTCTGGGTGACTATAGTGTGTTTGGAGAAGTTTACATTTTTTACAGTCTGTAAGTTAGATGTCTTTGAAAGTCAAAACGCATGTAAACAGATATTTCTGAGGATCCGGGATGTGATAATTGAAGTGCAAAATGGTATTTGATGATGCGATTCTAGCGAGAAATTTCAAGTAGAAAAGCAAATCTTTTTCAAAATTGTTTGAAGCGAGCAATTTATTAGCTTTTAGGAAACGTCTGAGAATGGATTTCCCGAATTAACTAGCATTTTGTTGATTTTTTTTATGTTTGATCAACTGAGATGTATCATAAAAATTAAAAAGTCAGAGGGAAAAAATAACAAAAGCCCATGCCAATATTTTTTTTATATTTGTCATAGCCCACGTTGGGCGCTACGTTTCTTTACACTGTTTCATGCTACAGATTCGCTGTCTCAGCCAATTAAAATGAACTTATTTGATCAAATACTGAAGCTTCGGTATATTTTGAAAATACAATTGTGAATATCAGTCTGAAAACTATTTTGCTTAGACTAGAGGATTCAAATTAGTTAAAGTTGTGGCCACAAATCGATTCGAGCTGCACTTACGATGATGTATGAGTAGAATATAAAGGCATGGCCATCATAGCTTAAACCTTGTATCATATCATTATATTTAAGAATTCTTAATTGGTTTTAAAAAATGATGTTGTAAACCGCTGCAAATCAGTGAGTAGTGCAGTGGCGAATCGTACTGATAGTGGAGTTGCGTTTTGATGTGCTAACAAATCAAGGTTAAATGATAGATTAGACAAATTTTAGTTTTTGAAAATCGTTTGGCACTTATCGATCATAATGCGTATGAATGTGTATTCATAGATTAAGCAGTACAAATTAAGAAAACTGTAAAAACATGGCCCACACTGGCAAAATGCTATACTTAAATATGCGTAAGATAGATAACATGCTTGTATATTTGTTTGTTCGTTTCATAAACGGTAATTTAAAAGTATAACTAACGGCAATTGATAAGTGTCAATTTTTGAAAATATTTCTTAGAGTCTCTTCAAATATAACTGAGGTAAATCAACAACCTTTTTTGATGAAAAGAATATCGATTGTTTGACATAGTAGACACACCATTTTTTTTGAGCAACCTAATGACAAGACAGCACAAAAAAAAGAATATATAGATATAAAATGGCAAGTTTATTCAAAAATGTTTCATTTACCAAAAAATATTTTTGAAATGATTTCTCTTTGGCAACCAACAAATATTAATCATGTTCAACCAAATGTTCACAAACAATAGAAAAAATTTATATTCACCCGTACTATCATATATGATTTACACTTTATAAATGCGTGAATATGAAAATATATCACATTTAATTCGACAAAAAAAAAGTTTGTTACAAAAATAAACGATAATTTTTCATACACTAAAATAATGACCTTGTCCTCTACAGATAGATAGCCAGTCTCACTTGGTGACAATTTCCTTGGCAGCCTTTCTTTTTCAAGACTATCGTCATACAGCTAGAAACGCAATGCTGATGATATTTTTGCTATTCGTATTCTTTTTTGTCATAATCATGTTGATAGTGATGTGTTTGTCGAAAGAAGAAAAAAAAGTTTTTGGCAACATATAATCTAATTGTCGTATAATAATGATGAAAAGGTCATCTGAAATAGTTTCATGGTGAATCAATGTTTGATGATGTGCATCGCAGGGTTAGGGCTGTTAGTTTGATAATGGTTCATTTACTTTTATGATAGCTATTAAATGATATTGTTTGGCTGCGAAATGTTGAAAGTTGAATATTTTTCGGGATTGTGCTCTCGCTTTAAATAAGCCTTTAACTGCTGGGATGGTTTTAGCAAATCAAAAAAGTAATATAGTCTTTCATCTAACATTGAGATGAAACAGAAAGAATTGAGTGGTCACAGCTCCCCATTGCAATGGAATCTAAAGCAAAGTCATGTGCTAGGTTGATTCGCGGTATGTGGAAGCGGTTAAGTATTTTTTGACCTTTTAGGGCAAAAAAAAACTAGATGCGCTAGAATCGAAATAAAAAATTAAATCAAATCGATATAAGTTTGCTTTTGAATTGCCTTCGCTGTAATCAGGGTGTTCATCTTAATTAAAACTTTGCAAATTTATGGCTTTTGATCCACCAAGTGCCCAAACGCAACATTCGTGGGGACGACCCAAGCCCTGAGAAGTCTTAAAACTGGACAACCATATCCATAGCATCCTACCAGTTTATTCCTTTATTTCATCAGTCCTTTTCTCAATACTCATCCTCTACATTTTCAAATCTATCGCGTGAAAAATACCCAAGACATTGTCTTTACTATCCATTAGATCAAAGGACACTTGAAACTACCATTTAATCATCGCTTGAATAAACTTTGGGGCTATTGCAGAAGCGAAATGATCAACTGCACAAATGAATTCATGGTTACTCACCCAAACATTCTGTCCTTTGGCGAAATTTTTTAAGCCACTTCTTAAATTATATCGTTGCAATCCTTTGGCGCAGATTCTTTGCGGTCCTTTTAGCCAGATTCATCCTAGTCTGACAATAAATCCACTGTAAACGATCACGATTTGGTGTTATCAATACCTCTTCATCGTCAAAAGCCTGTAAAGATTTTGAAAGCGCATACTCAGAACCATGATGAATAGGTTGCTAGCCGAACATCAGGAAATAGGGTTCAAAATCTGTAGATTCACGTACAACATTGCAAAATGCGGCACACGACTCTGCCAGAATAGCATCCCAATTTCAATGATCTTTCCCTATGTAGCCTCGAATACCGGTGAGGACAAATTAGTTTGCCATTTCGGATGCGTTAGCTTAGGTTGAATAGAAATTGATGTAACAACCTCATACAGAGCCATGAAGTCTGGAAAAAATTTGGTTATGAATTGGACTCCATTATCAGAGTGGACTGTTTCGGCCACGCCAAGAGAAATTTCACCATCGACTGGCATACATTTTGGGAAGAACAAAGGAGTCGGTCTATATTATAATATTTTAAAGCGAGGGCGAAGCTAAACTCGTCTTCAAACGTAAACGATAAAAAGTTCCGGCAAACCAACAAAACCACCACCATCTGTGACCATTAATTTTCTTATCATGGACCAGGTGAAAGCTCATCTTAACAAAACTTTTGAGCTACAACACAGTTATGACTAACATTTTGCACCTCCTTCTCTCTCTCTCCCTTGCATCTGATAAAAAATCCATAAGTCAGACAGAAAGATGTTAAAAAGTAGGAATTCTGAGTGTCTACTCTGTGGTACGCCAAGTTGCGTAGCCATTACATCAACGCGAAATAGGCCTTCAAGACGGGCATAAAGATATCGGAAGCTAGAGATAAATCTATCATGAACTGACCTTACTGGTGTACGAAAAGTCTAATGCTCTCAGTTTGAATCTACTAAAAACATCTACTGCCGTTCTCTAACTTTAAATTAACACAAGCTAAACATCATAGGATTTTTATTAACACGAGTACGCATTTTCTAAAGTCCAAAAGATGACGATTTTTTTTTGTTTGAACTATCAAACCATCGATTTTTACCAACATATTTAATCTAACCCAACTAAAAAATGTTTTAGTCCATTCGCAGTGGTAAATTTCCAAATGCGTAGCCACGTACACGTATTCATGCATTTAAGTACATTTGCGAAACAATGGATAGTTTTTTGATACTTCGTGGAAAAAAATCCGATACGGTTTAACCATAAATTCTGACGTTATTGCGTTTTTGCAATTAAAAAAACTACCATATTTTATCAGCATAAAAGTTTATTTGTGGACGTATCTCTGCATCTTTATTTGGAATCACTATTTCATAATTTTTCCCTGTGTGACCTCGAACAATTTTCTACGAAATCTGCGATTAGAATTACTAGCATGCCTCAAAAGGACGCCTATAAATAAAGAAAAGTCCGGTGAGACTCACAGTAAGTTGACAGTCGTTCGGACAATGGAACGTTGGAAGGATCGAGTAGCTGCAGTGACTGGCGCTAGTTCCGGTATCGGAGCAGTAGTAGCGAAAGACTTAGTGAAATCCGGAATGATTGTCGTTGGGTTAGCACGCCGCGTAGAGAAGATAGATGAAATTCGTGACAGTTTACCAGCCGACCTCAAATCCCGACTGCATCCCGTAAAATGTGATGTGTCCAGTGAAGAGAGTGTGAAAACGGCGTTCAGTTGGATCGAAAAGAATCTTGGAGGTGTTGATGTTCTAGTGAATAGTGCTGCAACGTTTGCTGCCGGTCTTAAAATAATTGATTCCGAAAGTGCGGCTGCGATGCGAGAAGCCGTCGACACGATTATCATAGGCGCCATGTCTTGCGTTCGCGAGGCATATAAATCGATGAAAAAACGTCACTTTGACGGGCACATTATAATGATAAATAGTATCTTAGGTCATAAAGTAGTCAATTTCATGCATGGTTTACCCTCGCCAAGTATGTTCGGTGTTTCGAAAATCGCATTAACTGCCATGGTGGAAACTGTAAGACAGGAATTCATCCTCGACGGAACAAAAACCAAAATTACTGTAAATATTGTACCGCATCACTTTTCATATTCTTAGCAATTCTTTGTATATACTGGCATTATACTAATAACATTTCTAATTTATCAACAAATTATTGCATAAATTCATTTTTCCTATCTAGAGCATTAGTCCTGGAGCGACTAACACTGATATGATACTCAAATTGTTCACAGTACCAGGTTTACCAATGCTTGAGCCCGAAGACGTTTCTAACGTTATTCTGTTTGTTCTCGCAGCACCTGCGCATGTTCAGGTAGGTCTTGAGAGTATACGTTTATCCTGAAATGCTAGTTTGCTGTGTTAACAGTGTTTTGCAGAAGTTTCAAAACAAAAACAACACAGCGATTCTCATCATAAAGTTAATTTTAGTTCTCATTCAAATATTTTCAAGAAACTGTATCTGTACACTTTTATATGTTGTTATATTGGGAGCCACAGATTATGTACACCTTTTATTTTCAAAATAATAATAATAATCCAGCTACACTAAGTATTGAAGCACAAAAAAAGAACGTGTTGATAGTATTACTATGTATTTATTTCTTTTCAAAAAAAAAGGTCTGATTCTCATGACAGTCGGTCACTAACTAACTATTATTCAGAGTATGCTTTCAAATCATACATTTTTTACATCATTGGTAATTATACAAATCAAAATTATTACATCATTAAAATACATTTTATACATAATATTCAAAGTATGCAAAAGAAAGTCCGTGATGCTATGTTAATTCATAAATGCAAGAGCATGGTACACGGGCTGCCACATCAGAAGAGAATAAATCAAGAATCGTTGCGGTCTTTTCAAAGTACCAGCCTTTCTCCAACATACTCCCCCCGATGAGATATCCGATATCTCAGTGTTTGCTCTGGTTTCTCATGACTGATCGTGTCCATTTTGTTTTTAAACGGTTGAACGTTGTACTGCTCGGCAAGTGTTTGCATATATGGTGGCGTGGGAGGGGATAAACTTAAAAATGACATGGCAAGGAATCAAGGAAGGAAAATTCAAATAGTATGTGCATGTCGTGCTAAACTCATTGCTATTACTGGGTGCTCTGATTGTAATATTGGTGCTGCTAGTATTTATCTTGATCTCCGTACTGGTATTATTAATTGCGTTATTATGTACTTGAAATTTGAATAGGTAGAAGTGCAATGTTTGAAATAGCTCGTTTATATGATTTTCCATTTGCAAATATTGTTACCACTCGAATAAGTCCATCTTTACCAGGATGTATTTCAGAGATTCTAGCAAGTGGCCAACGATAGGATGGTAAGTGTTCATCTTTAAGAAGGCATAAATCACCAATCTTTGGATTTACTTCACGAGTAAGCCACTTAGGTCTACATTGTAATCTACTCAAATATTCGGCCTTCCACTTTTTCCAAAATTCTTGTGTCAATCTTTGTGTCAACTGCCACCTATCTAGACGATTGATGTTTATATCGAGTAAATTTAACTCTGGGGGTGCTAGTAATGTATCTCCTATTAAGAAATGTCCTGGTGTTAGAGCTGTCGTATCTGTGGGGTCATCGGTAAGGGGACATAATGGTCTTGAATTTAAGCATGCTTCAATACGTATCAAAATTGTGCTTAATTCTTCATAAGTCAGAGCAGTCATTCCCACTGTTCGGTGTAAGTGTTGTTTAACAGATTTAACGCCTGCCTCCCAAAGCCCACCGAAATGTGGTGATGCAGGAGGGTTGAAATGCCACGTGATGCTTTCGTTCGCAAATATTTCTGCTGCTTCATTGTTAATGGCTTGTATCCTTTTCAGTTCAGCGTTTGCCCCGACAAAGTTTGTTCCACAGTCTGTATAGATATGACTGCAATACCCACGTCTTCCTATGAAACGACGTAGAGCAGCTAGAAATGATGGAGTCGATAAATCGCTGACGACTTCAATGTGTAAGGCCTTAACTGCTAAGCAAATAAATATTGCAACGTATCCCTTTGACATTTTAGCGCCTCTTCCTCGTTTATTCTTTATGGTGAATGGTCCACAAAAATCGATACCAGTATGAGTAAATGGCCTTGAGACCGTTACCCTAGCTGCTGGTAGACTGCCCATCAATTGTTTGGAAGTTTTAGCTCTCACCCGAAAGCATTGTACGCATTTAAAAATGAAATGACTTATTGCCTTACGTCCATCTATCAACCAGAATTTTTTTCTCACGGTTGCAAGCATTAATTGTGTTTGCCCATGCATCGTCGATTGGTGAATCTGATGTAGTAGTAGTTCAGTGAATTTTCCTTTGCAGGGAAGAATGATAGGGTGTTTCTCGTCAAATGCCATCGATGCATTGGTAAGACGCCCACCCAATCGTAGAATTCCCTGCTTGTCTAGGAATGGATTTAATTTATATAATCTACTATTCTTATGGACAGATTTCGAATTGCTTAAGTTCTGAACTTCATGTTGGTATTCATTCATTTGTGCATATTTAATCCAAAATTCAGATGAACGCTTGAGTTCGATTGTGGTTAAGAATGATCGTTTCGATTCAGATTTTGATCCTTTACTAATAAAACGAAAGCAATAAGCAGTAACTCGGAGTAGTTTTGTTATGGTCGAAAAACTTTCTATTAGGTTATCTAAAAAACTGTTCGTCTTTATACTAGTATTCACTAATAGATTCTTCCTTTTTTCAATTTGAATTAATGGTATATCTTTCGTCTTAGGCCAATTTTCAGAGCCGGTTCTCAACCAATTTGGTCCTTCCCACCATAGTTTGCTTAGCATTAAATCTGCTGGTTTGACACCTCGAGATGCTATATCGGCTGGATTATCTATCGAAGGCACATACCTCCACGGTAAATTGCTGGTAATGTCCAGAATTTGCGCAGTTCGGTTGGAAACGAACACATTCCAGCGAGATGGATGTCCTTTTAGCCATGCCAGTACTACTTCCGAGTCAGTCCACAACCAAGTAGGGATTTCGTTTAGATTCAGTACACTTGTGACTTCTTTAAGCAAACGAGCTAATAACAATGCTCCACAAAGCTCTAGTCTTGGAACCGTCACTGGTTTGATCGGTGCCACCTTTGTTTTTGCGGTAAGCAAATGGCTGATATTGTGAGAGTCTCTGTGGATTATAATGTAGATTGCAGCTGCGTATGCTCTCTGCGATGCATCACAGAAACCATGTAGTTCATATCTTGCATCTTTTGAGTAGCCGATCCATCGTGGTATTCTTATGTTTCCTATTGTTGATAGTTGTTCGTTAAATCTTATCCATTCAGCTTTGAGAATGATGGGCAAAGGTTCATCCCATTCATGCCCATGTAGCCACAGAGATTGTAACATTAATTTTGCCGTAATGATAATAGGAGCTAGCCATCCTAATGGGTCGTACAAACGAGCGATGTCAGACAGTATTAATCTCTTGGTGGGGGACTCTTCTTTTTTTCGTGGTTGTATTTTATATGCGAAATGGTCAGTTAATGGATACCACTTTATTCCTAACAATTTATAACTGATCTCTGAATCTATATCGATGGATTCTTTCATTTCGATATCTTCAGCTGGCACGCCTTCTAAAATACTTTTATCATTTGTGAGCCATTTTCTAAGAGTAAATCCACCAGACTTCAATAGTTCATCGATTTCTTTCCGTTTCTTTATTGTGCCTTCCAAACTGTAGTCACCAGACAGAAGGTCATCTACATAAAATTCACTTAGGAGTGCCTTACTGGTTTGAGGATAGTTCAGTTCTTCATCTGCTGACAATTGATGTAGAGTTCTAATTGCTAGATATGGAGCACAAGTCATTCCAAACGTTACTGTTTTTAAACAATAATCTTTAATCGGTTGGTCTCTTTGCTGTCGCCAAACTATTTTTTGAAACTTTGCATCATCTCTATGTATATTAATTTGTCTATACATTTTTGCAATGTCAGCCATAAATGCAAAACGATAAAATCTCCATTGGAGTAGGACAGACGTGATATTATTCTGGATTGATGGTCCTGTCAGCAGGATATCATTAAGTGATTTACCTGAACTTGTTTTCCGAGATGCGTCGAAAACCACTCTTAATTTCGTAGTTGTACTATCTTTATATACTGCGTGATGTGGTAGATAATTTCCTGAAATGCTCAACTCATTTGCTTCTAGTTTATATTCATTTTCAAGTGGTATTTCACACATGTGCCCTAATGTCAAATATTCTTGTATACAAGCACTATATTCTTCTTTCAATTTCAGATCTTTATCAAAGCGTTTTTCTAAATTCAGAAAACTGCTAATGGCATTCTTCCTTGATGCACCCAAAGTCTTTTTAACCTCTTGGTTCTTAAAGGGTAATCTTACTTCGTAACGACCATCTGGTTGTCTCCTGACATTTTGCAAGTAATTACTCTCGCACATTTCTTCTTCCGCTGATAATATTTTACGCGGCTGAACTTCTTCTAATTCCCAAAATCTTTTAAGCTGATTACTAAGCTCAAATTGTTCATTAACTTCTATTTTGAAAGTATGGAGTGATTGATTAGTGTTAGTATTTAATTTTCCCGATATGATCCAGCCTAACTTTGTTTTTTGCAGTACCGGACCTACACCAAGTTTGTGAATTTCAGCCAGGATGATTTGAGCATAGACATCGGCTCCCAATATGACATCAATGTTGCTCGGCTGATCGAAGTGAGGATCGGCAAGTTCTATGTTTCGAATTTCACTCCATATCGAAGATGAGATTGAATGAGATGGAATAAGATTTGTTAGTTTATTAAGTATGAAAGCATCAACCACTATGCGTTCATTGGTTTTTGTTATGATTGTGAATTCAATATTTCCATTGGTTCTTAAATTATCGACGTTTCCAATGCCTGTAATGTTAAAACTAGTAGCCTTTCTTTTTTCTCCTATGAGCTGTGCCGCTGATTCCGTTATCAAAGATGCTTGAGATCCTTGATCCAATAATGCGCGGAGTGTTATATGTCCATAACGTGTTTCTATGGTGATTAAAGCAGTCGCCAGCAAAACTTCTTTTCTGTATGTTGTGTTGATTGTGTTCACGTTCATGTTTGATGGAAGAGAATTCCTACTATGTCCAGTTGTTGACGTTTCTATTGTTGGTGGGTTTGAGAGTCGATGTTCTGATGAGTTTGTTGTAATGGGCTGCTGCTGATTAATGCTTGCAGTTACTGATGATTCAATTTTATGCAATAAAGTGTGATGCGATCGATTACATTTAAAACACTTTGTTGTGGATGGGCAAGTACCGACTAAATGACCTTTGGTCAAGCAGTTTAGACAGAGACCGTTTCTTTTTACGAAATTGTATTTTGATGGATAGTCAAGAATTTTAAACTGATTACATCTTCTAATATGATGTGACCCCTGGCACAATACACAAATTGGCGAAAAAACATTCTGAGTGGATAGCACATAATTATGTTTTCGCTGAATTTTCGGTCGTTCCACACCTGATGCTTCTAACGCCCTAAATCGTTGCTGCAAAAATTCCTTTAGGTTTGAAAATGTTGCTTGACTATTTGATGCTTGTTGTTGCTGTTCCCATATTTGTCGTGTTTCCTGAGGCAGACGTTGTGTGGTCATGAATTAATATTGAGTCCCATAAGTTTTCAACTTTCAGATGTTCTATTGCTTGAACACATTCAACGGTCTTATCTAATAAGAATTGAATTGCCGTTGATGATTCATTTGCATTTGCAATTGAAAGTAACATTTTAAACTGTGTGTTTAACAACACTTGCTTATTGTCGTATCTTTCAATAAGCACTTTCCATGCAGAATTATAGTTTGATTCGGTTATAGTGTAGTATTTTAGAAGCTGTTCTGCATCGCCCGTTAGGCTACACTTTAAGTAGTGTAGTTTTTCGACTTGTGACAAATTCGTTTTGCTATGAATGAGCGATATAAATAAGTCTCTGAACGACGTCCAATCTTTGTAATTTCCATCGAATTTAGGTAAACTGATACGTGGCAAGCGTACGTCCAACTCGTCATTCGATGAACCGGTTACCGTTCTGATTCCTTCACTTGTTTCTCCTTTTGTGTTTACTATATTCGATTCTAGCTCCCCTTTTATCTCTTCGAGCTCTGTCTCGAAATTTAGATGTAGTTCTTCGAACTCAGTATATCGATCCTCAGTGAAATAACCAAATTGAAGATCATCTGGATTTGTTACCAGCTTTAAAATCTTGCCATGGCGTTCCATGAATGTTTCATGAATTCTTTGTATTTTTGTTTTCAATTTTGTCGTATATACTAGTGTTTTACGTGCTTTCGAGTCCTTTTTGAAGTTCACATATGCCTTCGACATCTGGTCAAAAACAATTTTTTGTTGTAAAATTAATCCCTCCATGTCTCTGAATGATAAATTACTTGTATCAATTTTTCGAATCGAGCATACAATATTTTATATATAATAGCATACAATATATGCCCGCTAGTTAAATTTGCTTATTTTATGTAAGGTGTATGTAGCGTCGGTATTTCTATTTCAAGTACTTGCATATAAGCACTTTCCAAAATTCTAGTTGTGCACAGTTATTTGTGCTTTACGAAGTACATTTACACCCATTTTAGTTAAACAAGTATTGGAATCGTCGGCTCTAATGCCTGTATATCGAGTTACTTCACTGTTACGCTATTTCAATTGACCAGTTGCTTATACATAAGCATTTTCAAAATTCTAGTTGTGCACAGTTATTTGTGCTTTACGAAGTACATTTACACCCATTTTAGTTAAACAAGTATTGGAATCGTCGGCTCTAATGCCTGTATATCGAGTTACTTCACTGTTACGCTATTTCAATTGACCAGTTGCTTATACATAAGCATTTTCAAAATTCTAATTCGTATAAACAATTATTTTCACCTTGCAAGCACATTCAAAAACCCAATTCAATTGCACAACTATTTGAAATGGTTGATCATTTTGGATGTATGATCTGAGAAAGGAATGATTTTAGAAAGGACTCACCAGGTCTATTCGCTATCCGGTTCGAAGGACCAAATTATGTACACTTTTATATGTTGTTATATTGGGAGCCACAGATTATGTACACCTTTTATTTTCAAAATAATAATAATAATCCAGCTACACTAAGTATTGAAGCACAAAAAAAGAACGTGTTGATAGTATTACTATGTATTTATTTCTTTTCAAAAAAAAAGGTCTGATTCTCATGACAGTCGGTCACTAACTAACTATTATTCAGAGTATGCTTTCAAATCATACATTTTTTACATCATTGGTAATTATACAAATCAAAATTATTACATCATTAAAATACATTTTATACATAATATTCAAAGTATGCAAAAGAAAGTCCGTGATGCTATGTTAATTCATAAATGCAAGAGCATGGTACACGGGCTGCCACATCAGAAGAGAATAAATCAAGAATCGTTGCGGTCTTTTCAAAGTACCAGCCTTTCTCCAACAGTATCTATAGTGTAATATTAAAATATTTATTTGCATGTTCTTATATATTTTTTGTTTTCTTTTTTTCAGATACATGAATTAATCATTAAACCTGTCGGAGAGTTGTATTAAGAAATATCTTTAAATGCAGTGAATATCATTCGAGGGAATACCTACATATGTTCATAGTATAAATTGTTCCAAATCACATCGATTATGGCCAAAGAAAAAGCTTTTAGAAAATGTTGGATAGTTATTTTCATTATTTTTCACGCTTAAACAACAAAATGTAAACGAGCTGGCAAAACTTTCTCTCGATCGGCCTACAATTTTTTTATGTTAGAATTAGATACAGTTTTTTTTTAGTTTTCTTGGCCATATTAAGGCTACCTGCAAACGGCAGATTGAAAAAGTGCGGAGTGAAAGTGCTACACTACTTGTACACTACTAAGGCACTCTTCGTGTTACTTCATTGGCTGCCAACCAATCTACTTATCTTACAGCAAGCTAATCTTGCTGCTGTGAGACTAAATTGTATCTCGGCATGGAATAGAACAGAATTCGGCCATGCGAGGATTTTGGTCGAGGAAGTTCCCGCTCCAGCGGGTGTTAACTACATTGCTCCGCAGTGCCTACTAGATTTGGAGTTTACAACTCACATTCCTGGTAGGGATGAATAGCGTGATGGTGTCACCCTCGAAAGTGGGCTTATCCATGTGTACACTGACGGCTCAAAGCTAAACAATAGAATTGGAAGTGGTGTATACTCAGATGAGCTGAATCTTAAGCTGTCCTTCCGTCTACCAGATTATTGTAGTGTCCTTTAGGCGGAGGTTGCGACTATTTTACAGGCAATCGACTGGCTTCTGTGTAATCGGATAATCGGGGTTAATATTGGCATTTTCACAGATAGCCAAGCGGCTATTAAATCCCTTGCTGGTCCTTGTACAGTTTCCATGATTGTTGCTGAATGCCGTGCATCTCTTAGGGAGATGTCGAGACATTCGGTGGTTCAATTGATTTGGGTACCTGGACATAGGGGTTTTCAGGGCAACTGCGAGGCCGATGAGCTAGCAAGGCTTGGAATCTTGTTACCGGAGGTCTCCTGCTCCCTCTCAATAGGTATACCGATGTCATCGGTCAAACTGGCCATTAGGCAAAAATATCTCGAGAATGCTAGGAGATCCTGGACAGATGAATCATCCTGTGCAATAGCAAGGCAGTCCTGGGTATCCATGGATGCGCATCGCACTAGGCAGCTTTTAGACTTAGCTCGAAGCGCTCTACGCTGCAGAGTGGGAGTTCTTACGGGCCATTGCCTCATAGGACGGCATGCACAACGATTGGGAGTGCAGTTTAACGATTTCTGTCGGAGTTGTGGCTCTGAGGATGAGTCCGTCCTCCACCTCTTGTGTCAGTGCCCGGCGTTGGCAAGGAGAAGGTTGGCGGTAATTGGTGCTCCCTTTCTCTCAAACCTGACCGAGTTGTCCCTGGTCAATTTAAAGGTTAAGGGAAGCAGATGGTTTCCCGAGTTCAGTGAGTAGGAGAGAGTTACAAATTAGTGTGGCATCACAACGGGCCTCTCATGTGCCTATGTGTGTCGGGTGGCAGACCTCAGTAGACCGGCAGCCACTTTAACCTAACCTAACCTTGATCAGCACTCACAACAGAAATGATATAAACACAACTCCGTATAGTTTTCTATTTTAGTAAACTTCACATCTTCATATCTTCGTCATCTTAATGACGAGTTCTCATTAAAACTAGAAAAGTCAGCTTGGCGTCAAAGATGGCAGTTGACCCATGACAGTTGAATCTGTCGAGCCTCAAGCCAGCAAGTCAATCAGTTATCTGGAAGTGACCCTGACACCAAGCTGACCTATTATGATCATATCCGCTCGGCATGTGATAGGGTTCTAGTAGTAATCACTTTACTCAGTAGGCTAATTGCCAACTTCGGCAGACTCCGTGAAAAGAGACGGAGGCTGCTGATGGTAACGACTAACTTTGTCTTGCCACATGGGACCCAAATTTAGGGGTATGCACTCTGAACTACGAAGTTTCGGACGCATATTGCTAGTATCCAGCACAGAGGTGCCCTTTTTATCGCTTGATGCTACCGCATGGTCTGAAAAAAGGCCGTGACGGTGGTGTCGGGAGTAATTCCGATCGATCTATTAGCGTTTTCTTGTATTGTTTATACCCTGTTTGGTTAGTAAATAAAATAAAATATAATTCGAAGCCGGTCGTATGCTTGCGGTACGCGTATCAAGAAATCTGTCGCAGCGTGTCCTGAAGTGGTCTTCGTAATCATGTACTCCGTATCGTGTATTTTGGTTTGTTTGGTTTGGCACTTAAAATCTAAACTTAAATTCTATATTATCAGCATCCGACGAATACACTACACAGGTCGGGTGCTATGATCGCTATTGACCGTACGAGTGGTGGTTACATTTGTAGGTTGTAGCCTACTGAATTGAGTGGTGGCGTCCGCGCGCACGGGCAGCCTTCCCGGAGATGGCTGTATTTTTTTTGTACAGATCGTGGGCACCCGTTGACCCGGATTGTTACACCGTAACAAGGATCCAATCCAGATTACTAATAACTATAAATAGAGCCCAGTGGGCCTTGCACAAAGCCTTGCAGATAAAATCATCATCCGAACAAGCTAGCCTAAATAATACTGACCCATTGTAAAATTCAGCGATTGCAGAATCTTAACGTAGAAGAAAAAATTTTGTGTAATCACTTGTTTTGGTTTTCAATGCCTGTAACAATATGAATACTGGAATTCTAAAGCACTAATCTTAACTGTGCTCTCGTCCTCAACTCTGAGGGGTGCAGATAATTTGATCTAGTGTTTAAGATTCTAACTAACCGAAGCTTCTTGTACGAAAGTGACAGCTAATAAGGTGACTCTAAGAACACTTCCGGGTCCAAAAAACAATTCAAACCATAACCGAAAACGTCGCTGTTGCTTTCGAAAATTCTGAGACTACTCTGAGATACCTTGGATTTAACTGCTATGACATTCTCACGTTCGACTTCTATGTAATTTAGACCAGTATGCGTTTCAAAATGGGTGACCAGTTTTTTTTAGGCATTTATTGTTTCCTGAAATTGCCACCTTCCCCTAGAACTATTTAAGACGTGACAAAAAGCATCGATTTGAATCTACTCATTTAGTACGCAACGGTCAAACTAGTTAATGAAAAAAACTGAGGTGACTCAGTCAACAATTTCAAATCAGCATTTCAATCAAATCGATTTGCCTTCATTCACCTGAATTATTCATTCTGATTTACTATGACTAAGTACAAAACGTGCGACAAGTGCGACATCTTTACCTATTTTTAGTGCAAAAAAAACAAATAAAGTAAATTTAAGCATTTAATTATTCGAGCAATCAAGGGAAATGTTAAAATTGTTTACAAATGCCTAAGGTGAGTTGTTTACTTTGCGGTTTTAAAATATGTGGTTTTTGTTGAGTTGGGTACGAAAACTGTGGTAATGCAAATTTTTCAATGACTAAATCAAATGCAATTGTATGAATTTGTGTGTTTCATTGTTAAGTGTTAGCACGAAAATTAGAATGAATTTTATTTACGTAATTTTCGAATATTCAAAATATTTCAAGTAACGAGCGTAAGCTCTCGATCACTTTCAATAAAATTATAAATAAAATTTGATTAGCAAAAAAGTTTGATACATTGTATATGTAAAATTGGACAAACAGAACGGATTTTTCCAAAATGGCTTTTAAATAGAATTGCGTTGCTCCGCAAATTTTTGTTAAAATCAATCATATCTGAAACGCAGGTCAATTATTTTAACACGAACCAATATCTTGAAACAGTTTTGTTTTAGAGCTAGTGCCAGTTGCTCTGTGATTTTCTTCCTCACAGTGAGCGTTCTTGTGCACCAGTTTTTTTTTCTTTGGTGTGTTTTGATGCATATCTTTCACTTTTGGAAGTATTTTATTTTAGTGTTTATGTATTGTTGAAGATTGGTGGTTTTGAATCCTGCCTATCAGATGTCGAGAAACTTTTGCTATGGGCCCTAAAAGGATGTCTACAGTGTATAGTGTATACAATATCGGAGAGAGTGGAGAACCTTGCGGGGCTCCGCGTTCTATTCGCCGTTTACTGGAGAGGTGGTCGTTTATTCAGACGGAAAAGATCTGTCCTCAAAAAATGATCCAATCAGTTGTATTGGAGGTTTTGGAATAAATGAATCATTCATTTTTACGGTAAAGCCTGCATGCCAAATTTTGCTGGATGCCTTGACGATCAATTTTTAACCCGTTTCAACATGTTAATTCACCCTAGCTAGCTGCAGCTTGGTTAAGATGTGTCGTTTGAAGCCGAATTGCTCTTTTGGGATACTGGATTTATTGGCGACTATTTCTTTGAGTCGTTAAAGCATTATAGATTCGACGAGTTTTCCGATCAAAAATAGGAGGCTGATCGGTCTCCAGGTATGAGAAAACATCAGATCCTGGTGTATTTTTGGAAACATAATATAGTCACTTTATTTCTATGGGAGATGGATTGGCAATGTCTGTTATTTTTTGGATTTTATTGCCTGATAAGTGTCTGAGGTTGGTATTCTTTATCGTGTCAAGTCCTGATGATTAAGGTTTATCAAGCCGAGCTTCCTTTTGTTTGATCTCTTCAGTTTCCGTGGTGCGAAAAAATTAGTGCCACCCAGCTCCATATTCTGTAAAAAGTTTTCGCACGGCTCTATCCTAAATGTTATCTGTTCCTGATATTATTTGTCAGCTAGATCGCTTCCATTTGTAAACAAAAGTCATCGGTGCACATAGCTTTTCTCCAAATTCGGATTCTGTTTTGAATGAGCTCAAGTGTTGTAGCCTTTTATCGGAATTTCAGTGATGAACTCTTCTTTCACCTGGGTTATTTTTGCTAAAAGGATTTCAATCGCTCTATTGATATCGATGGCAGTTTCAAGTGACTGCTGGAAAATTTCGTTCGTCATTATGTTGAGTAAAACTTACCAATTAGTTTTTCTTTTGAATCTCATAGGATCGTCAAAGTCGACGTCTATTATCAAAAAGAGCTCTAGTTTATGGACGGTTGATAGTTCATCCAATGCTGTGGTCCGTACATTGTCCTGCAAATTTACTGAAAAAATGTCCAGAGCGTGGTTGTTAGTTCTTCAGAAGTAGGTAGGCTCACTGGGAATATGTGGGCTACCCTGTTTATCCACGACAAACTTTTGCAGAATACGAACAGTTGCGATCGCTTATTTACTAACGGATACAAGGATTTGACCAGAAGGTCGCATTTTTTGATGGTGAACCCGATATGGGCTTTGAAGGTAAGCTTTTTGTCGAGATAAATTCCTAGATATTTTATATACTCCGGGGTCCAACCGACAATATTCCCATCTACATTTAGAAAACTGGGGAGTAGGCATTGCTTGCGCTTCCAAGTAAAGAATATTGACTCGATTTTGGTAGGGTTTATTCTCAATTTCTATCTAGTGAAATAATTGGACAGTGTAGAGAACTCATTTTCTAGAGAGGTTTTTACAGATATCGAACAATGATTTGAAGACAAAAGGGCTATGTCGTCAGCAAACAGACTGATAATGCAATTAACTGGTAACGGTATGTCGTATAAGAAAATGTTAAATAATATGGGGCTTAGCGCCGAGCCTTGGGGAACACCAGCTGGTATCGGGAACTTATTAGACACTGAACCATTGATATCAACGTAAAAGTATCGGTCACGCAAGAAATCCATGATAATTTTAGTAAGGGACAGAGAAAAATTAAGTATTTGCATTTTGTGAATTAAGCATTGGTGCCAGACGCAGTCAAATGCATTTTCCATGTCGAGAGTAAGTTTAGTTCAAAGTTCGTAGTCCTTCCAACTTGATGAGTAGTAATGTGCCCGCTTCTGAAAACCAAACTGCTCTTTGCGGTAGATTTTTACGACTCAATAAAGGTTTGGAGCTGAATCTTGATGAAGCGTTCAAATACTTTTCCAATCACACTGATGAGGCTTATTGGCCTGTAGCTGCCGATTTCGGACTTGGGTTTATTAGGTTTCGGGATCAAAGATTCAATTTTCCAGGCAGTCGGAAAGTAAGATATTACAAGGCAAGCATTTAAAGCTTTGATAAACGCTTTCCTGTGCATATTTTTGAGAAATAAAATGTAGATATTGTCGTTGCCTGGAGCCTTACTTGATTTTAAAACTGCTATTAGAGGAAACAGACATGAAGGGGATAAAAGGGCTGCTACTACTTCCGATAGCACCGAGAGAAGAAGCCACTTGAGATTCAGTGTCACTATCACTATTAATAATGGCTGACGTGTGAACGTTATGCAGATGTTTAGCAAAAGCTAACGCCTTAACGCGTTAATTTGAACGGGCACTCCGTCTACTTTAATTGGGTAAAATTGAGAGAACTTCTTTTTTAGAGCTTTAGAGATGTTTTAAAAGCTTTTACTACCTTTCTCTAGTGATTTTAGTTTGCTGTTCTACTCTTTGTGATGAAGCACAAAAACGGCTTCCTTAATATTTCTTTGGAGGCGATTAATTTCTTCCTTCAGAGATGATTGCCGTGAGCGCTGCCACTGTCTGCGTAAAAACTTAAGCCGGGAAATGAGTGTTTTAATACTAGAATTCAGAGATAAATTTGTGCAGGACGAATTTGCTGGAGTCAGAGAAATAAATATGGGCTACAGATAGTAAAATGCTATTGAACTTTACTACTTTACTTTTTACTTTTTCGGTATAATCTAGATACCCAGGTAGACTGTTTCAGCTGTCCCGTAGCCAATATTTAAATCTTTATTGGTTATCGTCAATTGAGTCCATTTCTCTGGTTGCCTTATTGTGATTGGAACCGATGATTTAGTGGCAATCGTCTTATTTGTAGCGTGGTTTTTTTTTTAGTTTTGTCTGATACATACGCTTGTTTTTAGTTGCAACGAAGGGAGACTGATTTGGGCGTCAAGACAACAAGTGTCAGCTTTTCCCGATGAAAGTAATCCTGCTCGTGTTTTCCAGTCTTTAGATCGAAAACGGGTTCTCCGCCAAAAAGTTATTATTCGCTCTCTTCGCTCTCTTCGCTCGCTTTCTCTGTCGACAACCCTCTTGTTTACGTCAGCAGCTTATCGGCTGCGTGCAAGTAATCAAAATGGCCGATTGTTATAATTATGTCCTAATTTCCTAACAATGTGCTCGTCTCTATCCCCATGCAATAGCGCTCGCCACATCAGAAACAATCTAATATCAAGAATATCAGCTCAGAACAAACGCTTGTGGCCCGGGCTGGGACTATTTCAAGTCCCAAGATAAAACTAAACAAATGCAAAACAACTAATCTACGAATCCACTTCAGCTAGATACTATCATGCTGAAATATTTTCCGCGAAAGAATTTGATCCGTAGAAAATTTTGTAAACAAAAACACAATTTATGTAGCATTAGGCACCACAAAATCATACATCCAAGCCTGATAGATTCACAAATACTTAGCTCAAGGCTATTTAAACCATAAAAATTCGTTGTTGTCACTCAACACACAAACACCAAATATTGCATTGATTGTAAACAAGACCGTTTCAAAACAATAATCACTGGTATCGGAGTTCTATGAAAAACACGTTTTAAATTTTCGAAATATTTCCAACACCCACACGTTATTTATCGACGAAATTATTCATAATTTTATCGTAAATAAAAATGTTTACGCGAAACGTAAATAGCTTAACTTCTTTCTATTCAGGTACTAGGAATTTCATTAAATACTAAAATATTCTGAAATGTGAGCGAAAAGTCTCCAAGCATTTTATGGCGCCTTGTTCACTTTCCCAAAACGCTCATCATTTAATTTTCTAAAGTTACAGAAATTTCGCTTTTTGACATTTCACGAAAATGCTGTAATATATAATAGTATCCGCTCATTAAAAACACTCCACCGTTAACTCCAAGTGCAGCATGAAGTTAGCAGAGTCAGCAGAGTCAGCAGCAAAGCCGTCATTGCCGCATCAACGAAACAACACGACGAAACCTGATTTCTCATAATAACTTCAAGGTTCTAATTATAACGACACGCATGCTGTTATATTTATATTCATTAAAATTTAGCTATGCGAAAAAAAACCCTCTAAACAAACAACTTCTATAAATAGTAGTAGATCATAAAAAAAAAATTTAACAAACAACAATCACCTGATTTACAGTGGCCGCAATAAAGCTCCCGTGGCTGAAATGAGAAGAAAACAATGTTTCGTTTAGTAACGCAAGCCTGACCATTTATACGATGCCAATGAATTGCAATTAATAAGGTGAGATAATGCGATTGTAATTGAATAAAAGTCGACGGTACATATGAAAATACGGTAAAAAATCACACGTGTAATAATTATGCTCTGATTTGTTTGTTAACGTAGTCTGAAGCTAGTTCGGTTTATTTTCGGTCGAGTTATTTCTGTGTGCAACATTAAAACAGAATTAAATTGACGTATACGCGACATGCAAATATCTGAATCTCATTATCCGGCGATTTATGATCTTTAAATTTGACTTCTTAATTTGTTTTCTAGCCAATACTAATACAAACTCACACAAATCTACATGTGCTCAGACGTGAAAATTTAATACACTCGGTGTAAACATTAGCGTGACAAGGTTATATCGCTTGACTGCATTAATGCCAAATTACTGTCGAGCTACTATAGTCAACTTTAATTTATCCATCCATCCATTCGTCTCGTATTCAATATGCGTTCAAGAATTATTGGACAGATAAGGTTACTTTGGCCGCTAAGCAGTCACACCATACCAGACTTAGGGAGTGAAATATGTTACGAGTACATTATACATGGCAACAAATTTGTTTTGCATCTCGTGAGATTGTGTAGCATGGCAATTCAGAGAGGTGGAAAGAATAGAACGTGCTACAAAGTATCGTGTAGACAGAACCTGAAAGATAGCTCGAAACATTGTTTGAAATGGATCGCTTCGCTAATATCAATGCACGAATCAAGAAACATGTTGACATTGCATGATATGTTAATGGGAATAAATTGAATAGCGACCGAGCTCGACTAATGAACTCTATTGTGGTTTTAATTGAATGTTGTGTTGAAAGTTTGTAGCAGTTTGAGTTGCTAATTTTTTTTTTTTTATCAAATAAGTTGATTGGTCCAAAATTATGAACGAAAAAAATTATGGCCTGCATCTAGGCTAACTTCCAAAATTTCTTTGGGTGCGGTTATTGATAATGAAAATCCGGATTAGCAATTCATGGACATAACGAAGTAGCAACTACATAGTCATTCCGAAGTTCTGAAGAGCTGCGAGAACAGAGTTCAACAGGTCCAAAACCACATCAAACTGGGAGCCGAATAAAAGAAACTCTCAGATCATAACAAAGAGTTAAGGAAATCCAAACAAAAGGCTTGGAATGCCTACTGTGAGGTTCTCAATATTATTCCAGAAACAACAAGGACACAGAAAACTCTATTGAAATGAAGACAAACGCCCAGAGCGATCACTTCATATTAAACAAATCACCTCGTATGAAAAAGTTGAATAGGCAATAACTTTTGAAATCACCAGGACCAAATGGTATCATCAAGAGCCAAAGATTGCTGCAAAACGGCTGACCTTACAAAATCATACAGGCCAATCAACCTCTCATCTTTCAGATTGAAGACCATGGCGAAGCCGATCGGCCTATAAATGCTCGTAGTGAGGATGCCACTATACACCTACCTACTTAAGGGGGAAAGTGTACTTAATCAACCACTCATAAGCTAGGGCAAATAATAGAAAAAGCATTGATCAGCAAAGATATCGTACTATGCGTTTTCATGGACATAGAAGGAGCCACGACTCGCCCCACCATTCACTCCAAAGAAGAGGTACCTCTCAAGATGTGGTGAAATGGACGAGTAAAGGTGTATTCGCGGAGCTGGGGGAATCAAAGCTAAGAGCGAACACTTGGAAAAGATATCAAAAAGGAGAGGTATTATCTCCTTTACTATAGTCCCTAGTGGTTGACAACTTCCTTGAGACCCTCAGCAATAAGGGATTAACAACTCTCGGATACGCCATGTCATCAGGGTAATAATTAGAGGCTCACACTTGGATATTTTGAAATCCAGAATGAAAAAGACCTTAAATGAAATAACATAATGGTGCGAGGAGAAGTGTTTACATATAAATCCTCAAAAGACCAGACATAGTTCCATTCACCAATAAAAGGAAGATCGAGAAGAAGAGGGTTTATATATAAATCCCCGAGACCAGACATAGTTTCATTCACCAATAAAGAAAAAATCGAGAGAGGGTCCCAAAAAATTAAGGACTCAGAGGTGCGTCTGCAGAAAGGGGTAAAATATTTAGGAATCCACCTGGATAGAAAATTCACCTGAGAAAGTCATCAAAAGAAACGACCTTGAATGCTACTAAAGCAATTTTGGCGACAAAATAGATGCTTTGACGCAATTGAGGATTATCTCCACTGCAGACATTTTGGCATTCTAACAAATGGTGAGAATTATCATCCTATATGGATCAGCAGTGTGATGGAAGAAAACCTTACGAAAAAGGGTTGCTAATATTCTTAACAAGCTTGAAATTATGTCCCGTCTGCTGAAAGACCACCTAACATCTTATAGAGGAGCAATGAGCTCCACCCTAATGGAAGGAATGGAGCTCCACCCTAACGGAAGGGATGGAGCCCTTCCTAAACCATGAACCATTAAACTTAAAAAATAAAGAGAAAGCGGCAAAACAGGCAACAAGCCTACAATAGGCTGGTGGCATAAAGTAAGAGACCTAAATGGTCATCTTAGTGTCCTGGAGGACATTCGGCCCATAAAGGAAATGCTGAGCTTCAGCGATCAAATAGAGAGCAAAGCAACCTTCGAGAAAAGATTCATGATCACAATACCATCAAAAAACAAATGGAAGAAAGGTCCACCCCCCTCACAGAAAATGGAGCAAATTTAGCATCCGGACGACTCAATGATGGATTAATGAGTGGGACCAGCGATTTTAGGACCTAAATACAAAATGCACTTCCCCTTTCCTAAGGAGGTCACTATCCAACCATCAGAAGTATATGCTATACTTAAGGTCACACATACAATAAAGCTGAGGAAGACAAAAAGGGTCAGCATTAAGATCAGATAGCCAGGCGGTTTTCAAGATTATCAATCACGATCAAATAAACTCAGTTAAACTCTTAGAGGCCCAAAGAAACAACGGGCTTTGCGAAGGCTGACACGGAACCTTTTCCATTTCGTTGGCTCCAAGCGCTTGATCGCAATCACTCCCAGTATAGACGTCAGCGTTAGCTCCAATCGTTAGGCCTCCCATCCACTGGAAACGGAAAGCTGCGAACTGCGAAGCCACAAATTCTGACGAACGCAATTCGTGAAATCGTGAAAACCCAGCAGAATGAGATCCGTACATGTTTGGACGAATACTGACGAACGGCACGGGCCCAATGGACGCGGTTCCCCACCGAGCCACATGTTTGGATCGTTCGTCCGTTTTCGTGCGGATTCGGCCGAATACGATTTCGCAACTTTTCGCAACTTTTCGCAACTTTTCGCAGCTTTACGGTTCCAGTGGACGGGAGGCCTTCATGACCACTATTCGGCCGAACTGTCATTGGTTGTTCGTTGGCCATTCGCTGACTCTATGTGTACGAAGCTTAAGAAGGAAGAATAGACAAAAATCGAAAATTCGAAACATCTTAGTTAGTAGCGAGACTCACCTCAATGGGTTTGTGAACAAGCAAAATTACTGTTTCTAAACTGTTATGCATTTGTACTTTTTCACCTTCATTTTGTTTACTACTTTTGTTCTTTTTTATCATTATTATTTCATTATTATTTTGTGCTCTCTTTATTACTTTCTTTTTTTAGTAGATTCTTTGTATATTATATATTTATATTAAGTAAATGGATTTGATCTGTTGAATAATAATAATAAATATATATATAATAAATAAATAAATAAATAAATCTACAGTAGGCTGATGGGACACAATTTCATTGACGAAAATTCACCGTTTTTTGTGGTTTTCATGCTGTTTATATCATCGATCCTTTTCCTAAAAATACATCGAAACTAGCGTAGCATATTTACTTGTTATAGTGCCAGACAATTTGATGTGCAGCAAAAAATTTATAGGGACACCATGTGATATGGTCCTCAACGCCATGTAATATAGCAACCAGTGCCATGCATTATAGTCCCAATAAAAAGCTAATCACAAACGAAACTGCCTTCATTTTAGACAACTTTAGGATTTCGAAAATTTAATATGACGAAAATCCATATTTTTAATTTTTAATTATTTCAAATAACTCCAACTTAAATCTAGTTTCAATTCCGTAGCCCTAAACTCTAAAAGTTGACGCTCTACGCACTAGGCTACACGAATTTTTTGAAAAGCTGCTGCTATTTAGTTTAGTTTAATGATTTGTGACGAGATTATGTTCATAGTAGTTGGAGCATAGGAGTTGACACTATGTTTCATGGGAGTAGAGGTCACGTACATAGCTGATTGCCAGACAACGGTTTTCGATTATCTCTTCGAAAATGTGGATTAATATGATTTGAACAATATGTGGCTCTACTAAGAAAGTGCAACCAGAGACAAACGAAAATACCCTATTCTAGAATTCGTGTTCGAAAAATAATATTACTTATACTTTTTTTAAAGTTTTATTGATAGCTCATCAAACTTAACTAATAGCATTTCATGCATCTAATTCAATAACAGCATTCAAAGTTTAATGTGAATACAGTATGATACGAAAATTTAAGTGCCTAATAAATTATCTTTTAATTACTTATCCAATAGAAAGATTTTTTATTCGAATTCAATTCTTTCTTTTATTAGCTCGCCTTTTTGATTCAATTCGAAAAAATCAAGTATTTCCAAAATCAACCAATGATATTTCATTTTTCCATTGTTTATTTTTCCGAATATTTTAGCTCTGTAACTTTGTTCAGCTTCAACTAAATTCGTTTTAATTTGAAACATGTACCATAAGCTATGTGTATTTGTCTGGCCCATCCCAACGGGAAAAATAATGCTTACGGATATATTCGGTAAGCATTACGCGTAATGCGTGTAAGCATTACCGGACCATTACGCGTTGTTTCTTTTTAACATTGCATGTCCTAGGCTGGGAAGATTTATACAAGGGGAAACTCATGCTTTTAGCTCTATAGCTTTATGTATAAGAGCTTTTTGGAAAGTACGACATCGTATTCTCGCATTTATACGCCTCAATAAGAATTAAAGCTTTGGCCGGCGGCCGATCGTATCTCTGCATGTGTGGTTTTTGCATGCTGACGCTTATTGGAAATTCCAATAGCACATGCTCTTTGCTACTAGGAGGAATTGTCTTCAAACATTTTACTTACCCGTGCGTGATGATTTGAAGTGCTTCGAAATTTTCATCTTTCCGCTTTATATAGCAGACTACTCATAACCGATGTATGCTCGCAAGTTCTTTTCCCCTTGTTTCTGCGAGTGAATTTCATTGGCCAGTCTTGGACTTATAACATATGAGCTTTCTCCCTTGCAGCATTTTCCATGCTCCAAGTCATGTTTACGAGTATATCTTATAATTGCTGGAAAATAGCTTTGGAAGTCGGAAATGTGCATTACCAGCATTGTTTGATTCATGCATTACGCCAGCATACATTACCGCGATTCCCGTTGGGATATTACTCTTTACATATGCACATACGGCTGTATCTACAAATCTGCCTTTTGCTTTGTTTTGACTTCAACATAACATGTGTATGTCACAACAAGTCAAAATGAGCAAGTCAAAAAAAAAACACGTGTTGACCAGCCGGGATGAACATATTTGACAGCTTACAAGACAACTTAATTAAAAAAATTACATGGATTGTTTCGGGAGGCCAACGATCAAAGTTCTAATGTAATGAGTCTTGAAATGTGGTAACATGTGAAGTGAATTAGTTAAGAAAGCATCTGGAATGCGATCAGCGAATTCATAGCATAATGTAGTTATTTGGGGTTTTTTTTAAATAAAATTTTGCTTCAAAGTATTGTAGTAAAATTTTAATATTTAACTTTGGCAAATACGAAATGTTTTCAACAAATTAAGATAAATCTAGAGTTGTAGTATATTGCTAATTTTCTCTAGTTTGCACCAAAATAGAGTACACCTCGATAAAACCGTATTCGCTATTCAACTAGTGAAAAATTCATCTTTTCGGGATTTATTTGCCAGTCACCAAAAATATGGACGAAACAAACAAATGCAAGTTTTTTCTGTCCGCGGAGGAGAAGACTGTCATACTACTACTGACGCTCAGATGCAGGCAAATTGCTTCAATTCACACTGCTGCTTCCATTTGATTATATCTCTCTTCTGAGTCGTGCTCTGATGGGTTCATATCCGGGCTGTAAGTGTGACTAACTTTTCCTATTATAAGGTAAACTTTGCACTCAGTGGACTGGGACTTTATCTCGTTTATTTTTCATCAATAGTCACAAAAAAAAATGCAACAACTTCAACGATAAATTTTTATTCAAATAATTTTTCAGGTCCAAGCGACAAAAGATATTTAATCGTGGATGCAGACCACGATACAAAATAATGAAAACTGCGATGCCTATCTTTCCTTCTGATTACTAAGACGAACAATCCTTAACCATTTGAAAAATGTGGCTCCACATCCATAGAATCAATATTCTATATTTTGCAGACGCATTGCATAATGCTGTAATTTCGTTATGTTGAAAGGTACAGCCACTATGAATTCCCATTTAGAGGCCAGCATTATCTGGCAACGCTAGAGCCTGTTGAAGCAAGTCCTTGTGGCACCCGTATCATTATTTGCTTCTCGGTAGAGTCAGCAGACTTTTTACAGACTGCACTCAGGGAGGATAATCTTTTACGGCTTGGTAGTTTGCGATCGGAATTTTTCATTAAGCACCCGATCAGGTTTTTCCTGCAATTCCCACATACGCCCCCATCAGATGAATATCTCCACAATTCTGCTAATATTCTTGGAATTTTTCATAGGTCTTTAGCCTTCCGATGAAATTTCAAGTCGAACGGATTGAAACATCGATAACCGGACGGAAACATAATACACACAATTAAGACTATTTAAATTATCGACGAAAGTAATAGTCACTGCGAGTGCTGAACAATAACCAAAAAAAACGGAAAATTCGAAATGGCTTTCTTCATACTTCCATCTCTTTCCATTACGCAGCTTTGATCTCTTTCTATTATATAGATATTTATATAATACCTTTTCCAACTAAGAGATGGTGCATTTCGATATCATTATACCTATACAAGCTCTCAATACCATGCCTCATGTAATTTGTATGTATTGAAATTCACTTACCCACCAAACTACTACCCATCCTTTTCTAAAAATTTGATAAAATAAGTATAGCCAAAATAAATTCAAATTATTGATAAATTTTGACTTTTGTCTACCAAGTCAAATGAAAATTTAAAAAATTCCGCGGTAAACAAGAAGGGCAACCCGTGAACAAATTACCTCTATTTTCAGAACTCAAAACTTTAGCTTTAGAATTGATTTCCTTTCAAAATAAAAAAAATTAACCTGCTCCAAATTACTCAAAATATGAGTTGAAATGATAACTTCCGGTTTTACACGTGAAAACAATTTTATTTCTCAAATCTAATTTTTCAAAATAAGAACAATTAATTTTCTAAACGGAGCATTATGTAAATATACCCAAATAGGTGTGTACGTTTTTTGATTTATTTTCTTTCAAAAAGTCAAAACCCAAATAAGTCCTTGTTCATTGTTATTAGTTCGACTCATAAGTAAGTGCAACGAGGAAAGGTTTCCCTGGCTACTTTGTATTGAAAATACTACTGTATTTAAAAACTCTTCCAAACTCTACCAAACTCCACTCGACTTTTTAATCTGCCAGTTTTCATTTCATTTTAAGCACCATTATGCGTGGTATTTGCACACTTCACAAGCTTGGGCGTTATATTATTCACATATTAGTCTTCTTGTTGATTTTTTTTTCTAAAATGAAATCCGCGACACTAAACAAACACGTACGAGTATATATGTGCTTGAAATGTATAAACCAACATACATATAATCGTACTCGCATCTAAGCTTTCCTCAATTTTTTATGACTCTACTTAACGTCTGATCGTGTCGATGTGATCATAAACCGCGACTTGGCTATTTTTTTTTTTTTTTTTTTTTTTGTTTTCTTCCGCTTGCATGTTGGCAAACACAATTTTTTGCGATATTTCACCGCCAAGAAATTGATAGTGTTTTCTGCGAATTTGAGCTTATTTTCTTGGAATCGATCGATGGTGTTTGAAAGAGTTGTCATTTTTGGCGAACGATCGATAAGCAGATGGTAGTTGGGTGGTGTTGCTATCATACGTGAATTTATTGAATTGAGATCAATTTACTGCAATTGAATTTTCAACGTCCATTTAAGTTATAACAAGAGCGTATTATTGTTTAAAATCGATATTTCGTTAGATTTAACATTGCTTAGATATGCATCAATTGCAGCCAGCCAGACGAAAACTTTCTTAAAGATGTGTAAATGCGATCAATTTGATTTGAGTGCACTTCTAAGTATTTTTAGTGTCTTGAATTTCACAAAAATAAACCTAGAAGACTAATTGTTTTCACTAATAATACAATTATCTCAAAAATATTTGAATTTTATAGTAAAAACTTATAGCGCCCAACGTGGGTAAACGCACAAAGAAAATCAATTTATTTTTCTCTATTGACAAATTATGGCAGCACATATGTGAACCGATAACTTAACTGATACTAGAAATTGTTTATTTTCGTCTGACGTAATATACAATGTTCACTTAGTGCCTATCAATTTCTTTCTAGCTCAGTGCTTGGAAACAGGCCGTTGAGTTGAGTTAGAATGTTCTCAAAAAAAATATAATAAGAATAGTTTGAAATTGATATGATAAGACCTTCGAAGATATTAATATGGCTATACGTTGCAGTTGTGTGTATTTCTATGCCACATTATTGTATACTATATGCTGGAGTTTTTATTGCATAATATCTATATATTAGGTATTTGATAGAAATTGAATATTCTTTACATAAAGTTGTTTCGGTTTTATTTCAGGGTGTAATAAGACATGATAAAAATTAGTATCGGTAAATACATCTTATACTAGCAATGAAGAAATTGTGTTTTTTGAAATGTTGTTTTCGTCTTCTAATCTCGAAAGATCAGCGAAATATTTTTAGAAATAGATATGTGTTGCTTTTGATGGGATCTGAGATTTTGTCAGATTGTCATTCGACATTCGACGAATAAATGTTGGAATAGTCAAGGCTATGAAATAATTTGAAGTATCTTGGGATGGACAATAATTCGAATTTTGTGTTTTGAATAAAGAACGATTTGTATTTGAATAATTATCAACCTTTTTAGAGTACGCCGACTAAAAATTAATGCCTTCAACCACATTGACCCGGATAACATTTCCGGATACTTAAATCCAGTACTGACAATCAGAGCTCTATAGTAATTATGAGTCCTGTTAAATGTGAGATGTAATTATGTTAATCGACAATTGGCACCTAGTCCTGTATCAATACTGGTAAAGGGATAAAAATCATTTGCATTTATTTTTTTGCTTTTCGAAATTTTGATTTAATGTTTTGGGTCTCAGACAGTTCTACACTAGAACTGAAATTGTTTAGTGTTTGTTTGTTTATTTTCTTAATGGCGTCGGTAGCTGTGATGGCTAGGACATAGCTCTGAGGCAACGATCTGCTGTCCGCGGGATCGAATCCCGCCGTATGCTCAAAGTTGTTCGTCTAGTAGTGACGGCTAAGTGTAAGTACACCATTAAAGTTTTGCGTTTGACTAAATTTTTGCTGGTAAACAAATATTACTTTCTCATTTTTCTCAAAACGTTTCAATCGAACAATAGAATAGTTTTCTCGCATTATAAGAATTAGCTCTTACTATATAATCTTAAAACTTACAGACTTTGATAACATTTGAGTTTCCGATTCTCTTCAATAATACAAGTTCTTTATTTGGACTGCAGGAATCTTGTTGATTACGTATCGAAATTATTTCTGAAACTCTATAGAATCATTGCTCAAGTGGTATATAAGAGGATCGTAAGAACGATTTAATAGTTTTTAGGTAAGCTTCAAATTCAAAATACGAGTAACCGTCAAAAGGAGCCGATCTGTACGCATCCTAGGCAAAATGTTTAAGACTGTGTACATTGTACGAAGGGTTATTCAACCCATAAACTTTTTGAAAGTGTTTAACGGAATACTGTTATTAATCTTATGCATTATTCGTTTAGGATCAATACTACTTAACTATTTTACTGCTTCACTAATTTAAAATAATATGCAAACTACGAATATCTTCTAAATTGTTAGAGCAGTTGGAAACTGTGTGAGTCGTAAATGTCTTTATGTGTATAAAGACATGTTATAAAACTTTACAAAAAATATATTTGTATTAATTTTATTTACTGGAATATTTCAGTACTGCAGAAAAATCCTTTTCAGTATCTCATAACTACTGATTTTCAGTACTGTAGTGTAGAGGCGTTGTTTATGATAACTTTCAGTATATATTATCAAAGCCTGAAGAGTACTTGTACTTATCAGTTTCGAGACTCAGTACTGACTGAAGTCTGTTTAGTGGTTTTCATTCAATACTGATTGAATTCATTCAAATTCAACTCATTTAGTATTTCAAATGTTCCGCTGGAATTCTGTATGCTTCAGAACTGTGAGGGGAATAATATTGCGATTGAATCCCGTTGGAGTTTCGCTTTGTTACTCGAGAAGCGCCTGTCCATCCATAGAATTACCTCATACAGTTTAATAATATTCCCAAAATAGTTTCAACTAGCTTTTATCACATAGTATGTAGTTTAATCCTATTCTCAAAGCTTGCAAAATATTTCAAACCTCGCCGAATAATCCCCCCAATTTTTCTTATTTCCTCAAGTATCTTTTATAAAAAAATATGATTTCTTGACATTTTTCCAAATATACCGTTGCGTCAGTGTCAGTTGTCTTGTCACTACTCACGAAAATCCCGTCAACAAAAACAATCCAAATACATACAAACATAATTCATTCGTATCTAAATTCCGAACATAGTAGATACCGGTATAATAAAACTCAACTTTTCGGCCTTGAATCAAACGAAACAAGCATATGTTTCAGTTTTATTCTTTTTTTTTATTATTTTTATTATTTTTCTAGTTGCAAAAATTTTTACTGGTATTTTTCCTTTCCGCCCAGTCAGTCCGATTGGCAACAGGCAAAAGAAAGGCTCGTCCGCCTTATCGCAATTCGTTTTTATCGCGAATGTATCTATTTGATAGCTTGGCGGCGGTGTGTTTTGTGAGAGTAGTGTTATCATATGGCAGCAGCAGACTTATCAGACACTTAATTTATTTTTCACATTATGAAGGATTAACAACATGTTTACAACGAGGTCATGTCGGCGGAATCAGATAAGTGTCATAGAGACGCAACGAGCTTTTAAATGGAGCAGTGAAGTCGATAGGAGGTGAAATGAAAAATTGAAATTCTGTCAGAAATAGATTGGTTTAAAGTTAAACCGGTGAGCCGCAAGTTGGTTATCCAAATGCGAATGGCTTTAGTACTGAAGACTAAATTTGGAGCAGGAAACAAGCCGAACTAAATTCGAAATGCGAATCTGCACAAAACCTTAATACCGATACAAGACCACATCTTCCCTATGGACATTTCATCTATATCTCAGTTGTAGCCACAGTAGCAACGACTGTCCATATTAGCCAAAAGAATAGATGACATTTGTCGACTCGACTCGACTTGTCTCGTCGTATTTTTTGATATGTTGACGACCATGACAGGCAGACAGTCAGATAGTCAGGCTTATGCAGACCAGCATCGGACCAAGCTGAGTTGTACTGAGCCGTGCCGCAGCATAGAATTCAATGCGTTTATTTATTTCCCACGAAAACGCCATAAAATTATGCAAATGTAGTAGACATGTGCCATACGATAGGTTCAGTAACCTCACGCACTTAGGCCGAGCCAAGTTGTGGCTGAGCCGAATCAAGATCCAAATCTCCCATTTTCAACTTTTTCAAAACATTATCATCGTCGACGTTGTCCCTGTCGTCTTCGCCATACTTTTACTTGGATACAACGAAATTGCAACGTCGAACCGTTGGATTCGGCGTTGCACTGAGATCCTCAGCTTTTCCATAAATTGCATTTAAAGCAGGCACTTAATGTTGCAGCGCCGGGGACTTGCAGCACATTCGAGAGTCGTTCACAGGCATTGCATTTTGCCATAAAGGACGGACGATTATGCGATGGCTTTTCTACAGCTTGCCAGCCAAGACTTTCCTCCGTACTAACGGCCAGTAGTTTGGGTACCGCTTGGTTGCATAGAGTGCAGTTTGCATTTCGAATGGACTTGAAATATGCAGATTTGATGCATTCGAGTACTTATAGCGCAGTTTTGGGCTGTGACAGGCCGTTGCGTAAAGTAGGGGACGTTGACGACGGTGAGCTGAACAATTGCTCTGTGCCTGCAGTGTAATTAGGTGGATAAATAACAGTCCCAAGATATAATTACAGAATTCTAAGCAGCTATTGGAGTTGGTATTGTTTCGTTGCGCTACGGAATTCTATTGTATTGTGAACGACGGCATGAGTTGTGTGCATACATCTTTGTTTGAATTCAGTGTAATTGTCGCACTTTGCATAATGTTTTTCGTGAGATTGTCTGGATAATTATGGGGTGGAGTTGGATAACGGGAAGCTTAGTGTGATATCTATGTAAAGGATGAGACAATTACATGGTAGGAGCTGATTAGAACAGGTAGTTATGCATGTTCCGAAGCATACAACTTGCCCTGAATAACGTTCCATAGAAAATGACGATACCTGTGCTTGATTGTCAAAAGGAAATGATATCAAGTGCCATTCGAGTTCTTTGGGTTGAATTGGCGTGCGAAGAGATCAGGATGGTAATAGGCGTCTTACGACATAGCCCATCGTTTATTTATTGTTTTCAATTATTTATTTGCAGTTTTTTTTATATGCAGTTAGCTGTGTGTTGTCAGCACACAACAAACGAAGCAACAACTCCAACAGCAAGTAAACTCTTAAGGCAGTATTCTGGTCTTGAGGCTCGATTTTGAGGTGATTTTACGGACGCAATAAAATAAAACATAAACATTTTTAACATCTATTTTTTATCAGTTTTTTATGAACATTGTAAAATTATGAAAATGTAATCAAAAATCAAGCAAATCAAAATTGATTTAGATACAGGCCGGCGAAGCGAAGACTCAAAAAAAAACTTGTCTCATGGTTGACATGATTTCAACCTTCCTGGTGGTCTGAAACATACATTTTTGGTGAACTCTGTAAAAAGGAGAATGTAGAATCAGTCTGACGTAGGCGATTTGAAAAAACTTTTTTATGACGTCCATGTAAAAAAAGGCGTTTTTTGCCGCATTTTTTCAGCTTTGGGAATTTTTTATAAATAGTAGAATTTTTTCAAAAATCCATACGTCAGACCAAAACTAATAGTGTTAGGAGGGTTTGTGCAAAATTTCACCCAAATCGGTCCATTACAACTAGAGATATCATGTTAGCCGTATCGAAAATAGTAGTGTCGAGAAAAACGCGTTTTAAACTTGGCATCTCGTTTTCGGCAGTCTGAGTCGTTTAATGGTATGTTATACTTAGATTTTTTTAATCAGAGCTCCCCGTCTCATGCAATGTTCCTTCTTTAACTTCAAAGGCGAGATTTTCGGGAGCTCTTTCAGCCATACGAGCAGTTCGAACTTCTTTAGAAGCTTGAGAAGCACGTAGCTCGGAGCGGTTAATTCGTTGTTGATCGCGTTCGTTGATTTAGTTGGCGAATCACAAAAATAACTGTAACTACAAAAATAATCCGAATTTCCGAAAATCTTCTTAAAAGCTTATTCTTATAGGTCTAAATTTTGAAAATATGCAAACGAAAAAAAATCGATTTGATCAAATTTTTAGACCAGAATACCCCCTTAAGCGATGGAAGTGAAAGAGCAATACGATAAACAAGAGCGCAAGTTGATGATATACGAAACAGGAACGGACCTCCTGAAATTGGATTGCGAGCAATTCAAAACTTTGCGAACTGAATCAAATGAATTGACTGGCAGTAACTGACAGTAGAGAAAGTAAGCTCCTCAAATCTGGAACTGTAGAGAAAAGGATCTCCGTAAGAAATGTAAAACGAAATATTGGCAAAGGTCTGTACGCCAAACGACAACTACAAAAGAAAAACTACTAGCCAGCTTGGTATCTCGATGTGGAAAGAAAGGTTACCGAAGATGAAAGAAATATAAGCCCAGGGTAACTATGCGCCGCAAGAAGCAAGCAACGAACGAGGCGTGTTTAGACAGTCGAACTTAATCACCTTTTCTGGGAGAACGAAAAAAAAGAAATTTAATAGGAATCAAGCTCGAAAATCAGAAATTGATGCGCAGAGCTGATGGTTCTAAAGCAATCACCGGTGTCTTCAGACTGTATTGTCACGAGAATGATTCGAGCCTGAAGTGGGAAATCGAAAACGAAGTTTGTAACATTATCATCGACACCCGTGTTGTTAGGTCGATATTATGAGTGAGTGTAGCGAAGTCCCGGGAACTTAGTAATTATTGGCAGGTACAGCTCGAAGGTTTGGAATTTAACCATCCGTTTTCAGTAGTGCAAAATCTCAATAAATTTCATAAAAGGTAATGATTGCAAACACAGATTGCAAACATAGCAGAAGATCTTCGCAAGGGAGTTTCAATACTTTGTCCGATGACACTTTCTCAGATCCCTTCATAATGGCTCAAAAAAAAACAGTATGCAGAATGAATTCCGATCCACTTTTAAGTATGAATATGATAACGTTTTGGAAACGTTAGCAATATGTGGGCGGTTACCTAGTTAGGTTAGGTACCTAGCAAACAAAAATGCAAAAAAAAATCAAATTTTAATATTTTTTTTTCATGATTGTGCTGGCAGCTCTGTAGCTACTGTAAGCACGTGAAGATAAAACCTTCAAATCATCGACTCTACGGAAAAATTTTAGTTTTTTTTGTGACAAGATAAACGGCTGCAATATTGATGCTTTTTTGTAAACAATCAAATTGAAAATTTTGAAATATCTCATCACACAAGAAAGGTAACCCCTCAACAAATTAACTTTATTTTTAGCATCCGAAATTTATGTTCATAGGAATTTACAGCCCGGTAATCAGATCCAAAATTTACAGTAGGACCACGTCTATTGAAGTTTAATAAATATTGTTGTGCGTTTACGCTTCGCGGCCACTGACTTTGTATCTTTACGAAAGAAACACAAGAATAGAATAATTAATTATTTTTATTAATCCGAATTACACGCTACCTATCTTGTCAAATTCTAAATTTTCCATCTTGTTTCTTTTTTCGGCCTTCTTGATTCGTGTAAGTTTTGTTGTACTGTCATTGAATGAATTGGCACAGTGGTCGTACTATGTTTGTCCCGAATAGATATTGCGCCAACCGGTCTCATGGCGACAGATTTGTAGTATAGGGCGAGACGACGAAAGTGCACGATCTTCATTTTGGCCCTCAGCTTTCGGTGCTCCTTTACGCGATAGATTACGTGGTTTATCTAGGTGATGACTCTATAGAGCCCTTCCCAATTATGCTACAGCTTCGGAGATCGGCCTTTCCGACGTCGTGGGTTGTTTCATCACACCAGCTCGTCCTGCTGAAATCCTGATGAACTTGCCTTTAAGTCATACCTGGTTTGCATGCGTTCGGTGGTATCCTTGATTATTTTCTGCACAACTCGATGTTTTCGGCCCAATCGTTGCCTTAGTTCGCTTGCATACTCTGAGACGATTTGAAGTTGCTCGGAAGGAGTACCAAACTTGACATCAGCTGGTAGACGGAAGATGTTCACAAATATGACTCTGGCTGGTGCTTCGCCCGTTGGCGCGTGCTCTGCTGTTCCGTAAGCCATGAGGAAAAGTGGGATGTATCAATTCCAGTCCCTTTGTTTCTCCTCGACCACTGCAAATGTTTATTCAGCGTGCCGTTAAACCGTTCGAACTTTCGAGATGAAGAGACGTTGTTCTTGTTTTTCGAATCCCCAGCAACCGTAGACTCGCGACTCGAAGTTTCGACCCTGATCAGAATGCAGTTCACGGGGTACGCCATACCTGCCGACCCAATATCGAACGATTTTCTCCGCTACTGTAGTCGCCTCTTGGTTCGGTCGTAATCGGCCACGATCAGAGTATAACAAATTTCCCCACTCGGACTCAGAGAAGGGTTCGGTAATGTCCACGGTAATTCTTTCGAACGGTACTCCTTCTTTGTAGTTCGTTTTGGGCCTTTGACGGAAGCGCAGATGGTACATCTTCGGCACCAATCCTCTACGTTTTCTAATGGAGCCAATAGAACAGTTCTCGTGCTTTTCCTAGGATCTTGTTTACTCCCTGGTGGCCTCTCAACGTTCCTTCATGAATCCCTCATATGTCCATATTCAGAGTGATTTTTTTAAGCCTTCGTGGCTTTAGCTTGGATTTTACAGGGCGGTAAACCAAATGAAGGAATGTCAAAATGCACTTAGTATACCAACCGGAATGACTATAATGACCTTTGGTGCAAAGAAATCGGGAAAAAATCTGGACACTACCCCTATTCGATTAGGACACTACCCCTATTCGAGGAAATTTTTTAATGATTTAAATGCATAATGCTATCTGATGACCACAAGATAACAAAGAACTGCGCTGTATATATTAACTTCCTGCTTTATTTATTTATTATTGTCTACATCAACAGATTCAAATTAAAGATTAGACAAGAAATAATCCCAGAATTAAAAAACTAATAAAATATAAAACTTCAAAATAAGAAGAAACAGAAATAAGGTTATAAATTAAATTAACAAAATTATTCCAAAAGAAGTCAATGAAAAAAATTGTAACTTTTGTACAAAAATAAAATTGGATAGAAATTAAAGAAGTTATTTATAAATTGAGGTTGTAAGATAGAACGCTTGCTCTTCAATTGATTTTAAAAATAAGGCAAGGGTAAAAGGCAAGGGTAAAAGGGGAGCATAAAAATAGGTATTATTACAAGCGAACGGTTAATGAAGAGATAGAAGAGTGAAGTTAGAAGTCACAAAACCATTAATAATTTTATAAAACTAATAATTTATCTTAAAATACTCGACGTGACAGTAGACGCATAATATATACGGAAGACGCATAACTATAACCACACTAGGGAATTCGGAATTCAAAGAATAGTGCATTACACAGACTCAACAGCATCAGTTAACAAAGATAACAGGGACACCTAATTTCACAACAATACTCAAGGACACAGCGTACACAGGGCGAAACATCAGCAAAAGACATCAACGCTCTGAGACTGAAGCCACACAATTACTCTTGGATCTTAAACGCAAGATGTGGACATCAAATTTAAGTTTGGTATCAAAAAAATTCTTAGGTCCTTGAAATTATCAACGGGTCTTAGGAATGAGCCAAAAATGGAGTAGGAAAAAGCAATGCGAGATAGGACATATGAAAGCATTGAGCAACATTAACATTAGATCAATACGGCTGGCAGATCACCAGCTGCAGACAGGTTATCCGGCAGCAGGGAGTAGTCATCAACTGACTCAATCAACATAAATATTTTTAGATCCTCAGCGTTCGAAAGAAACGGTGAGTTCAAGAGGGAAGGATGAAAAGCTGAGTACCAAGGATCGAGCCTTGTACAGCACCATATGAATATGATCGAAGGGGGATGAAATCTAATATTAACCATTATGAAACAAGTACGATCACAAAGGTATGAAGAATACCAGCAGCGGATTTGACCCGACCTATTAAGTCCATCGAGCTTTGAGTGAATGATTTCATGGTTCGATGAGTCTGTACATAATTAATCCACTTGTCGTTGCTGCTCGAAGGCTGAAGCAACAATATCAGTGAACGATAGTAAGTTGAATACTGTTGACTTACCCTTAACCAATTCATGTTGCTCAGAATAGAGAAAATGTTCAATTATCTGTTATACTCTATTGTAAGCAACCCTTTCAAGAAGCTTATTGGAGCAATTAGAGCAACAATTCAACACAACACGAAACTCTACCTTTACGGATGGAAAACGTATTAGCGGATTCCCAGGAAGAGGGAAACGCACTGGATGGAATACTAAGATTGATGAATACAGATAAAAGAGCACACATGGATGAGGACAGTGATTTTGTAAGAATATTCAGTAAGCCATCTGGATCACAGCTGGTTCTACTGTCTAGGCTGGCAAGTCAACATTAGATTTCGTCGCAGAGAAGCTATTAAGATCAGAAGAGAGAAAATTACGAGAGAAAGGTGAACTAAGCGAAGAAGTAGTCGAAGCAAATATGCATGCAGCTTACATATTTCTTGTGGCGAGAAACCAATTAGATACATCATACAAGGGATAAAGGGAGAGTTTTCCCAGGAACAGATATAAGACCAGAAGGTTGTGTATGACAGGCATAGAGGCCAAAAGCGGGAGGAGTGTGGTGAGGATCAGAACTAACATAACATGACAGAGTGGCACATAAACCAAAATACAACAAAGGAAGGTTAGCAAAAGCCAAATCAAATATTCAGTCTCTAACGTTAGGAACGTTATTGAACTGAAAAAACGAGCAAAGAGAAAAAGAAGGATATTGTAAGAGAAATATTGCCACGAACCGCAACTAAAACTATTTTAAGAACTTCGAGAAAAATCGACAATTCAAAACAACGACTAACCAAATTGTCCAGAAGCACTATATCAGCACTAGACATCGAGTATTGTCTGTACTACTCCAGCAATTAAAAGGGTATATATAAATAACCTCTTTGAAAGCAGCTAATTACAAGTAAATTAAAGGTTTACACTGCGAAGTACGCTGAACTATTGGAATATTAGCGCGATTATGAGTTGTTTACGTAAAAATTATGTTCGAGAACGTTTTTACGTTAAACGAAAATGTATTTTGTGGTAGGAAGAAACTGTCTCATTTGGAAAAAAACATCTACGTGTATTATCTGTACGATATGATTCTTTTGCTTTCTTTTTAAAGAACTCCTTCGGAAAACATATAAAATACTCCATTTTTCCAAACAACTATATCAGCTTTGCCTCGAAGATAAATTTTCTACTCTTGCTCTTTAAAAATATCACTTATAGCCCTCCCATGCTCATATGAACCTTGCATGCATATTCGAATACCATCTACCTTAAACTCAAATTTATTCATATGACTTTTGCGTTAAAAAGATTTCATCTCAACTAAAATTACACATCACCCAGATAAGTTCAATCCACATACAAAAAAACCACAACGACGGCCGTGACTGTTCGGAAAGTTCGCTCGCTAGCTCGGCTAGCTACTGAAAGATACGGTCTTGTAAGATACTTTGGAAGCTCAGATGTGATCTCTACGGTAAACGACTTTGTATCCATTTCGTTACTGGATGTTGCTAACTACAGTGATTGCTGCCATGAAACGATTGCGACTCGTTCGTTTCGAGAAAGCGGAAGACTTTTCTATAGCGTAGCTACACCCATGACAGACCTCGAAATGGTCTCCGCAAACGATGTTCAAGTCAGGTTTCTTGTGTTTTATAGTGCCTAGCTAGTATTTCAACCGAAATTGGTAAAAGATACGTCTGTACCTTAGCATGTTCGGAAGAAAGAAACATTCATCGTTGATTTTTGGCTTTGAAGAGTAGGTTTGGTAATTATTTCGACTTTTGACTATTTCTGGTAGATTTTATTATGAGTGTCGAGTTAAATTTGTTACGACAATTACTTCGATAGTGGTTTTAATGGAAATAGCGTTCACGTGTATTGTTAAAACAGCTGTTAGATTTTTATTTTCGGAAAGATGATAAAATGAATGTCGAGAATCGCACTAACATTAGTTCTTTGGATTTCAAGTTGAGTCGTGCTGGTTTTCGTGAATGAGTTTTGGTTGGACGCTGTTCTTTTGTGAATATTTCGACCTGTTTTTTTCCTTATATTTATACGGCTATGATTTTAGAAATTTATTCAGCATCTATTAACACTTCTGAGCCCCTCGTTTAAACAAAACCACCATATTTCATTGAATATAAAACGCTATGACTATTTTCATACAATCTAATCGTTCAAATCTGGGTTCAGTAACAATTCGACTTTCCGTTTAACTGAATTTCATGAATAAATTATGCTGCCGAAATCGATCTTACGAAAAACTTGCCACGGCCAGAGGAATCAGCCGTAAACACAGACATTTTTAATTCGATTTCCCCCCGACGCATATCTAATGCATTTAACACTCCGAATAAAAACTATCATCACTGTCTCAGATTTTATAGATTTTTTTCTTGTATTCACTTCTGCTCGGTTTAGATTTGCTCGTCATCGCCATTATCATTTATTTCATTTTAATATCTGTCTTTATTTCTAGCCATCCGAAAATATGCAGCGAGCCCATCATCTGAACAAGGTTGAAGTGTATCTTTCTACATATCTGTATTTATAAATAATTTCTTTTTGTACGTATTTATCTTTTTCTTCAACTTATTGATGCTTTTGAATATTTTTTTGAATATCGACGTGATATACATTTTCGAGACTTAATTTTATAGCCTGGACTCTGTAATCTGCGGAATAGAAATGGGTAAAATGATTTGATGAAAATAAGATTAGATTAGGTTCCATTCCAGCAGCCCGTCGTCATCCAGCCAACGAACACCGAACCTATTCAGTTAGACTGGTCTGGTTTTCTCTAATTTTAGACCAAACTGGTTCGTCCGCTGTCGCCACAGTCGAGATGTTTTTTTGCTGTTAGGTTTTCGTTGTTAGAATTTGATTTGTGGCTGCTGTTGTGTTTCGGTTTAGCTGGAATGACCAGGCAAAGTGTATTGTGACGGCAATCGGTCTATTGTTTTTATGCAAAACTTTCAGCTAATTTTTTTTTTTTTTCATTTTATGAGAATGCGCCGTGGGGTAAGTGGTTGTGAGGATAACTATGGTGCGGTTTCATGTTTCAGCAGCGTACGGTGGGAGATGAGAAATTTGATTGAAATGGAGGATGCTGATCCATTTTTATGGCTTTGAAATGAATTTGAAAAGCTGAAAAGCATTGCGGTTGTCGGAAGTTTTTTTTGGGAATAAATTTCGATTGTTTTTAGAATTATGTAATGGCTCAAAACATGCAAGGTCACCTTAAACAAACTATCAAATAGATTTCGAGACACGAGCTGCGAAAAGCCATAAGGAAATGAGAACTGGTTAAGCTGGCAGGTGTGTCATCTTGACATCATGACGGTATTGGTAGCAATATTTCACTGTGTTAACGCTGGAAGTAGAAGATTGTTTATTTTCTAACAATAATCAAACAAACTGATGCAAGAGTTCTACCGCTTTCGGAGAGAACAATTTATTGAAGTTGCTTTTGTTCCCAACAGACGTTCCAGTAAGAACTTGTACACATTAACAGAGGTCTCGCACAACGGTCAACAAATCTCAACTCTAACTTTGTTCGAGTTTGAACAGCGAGTGAAAGAAGAAAGCACAAATCATCAAAGCTCTGCTTATGTACACCACAGCCCACTTACAAGTCATTCCATGCGCACATACATACATTTATGTATCTACATCTGAAACACTTTATAACTTTTTCCTGCTGATTGCAACGACTGCGCAATTGTTGCAATTTTACCGGTTCGTTCAAGTTCATCTTGTTGCCAACGCCGTTGATGATGAGGTCGTCGTGGTGATGGTGAGGTAGATGATGACGATGCCAATGCTAAATGATGACGATGTGAGACCGAAAGACCTAAATAGGGGGCCTCTGATTTTTAAGAAAAACTTGCACAGCATCAATGTAACGGCACGACACACCACGGGACTCCGCATGGGAACAACAGATATGGTATAATATAATAGCATAGATATGTAGGTAACGCAGCCAGTAGAGCCAGAAAAATACTCTTAAAAATATATATGCACATTTTACATCTATATCAAATGCTAATGTGTCTTTCAATGTTACAATGCAATACAAACAGATAAACGCATAGAAACCACAAAGTAAAGCTGAACAAAAGAGAGAACAAACTGCACTTGAAAGTCAATTGGCAACAACTGCACAAGTAAAATAAATGCACAAGAGTGGTAACGCAGAGAAATGTGCATGAATAAATGATACAGTCGGTACATGCACGCAGATATGTACATATGTATGTATCTATTATGCAGATAATCGTATTTGTGCATGTTCTGCACATAAATCGGAAAAAAAATGTATGCACATGAATGCATCTACATGTATGCTAATGAATGAATAAATATAAAAGTTAGTGAACAAAATTTGTTAGGGATGTAACAAGTAATATTTGAAGCATTAAGGTGGTGTTTAACATGCGGTAAATATTAATTAGTAAAATTGCAAATAGCTTGATATGGATTGAAGTTAACTGCTACCCAACGAAACTCCGTTAAACAAAAATCCAACTATGAATATTTAAGTCGGGTAAGCAGGCTAAATTACAATTTAGAGGCCTAATTTTCATCAATCACATCACAATTATCTTGTACTTGCATAATTCAAATAATCAAAGGCCTGTAAGGACTTTTCAATCAGTCGTAGCAGTGCTTTATATCCTTGTAGAGCCATCATACCTAGTAGGAGCACACGCTGGCTGTATTTCTGGACATCAAAGGAGGGTTTAATAACGTGCGTTTTCAGGTAATTTTGAGTGCTCTTTGAAACGTGGATATCAATTGTAAGCTAGTCTAATTTATAAATCAGCTACTCAAAAACTGGATACAATACTCCTCCATGGGTAACTCGACTATCAAGCGAGTAGTAAATACTGAGTACTTAACAGCTTAATTGAGTACTTAACAGCTTAACAGGAACTTAACAGCTAATTAACAGCTAAAATAATAGTGTATACAGATAAGATCGCTATTAACCTATGAAAAAAAAAATTTCCCCCTATCAGAGCTATTAATTTATTCCGTACATATTCTCTTGCAATGGTGTCAGAAGTGGGCCCTTAGTGCTTGCTCTAACAATTTCTTTTTTACGAAGAATTTATGATTACAAAGAAAGCGGAACTTCTATAAACCTCAAAAACATAGTAAAATATCCAGGAGTTATCCTGGACCACAAGCTTTTATTGAAAGAAAATATAGCAAAAAGGGCTTGCAATACATTGTGTGCTCTTTTCAGTTGTAAAATGGCTATAGGAGCGAATTGGGGGCTTGTTGGGGCTGTTTCGCTCTAACGAGTCATCGTCAGTGCAGTATATTTATTTTTAAAGAGTCTTTCTTTCGTTTGCTCTGTATGCCTTTCCACAGCCGACTAACTCAATCTGGCGTAGGTTTACGAGCGGAAGATCCTTTTGTGCTACTTTTGTGCACGCGAACGTCACAAAACATTTATTGACGACATAACGGAGTAGGGAAGGGTAGATTCCATGTAGGAATCATTTTTTTTTTTGCTCGAATTCGCCTCTATTTAAAAAAAAACATAATAAAGTTTTATATAATAAATAATAATATATAAAAAAAGATAGAGACGATATAAGAAAAATTAGTATTACAGTTTACTAAAAGATTTTCAAAACTAATTATCTAGTGAATAATTAACACGAAATAGAACTCCATGTGCTTCAAACTGATTTCAAACTTTGTGATAGAATCAGATAATTTGGGTGGATATGGCTTTAACCCAACTCAAATCGGTTTACACCGATCGTACAGAGAATAGAAATAAATGCCGGAATAAGCTATATGAATAAGGCAAATGAAAAATGTTTAAACACGCAAAAACAAAAAATTATATAATATAAAAGAATGCAAAAATGTAAAAATGCATATGTGTTCACAATGTGCATACTCACTCTACGAAATCAAAAATTTTACAATCTATTTAATTGTAACTATATTTAATTTAATTTTGATCTAATTTTAATTTTATTTTAAAACTATTCTTAAATTGACGTTCTGCCGAAATTGAATTACTGAAATTATGTTTTTGGAACCAGAGTGTCTTACAATTTGACACCCAATAATTACCAATTTCTTCTCTTTTTCGTGGTTATAGTAAAAATTTTAGAGTACTTAGTTACAAATTGATTAACCTGGAGCCTCCAGAATAAAGAGCCTTTTGAATCGTCACTAACTTCTCCCGAATTTTCCGATCAACCATGGACGATTCTTACTAGTCGTATGATATTCCTTGTCTTTTTCCGGAATTCTGAATTTCGTTCTTTTGCCTAGTACTATACTCTTCGCGAAACGAATTCAACGGTCAAATCCCATACAAAAAGAGCTTTTCAATTCGTCAGTAAAGCTCTTTTTCATGGGATTTGACCGTTGAATTCGTTTCGCGAAGAGTATAGTACTAGGCATTTCTGCGAGAATCAGCTTAGGCAGCTTTCGTTGCAGATAATTATGATTTTGGTATTTTGGTTTAGTATTAAAAAGCATAGTTGATAAAATTTGGCAAGCAGTCACTCTAACGGAAAATGTTGTGGAGGCTAAAATTTACGAGGACGAAGAGGAGTTCGACACAAGTTTTATACGCAGCAGCAGCAGTTTATGTACAGTAAATGCGAATTGATATACGAAAATCTTCGGAGATAACCAATCCGTCCCTGATGACTAGCGATATCTGGCGGATAAACAATGACAAACCCAACTTTGCCCCTTCATCCCCACGCCGTTGAAAACTAAGAACGTTTCCAAAGTACAAAGTTACTTTAGTAGCCTAACTGGTTAGTGATTCTGTCGCTCCTCCTTCTAATTCAACAATTTTGCCTAATAACTTCAAAATCTGCGAGAAATAATGTATTGAGAATCCAAAGACAAAATATTAAGGCAAAAGGTGGACAACCAACAAACTGCTTCAAACTAGAGCTAAAGTGCTTTAGAAAGTCGAAACAATCTAACTGAAAAATCCCCAAAAACTGAAAAGTCTCCTGAACTTGTCATTAGAGATTATAATTCTAGCAAAACTAAATCATACCTCTAAAATTTTATTCAGAATTTCTGACACCTAACTGTGTTTCATCTAAGTAAAAAAGTGCGCCCCATGTGGGCTACACGTCTCATAGAAATTTGTTGATTTCTTTCATAAAATTTGAAATAAAAAAACATATTTGACAATTTCAAAGCCCAAATTTCACATTTATCGTGGCAACACTACGGCTTTCTATTCCAAAAACATTAAAAGTAACTATCATAAGACATGGGAGACGTTACAATTAACTATATCATAACAATCAGCAAATATAATTTGACAATAATTTCAACAAGTTCTGCAGCACATGCAAGTACATTCTGCCCTCCTGGATTTTCCTTTGCGTTACTTTTAATCCTGTCGACTCTATCTAGAATAATTTGGCTCATTTCTTATGACTAAATTGTCAAGTCACCACCTCCTGTAAGGATAATGCAATTGAGCTTGATAGGTGTAGATGCCACTTATTCTAGTTTGTTTTTATGGTAGTTGTTAGGGAGGATCAACCTCGAATTTGGTTATTTTAGGTTTTGAGACTTAGGTTTGTTCTTTTGTAACTTATTTTCTGATTGTAGTTACCGGTTGGGTTAATTCAAATTTGATTTGATTTGATTTGGGTTAATTTATATATTTATATATATATATATATATATATATATATATATATATATATATATATATATATATATATATATATATATATATATTTATATATTTATATATACAATATTTTTGCTGTAAGCACTCACCACCTGTCAGTTCCCAACACATCTTCCACCCTCTAGCGCGTTTCCGCCGAAAAAGCGCCGAAACTCCCTCGAAGTGTGTCGGCGACTTAATATCCACTGTTACCATGGGTTTATGATACCAAATCCATGGGATTATGGTTTGTTTTCATCCATTTAAATTAGTTTTACTTAGATAAGTTAGTTAGGGTTTAGGAAAATAATTTTAAGTTTTTCTTTTTTTTTTTTTTGTTGTTTTCACTGTTTTGTTAGTAGATTAAGAGGTATTTTTATAATTATTATCTCGTTTTAAAGTAATTGGCAAAACTTTTGAAAGACGCAACGGTGTTAACGTTTACATTTAGCTTATTTTACGATTTTTTAGTGTCGGGATTTTATTATTTGTTTCTAAAGTTAAGCTCGCGTCACAGCATTAAGAAGGCATAATGGGCAGTTAAGCTAAGAAATTATTAACTCTTCTTAGAGTTGATGGTGCGTGGGCGTTGTTAGAACCATACGATTGACTTAGGTTTTAGAAGTAAATTTAGGATTATAATATTCTTGAAAAATTTATGGTATGGCTAGCTTTGGAAGAACATAAGGATTTTATTTAGGCTAGTTTTTGGGAGTATGCATTGAGTGAGATATTAATACTTTCTTTCCTAGTTTATTCGTAGCTTTGAAAGGATGTAATGATACTTTGCTTAGGGGTAGGCTATCCTAATATTAATTTTAATTGACATTAGTATTAGTTTTAATCGTTCCAATTTATCTAGGTAGGAAGGTTATGCTTACAAATATTATTATTCGGCAATTAATATGTTTAATTTTTTCCCATTTTTATTTTTATTTTCTACAGACCGGCTGGATGTGGCCTTTGGTTTTGGGTCGTCCCTATGAATGCTACATATCTCTGGCATTCGTGCGTGCATATTTTGCTTGCTTTACAAAAATCGTACGAGTAATATCAATAACAAAATAAATATTTAATTAAAATTATCAAAAAAAAGACGTTTGATGACCCTTCTTGTCAGATATAGGGTGTTGCATACACTAGCTGTGTTTAATGAGCTGCTCTAGGTTGAGCTAGGTTGAGATATCTCAACAAAATGTGTTTAATGAGCAATTCGGCTGCTCTAACTTGCCCGAAGTTGCTCTGATTTGTGTTTCATGAGTCTGCTCTAAGTTGAACTAGAGCACTTTAGAGCACGATTTTTACTCTACTTTTTTTGGTAGAGCAAGTTCGGGCAAGCAACCAGCTGTTTTCCAACTGTCAGAGAACCGACTTCCAACAAAAAATTGTCACTGAAGTGCAGTTTTTTGTTAGTGAAGTGACAGGTTGACCTTCTGACAAGTAATGAATTTTGAGAAATGAGTGATGAGAGCTCGACTTTTTTTTGCCTCTCAATTGCTCTAGTTTGCTCGACTTTTTTTGACAGCCGCGCTACTATAACTGGCCTTGAGATGCTCTGCTTTTTTTTGCGTGCTCATTAAACACAGCTATTGTCTGCTCTTCGCTGATTAATGGCAAGCAGGCTGATATCTGGATTCCCCCAACTTTTGATTAGGTAGTGTGAGTGAAAAAGAGTACCAAATTGCTTGAGCTTTCTGGTTAATGACTAGGCTGAAGGAAAATCTGGTACCTAGTAGCGAATTCTGGAAGCCGGGGGAACTGAGTGGCATCGTTTGGAAGCAGCGGTGGCTGTCGCCGTGGTAGCAGTGATCTTATTTTCGTGAGAGTTAGTTTCATTCAATTTGACTTGTCGACGAAGCAAGAAAAAATCCAAATGAGAAGTAGAACGATGTGTGTTGTGTCCCAAAAATGCCCCAATTCCCACAAAATTCTTTACATACAGAATGGGACATTTTAATTACTAGTCAATCTGAAATGAACTAAGGTCTAATAATGTCATGACAATCCAAACACCATCTAGATGAAAATCAGCTTAGAGAAATTAAATTTATCTAGCAGTACCTTCGTGGAATTTTTGGATCCTTTATATTATTATATACATAAAATTGATACATAGGAAAAATCAAAATGTTATCCTGGGGATTTTTTCGTCGACAAATAAACTTATTTCAACCATTCAAGAAACACTTCAATCGAGACTTTCATCTTATATTGGATCAAAGGACTTCATATTGAATTTCCCATCTTACGAAATCGTCAAACATCAAAAATCATAATCATAGATAACCATAGCTGCCTTTGACTGGGAACCTGCCCAGCTACATTACAGCCGGCAGTCAATCAGTTGAAACATCTGCACGTACCCAAGCACATACTGGTTTTCACAAGCGAACCGTTCATAAATTCAACTGACACTGTTGATAGCATCAATTTATATTCCCCGCACTTTTAGGTCCCTCAAAAGTTAATTTCTCAATGTCGTCAGATATTTTGTTTATCGTTTTTATTATAGTCGTTAATTTACGGAAGACCGAAGACTTTAAGTTCATATAAGTAGGTATATCAACATGTAGTATCGCACAAAAGTACGAAATATATACACACTCAGATACATCTGAATGTTGGTATAATATCGTAGATACAGTATTGTGTGCGCGTACATGACCGTGGTGTATATCAAATGCAGCCACGAACTGCAGTTCAGTTGCTTTTTATGCGATAATTTCTCTTCAAGTACACGTAAGTTCCAGGCCTCGGAGCTCAAACAGCAGATACCGCCATCAAACCGATAGCAGAGTCAGCAGCGGGAGAAGGTCACGGACGGTGATGAAAAAAAAATCGAAAAAGTATAGGTAGGTACGTCTCTACATGCCCATAAAGGATTGGAAATGAAGTCTCGAAAAACTTGGGTTCATGGTAGAACTAATGGCTGTTCGATTTTGTTTGCGATCGGGAGATTATGCAGGGTATGTGCTTCAGATTTAAGTTTTAAGATAAAAGCAATGCATTTGAGGCTCTAGTTGCATAAAAAAAATTCGTCGTTCTTAAGATTGAGTGTCAGAGAGTATAAAATACGAATTGATAGCACCAACTCACATCTCCATTGAAATTAATCAATGAAATCTGGCCTGTTTAGCCTTATCGGAAAAAAAATTGTTTTTCCGCACCAATTTCTGATAGCAGCTGCAAATATCAAAAACCTTACCAATTTTCACTTTCGAATAAAATTCCACATCACCAGTTCACAAAAATTCACATCAAATCTAACAGTTCTCCACTAAACCCGCAAACAAACTACAAAATTCATCACCAATTCATATCAAGCTGCAACTGTAATCTGATGCAATATCATTCATCCTAAACCTCAACGCTTTTCGCTCAAATGACACCCGCACATATAGCACTACTTGAACTAAAACTTACCGATTTCCCGCAAGTTATGTAGGTCAAGTCAACTCACAAATTGAATTTTCGCATTTCTCTTCTATCCTTCTATTTGCGTTCGCCGGTTTCTTCCTGCTTTCTAGCTAATGTTCTTCCAATTTCGTTTTCGATTCGATTTCGAATTGATCCGTCCGTCCGTCACTTTTTCACACTCCACTCGAACTCGACGACAAGAGCAACAAGCAACACTCTAATCAATCGCCGCAACGTTAACAGGTTGCCAAGCCGATATGCATATTAGAATTGATAAATTATTTTTTCCCCAATAAATTTTCTCGCTATGAAATTTCACTCTGAAACACAAAATTCGATTTGAATTTTATCTTACGGTGTAGTTTCACATAGGCATTAAATTCGGATAAGGGCAAAACACACTAAAACATCACTGGGAAAGTTCAATATTCATCCGGTACTACAAATATTTTTCGAGAAGATTTATTCGGAAAGCCTAGAAATTTCGAGACTCAGCAGAATAGTGAAAAAAATAATTCTTCATCGAAAACTAAGCTGCGCGACAACGATGAAAATTTACTTGCATCTGTCGGAAAACTACGGGAAACTGCGAGCACGACGGCAGCAGCAACAATAGTAGCAGTAGCTCCAAGCGCTCGCTCTGATAGATACTAATCAAAAAATCTGAATCTGCTCGGACGTCTCGAAAAGCTAACTCACTGACACTCTAACCGACACTCAGACTCTGAATCTGACTCCCACGATTCCAATTCGCAACTGAGACACGATTCGAAACTCGCTTCCCAAACTCTGGGGGACCGGTGCGATGCGGTGCTACAGCTACGTCCGACCAAGAAGCAGAGCAGCAAGAAAGCTTGATTGTTTTCCCAACACGAATCGATGATAGCTGCTTAGTTAGTGTGCTAGTGCTTATGCTTAGCTGTGCTAGCAATTCACCCGCTAGCCGCCTAGCCGGTCTCCAACAGCTAGCGACCGGAGACTTGCATTCGGGCCCGATGCTGATGACGTTAACCGAGCGGGCTTAAAGCCACCAAGCTCCACCGGCCCCGCCGGGCCCCATACAGTCTTGTCAGCCCCAACGCTCCAACACATGGCCGCACAGCTGAACGGACTTAGCAGCCGGTAAAAAAGCCAAAACGACGCGCCTTGGTAAACAAATCACGCAAACAAGTTGCTAGGCGAAACGCATACAAAAGCTAGAGCGCCGCGTTGTCTTATCAGTGCAGTGGAAAAGCTAACTAATACCACCCGCTGACCCCCCACCCACCGTAGGTCGTTTTGTCGTTCTCGCACATACTTACATATCTTTGCGAAACTCTTCTTTTCGCCTCACCGCCCCATCATCCCCAACGACATTCTCCTCATCTATTCGATATGAAAAAGCCGGCGAAGCTTTCGGAGCTTGTTTGTTAGTTATCAATACCAGGAACGAAAACCGGCCCGAAGTCTATCACCTGAGCCGAAAGCAGGCGCAAGCAATGCAACAAGTTGAGCGGATTTATGGTCTGAGAGAAAGCAACAACAAAGCAGCGATGGGAACTGGGAGCTGCATCATGTGCGCGAACATATGATCGGATCCGTCACACGATTGTCTTCTGTTTGCTATCAGCCGGTTGTGGTTACCTGTGAGAAAAAGCTTAATGCGCGAATAAATGATGGAGCTGCCAGGTAAAAAATAAAGAGAAATGGAGTTCTTTTGGAAGCGATATTGAATATGAATTGAAATCTGTAAGGATGTAATTTTATGTCAAATTTATTTTGAGGTTAAATCACTCTCGTGACATACATACTTTAACGTTGGAGCCGTGAGTGCGGCTTGAATGTGAATCCTAGTAAAACGGAGCTAGTACTGTTTACAAGGCAGTACAAAGTTCCTCGTTCTGATTTACCGAAATTAAACGGGATCTCTATCGACCTGAGCCGCAGGGTCAAATATTTCGGCTCATCTTCGACTCGAAGTTACTATGGTGCTACTATATAGCGGAAAGAGCGCGGAAGGCTTTCAGTCCACTCTACTGCCGTAAAAGAGCCATAGGAGCGAATTGGGGATTGCAGTCTCGTACCAATTCTATTGTTTGGGGTGTCATTCTGGTGGCAGGCTGCTTTTAAGACTACATGCAAACGTCAGCTTGAAAAAGTTCGGATGTTAGCTGCAATACTGGCTGTACAATTGATTTGGATACTTTGACATAAGGGTTTTCGATGAGCCAGCTAGACTTGGTACCTTATTATTGAAGGTCTCATGCTCCTTCTCAATAGGAATACCGATGAGATCGGTCAAGTTGCTCATCAGGCAAAAACACCTTGAGGATGCTAGCAATCCTGGGCAGATGGATCATACTGTGCGATAACAAAGCAGTCCTGGGTCTCCGTGGATGCGCATCACACCAGGCAGCTATTAGGCTTAACTCGAAGCGGTCTGCTTTGTGCTGTGGGCGTTTTTACGGGCCACTGTATCATAACACGGCATGCGCAGCGATTGGGCGCAGGGGCAACGACTTATGTCGGAATTGTGGCTCTGAAGAAGAGGAAGAAGAGGAGGAATCCGTCTTCCTTCTCATATACCAGTGCTCGGCTTTGGTGACGAGAAGGGCGGAGGTACTTAAAGCGAAGCTTCTTATTTAGAATGACACCGAGATCCAGATTACTATCTACATTTTTCAACAGCTGATTACTCAGGCGGTAGTCAAAGTTTACAGTAGAAGTCTTACGGGATAAGCTTATGGCATGGCATTTGTCAATGTTAAGAAGAAGTTTATTTCGGGCTCACCGTTGCTCAAGCGATAAGAGCTTTAATTGAAGGAATTTCGAATCAGATTTCGATTGAATAGTAAGATGCATCTTGAGGTCGTCCGCATAAAAATGTGCGGAATGTCAGATAAAACCTTCGAGAGATCCGAAATAAAAATATTGAACAAGAGCGGCCCTAGATGGCTGCCTTGAGGTAATCCAGAGGAGACAGTAATTTCTTTGGGAAGAAAACTTGGGAATTTTACATGTAGTGTTCAATTCCTTAAGTAACAATCCAACCAATTAAACAAGTTTCTTGAAATGCCAAATTTTGCAGCTTAAATTTCAAAACATCATGGTTCAATTTTAACAAGCGGCTTTCCATCAAATTTCAATGATCAGGACTCACAGCCAATCAAAACTTCGGCTAAGAGAATACAAAATATCACTAGTTAGGAAATCTGCTCTAAAAAATCTCCGAAAATTGATCTTATCACCAATGCTATGCTCAAACAGTTGCCGTCGATCGTATTCTCTTGGCTTTCTAGTTTCTTTAACGTTATTTACCAAATCGAATATTTTCCTGAAGCTTGGAAAACAGGCGCGATCATAACGATCCCTAAGCTTGGGAAAGATTCTTATCAAGTGAAGTCATGCAGACCTATTCGTCTTTTGTCCTGCGCCTCCAAAGTTTTCGAGAAAGTTCTGTTGAGAAATTTTTTTCCAATACTAGAAGAGTTAAGAAAAGTTCCAGAACATCAATTCAGGTTTCAAAGATATCACAACACCATTGAAGCGGACCATTAAACCGCGTCTAATATCAAAATAGCATTTTAAGATAAAAAGTACTGCTCAGCAGTCTTTTTAGACGTAGTTCAAGCTTTCAAAAAAGCTTCGCTGACATGAAGGATTGATCTGCAAAATCAATTCAATGGCTAAGAAAAACTTCCATAAAATACTTTCTTCCTACCTAACTCATAGCACTTTCCAAGTTATATTCAAAAGCCAGTCTACCGCTAAAAATTGCCGTAATCACAATACAGCGTTTTTCGCTGCGGCCAACGCAGCGTTCCACAGGGGGAGGCGTGAAAGCCGGAGTTGAGTTTGGTGAATCACAATGCAGCGACAATGTCGCTGTTAATGCAACCAAGGCACCAACCAAAATCATTTTTTTTTCTTTTGTATTGCTAAATCCTGTTGTACGAGGATTAGGTTGGTTTATCACAATACACATCAGCCATCGCTTGTCTATTCCACCAGACCATTCAACATATTTCAAACAGAGTTAATTCAACCTAGTGGTGATGCCAACCTATGGTAGGTATCACCGCTAGCGGTGCGGCAAAATTAGAAATTTGGCAAATTTCGCCGCTGCCGCAAATTTCGCCGCAGCCATTGTGCGCGTTACCATACAAAACAGTGCATTCGAATTTTTTGACAGCACTTCCCGCAGCCCACTGCGTTGGCCGCAGCGAAAAACGCTGTATTGTGATTACGGCAAATATCGTGCGCATACTGGTGTAGTACCTCAAGGAAGTGCTTTAGGACCGATACTATACAAAATTTTCACATCACGACGTTGCTTTTCTTTGGACTGATTCAGATCCAGTTATGGCATCCCAAACATTGCAAGCCCACATTTCACTTCTTTGAAATGTCTAGCAAAATGAAGCATCAGAATGAAATGCATTCACGTAACTTTCACATTGCTAAAGCTAATTTGTTCTCAAGTACCAACGATGTACCAATAACTCAAAATAACGAAGTAAAGTATCTCGGAATGTACCTTGACAGGAGAACACATTGAAGCTATAAATCAACAATTGTCAAACTCATCACCTTCAAATGGATGCTCAATAGCATGTCAAAACTTCATCTCGACTCTAAACTGCTCGTCTGCAAGTCAGTCCTGAAGCCAATCCGCACCGATGGCTCTCAACTCTGGGGAGCAATTCGTCCATCAAACTTCAACATCATCCAATCAAGAATGCTTAGATCTATCACCGCAGCCGCATGCGATAGGGAAGAGAGTAAACTGAGCACTACTGTAAAACTCACATCGTGTTCAGAGCAAATAGTTCCTCCGAAGTGGAAGTGGCTGACCTTAAAGGATGTGACTCGTTATTACTTATCTCCCTACTAATTTTTTTCGTATATTGAATAAATTTAAGCAAAAACAACGGGCTAAATATATCGATTGGGCTCGAACCGTTTTTCTTAAAGTATGGCCGTAGTATTTTTTCCCCTGTGCGATGAACCTTTTAGCTATTCTGAAGAACATTTAAACTTACATAGCACCCAAAACTTCGTATTGCCAAAGCACATTATTGTTGGGTGTCCAGCTTCAGGACTCAAAATTCCAATTGCGCATCCGACATCAGATTGTACATTCGATTATTTTCTATTAAAATAGCGATATAGAAAATTTTAAATATTTACCCTAAAATAGGACAAGGCAAACAAACAACCAAAGCGTAGCTGAAACAAAGTATGTATATAGTTTGTTCAAACAAACATTTAAATTACCACGATGCAAATCTTTATTCGAAACTGTACAATATCACATGATGATTTAATCATCAAGAATGTATAAATAAACAAATGCAGCTCGTGTCGAGATCAGCTTCAACCAAATCCACCCTCTTCCCATCGCCGCATCTCCGATCAACAACGGACAGACGAGCTATTAGCTGGCGGTGGCGGTGTTTTCTCAAGCTAAACAATAGATCTCTTTAATTAGATGCACTAAATCGAGAGTGATCTAGAGGCGCAACTGCAACGGCACTCGCTGTGGGTGAGATAATTTGAATAATCCGCGATGACTTATCTAACCCCGATGGGGTAGTTGTTTGTGCCCGCGTACCGCGAGCCACAAAGCTGTCCGATCCGTCTTGAATCTTTCTGTCATTAAGTAGATCTGTACTTGCATCGCAATTACGCATTGACGATGATATCATCGGTGCCAATCAAGAAGGCAATTTTATTTGCTTCCCTTGAAACACAAGCTGCCCCTAGCGGAAAAGAGATAACTTTTGCTATTTTATTCTTGATTTCTATTTTCTACACATATTTCCAAATAGCATACGTTCGAAGATGAGCTTGTCTAGATAATGTGTCATATTTACGATATCTTAACTTCGTTCGAGTGCATCTAGTGCAGATATTGCCGCAAAATGAGATACGCGTGCAATGGATTTTCTACGTTCTAAATACAATAAAATGGAGAGGTGATTTTCGCGATGCTTCAAGTCTTCGCTTTAATATAAAGACGGCACGTGTAATACTTTTCTAGAATGTTGAAAGTAAACAACCACTCGATGCACGGGGGCGAGCACTATATCGAGATGTGCTGGGAATTTACAAAGATTTTTAGTCACGAATACATTTCGAATCTCGCATTTGGCTTAAAATGTCCGAGTGCATCTATGTACGTCAATTCGAAAAATCTTGCACATATTTTATCTTGCCTATCTCTTAGATTAGTGAACACGTAATAAGTGGTGAAAATATGGTAAATAGTCAGCATTTTGAAAATGTTCCTGGGCAATATTCGTTTTTTTTTTTTTTGGCTAGCTGCTTAGTACTTTGTATGTTTTAGCTATAACTTTATAGTAACATTTCTTTAAAATCGTCATTGTCAATTTGTTTTAACATTTGTTCCATTATATAAGATTTCAGCATTGAGGAAGAACACGCTTGTCGAGAAGAATTCAAATAAATTTTTTTGCTATTCCCGCCACGTAAACAAAAATACGTTGAATGGTTCATACTTTTGGAATTACTTTGCTTCGTTGTTGAGTCAATTTTATTATTAAATAAAGTTAAAAAGCATAGTGTGTGCTAATGAAATTGTTTCTTACTAAGAAAAACTGAGAATAGGATAATGTGATTTTAATGTTAGGTCATCACATCTGTGGCAGGATCTTGACTGGACTTTGGTATAGTTGAGAAGCCATGGCATTTACAATCTTCAAACTGCTACTGGTTAACACGTTATTTGTTTTTCTTATTATCTCAGTAATTATGAGTGTAAAGTTACAATTAAAAATCTTTACTCTTCTACCTTTCAACCCACTTCCGGTGTTCCATGAGGGTATATTCTTGATCCATTACTCTTCTTAATTTTTATTAATAACCTCCACTCTATTATCAATTCCTCTTGTTTACTGTATCCTCGCGATTTAAAACTGTTTCGAGTATTTGGCAAAATAGTTAATTGATGCAACCGCAATTCTTCATCCTTGAATTTATCAAATCCTTTTCTCTCAAATCCTTTCTCGCATTGTTCTCTAATTCATTTCCTAACAACTATGTGTCGTTTGTTCATCAATTCAGAGAATTGAATGTGGTTTTCAATCCTATATTAAAATGTAATCTTCACGTTACGGAAATCACTGCTAAAACCTCCCGAGTCTCTGGGTAAGTCTTTCGTTCTGCTACAGAAAAATCACCAAGCCAGTAGTGGAGCACAGTGTTGTGATATTGTGGGAATCTTCCCTTTTTATGGAAATTTTTGCCCTCTAAAACTTGAAAAAGGGAAAAAGGAAAAAAGTGCTGCTCGTAGAACAAAATCGTGGGAGAAATGGTTTAAATGAAATGAAACACTTTCGTAAAATTTCCATCAAATATATTTGAGAAAGAATTTAAACAATCCAGGCAAAATTGACATTTCTTCATGTATTCTTACATTTCAGTTAAAACCTGGGATGAAATGAACAAGAATCGCTTCTCAAGACATCTGATTAGCGATTTTCAACCAAAAGTTTCAGTCAAAACGGCCAAAAGCAAAATATTGCTACGAAATAATGCAGAATAATCATGTGAAGGCATTTTCCAGCTTTGTAGAACATAGTTTAAGCTATTTTAATACATTTAATGCACCGTTTCAGTCAAAGCAACTACTGATTCACAAATTGTAAACTGAGTGCAGTAGAATTTTAAGAAGAATTTGCTTACATTTTGTGAAACCTGGTTTCATACTGGAAAATATCGAATTGAATGAAGAGCATTTAGCTCCAGATATGGATACTTATTTAGGATCAAAATGTGAAGAATACATAGCGTCTTTTGAAGAAGCTGTAAAATTAGACATAAAAAAAATAAAAAATATACGTTACGACATGTAAAGAGCTTAAAGAGAGATTACCATTTAATGATGTTATCTTTAAAGAAATTGAGTTTTTGAGCCCTTAAATAACTCTTGATAGTTCAAAACGAACGAATTCGGTGCAGTTCAAACTTTGGCAACAAAAAAAATGGCTTTGAAGAATCTATTGTAAATATTGAATGGAGAGATCTAGCAGTAACTTTCTCAAGTGATGAAAAGCAGAGATTATTGCAGCTAACAGTAGAGGAGCTTTTGAAAGAAATAGAAAAAGCGAAAAATTTTGAGGATACATGCATGTTTCCTCATTTAACTAAGATTTCAAGGTATGATCTAGATTTGCCACATTCAAATGCTGAGTCGGAAACAATATTTTCCATTGTAACCGACGTCAAATCTTTAAAGCGAAACAGAATAAGCGAAGATTCACTGAACGCAGTTTGTTGCATTCGCTCAAATTTCCAGTCTAGACCTGTTGAGCCTTCTGACAAACATTTCAGTTTGCACAATGCACAAAATCTATTTGATTAGTTTCAAAATGAACACATATTGTATTGCGTTATAATGAAATGATTTTTTCACGAAATGAATGCATATTTTTTTTGTTTTCGCTGTAATAAATCAAATATACATGTGTATTAAATATATGACACTGCTTTTTTTTCACATAAGTCTTGGCGTTTGCGCGATATTGATAAATAAATATAAAACTGTGGTGAATAGCTTACATATTGTCCGTGGGAAAAACCGTGGGAATTTGCCACCTGCTCTGTGGGAAAAACGAGCATTTGCGAGGGAATATCGGCCACGGAAGCCTCACAACACTGGTGGAACATTATGTGCCAAAGGTAGAATGGCTGCTGGGTTGAATTACCCTGCTTAAACCCCATTTGGTAAGAGGGAAACCGGGAGAGAGAGAGAGAGAGAGAGAGGTACCAGATGCTTTCGAAGCCTTCTCTCAACCTTTAACGGCAGATCTTCAAACAAAATTGCAGAGGAGCTCTCTCGAAGCAGTAGGCACTTGACCTGATTTCTTAGGATCTACCTAAGGATGATCCAAAAACGAAGAGAATGAAGGGTGCTGCTTGAACGTCCCGGAACGGTGGTAAAACGTATATAGCTCTCGGAGATTCAACACTGATTTTGAATAAATCGCCTGCACCACCACTACCAAGGTATTTCTGATAGTCCTCCGGCTGCCATTGATGCTGTTTGTAGTATCTCGCGACTGGAAGCGATTTTGACACCATTTAAAGCATTTATTTCTCAGTTCGCTTATAGAACCACAGCCGAGCAAGTTGCTGCATATGTACGAGCTAAACTCGGCTATAATCCTCGTTTATCGCTGTGTCAAAAGCCTACACGAAACAATCCAGAATTTACGCTCCAGACCAGCGAACAAAAGCAGAGCTTGAACCGATCTCTGAAAATCTATTATCAGAACGTTCGCGGTCTGAGGACCAAGGTTAATTATGTAAACGTCTCCTCTGTAATCGTGTCTGATGACATTGTCTGCCTAATAAAAACCTGGTTGTCTGGGGAAGATATAGAAGTGAAATTTTGCCCTTTAACACTGTCTTTCGTGGAGTTGGAATCGATATGTGTGTAATTTTTCATTAAGAGGTGGTGTTTTAATTGGTATACACAAAACTCTGAATGAACGCTCTGTAGTGCCTTCATTCCCTCCGCCCCGATTGAATGTGTGATTGTCTTTATTTCTCCTTCACCATCCTCAGTGCTGCTTGTTTCCTCAATCTGGTATATGAACGTTTCTTTCCGGAACTCTCGTCCTACTTCAATGGCCACTTCCCTTCTGCTTTTATGTGGTGACTGTAATATGCCGTCGCTAGATTGGAATGATACTTTTTCAAGTATTTTGTCTTCAAACAATATTTCGCACGCCACTTCTTCCTTTATGTACCTTTGCTCTCTTTTCCAATTCAACAACGTAACCAATACTAACAACAGGATTCTCGACTTTGTTCTGATTAATCTTCACCCTTATTTCTTTTACTTGATTCTCATCCTCCTCCTCTTTTTATGGAATTAACTCGAAACCGTTCGTCTAAGGTCAAATACTCTACTCTTCGTTTCAATTTGAAAAAAAAAACTATTCCGCTTTGTCCAATGAAATAAATGGTACTAACTGGTATAATTTCTTCAGAGGGTTAATTGTGGATTATGCTCACTACAAATTTTATTCCTTCTTATCCAATTTAATTTCCTGCTACACTCCTTCCTTTCGCTGTAAAAGAAGTTCCGACCCTCCGTGGCTCACCGCGATTGCTTATAGAGCGAAAGATACAGTGCATAGCAAATACAAAAGGTCTGGCTCACTTAATGACCTTTTGAAGTTTTAAAGGTTACGGGCTGCTGCTAAAAAACAGCCAATGACGCAGTGCGTGCTTAGCTTAAGCATGTCGAAACTTCTATTACTTCCGACAATCCTAAGCTTTTCTGGTCTTATATCCAATCCCTTAAAACTTCCTCTGGCATTCCTTCTGTTATGTATCTTCATGATAAGTCTGCGGCTTCACCTGGTGAGCTCTTTGCTGAACTTTTCTCTTGTCTCACCTCGCCCCACAGTAACTCTTCGCCATCAACCATTTTTCGCACGACTGATTGTACCCTTTCTGCTTTTTTAACTAATCCTTTGGAAGTCGAATCGTTAATGCTGTCTCTCGGCGGAAGCGCTAGCTCAGTGTTGATGGCATTCCTAAGATCCAATATTCAAATGAAACGCTTCATGCTTTCCTTAGTTTTAAAACCATTCCATTCATAAAAAATCAGTTTTGCCCTGTCCTACGATACAATGCTAAATTTTTTAGAGTCCCATGCCGACTCCAGTCACTTCCGGTATTTCTCACACCTCATTCACAGCTGTCAATCTTAAATGGTAATGATATACCGTATTCAATAAGATAGTTTCTTCCAAACGTCGTTCAAAAACGTTCGCAACTGATGACATACCCACCTATCAATTCGCCATCAAATTTGAATTGCCAAATTCATGTAAAAATCAGCACACATCAAAGCAAATTAATTCCACCAAAACAGAACGTACCACTTGCCAACAACGAATCATCACGTTACCACCAGGTCTTCGTCATCGCCATGCTCCCCGCCCGCCATGCCACTGCATCCCTCATCCATCACCTTCAGCCCATCCATCCCCAACATCCTGAGAAAATTGGCCAAGTTTCCTCGATGTCTTGTGTAATTTGGGGTCGATGAGATATCGCGATACCGACCAACTTCGAACAAGCAACAAAACCCCGAAATGCTTCCAAATCGGTATCTTTGCTTGAAAAGTGATGGATTGTCTCTAATTTTATCGTGTGTGCGCAAAACATGTGATCGCTGCTAAAAGTGCATCATCATTAGATCAGCGGATCTGCAGATCTGTCTCAGCAGGTTCGAATTCGGCGGATGCAGTGCACAGCGAAAATAAATCAGGAGAAAATCACCCATCGCATTCACATCTCACGTTGTGCTTGGTGGTGTTTTATTCGAGCGGCAGGCTGACTGTTATTTTCAGCTATTTTCAGTATGTGAAATGTGATGATTATTCGCACCGTATTTTTTTTTATTCGAGTACAAAACACTCAACAGATGCAAGCGGTTCTTCGATATTTCAGTAGATATATTCGCATGGCGATGACACGCACGAAGTGAGGCATGGGACGAAAAATGCGTTTTGCGTAAGTGATGTGAGTCAAATGACCGAGTCAGATGCAGCGAAGTGAGTGACTCGCTAGCGGGAAAATTTCGGATGCATAGCTAGAGTTCTAGATAGCCAGATTGTCACCGTGAGATCGATGCAATGCGATACGAACGTACTTGAGGATCATGGTGGCAACGTACTTCCAACGGACCAGGAAGTTCATTTGAATGGCTTGAGCGAAATTCCTGAATCGAATTTACTTTGATTTCCTGATGCGGTGCGGGTGTATGGGTAAAATTAAAATCAATGACTCGTGATATTTTTCGATTCTATTTCGGATCGAATTTATTTCGGTTTGATAGATGAGTGTGCATTGGAACAGAGACGCAGCAAGGAGGTATTGATTTGAGTGACTCGCCTGATGGTTAGGGGGTATTCGATTGGAATTTGAAAAATTCGAACCAATACATTGTTGAAAAATTCAATTTCGATGGCATGACTCAAAATACATTAAGTTCTGTGGAATAAAAAATGAATGGTATTTTTCAATCGAAATTCCCACGCTGGGCGCGAAAAGGTTTTATCAAAAGTTACCTGAATTTTGAGCATTTAGAACATTTATTCTCCAGTTGTTCGATGCTAATAACTTTTTATCTACAAAATCAATAAGATCTGGGTGAAAATTTTCCGCCTTTGGTACGATATTTGCCAACACTCTTCCGAAAAAATGAATAATATTCAGGAATATTGCACTGAAATTTGCGTGATACAAAAGTCAATCCACTTTTTGGTCTAATAAAACAATAAAATGCATACATATAATCATATCAATTTACTCGATCCTTATCGGGCCCAATGAAGTCATCCGATTTAGAGTTGCATCTTATCAAAACTCGGTCGGGTGGAACCAAAAATTAAAACCGAGCCACCGCCACTCTTCTTCACTCTTCAGACAGCCGTCATCTTATCTTCACCAGCCCCACACTCTATATTGAATTCGATTGCATTCAGATTTAGGCTTTGTCAATATTAATGTGAGTGGCAGCTTTGAAACCTAAAAATATCTGCTGATATGCATGCAAAAAGCTGCGAACAGTTCGGTGTTTGTTCGCAGCACCATTCTGTCCTTGGGCGCAATGTTATCAGACGTGTGAGCACGGAAAAAAATCGAGAATACTTCGAAGTGGCCTAGTTTCGTGGCTAGGAACAGCGTTGACACATGTCGCGACAAAGCTATGTACATATCAGATGTGAAGCTTGAGAGTAAGGCCAATGACAGACAGTTCGGTTTCACCGAAGCGATTAACGCTTCGGTTTGGCGCATCGGCTGCCACACACAGCGGGTTTCAGAAGCGTTTATCGAGTCGGTTACAAATTACGTCAGAGTATCATATTTTCCTTCCCCTATCTCATGCATTTAGAGATGGGCAAAATGTCATAGCTCATGACGCATTGCTCTTTCTTACAGTGCAGCGCCTGAAAAAAGCACAGCATAGTCTGTGAGCGAAAGCTTTCGTTTGAATAAACTTAATGAAATGCGAAGCGAACAGTGTACTGAGAGTACGGCGCAATACTGTAAAATACTCTAAAAAAGAGCAATCAGTGATATGTCATATGTCATTTTGCCCATCTCTACATGCATTCATCAATGCATCCAGAAAATTTCAGCTCGATCGGACTACGCAGCAATGAACTCATCGAAAAACGCTCGAAAAACGAGTCGTTGGGTCATTTCTCTCATCAACCGACGCGATTCCGAAACCGAGAGGCGGTTCGCACCCGCCTTAGGCCAATGACAAACAGAGCGGTTTTTGCGAGGCGTTTCCCGAGAGGAAAACCGAGTCGGTATAGTCGTACATTACTTTAGCATTGTGATGACACACACCGCGGTGCGAACCGCCTCTCGGTTTCGGAATCGCGTCGGTTGATGAGAGAAATGACCCACCGACTCGTTTTTCGAGCGTTTTTCGATGAGTTCATTGCTGCGTAGTCCGATCGAGCTGAAATTTTCTCGATGCATTGATGAATGCATGGGATAGGGGAAGGAAAATATGATACTCTGACGTAATTTGTAACTAAACCGACTCGATAAACGCTTCTGAAAACCGCTGTGTGTGGCAGCCGACGCGCCAAACCGAAGCGTTAAACGCTTCGGTGAAACCGAACTGTCTGTCATTGGCCTTAGGCCAATGACAAACAGAGCGGTTTTTGCGAGGCGTTTCCCGAGAGGAAAACCGAGTCGGTATAGTCGTACATTACTTTAGCATTGTGATGACACACACCGCGGTGCGAACCGCCTCTCGGTTTCGGAATCGCGTCGGTTGATGAGAGAAATGACCCACCGACTCGTTTTTCGAGCGTTTTTCGATGAGTTCATTGCTGCGTAGTCCGATCGAGCTGAAATTTTCTGGATGCATTGATGAATGCATGGGATAGGGGAAGGAAAATATGATACTCTGACGTAATTTGTAACTAAACCGACTCGATAAACGCTTCTGAAAACCGCTGTGTGTGGCAGCCGACGCGCCAAACCGAAGCGTTAAACGCTTCGGTGAAACCGAACTGTCTGTCATTGGCCTTAGATACGGCTCGGATTCGTTTCATTCTATGCTTGCTCCAGACTGATCGAACAGAAAAGATATAGTAAGATCTGCTAAGACTGTCCCAGCTGCTACACCAATTATGCATGAAAAATCCTTTTGTTGGGCCTACGTTTAGTAAAACTCGATAATTATTTTCTCTATAGTGCTATCAGAAAAGGTCGGCAGAATAATAGCCGAAGTATGTGTTGCACAAAGAGGTGTATAAATTTGTTTTTTTTTTTTTGTTTTTGGAGACAGAGGCTTTGTTGTGAGTGAGTCAATCGAATCGCGATAAGATATAAAGGAAGTGTCTTTGTGCAGCTGTAGCTATTGTGTTTTCACACAGAAACTCGATTGGAGACAAATAGGCTGATAATTTGGACTTTAACGAATGACGAAATGTGAATCAAATTGCAAAACTAGAACACATTGACAGTTTACAATTTTTCAATTTAATTTTTATTTGGTTGGATAAATGTCTGTAAATGGTCATCGATTTTTGATGATTTTCGACTTAAACAGGGTTGAGAGACATCTCTATTTCTACATTAGATGAATTTGCAAAAAACTACCATTGGATAAATTTACCTTAAAATGAATTTGCCTTCAAATTACGTTTTATGATGGAACTGCTCTAGATATTGTCAGACCGGAAAGCTTTTATAGCTTTAGTAATAATAAAGAAAAATACCTGTTTACTTCTAGAAATTTGCAAGCGCACCTTTTCAGACAACATAGTAGTTTGGTTCCATACAGTATCAGCCATCGGTAACGAAATACCATAGGACTTTCTTTGTTGTTATTATCAAAGATATATTGTTTTATAGGTAAAAATACGAGGGTTGGTCATCAAGTTCGCGGAATGAGTGGGTAGGACATTAATGAAGGTAGTTTAATGAAACGTAATGAGTTCAGAGATTCATTATGAGTATAAATACTAAGGTTTAATTCAATCGAGCAGTTAGTTTTTGAACTATCGTCGACGAAGCAACTTAATTTAGAAGAAGGTGCTGGTGGACAACACTACCCGCTTTTTACACCTGTTCGTCCCGAACAGAATCGTCGTCAGCCATTGTGTTGTTTCCATAGTACGGGGCAAGTCGGTCTAGGTGCACAGCCTTCATTTTCGACCGGTGTTTTCGATGCTGCTAACAACATCTTAGACAACATCGTTGAGCCGTTTAATGAAAAGGTTGCACTTTTCGGGACTTAGCTTCAAGTTAGCCGTTCTGAATCTTTCGAATACATCCGCCAGGTTCTTCAGGTGTTCCCACAGAAAAAGCTGCCTTTTCACGATCACTTCTCTCGATTTTAACCTGCCAGTATCTGCTCTTCAAATCCAACCTCGAAAACCACTTCGTACTGGCTAGATTATCCATAATGTCATCAATTTTTGACAAGGAGTAGCTATCCTTTTTCATTACGTCATTCAACTGTCGATAGTCGACATAGAACCGTGTACTGCTATCCTTCTTCTTGACTAAAACAACTGGCGACCTCCAAGGATTATTCTAAGGCTCCATGATTCCTTGTTCTTGCATGTCCTGTATCATGTCGGCGACCTCATCTTGTTTGACCAGTGGTAAGCGACGGGGAGCCTGCCGAATCGGTGATGCATTTCGTGTATAGATTTGATGCGTGGCCAAATTAGTCGTTCCGTCATCATCATCTCAAGTCGAGAGGATATAACGTTCAATTAGCTGGACTCCCTGTTGGTACTTTTCGTCGCTTAGTTTCGAGGAATGTAGCATGTTCTTTGCTAGCTCATCTATCTTGTTGCCGGGCATATTTTTACGCTCACGTTGTATTTATGCCGTATCTAAAGGAGTGATTGAAGAAACTGGTTGGCAGTCGGCGATTACTTTTCTTTTCTTAACCTTCTTCTCCTGCTCCGCTAAATTCAGCACCCTTACAGGAAGATAACTCCTCTCCGTAATAGTGATTAGGCTTTTTGCCACCATAAGACTGCTTCGCCGATTTGTAGATCAAATCGTAGGCCAAAGACTCCTCAGTGTCCGTTTCTCAGCCAAACGATGTGCTATTTGAAACTCTTCATCACGTACTCCCTGGATGAAAGTATCTTTCGTCGTATTATTCCGATGCTCTGTATCCGACCTGGAGTACGACAGAAGTGTTAACCGCTCGATGTCCTGAACCGGCTGTTGTTAGATCTCTTCCGGCTTCTGAGCGCGTGTCCTAAGCTGCGAGCGATGAAATTCTTTTAAGTGGTCTTCTGCAATAACTGGAGTAATTTTCCAGCGGAATGGTTTGCAGCATTTCCGCCGCTGATTCTCTCAATGAAACCATTAGTATGGTCGCATGTTCTCGACCATTCCAGTGGTTAAACTCTGCAACAACTCCACTTTCAACTCTACCATTGTCAGTTCACTCACTTCTGGCATTATTCTTGGACACAACTTTTCACAATTTCAATTAGTCCGCACAATTTATAATGATCACTGTCCGAAACTTTTAACATTTCATTCAATTATTTAGTCCGCGCACTACTAATTTGATCTTTTCATACAAATTCGAAGTCCGCAACTTCACTAAAAGCCACTTTTTAAATCACGAACGCGAAATAATCCCTTATTCTGACACCAATTATTGTGTTTTACCCTTAAAACACCTTTTGTGGATTCGATATTCTCCGTGTTTCCACCACTAGTCACACTTTTATTTAAACAAATAATTCTAAACACTAAATCGCGTACACTTTACTGATTACACTATTAACAAACAGTTGTGTTACCATTTTACACTTTATCGCTTTTTAAAATAACGGCGCCCGGATACACTTAATTCACTGTATCGAACAATTTTCTGTCTCAGACTTTCGCTGTATACTAACTAACTGACTGCTAAGACCTCTCGCGGCGATATTTATACTCGTTCTGGTGAGGTGAGTTATTATCGCATGTGTCTAGGCTATTCTGGATTTGTGCCTTGAAGGTTCTTCATGTGCCTTCGAGAAGGCTATTGTGAATTTCCGTTGCCATATGAGATCTTATTGTGTCTTGGCTTCTAGAATGTTCTGATTTTGCTTCTAGAAGGCTCTAGCCTACGTTTTATCTATAGATTGTTTTCGTTTTTTGCAATACAAGTATGAGACAGATAAGAATACTCAGATAAGCCACGTGTTGAAAGACTGCCCCTACTGTTCGAGCCCGATGACGTACCGAGGCACCAACGTAGTCGGATCTTGTTGGTATGCTTTTCCGAGGGCAGATTGCTTCGCATAGACATATTGCATCCGCAAACATCTACCTAAAGCCGAATATAATTACAAAGATAAAGCTCGGTAGAATCCGGCTGCCTGGGCACCTAGCACGTATGAGCAAAGAGGAGTCCGCTTGGAAAACCCTTTGGAAGAGACTTTATTTGCGCTGGAGGGATGACGTTGACCAGGACGCTCTGAGCATGAGGGTTTGTAATTGGATGACATCGACTCGCGATTGGGACCGGCGGAAAAACATTTTGAATGAGACCAGGATCGGACACCAACAAAGTAAAATATCAGCGCCCTTCACTTTGACACTAAATCGAGACAGACGTGCTTTATTGGGCATGGAGCTTCTTTGCTATCCACTTTCTTGCGATCCTTTGCCAATCCTTCGTGAATCCATGGAACTTTAGGTTCAATGTTGTAGCCGTGAACGCCGCTTTCGTCTTTCGGTATGATCCTTTGAACGAATATTTCATCGTCATTGGCTTGTTGAAGAAATGGCCGAAAAATGTTCCCTCGATATTTTATTTCATAATGCATGTGTACCCAGCACGTGCTAGCATCATATTTGCAAAAAAAATCCGTTTATTTTCAGACATAATGCAACAATTTATGCACCCTTCAAATTCCTTTAAATTCCTCATTTGTTTAGTTTACCGTCTGATGACGCTGATACATTATCTCTGACTTTGTTTACCAATCGAAGCAGGTATCCTCATTTCTACCCCAACATCCGCGCATCGTTCCCTCGTATATTACAAGATGCATCTAAATTGCCATTTTGCTCCAAATCGGAACTATCGGAATCGACATTCAAACACATTAAGATGACAGAGTAATTCATTCGATTCTAATCGACACGTGGATCAATTGACCGGGGTGGCCGGGTTAGCGGGTGCGGGGCAGCTTGTGACCGACTAAGGTCGCAACTCTACCACAGCATTCTAATATCAGCTGCGATGCACTTTGCAATAATCGGCGACTCAATCTGTTCAATTGCATTCGCGAACGCCGCCGCCTGGCAAGCTGCATTGATGGCTTCGCAGCGGGTGCAGCGGAGCCAGCGCGGCGGATGGCAGTAGTGCAAAACGCAATATGTGGAGTGCACAAGGCAACCTGGTTAGTATGCAAGGCAAGTATGGAAATGAATGGCTTGTTTACGCCAAGAGTGCATAGAACCCAATTATTATCGCGTCGCCGTCGCAGTTGCACTTGCAGTAATCATTGTTGTATTATTCGTTTTTGCTGTTACCCGAGCGTTATGAATATTGATAGTCGGAGGCTGTAGTCTCGCATTTTTACACTTTTCGTATTGTTCTCGCACATTGATACTGCACTTGGCGATTTAGATTAATTAGTGCGTCGCAGTGTGCAATTGAGTGTGCTTTGCGCTTCTGATGCGATTGCTGCTACTGCTATTGCAGTTTATAGGCGATGTGCACAGCATGCTTAGCTGTACGTATGTATAGTTGCATGTATTCAAAATGTTCTTGAGCTGACGACAAAGGCATATTTAGAGTGCATTGCCCAATATAATTATATTGTTAATGCACTACATTCTCTCTGAATAATATTGAAATGCTTGAAACGACTGTGTTATTGCTACGGATGAATTAAATGAGTTAAATTATTTTACTAATTTGATATTTATTTTTAAGGTACTGTAATAATGCAGAAGATAACGGAAATATACGATGAAAGTGTTGTTCGTAACTTGAATGCTCCACAAATTAGGTCAAATAATAATACTAATTTATATAATAATACATAACAATTTGGAAAAGTTTTCAAAAGTCTTGGTAAATTGACCATATCCGTCAACTTAACTGAAGTAAAAATCCATGGCCGATAAAAACTACAATCTGTCAAATGAACAACGTCAAATTTTTAACTCGATTCATGTAGTAGTTTATTTGTTACAGCCGATTGAAAAGTTACTTAAGCAAGGGCAGTAAAAAATATCCAGGCATCGATGTCAACCACTGGTGAAAATGCTTTTAATATGATGATCGTACTTGACCAGAGAAGTTTCTCGATGCTCAAGGACGTATACTACATGATGTTAAGCTATTTTTTGTATGCACTTAAATTCAACCAAATTAAGATGATGTGAAGCATCTCATCTCTGTGACTATCAATGTTTGTGTCTGCAGAGCAAAACGTGAGGACCCAGTAGTAATTCATCCTAAATAAGTAATAAATAAAGTCTTTGGTAAAACTCGATTTGATGGTCCTCAGCCGGGAAATTTTACCATCACAAGGCCGATAAGTGGTAGCCGGAGTCAAAAATTGAACTCCTGTAAATTGAATACCTTGGAGTGTGCTGGTTGACTCCCTGCTAAATGAACTGCAACAAGAACGGCTACATGAGCAGGCATAACGCATCCGCACTAGCAGTCAGGAAGAATCTGAATGTGGTATGCAGAAATACAGCAAGTTAGCGTTCGAGGCACAACCTAACAATCAATCCTGGTAAAATCCTGGTTGTTTAGCAGCAAAAGAAAACTAAAATGACTAGTCGTTCCTAATATGAAGGGCCCAACTTTTCAACTTTCAGATGAAGTCAAATATCTAGGAGTAATCTCGAGCAAAAAACTTGCCAAGAATAATTATGTAAAAGTGAAGTTTAACCCTAGAACTATAAACCTATTTTTTTTATCTGTAAACTATAAACCGGGGTAAATATGTACCCCACGGGTTTTTTGCTCGTAAAATCGTTATGAAAGCAGTAATGTGGCTAATAAGTACACATTTTTTTCGCTGTTTCATTCTACAAGGAATGGTAGAAAGCAAATTTAATTTTATGAAGGTTTAGTTGGTGAAAAATTCATTTGAATAGCTAAAAGTGCTAAAAAACGGTTAAAACCTAATTTAACACACAAAAATTTATAAAAAAAATTCTAAACAACCGATTTGTAAATTTCTAACGGAATTTTAAAGAAAATACATAAGACTTTGAGAAAAAATATTTCATCACTATGTTCTGCCAAAAAAGTCTATTTATTTGGAACTTTGAAAATTATTAAAAATTGGGAACCTGATCGATGGAACAGTCAAATAAAAATATTGGTTATCAAAAATATATTTCGGTTTCTGCCATGTAAAATACAAAAAAAAGAAGAAATTTGATGCATATAAATAAAATTTCAAATAAAGTTACTATTTAACTTATTCAGAGGCGCCACAATCGATGCAGTAGATTATTCTGTGATTTTCGCAGGTCGGTCGTTTACATTCTGTGCAGTATATTCGCGTTTTGCAATCTGCCGATCGAGCACACAAGCCGCATCGAGCCGGTTTTTTTGGTGACATCTTAGCTGGTGTAAATTTTTCATTTAAAAGAGTTAATATGTTGTTTTTTAATTCCCGGCGAAGAGAAGGTACTTGTAGCCTTGCCCTCAGGTGTGGCTCCAAAAGCGAGTTGACCAAATTTTTTATAAATTGCCTTCGGTTCATACTTACAAGATCTGCGTTGAAGTTGTAAAGGATTACGGCATTGATTCCTCCTTGGTCCAGCATGGCCATCCATATCCTCATAGGCCATCGGAGAGTTTTACGGTGCGTGGTGTACTCGTGACACATTTGGTCGAAGGTGTCTGTACCTCCTTTCGTTACATTATAAAAATCTATAATCTCCGGTTTCTTATTAATGGAATTGATCGTGTCAGTATGGTGTAATGTTGACAGAAGAAGGACTATTTTATTTTTTTTTGGAGTGTGGGAGACCAAAGTCAAGTTCCCATCGAAGGCAAATTTGGATGATGACACCTGTCCTGCGCATCTGAAACTCTCAGGAATTTCACGTTTGTTTTTTCGTAATGTTCCAACCATGGTAATTGAATGCTCTGTAAGCATTTTTTCAAAAATTGGTATTGACGAAAACCAATTGTCGCATGTAATGTTTCGGGTGGTTCCATGCAGTGGCTCCGATAATTTCCTAATGTAATATGATGGGACACTCTCATTTTTCTCTGTCTGTACTTTTCCCGCGTATGGTAGTGCAGAGAACATGTAAAACGTTCGTGCGTCGTTGAGCATCACAATCTTGATACCGTATTTATCTGGTTTAGAGCCATTGTACACTTTAAATGGACATCGTCCTCGAAAGGAAACTAGTTGCTCATCTACTGTACAATATGACGCTGGAGAGTAATATTTTGTACAATTAGATATAAATTGTTCCCAAATCTGACGGATGGCAGCAAATTTATCGATATCCTTTCTTTCAAGCCGTGTACTTTTATCATCGAAACGTATGCACTTCGATATGAAAGAAAATCGGAGCTGAGACATCGTTGCACGGTATCTGATGGAACCGTAATCAGCACTCCATAAATCATCAAGATTTGTGTTATTTGTTTTTTGCATGCCCGAAAAATACAGTAATCCTATGTAAGCCTTTAATTCTATCAAAGAAATGTGCGAGTTCGTTGGATTTGATGTGCCATCAATTTCGAGTGCTTCTATATGTCTTTCGATTTCTTCATTCGTGTGGCGAACTATCTTCTGCAACAAGCAATCGGGAAAAAGCAAACTCCATGATTCAAAAGGCGTACAGACTTGTTTCGCTGCTCCAACAGGGCTCGGCAAGTACGATGTTGGAGGATTTCGTCGTTGCTGAGATCGTTCGCGTGGTGTCATATACCATCTATGCCCGTTTACACCTCTGACGATACTTGGCCTTCGACCGCTATTTGAACGGCCAGCACCACGAATAATTGAACTTCCTTGTCTCTGTCTTTTTTCGGGAACTACTTCCTCTAACTCTGAATGTTCATATTCGATTTCTTCCACTGGCTTGAAATCTTCATTGTCGGCAACTTCTTCCGACTCCGATCCGCTCATTCTTTCTAGATTTTCATCTTCATCCGAAACACAGTCGACTGCTGATTCTCTAGCAGTATCGGATTCCGACAAAACTTTTACCAGTTCATCGACGCTTTTCGAAATGTATTTTTTCGCCATCATATGCCAAAAAATAAAAAAAACTCACCAATTTGGATACTGAAAATGGATACTGAAAATATGAAAATAATCGCTGCAAATTATAAATCTAATGTTTTATTGTAAAATAAATTTATAATACGCGAATTAAATTTATTTTAGCACAAAAGAGAGAAATAACTTACCTACACAAAATACTAACGGGAACTATAAACCGGGGTAGATATCAACCCCACACAAGCTTTACGACTTCACTCCGCCAAAGTAAACAAGATACTGATGGGCCTCGCGATCTTGCCTTATTCTTAGAAACTTAAACTAAATTATGGTATAGTTCTGCAGTCGATAGTCGTCACCTTTGGACTTAGAAACATAGTTCAATACTTGACTGGGGTAGATATCTACCCCGGTTTGTAGTTCTAGGGTTAAAGTAAAGTAATCCCATGGCAACAAACGTACGGGTCTAGGAGTTGAAGCTGGTAGAGAGCTTCATTACAATTTTTTTTTTTCAATCAATGTGAACACCAGTGTGGAGTGATTAGTTCCACGACTCACTCTATCCCTGATTTAAATCATTTACCTAATCAGAGCTACTTAGGTGAACTCAAAGTGAAGTTTACTCGATTTAAAATAAATGCATGCAGGCAGTGCAAGACAGCTTTCGCCACCACATGGGACCTGAAGCATCATACAGTTAAGTGGATCTACGTGACAATCATAACGCCAATGATCTCGTACACATCCGTGAAGTGGTGGACTATTGTGAAGCCATTGTATGCTCGCAAAGAGTTATCCGAGCTGAAAAGGTATGTATGCCTGAGTATCTGTAGTGCCATGAGTACTACTCCGGGTGCAACAAGTGAGCTCTGCCCATAGGTTAACTCAGCTTGGCCTATGGGTAGGAAACGACAATGTGGGGCAGTGCTCTATTGGAGGTTCGATGCGTGAGATATCTCCGATTATCGCGGTGCCTTCGGACGCTCGAGTTCCTTTACCTGATTTCAGGAGAAGATACGAAGTAATTTTCTCGAGCAGAAGTGACACTAAGATATCTGCACAAGCGGATATTCCGAGATCTTCTTCACGGACGGCTCGAAGACACATTTAAAATCTGGAGCTGGTGTCTATCTACCTTCATCGAATGACAGGTGGGGTTCTTTTCTCAGAAAATACGTTTGTGTTTTTCAAGCAGAAATATTCGCTATTTTAAGAGCTGCCTGCTGGGCGATTGATGAAAAATGTAACCTCTATCTGCAGTGACAGTCAAGCTGCGCTGCGGGCGCTACGTCGACCTCTTACCACTTCGAAAATTACCCAAGAGTGAAGGGTCCGATTGAACTCTGTCGTCAGAGCCAATAAAGTGCATTTGCTCTTGGTGCAGGGACACTGTGGTGTTAAGGGAATGAACTTACCGACGTCATTGCGAAGCAAGCTTCGGCACTTCCACTGTAGGGCCCTGAGCCCGCCTTGGGTTTCTCGACCGCACCTGAACATACCATTTTTCGGAAGTGGACAGCTGATGCTCACAAAGAGGATATATATCTTCTGATATGGCTAAGCACGCTAATGCCTTCCTTTCAGAGCCCAACCAAGCGGCTGCTGGATTGCTCTACAACAAGAGTAGGAAAGTTTGCAGAGCCATGACTGAAAACAACTCCTTAGGAGGACTGTTAACTGGTTTGCTTTTTTTCAGAGGTCTAAATGTTGATGATGGCCTTCATGCGTTCTATGATTTCTTGTCTAATATTATTTTCTGTCACACTCCCACTTTTCGTGTTCGAAGAAGCATTGATTCACCTTGGTTAACTGTTCACGTGATACGTGCTCTTAAAACCAAAGGCGTGGCGCGTCGTAGATTTCGAAGCTTCGGCTTAGAACTTCACTTACTGAGATACAGAAATTTACGCTCGTATGCTAAAAAGATGGTTAAAGATGCGATGAGTGCTTATCATGCCCCCATTGAAGCCTCCATATCATCCTGTCAACAGAAACCCTTCTGGTCCTATATCCGTTCCCTTAAAAAGTCTCCTTCTATCCATTCTCTGATGCACCTAAATGATTTGTCTGCTTCCTCGCCTAAAGAAATATGTGAGCTGTTTGCTCATTTCTTTTCTTCTGCTACCTCTCAACCTAATCCATATTTCTCTGCTAATATTTCCTCTCCAGATGTTAATAGTTGTTGTTTGTTTTTAACGAACCCGTTGGAGGTCGAAGGTTTGCTTGCTATCCTAGATAGTAGCGCCAGCTGCGGACCCGACGGCTTGCCTAACATATTTACAAAGTCATTGTCATCATCCTTGTGTGTTCCTTTACATGTCCTCTTTAGCCTTAGTATTGCTTCCTGTACGTTGCCTTCTTCCTGGAAGTCAGCAAATATTTATCCCATCCTTAAAACCGGAAATTCATCCTGCGTCTCCAATTATCGTCCCATATCCCTCTATCTTCCTTCAGTAAGCTTCTCGAAAGAGTTGTTTACAATAAGGTTTATACTCTAATTGAACCTCCTCTCGCTTCTGAGCAACATGGTTTCGTCAAAGGTAGGTCAACAGTTTCCAGCTTTCTTTCGTTCATCAATACTGCTGCCTCCGCTATCGACCAGCAAAAGCAAGTGGATATACAATATACAGACTATGCCAAGGCTTTTGACTCCGTGAACCACGAAATCCTCCTTTCAAAGCTCGATGGTTTTAATATTTCGGGTAAGCTCCGATGATTTTCCTCATACCTTCGTGATCGTGCTTGTTTTGTAACGTTTCACTCTTGTTCTTCTTCCCCCTTTTATTCTACTTGTGGTGTCCCGCAAGGGTCGATTCTTGGTCCTCTCCTTATCCTCCTCTTTATAAATGATCTTCCTTCTCTCTTCAACTCACCGTGTCTCTTGTACGCTGATAATCTGAAAATGTTCAGAGTGATTGAGTCAGTGGATGACTGCTCCCAGCTGCAGGATGACCTGTCTGCTCCGGGTAACTGGTGCTCTGTCAACTGTATTTCCCTTAATGTTGGTAAATGTTTCCAGATGTCCTTCACATGTAAATTATCCCACATCACGTTATCCTATTTTATCCTTGGCTCTTTCCTCAATCCAATTGATAATTTCATGGACCTTGGTGTTGTGTTTGACACTTAATTAAAATTTGATGTCCACATTTTGCGTGTCACATCCAAGGCCTTGCGCTTGTGCGGCTTCATTCTAAGAGCGTCCAGACCTTTTACGCCTCTACATCTCCTTCGTGCGTAGTGTCTTCGAATATTGTTGCCAAATTTGGTGTCCTCATTATCGATTCTTAATTGATGCTGTTGAGTCTGTACAACGTAGATTTACTCGCTCATTATTCCTCAAGTTCCGTATTCCCTACTGTGAGTATAGTATGCGTCTTTCCATCCTTGAAATCCCTACCCTCCTTTCACGCAGAGTGTATTTCGACGAATGTCTCCTATATAAAATGATTACTGGTTCTATTACATATATCCCCAGAGCGCAGTTTTCTGTTCGTGATCCGGTACGTTCTACCAGGTCTTCATTTACCCTCAACGTACCATTTGCTCGCATTTATGTATATTTTTACTCCCCACTTTCACGCTTGCCTAGGCAGCATCATTGTTTGAATATTGGTCCTCTTCCGCCTTCGTTACGCACTTTTAAAAATAAGTTAAGAGGATGCGTTTTATCCTATGAAATAAAGTAACTCTCTGAATTTTTGATGTCAAATCTGTGTGGAATTATGATTAAATTTCACAGACTTATTATACTTTGTTTAGTTTTAATTTATAGTCTCTTTTCTTTTTCTTTTTATATATAAGTGTATTCCTTGTCTAGTCTTTAATTGGATTTGTATCTGTTGATTTAGACAATAAGTAATAATAATAATAATGTACCGAAAATATGTTGCACAGGATGACTTCTGACCATCCCGCCTAGAAGATCTTGACTCTGCGGAACGGGTATAAATGCAATGGATGTTTAGGCCTGAGTGCTTAGAGGTGCCAGGCACCTCTCTTTCAACTCACACACATACAAACATTCTCGCGTGAGAGTGAGGGTGGTAAATTGCTCAACATATTCATGTTTTATTTAACAGCTCTGAAAGTTTCTTTGGCCAAAACTTTGGTACAAAAATTACTCCAAACCTATAACACCTTTACGCTTGCAGAGTAGTTTATGAAGCACGCTAGACCCAGGGAAAGTCTTCAAAACGCACTTATTCAATTAATCAAATTTATTTCACCTTATCGCTAATATTTTTGGTCTTAAACAACTTTCTACCTATTCCATACAAAAGTACAACATGGCAACAATGCAAAACGATACTCGAAAAATCGGTGCTGGGATACACGTTCCAACAGTACTCGATTACTCCTAGTATGAGAAATTTCAGTCCCAGGCTGTAATCCGTGCACCACGCCAGATACGGTAAGCTATGAAAATACCAGACGTAGAACTGGTAATGCAGACTTCGGGCGCAAACGATTCCAATAAAATTGCTCAGAAACAATGGCAGCAGAACTAATTGGTCAGTCTTACCGAATTGCACCGAAAGCTTCTCGGGTTGTTTTTCTTCGCCCTGATTGTTTGCGGTTTGCTGCTGCCTTTCCGGACCTCCTGAAGATCTTTTTAACCTTTGTTCAAACGAATCTAAAAACTGCTGCTGTTCTTGCGTCATTTTCTCGTCGTCCTTTTTTGTACTTTGCGATTTAGTTGGTTTGCCTTTCATCTTTGCGATCCGTGCATTTTCCCGAGCGATTTGTGGCCTGAATTGTTTTTCCAACTCTTTGAGGCGGCAGTAGCTTTGCATATACCGGTAGCACGGAGACGCAAACAGCACAATCAGAGAAAGGTGAATAGCCAGGAGTGCCAAGTGAAATTCTTTGCGTTCAAATAAGGCTCGATCGAGGAATCGGTAGTTAACTGTCCATTTGTGTTCAAACACACGTCCTATATCGAAGCTGCCTTTGATGTATTCGTACGGATATGAGAGGAGGAACGGCAGGCCGACCCACAGTTGGATCAATCCACAGACTAACAGCTGTTTCAATGTTCCGAAGTAGCCTAGATTTGTTAAGTACAGAAGGAACACGGCCGGAGCGAAGAGTAGAATGTTCATCTTCACTGACACTGCTATGCTGAAGAAGATGCTGCCGTACGTCCACCTGCCCGATATGAAGAGGTTGAGCGCTAAATACAGGAAAAGAATGGCGATCGGATCGTTGAACAGCCGGAGCATGTAGATTGAGTGTATGCGGTAGGACGTGAAAATCGAAAGTGCCATCACAAATGGCGGCACCTTCGCCGAACGACTATACAGCCGAAGTACGAGGCATAGTTGCGCTATGTAAACTCCAATGAATATATACTGGGCGAGACGGATATTTTGGCCATATGATGTAATGATATATAGTCCAGAATAGATATAGAGGAATCCCGCTGGGTATACAAGCGGCCCAGTGTCTCCTACGAGAGAAAAGGACATTGATAATACATACTGAGATGTTTTGAGTCGAAATTAGTTGAATGAAGATACTTTTGCATGGCAGTGGTTTCGATTAATGTTTATGAACAATATACACTTATTCATATCATGCAAACTAGAGCGATTATCTTCTAACCTTAAAATCAACAAAATAATACTTTATTCTGCAAGTAGGTCAATCTAAAATTTACATTGAACCTCATCTTACCTTTCAAGAGCGCATAATTTGTTGTTCCATTGAGGAAGCCTTCACATTCCTGCATATAAGCAATCCAATCGATTTCTGTATATGGAACTCTCTGCACGACCAGCACATTTATCACAATTTCTGCCAGAACGATTGCCACAGACACAATGGGTAGACGGTTCGGGTCGAAGATCAGAGACTTGAGATACTCAAAATTCACATACTTTCTATAGAGCTTCTGAATTGCACTTGTTTTCGGACCTTTTCCACGATCAGGACCACGTCCTCTTGGCGGCGCCATGTCTACCTATATCGCCCAACTGTCAAATGCTCCAAAACTATAAATAAACACAGCCGGGAAATTATCCAAGGCGCCAGAATTCCGCTGTTGACAGTTGTCAGCTGTTCGAAAATCTCCATGCGGACCGTGTGGAATGTATAGGCAATAATGCCAATAAGCATTAGGCATCAATGTGACGTAATTAACAACGGACTTTTTTCATATTGATCGTTAATATTTTTGTTGCCAATTATTTTTTGTCAACAGAATTTGGTTTTCATTCGTATTTTACATTTTCCCGTGCTTGAGTGCTTTGGTTATGCATAAATTCGTTCGTGCGAACCGTATTTACTTCAAATGGTTATTCCCGAGGAAGTTAGTAACCCAGGCTACAATCGAAGCAAAACCTTTCAAGCTTTACTTACTAGATGATGGCCCAACAAAAACGATGACCCTAACCAAAGATGAAGCCATCGACATCTTTTCCCAGTTAACATCGATAAGAAGACTTGAACATGCTGCTGATACGCTGTATAAAGAAAAATTCATTCGTGGATTCTGCCACTTATATAACGGGCAAGAAGCCTGTGCTGTTGGGATTAAGAAGGCAATGCGCCCGCAGGATATGGTTATAACTTCATACCGAGCTCACGGTTGGTCCTTGCTGATGGGATTAAGTGCTGTCGAGGTATTGGCCGAGCTGACGGGGCGAATAAAAGGGTGTTCTAGGGGCAAGGGTGGATCAATGCATATGTATGCTAAGAACTTTTACGGTGGCAACGGAATTGTTGGAGCACAAGTTCCTCTTGGAACGGGACTAGCCTTGGCTTCTAAGTACAATGGGAGTGATGCTGTTTCGTTTACATTGTACGGAGACGGAGCAGCAAATCAAGGACAGGTGTTTGAAGCGTACAACATGGCTTGCCTCTGGAACCTTCCGGTGATTTTCGCTTGCGAAAACAATCAATATGGTATGGGTACGTCAGACAAACGTTCCTCCTGCAACATTGAATATTACAGACGTGGTGATAAAATACCAGGGATCTGGGTTGATGCGATGGATGTGGCAAGTGTGTTTAACGCTGCGAAATTTGCTATCTCATATGCTCTCTCTTGCGGACCCATTGTTCTCGAGCTGCATACATATCGCTATGTCGGGCACTCCATGTCGGATCCTGGAACCAGCTACCGATCACGCGAGGAAGTTCAGGAAACACGTAAGACCCGCGATCCTATCACTAATTTCAAGACCCAAGCTATTCAATCGGGACTTTTGACCGAGGACGATGTGAAGGAGGTCGAAACAAAAATCAAAGACGAGATAGCAAAAGCAGTAGAAATTGCCAAAAGCGACAAAGAAGTTGGAATGGAAGAGCTTGCGTCCGATGTCTACTCGCTTAGCTTTGAACCGAAAATTCGTGGTGTGTTCGCAAAGAACCTTGAACACAAGAAAATTAATGTCGGTATCAATGAAAGTTCGAAATTACCGGGAAACTCGTCGACCCCGGCCAGTCCGACTGGTGACAATATGAAAACGGCACCGTCTTCACCAAACAAGGGGGATGGCAAAAAGGAAGATTTTGGTGCTACTGTGGAGTAAACTGGCGTTCTATGAATGATTTAAAGTTAGTGATAGAAAGATAAGTATATACGCTGTTAAATCATATTGAGTGAATAAATTGCCATTTGATTTAGAAATGGTTTTTGGATTATTTGATAATATACTGTTGCATGTACAAGAATTCTTTGGGTCACAATTCGTAAAAATAGTCGAGTGCAGTAAAAAACAGCAACATGTTTGAAATGTAAACATGATCTGGTTATTGCCAAAGTCTACTGGCGAGACAGTAGAACCATCTAGTAGTTTCGCGTACGAGTAGTATCAACGATAAATACTACGGAGGAGAACCAGTGAATGAATAAGCTGAGCAGCCATAATGGAAATTGTTTTTGTAGGATGATTAAAATTGAAAAAAATTTAACTAAGTGGTTTCGAAAGTATACACTGATTCTCATCAGACATCAGCTCATAGTGTGTACCTGACTGATGTGACCACTTACTGCAATGGGAGATCATTAATCAAAGAAAATTTTCAATTTTAATCATCCTACAAAAAAAAATTCCATTTTGTTTCTGCTTTCGGAGGCTTATTCCGTAAAACGATCCAGTTTCCCGTATCAAATATTCTCTGCTTTGATAAGCATTAGAGACGATATACACTGCATATGCTAATTTATAGGCAAGAAGGGAACCGTGTTCACAAATTGATAACCTTAATGAACAGCCATGTTTGGCAGACACTGAGCCGTACAGAGGAATAATAAAGCATTTTGTGCGGTATTGTTAAAAAAAAAAAAATTTATAAAGTGGCTTTAAAACTAAAGAATGTACATAAAATCGCGTGCTTTCATTTCCGTAAAATTAAATTAGAGAGCGCGAATCCGATGAGCGCGAATCCGATAAGCGCAACAACATCATAATTGGTTAAACGGTTTTTTAATTGGTCATAATTGGTTTTTTGAAATTGGTAAACATGATCCGTCGTATTGGTCCGAAGAGATTGTTGACTTGAAAAAGATGCTTCGAAACATTGGTCACAGAAATACTGAGCCGGCAGAGAAATTCTGAAATTTGATCTGATCCATTCAAATTGAATTCCATCTATACAATTACAAAATATCGTAATAAATGCACATTTTCATATATATCTAACAAATACCTGAAATGTATTTTTCTGTAGCTTTTAAGAAGACATACAAAGCACATACAGCAGTCTTTCTCCCTATATTACAGTCACTTTATCCTACTTCATATATGAAATTAATAAAATAATCTTTGCTTCATTACACACGTTTTCCTTTACAACACCTATTCGAATTTCCGAAAAATTACATGCATTTGTAAGTGCTGACATGCAAATGTAGGAAACCATCATGACCTTTGCGGCGAAAACGTACCTGAACAGTCGTCTAAATCACAAAATGTTTATCGTTCTTCTCCGTTCGCCAACCAGGCCACTCAGCTGTCGCTATTTACTAGGACCTGGCGTGGCTGTCGTGGTCACCTGAGCAGCGTTCGGCAGAGTAGTGCTCGGCGACGGTCGCGGTGTGGTCTGAGATTGGTGTGAATGCGACAGGATTGAGAAAAATCGAAGAATTGATGTCTCACTATTTCGACGCGTTGTCGTCGGTGTTCGCTGCAGACCGTGATGGTGACTGTTGATTTCCGAGTTCGAGTTTGACCGCGAAGACCTTCGTTTCGGAGTACTATCGTTTCTGGGACTAGATTCATCTGATTCTTTGAGGGATAGCAGTCTGGGAGACATACAAAAGTCCACTATATGACCGTCTTCTTCGGTACAAGCTTCAGAGGCACTGGAAGTTATGTTAAGTTTGTCTGTAATTACGGGGCCCGATCGTCGAGCGGACATCAACTTTTGTTTTCGTATTTTCGTCAGCCAGTCAACCTTCTCTCGCATCTTTCGCTTCGGTGACATGATATGCAGGTGTGGAGCTTCGCCGTCGATTACATAGTTTGGAAGGTTCGAAGTAGGTGAAAATAACGTCGTGGACGTGGAAGCAAACGAGCTTGGATGCGGTGACGTTACGGAGTTTTCAGATGGGTTCAGATTGAAAACCGTCCTTTCACTCAACGGCGAAATCATTTTACTGCAACTAGCGCTTATACTACTACTATTCAGTATACTAACTGGAGGATTTTCTTGGTTACTAGTGTCGTCAGGGTGGCAACTTAACACAGGGCAAACTCGTTCCGTTACCTCTTCTTCTATTATACTGGTCAAACTTCTAGGCTCAATCGAGCTTCGGAGTCCTTGAGATGTCGACGGACTGTGACTAAACAACCGTCGACCTCTGGTCAATTCATAAAAAGGCCTCTTGTGATCACTTCCGGCGTCATGGTCCGAATCACCGCTAATTGCAGTGAACGATCGCTTCAGTGAGACTTTCTCGACAGTACTGGGAGTCTTTTCGTTTCGTTCCACTAGACGCCTCAGCGAGCGTGGTGTTTGCTCCAAGTCTTTTAACCTGTCGATGATGTGTGAATTTCGAAACTTCTCGCAATACTCTGCTTGACCTCGGTAGTCAGCTTTTTCGTGACTTTCAATTTTCTCGTGTCCTATTCTCCAAATCATGTGCCTAGCATCATCACTACACGTCACTATGGGCATATCACAAGCACCACTCCACGCCACACACGTCACTTCCACCGTGTGTCCATTCAAGGTCACAACAGGCTGCGAACTATTTACATTCCAGACATACGCCTTTTCGTCTCCACTCCCGCTAATCAAGTACTTTCCATCTGGACTGAGAGCCGACTTGATGTAGAACGTACTGTTTCGAAATCCTGTGTATGTTTGCAAGGGTTTAGTTGAATAGGACGACAAATTGTAGCAGTAGATCTTATTGTCCATGCAATTTGCGTACAGCTTGGTACCAACTTCGTCGATCAGCAGGTTCGTGAATGCTTTGAAAGTCGATGAGCCTGCGTAGGGCAGGCTATACTTTGGTAGAGGCTCTTTTTTGAACGATGTATAGTTTCGACGCAGGTCCCATACTTTGATAATTCCATCACCAGCACCGCATGATATTAGGGTGTAGTCGTCCTGGAAAAATGAGAATGGGCATACATTTTTTATTTTAGATAATTGGCCAACAAAACAGTGAACAGATGATTTTGTCCTCCAACCAAGTTAGACATTTTGGACATATGTATATAAAAAAATTCATGAAATTCAAATATTTTAAAATAAAATTGCTTTTCTCCAACAAATGTATCTCAACACACCTGAAACACCAATCCCGTTATACTGCTCGACGTACTGTTTGGACAAATCTTTGGCGTTTTTGTGCGTTTCTTATTTGATACGGGTGTTCCGGGTCCACCGGCATGACCACTAAAAATACAATTGTCGGCACGCGGCAACGAATTGAAATTTAACGAAGCTCGTGTGTCCCAAATCAGAATCGCTCCATCTCGGCCGCCTGTTGCAAACACGGCCGAATCCATTTTGCGGAATGCTGCCGTCTTAACAGATCTCGTGTGCCCATTGAAAACTCGCGATTGAACGATTTCAGATTCTTTTACTTCCCACAGTCGTGCTGTATGATCGCCTGGAAATGAATAGCATTCATTGAAAACACATTGCGATATGGTTTGGATAATTCGGAACTTACCCGACGCCGAAACGAATTTCATTTGACCCGGAACCCATTCAACGTCGAATACGGCATTGTAATGGCATTGCTGGCCGGCCAGGGCTTGTTCTGTGTCCTTGGTGTTTCGAAGCGTTGTATCCTGTAATGCAATTTTTCCGTCTTCGTTGGCCAAGGCTAGAATGTGTCGGTAGTTCAAGCAATTGGCGAATTTGGCTGAGAAAAGCGGCGGTTCTGGATTGAAATCGGAGCCATAATGTGATGGAAGGATTCCTCGCCAGCTATCCTCTTTCGCTACGCAAAGACGATGCAAGACAAAGTCATAGCTGAGGTCATTTGCTGTAATAAAGTCAAACAATTATTATTATTATTATTGCACGAAGTTCATGCTGAAACAAAATGCAAGTTCTGAACGGTTCTTTCTTTAATTGACAATTGCGAGAACGATACAGCTGCAAAAGCTTTTCAAAAGCCGCAAGAAAAGATGTGTTCAGTCCACACAACATTATTGCTGATAATTACTCGAAGATCCTTAAGAGAGGTCACCTTATTTAGCACAGAATTATTAATAGTTTATTGAAGGTTTGGACTATTACTTTCAGTGTGAAGCACTAAGCTGCCATAAAGTCGAATGTCACATGTGATCCAGCACATCTGGGGTGGAGAGCGAATACTCCGGGAATGGCGCGAATCTACCATATGCCCTTTTCATAAAAGAGGAAACAAAATACGGTGTGAAAATTACAGTGGCATATTACTAATTTGTACGCACCATTAAAATATTATGCATAAACTAATGCTGCACTTCTGTATCCCAGCAAAACTAGTCCGGCTGACCAAAAGGCAATTGCATCAATAACATAAGTCAGGCTCAAATGTCGGACTAAAAAAGGCGATGTGCTGGACTCTCTGCTTGAATACGTGATAAAGGAAGCTATCTCTCGACACAAAATTTACGCTTTTATATAAATCCAGCCAAGTAGTAGCCTAAGCGAATGATATTAATATCTTGACACGTTCTTTCACATCCGCCAAAGAACTTCTGCGGAAACATGTCCAGCAAGCAAAAGAAGTAGGCTTGAAATACAGTCTGGCGAAAATAAAAACCATGACGCAAACAAGAAGACCCCTAATAAGCAAAATATACCTCTTGACAATTATAATTTAGAAAATGTGAACGAATTTATATACTAAGGTTCAAAATCGACAGAGAAATGCAATGAAAATGACAAAATAAAACGAAGGATACAGCTACTGTGTTCTAACTATACTGAAGACCAGCTGCATATACGAGAAAATAAAGCTCAAGTCTATAAATCAATAGGTAGACTTTGGCTGTGCTATAAAAAATGGTCCCTCACATACGTTTTGACAAATATATTAAACGCCTTCGAAAGACGGGTCCTTAGGCGAATAATTGGACTAAAAACAAGAGATCTGCCAATGGCAAATAGGGTACAACTCCGCGCTATACGAAATATTTGACGATCCTGATGTCAGCCGGTGATTAAACTACGGAAGCTACAATGCCTTGGGTCACGTGCAGCGAATGGACGAGCATGGCGTACATACCAAGGTATATTATGGAAGAGCCGATGGTTGAATGCCAGTGGGTAAATTCAAGAAATGCTGGTCCAACTCTGTCGACGAAGACTATCGAAGACATCGCTGCTCGGATGTCGAAAATGGAGAACGCAATCGTTGGACCAAGACAATTGGAGGCGTTTTCTGCTAGAACTCAAGCCTAAGAGACTGTAGGGCTACGATAAGAAAGTTAATTGCGCCAATATGGACATCGGTCAGTTCTCGTGACACGAGACTGATGAAAGAATGCTGCCAGATCAGACTTTGAACCGTGAATATGAATTATAGCATACGATTCTTATAAACCTAATTGACTATTTTCACATTTATCAGTTGCTAGTAATAAATAATATTATGTGAATGTTGTAGCTGCACTAGCTGCAATTTACACTATAAAATGTTTACTTTCCTGCTTAAGGTTAGTATTCTCCCAAAAATAAAAAGTTCTAATTAGCATCATTCCCAGCGAATCGTTTTTCGCGCATTAAATGCTTCAATGGTCACTAAAGCAGAGGTCAACAAAACTAGTTTCCTTGTATTACCCGAAGAAGCTATCCACATGCATTCTGCTGATCCAGGGATATTTGCATCGACAGTAAACTCCTTTCGCTCAATAACTCCTACCATCCGGCCCCGATCGCTCATAAATCACAGTAAATTCAGGCCAACACCCAGTCATTACAAATACTACGTTGATTCATCCGGAAAACAAAAGGCTATACAATTAAAATCGATTTGCAACGAGTCAATTTCTTCTCTTATCGGCATTTTTCGCGCGCCTTTTGAAGCCAGCCACCACGATTTATCTAAAAATCTGACATCCCAGACTTCAGATTCTCGTTCTTCAAAGCGCGCGCACTAACCGGCTTTGCAATGTCATTCGGATACTCATCGTATCCGAATTTACGCAGGCCGGACGAATATGAAAAGTTTCATTACACAAAATTCATCAAAAAATAAATTCTCCAACTACACCTACACCACACCACAAATGAGAATATCCCTAATTATCAAATTTCAACGTTCTGTTTACCTACAATGCGTTCACTTTGCGATCGAATTACATGCTAACTGGTAAGATTTATAAAGAATTTTTTATTGAACACTTACAAATGCCTTGTTGTTTCTCGAAAAATGATAAAACTCGATTCATTTTCGGCTCACACTTTAATTTAATCGACTTTAACGAGAATCCTACGCACCATAATTTCTGGTGTGGTCGACGTATTTTGATAGGCCCGTCTCGAAATATTTGAAGGCGCGAAAATGACATTTTCTTTAGTCTGAAGTAAGTGCAGCTTGGTGTGGATGGCGCGATAGTAGGAAGCAGCATTAATAGTTTCAAAATGTTTTTAACAGCGATCGTAACGGCTATATGCGGAATCATGAAATTTATCTAATTTTCGACTCAAACGTTAAGTATTTAATGGAAAACTTGATTACATACACATGGAAATGTTTCATTTTCAACCTGAGGTTTGGATTGAGAATCATTCCAAGTCTGATAATATTACAAATTCTGAACGTTTTCTCGTGGAAAATTCAAAAATCAGGTCTTTTACATTGCCCAACCCTGGCCTGCATACAGACGACTAGGGTCCAACTCAATTTGAGTTTTTAGAAGGTGAGGGTGAAGCGGCAAGGATCCGGTACGTAGATTCGTGTACAGTACGTGTACACACACCATCAGCTTTTTGACGTTTTCCGGTCGCTCATTCTAATTTGCGCCTAAAGTCCCGGGTGAGTGAAGTTCCTTTGGAATGTTTTTGCGACATTTTTGCAATGCTTTTGATCCTTTTGTGGTGTTTTGTGTAATAGAAAGTGCATACAATTTTCAAAGCGGCTACAAAACTGATGACGGATACAAGGAACAATGCGAATATTGAGTTGATCTATGTTGAAGGTAAGATGAACTTTAAAAGAGAAGGCTTCATTCATGAAAAAGATTTAAGCATTAAGTGCGCTACCCTCAGAAAAGCAAAAAATATGAGAAAATTAAAACAGCAGTGAGAATTGAAGCAATTTGCTTGATTCCGAGTGTAATTAGAAGTGAAGGAAAACTGTGCGATTATGGGCAAATTTGGCAGTTTCGGCCTTCACGAACAGAAAATGTCCGCAGTCTACATTGAGATAGTAGGCCATATGCACAAGAATTTGGCAAGCAAGACCCGAAAGCTAGCAGAGTTTAGGTAGCGGAGAAACCAAAGGGAAAATCTAAGGGAGTTATGCTCTCGATTCGTTCTATTTATAGAGTTATGCCTTTGTAATGAAATCGCTTTACTAAATTTCGCATATGTACACACGTGTATCTTTTAAATTCCTCTGTTCTGAGATGTTACCACATGAAAAAGGTTCGAAGTTATACAAGTACAGGTCTTTTGGCTTGATTTGTACATAATTTTTTATTCAAAACAATATAAGGTGATTTACAGACATAATCGAAAAATCGAAATGCATAAAATTAATTCAACAAGTTTTCACTTCGCATAAAAATAGAAAAAAAATATTAACAATAATATGGCGATTCACTTATTCATGATGTATTCTCGTTCAATAATTCCTATGCACTTACATTTAACTCAATGCACCCGAATACACAAAATCCACTGCAAAAACCATTCACATTTGAAAATGAAAGTCGGGATTCGAATGTCGAAATTTCGCTAATTCCAACAATAAACGATTCGTTTCGATTTGATTGCGTAATTGTAGTTCCCGTTCAATATTCTCCAGGGTATTTTCAATACGAGATGTATTAACTTCGCATTCAAAATTTTGCTGATGTTTACTCAGATTCGTCGGTTCGATTTGTTCTGCACTCGGAGGTCGCTCCGGTTGAAAATGATGAGCTATCAAAGGATTGCGTAAAAATGCTAAGCAAACCGAAGAGAAGAAAATAGAAATGAAGTGGTTAGTAATTTATTCAACGTTCAAAACTATCAGGATTACTTACCTTGACCACTTGGTATTGCAAATAAATTTCTTACGTGGCGATTGTCTTCAAGACCACGAGGTTCGTTTTTAATTGGCATACCGGTCGCTTTCGAACTGACCTGCGTGTTTTGATTGGTTTTAAGATTAAGTGCTCTGTTTTCAGTTCTGTAGTCCTCGACCTGCGTATAAATGTAGAAGAAATACAAAAGATATAGAAGAATTACTTTGGTTTATTAATCTATTGAATTCTGCTATATATGCATTTCTAATTACAACATTGAAATAAATGAAAAATTAAACATAGTAATAAAGAATAAGACATTTTTAAAATTTATAACATAATTTTAATCAAAGTATAAAAACAATTCTGCATAAGATTTTTTTAGTATAGTTTTAAATTCTATAAATGAGCACGAAAGAGTGTTAAGTTTAATAGCGTTTTGGCCAAGGAAATCTTTAGAGCAATCAACCAAATCAAGAAAGGAGCCAGAAAGAAAAGAAAATAATAACCCAGGGGTTCACTTATTTTATTATTTATTTATTCATTTACGTTTTGACAGGAGCGAGCCTAATTACAAAAACAGAATGAGAAAAACAAAAAAAAATCCATTAAATAACTCATAAAAATGTAAAGAAGTTTAGTAAAAAATTATAGAAGAAAATCAAAAATTATAAGAAGTTTCAAGAATTAAGACTTTGATATGACGTCTAAAACTAGAGAAGGTTAGTGGAAAAGGACAAAGCTGTAGTTCATTGTGTCCCCTGGGGAGAAGCAATAATGGCGAATGAAAAAAAACGTCGGCTCGCGCAAACGGTATTAAGAACACCGACGAAGATCTATCTGAGCGATTAGTCACGCGAAACAAAACCTCCGAGCATAGGTCAGATAGCACAGGACAGTGGAGAAGCCTGAAAAGCAGACACTCATCAAGGAACACTCGACGAGACTTTAAAGAGGGAATTTGAAGTCAGGACAAACGATCACTATTCTCACAATAAGGTATATGAAACTGTAATAATAATGAGCGTGTAAATCTATGCTAGATGCGCTCTACGGCATCATTAAAATAGACAAGGTGGGGAGACTAGACCTGACAACAGTATTCGAGGATGCTACGCACAAGTGACAAGAACAGATGGACGGAAGTAGTGATGCTAGTAAAACGAGAGGAAGACCTGAGGACGAAGCCGGACAAACGAGATGCCTTGGCAGCTGTGTATGCGATGTATTTATCAAATTTAAGTTTAGAATCGAAGAGCACACCAAGGTCTTTAAAATTTTCAACAGCCCAAAGTGACGATCCGGGTAAAGAGTAGGAAAACATTAGCCGAGTCATTTTACAAGTATAAGACATTAAGTAAGAAAGTTCCTTGAGCACCACTCAATTAAGGCACAAAAATCATGTGCAACTGGTGACAATCATCAAGCGAATCAATCACTCTGAACATTTTAAAGCCATCAGCAAATAGAGGACAGGGAGGACGGATAACAGAAGGGAGATCGCTGATAAATACCAGGAACAACAGAGGACCCAGTATTGAGCCTTGAGGAACCCCAGAAAGAGGGCAGTATGGGGAAGAAAAGCGTGAATTCACAGACACAACACAGCTACGACCAGAAACATTGGATGAGAACCAGGACAAGAGAAGATCGGTTATACCATAGTCTTGAAGTTTCAAAAGAAGGAGCATGTGCTCAACAGAGTCGAAAGCCTTAGCAAAATCAGTGTATACCACATCAACTTGCTTCTGCTGGTCTAAGGCGGAAGCGACCAAGTTAGTGAAGGTTAAGAGGTTAGAGGTTGAAGATCTATCTTCTACAAACCCATGCTGCACAGGAGTAAGGAAAGGATGAAATATAAGGAGTAGCCTATTGTAAACAACTCTTTCGAGTACTTTACTAAAACAAGAAAGGAGTGAAATAGGACGATAATTGGATATACAACTTGGGTCCCCGGATTTATGTATTGGTGAAATATGAGCGGACTTCCAGTAAGAGGGACAGGAGCCCGAGGAGAAACTATGATTGAAGATAATAGACAAAGGAGCAGATAGGGACGACGAAAGAGATTTGACGAACAGATTCCGAACGCCGTCAGGACCACAACCGACATTAACATCAAGACACTGAAGTAAGGACTCAATTTCTAGAGGGCTTTTTTGGATACAGAAGATGCGTGACGGAGGAAAATGAAGGAGTTCATGAGACGTGACTGGATTAATTTTGGAAAAGAAAGAGGAAAAGTAAGCTGCAAAGAGATCACAAATCTCTTGGGGCTTGGCAACAGTGGCACACAGAATCGGAATCGAAGAAAGATGTGAACCAAAAAAGACCAAAAGGGCTTGTGTTGGTTAGAACGAATAGAGGAAATAATCACGCGTAGCCTGTTTGTCGGCAGTTTTTACCTCTGTGCGAAGCTTTGCGAATTCGACGTAGTCAATCCAACAACCTCAAGCACAACACTTAGTACGAGCTGCATCTTTTGCACTGACGGATGATGCCACATCATGCCGACACACTTAAGAGTGTGAAACATTTTATGGCATTCATTACTACACATATACAGCCATACAGATAAGAGGAAAACAAAGAAAAGAAATTGAATCGAAGAATCCATAGCGTTCCAGTTTTAGATCAACGGAGTCAAAAGCTTTGGAAAAGTCAGCAAGTATGACGTCTACTTGTTTTTGATTGATCCAAAGCAGATGCAACGGTGTTTGTGAAGGATTAAAGGTTTGTAAGAGTGGACTTTTCTTTACCAAAATCATGTTGCTCTTGTGCTAGGATGGGCTGGATAAAGGAATATAGCTAGTTATACACAATGATCTCTAGAAGTTTCCTGAAGCACGGAAGAAGGGAAATGGGGCGGTAATTGGATATGCCAGTACGGTAGCCAAACTATGACCGAAATTTCCCAGCGGCTAGACTACAATTAAAAAACTAAAGACAGAGGAACAAACAAGAAGGAAGAAAGTGATTTTGCCATTACATTAAAAATGCCGTCGTAGCTAGAACCAGTGTTTTTATCAAGACAATTCTTTAATGATTCGTCTTCTAGAGGATCAGTAGGAAGTGAAGACGAAATACAAGAAAAGTAAACATTATGCCAGGTAGAATACGAGCGTAGAGAAGAAGGGGAAATATTTCCCAAATAGCTCACAAACGCCGAGGGCATTGAAAGCGGAAACATAATTGAGATGCACATTTCTTGGAATCCTATATGAATCTTTAAGGGAGTCCACGAAACGCCAGAATGGTTTTTGGTTATTGGGCGATTCAGTACTATCGAAGTAACTGCGCACAGCATTATTGGCATTCATTTCAGGGGCGGCTATTTACATATTAAAAAAAGGGGGTAGCTATTTACATATTAACCCAGGGAACGTCCTTCGGTCGATTAGTACGATTAAAGCGAGGAATTATTTCAAAGAAAATATATAGCACTGCTGGTGTCGCTACCGCGAAAGAAGGAAAACCGATAATTATTTACTTCCGAAATCGTGCCAGGGAGATCTGCTTTCAGAAAGTTAAAACAGGCAAGACGGCGACTTTTTCTACAGGAAGATAAGCTGCAAAATATAAATCAATAGAAAGTAGAAGATGATGCAAATGAGCAGACACGCAAGTTAATAAAGTAGGCCTTAAGCAAACGGATGAAAAAAGGAGGTTGGATAGGACATTGTTCAATATTTTATTACTAGAACTGGGCACATTATTATATTGAAAAGAGACACATTATTATTTTGCGAAAGATAACATAACGATACAAAGTCTGTTTATGTCTACTAGATACTAATGTATTAGTAATTTATGTATTAGTTAAGGTATTCAAACTAATATTTAGTACTAGTGAATATTTTGTATTAGTGATGTTAACGAGTATATTCGTTAAGGTATTCAACTATTTGGCATTAGCTTATATCTTACATCGCATAATGACGAGATATTCGTTACGATTTCGCGTATCTGCTCAATGTTGTATGTCTTAGTACTGTATGATCGCTCATATAATAGGCGTGTTTTTTTGTTCCCCCTATGCTATCCAACAATGCTATCCACTGCAGACGCATTGGGAACAATAACAACTCCCTCTTTCCATAACAGGAGTTGTTGTTGTTTTCAATGCGTCTGCACTGGTTAGCACTGTTCTGTTATAGATAACGGGAGCAAAAAACGCGCCTAATACTATTCACTCCGCGACAATCCTTTGGCCCTCCTGGAAGTTTTAAAAAATCATAGGAAATGACATTTCGTGGCCGTAAAGAGTACCTAATAGCCTCAGCATTTCGCCAAAGATATTTTCTGAAGCTTAATGTATTGTGCGTTCTAACCTAACGGGACTTTTGCGAATTTTACTATTTTCAGTGCGACAAAACTTTGGGCCAATTAGAAGAAAACACAATTTAAGAAAGATAAATGGTTACTATTGTTAATATTGTGTTTAATCAGTATTATTTCTAAACACTACTTTTGTTCTTGTTGAGAGAGTGTGAAAAAGTTTCTGGATACCTTGTTGAACATAGCTGAACTATTTTCCTCGAGAATAAATAGCTCGCAACAATACACCCCAGCAGTTCGCAATAATATTTAGATCTGGTGAGCATGCTGGCCACTTTAAAACATCGATTGGTTTTGGTGCGAAGTGCTCTTTTCCGGGATTTTGTAGTATGGACAGTGGCGTTATAGTGTTGAAGTGTAAAATCAGGACTTGCTATTGCTGCACCATGTTTTGATAACTGCTCATCAACTAATTTTATATTATCAGTACTCTTTAATTTTGCCATAATATCATGTACCATAATACCACCTCCTCTCATTTGCCTTTTGGACAGCAGTATTTGATCGTGAAAATAGTATCGAAAACCATTAGGCTCATCCAGATTTAATCGCTTCTCATCAGAAAATATTATTTTTCATCAATGTTTATTCCAACGTGGATGATTATCTGCAAACTCAAATTTTGCGCCCTAATGTGCTTTTGTTAGTGGGAGCTTAGATTTAAGTTTTTTTCTTTCGTTTTATGTGTTAGTATGTATAATACGCTGCACATTTGTCAGATTTGTTTCTGTACCAATCTTTAAACATATTTGCCGTGCTGTAAGCGTTGAATTTGACGCCATTTTTCAAATCGCTCGGCGGTCTCGGTCTGTAACAGCTTTCGGACGTCCTCCAGAGATTGTTTACGATAGTTTTCTTCTATTTTCTTCTATCTCATACTAATCTTCTATTTTCTTCTACTATCTTCTATTTTCTTCTACTGTCGGAGGGATTAAAACGGAGGGCATAACTAAGTCATTATGAGGGTGCATATTAAATATACCTGTTTATTTGTTTTCGGCATTAGCATGTCTATGATGTACACACTTTCGTCTTTTATTGATTAATTTGGTAGGAAGGCACGGCGTTACGAACAAACTGATTGATGATTTCGTAACGAATACAATATTTTTCAGATGAAACCAATGTTTAAACATTCGAATATCGCATATGAAGATATTATTATTGCCTAATTGTTCACATATTAGTAATATCTTAACGAATATGAATGTATTAGTGTATATACTTAGAGATGTTTCTGGACTTGAAACATCTCTAAGTATATCCACCTACATTCTCGTGACTTCTGAGTTATTTTTTAAACAAATAAGTACAAAGCACAAAATATTCTGGAAATCCAATTACAATTCATATGGCATGGAATATAGGAAATCATTTTTGAAGGTTATATTCAGATACTGATTAAACTTCAGAAGAATTTTTTTTAATGAATTTCTAATGTTTGCAGCTTTAAAGTTTCTTATCTTTGTTATACGAAAGTCGCCAATATTATTTTGTACTTAGTATCTGGTACTAATTGAATCTGCCAAAGATATTTTCTAAGACCCTTCTAGCACGGCTGAGGCGATAATTGAATATGCGCTTTTGATCGTCCAGATTCTGACACAGACATAGTCACATAACTTAGACTTTAATGGAAATTCTTTATCGCCGAAATCGTATTATTTGTATGTTTGTGTCTGAAATAGGCGAGTTTGTTCGGAAGCTAAATACAAACAGTGATTTTCCCAACATTTGAGAGCCATTCTTTAGTGGAGCTTGAATGCATGCATGTTTGCACTCAAAAGGAATTCTTTTTCAGTCCTCTTCTGACGGTTCAGGTAACACTTCTTTTATTAGTGTTTTAACTGTGACATCATAAGTTTCTGTTACTATTGAAACTAAAGCCCAGTGCTCTATTCCATAGCTGAAACATATGGTCCTAAATGAATCGTTTGTTGTAAAATGCCTCAAATAAACTGCCAGAAAATGTGCTTTTATGGAACAACCTCTCAAATTTCTTTAGCAAATCACTAAGTACATTTTGGCTCATTCGTAAATATCCACAAAATTTATTTTCATAGTCGACTATTCTATAGATGAACTCTCCTAACACTTCCTGAACTGTCCACACGATAGGTTACAGATAAGATTAATATTCCTTTTATACAGGATGAACATAATGTCTTTTTTTTATTATTTTCTTCTTCGTCTAAGAGCAATGCTAAAATTGTACTGTTGGAATTTCAACGCCAAAAAAGTAATCATAGGGATTATAAACTCTGAAATTTCAGTGAAAAATTCACCACGGACGTCACTCACATGGTAAGTCACGTGAAAGTGGGAAGATTAGTAGCAAGTACATTTCATTCATTCTCAATAAGATATTATTTGTCCAATATAACTCATAGACTAGAGTCTTCAATAAAAGGAATTATAGTCTATCGCCCATTGGAGAATTGTTAGATGAAAAATTCCTGACCCGAAGTTAAAGTCTAATTACTGAAGAACAAAAAATTTGTTCCAACCAATTCAGCAATGAAAGTACATACTCCAAATCAAGTGCACAAACAGATACAATTATCACTGAAGCACGTTAGAAGTGTAAAATATTTTATTTTTTATGAACATTTAAAGTTATTAATAGTTTGGACAAAATATTCGTCCATGATGTTTTACAGATAAATTAGTTTTATGAAATGTTTACTTTGTAATGTAAAACAAAAATACTGTTTTGAGGATATATCTTACGAGAGATGACTTCTTGAGAATGACTTAGCTCTTCTCATACTTTCTAGGCAGTATTACGAATAAGTAGAATCGTTCGCCCAATTGTTAACTTTAATCAGATCAGATACTCAATATAATTTCATCAAAGATTCTAGGTCTAAATTTTGAAACTTTCGACCAACATCAAACTTACAGTAATATATGGAGGACTAGTTTGGAGTAACTGTAATGTATTTGATGCATTTTATATATTTCCCATCTTCTTCTCGCGAATGCTGAATTTTTTTTTAACGAATTACAAAAAATTTAAAGCTAGATCTGAGAATATTACGTTTACAGATGAGAAGAAACATTCATTAACTGTACCTACTCAATCTCTTGAAATATCTCAAACTGGATTCCCGATAATAACAAGCAATCTTACCGCATTAGTTTCCGCTTTTAGAATCCTTTTCTTAGCTATAGGTTTTCTCTGTTGTTGCATGTATCGACGAGCTAAGAATGCTTTCAGCTTGCTTTCATGGACCTTAGCGGTCAAAGACGGATGTTTGCGCTATATAAAATACAATTTTCAATTCAGTAAGATGGCTGCGGATACATGTACGAATATGCATTTACTTACCTTGATGTGCATGTGAAAATTTCCAGTTGACTTCACGCTTCCTTTGTAAATGTTTTTATTGCCCTCACAATAGCAACAGCGAACTGTTACACTTTCACCATCTCGTGATATTATTTCGAAAAACTCGCCATTCAAAATATAAGGAGTATTGAGATTCATTGCAATTTCCGACAAATTTACAAATGTCACGCAAAATAGATACAGCGAAATCGAAATATAGAAATTCCAATCGAAATTCAAACCGATCAGTAGCACAGCTACGTTTATGGAATTAACTTTTTGGAATTACAACTTGCTCACTCTCACCGCAGGTACACACGCATTCATCTGAAGAACTCTCGGTCGTCAAAATGACTACTTAGAACACGTACAGTTACTTCTATCGCCGCTTTGCCCCAAAATCTGTGTTCGTCCTCCATCTAATACTAGGAACGATGTTGTTTCAATTCCATTTCGAAAATCTTCCGTTAGGTACTTGCAGATTTATCGACATCGGAATGAGAACAGATACAGCTGGAGCTGAGCGGGCGGCGGGCTGATACGATTCATCGCTGCAAAATCTATGTTCTATTCTCACTTAGCGCGTGAGTAGTTCGCACTTAGTGTTTTTTCTGCGTGGAGAGTATTTTTTTATTGGTGGTTTAATTGTTGAAGGAATATTTAAGTTCACATTTTAAATCCAGATTGGAGAGGTATTTTATGGTAATGTACGAATCTGCTGAAGGAATCTTTTGTCTATATTCAGCATTCGAAATATTGTATATCAATTCGTGTACGCCTGATTAGAGATATCTCAATATGCAATATCTATCTAAATATACAATACGCTAACTCCTGTAAAGAGCAGCTACTTTATTGTACATTTAGATGTTGCAGAGTACTTGTCATGTACATATGTGTATCTAAATACTTACATAGATCGATGGCAGATACTTTGGACAAATAACATTTTGCTACGATTCATATACCTAAATGGTTGTAGTGAGTTATAATAAAAATACATATATGCTCGATAATCGGCATTAATGTATATATAAGTTTATTGTTGATAGTAACAGCAAACTTGCGCATAGGAGAACCTGAAACTATCTTTTGCGAAATAAAAAGATTTTCGAAAATATATTTATTTGCAAAAGTCAGAAAATATAAAAAGAAGTAACAGAAAATGACCTCTTTTAACTTTATACACATTATGAGGGCTTTTGCTGATTTCCTAACTACCAAAACATTCAACATAACCTTGAAAAATCCAAATCCACTTTACAGTACACTACTCATAAGCATTTCTTTTTTCTATCAGCACATTCTATAGTTCAGCACGTGAACTACTTTTGCAGAGCAGAATTTCTGTCCCAGTGAATTCACTGGGACAGGAGAGTTTACACCATGTATTGGTATTGGATAGAACCAGGTCTGATAGAAGTGATTTTGAAATGTGGGCAATTATGTGCCAGTGGTGTCATCTTGAAAAATCACTAAGAAAAATAACTGCTTCTAGCCCTATATATTCTGATTAAGTCATCCGATTTTGACGAAATTGACACAGTAGGTGAACCTTACTTTAAGCCACGTTTGGTAGAATTTTGGTTGAAAAATTCGGTTGGAGCTGCATCAGCCAACTCCGACTCTGAAATTCATCACCAAGCCTAAAAACTTGTGGACGATTTTTCAATTTTTGACTGCATTAGGAAGAAGCTAAAAAAAACTTCTAGAGTTGCTACATCAACCTTATATAATGGCGAACGAATTTCAAGCAGATGACCTTACACCTGTTTAAAAAAAATGGAAAAGTCTTATCTTTCGCCTTTCAAAAATGAATGGAAACTTGGTCGATGCATTAAAAAATTCCCTTCTTCGGAGAGAAATTTGTCTCTTAGATAATGAAGTTCTTTTAGCTGCTATATATGTAGGTCTTTCAGTCCGGGTAACGGAAAAAAGTAACGAAGGAGGAAATTCATCGCAACTGGAAGCCTTCAAATTGAATTTTTATAGAGCACTGAATGATGTTGAGAAGTTTGACCGAAGTTCACCTTTGCAAGTAGAAGATGCCATAACGAAGTATCCCGAAATCGTTCGAAATGCAGCGTTGCTCGTTACGCCATTGCCCTCGACTCAAGTATCTGTGGAAAGCTTGTTTTCTGCCTTTAGAATAATTAAATGGGATTTAAGAGGAGCGATGAAGTCAGATCTGATTGAAGCAATATTATTTTTAAGAACGAACTCGAATTAAGTGTTTTCTTTGTTTTTATATTACTGTGTGAAATGACTTTCTATTTTGAAATAAATCCCTTTGACAATATAGCAGTTTATAATTTAATGTCACTAAAGGGAACAAACTAGTAAGAAAATATGATCTAATTGTAGGACAAAAAACGATTTTAACCTTCTGGCTTTAACTATATACTAGAATTACGAACGTTTGGAGTAGTAGTACGGAGTCGGAGTCGTAAGTTTGGAGTCGGAGTCGTTACTCGGGAGTCGGAGTCGCAAATGTTAGAAGGCTTATCATTGGAGTCGGAGTCGGAGTCGCAAGTTTTTCATCCCGACTCCACAGCCCTGGTTTCCAGTACAGCCATGGAATTATAACGAAATTAAAATGGCTAATTAAACTTTTTGTAGGCAATATTCAGTAGAAATCTAGTTCGAAAAACAATGATAGGGCTGCCAGCTATGGTTGATTTGCATTTTTTTGGCATATCTTTAGTAAGCGATTTCATCATAAAATTTTCAAATCGTAGTGATCTTGTAGTAAAAATAAGCACTAAATATTAAAATCTAGAAAACTTTGAAAACTTTTGCGAATGTTAACCCTAAATTTCTTTGTATCCCTATAACTTCCAATGCAGTGATCGAATCAATACGAAATTCACAGAGCAGGTTGACTTCAACGTGATGCAGATGTAGCCCTTTGCTACCAGCACGAGGCGTTTTTGTTATTTTCGTACCAATAAATGCTTGCAGTAAGTATAAAATAAGTAAACAATTTTTAAATTTTCTAAGGTCTGGACATTTTTCGGATGGCAACACCAAACACCTTTCAAGTTATCGAAATTAAATTGGCTTAGGGTCTATTATTACTAAGGGTATATTAGTCTTAAGTAGGAAAAGTAGCTATTGGTAGAATACACACTCAAAATCTGCAAAAATCCTCTAATGTTCTTCGAACATTCGTGTTTCTAGCGATTATGATGCGCTAGGATTTGTTCACTTCAAATCTTTCACTTGATTATGGTGAAATGTAGTCTTCAGGACGATTGCTGTACTGATGTTGGTGGTTTGTCAATAACTACAAATCTACAATGTGCAGATTCAACTAATTATTGTTAATGAAACAACCAAATTTGATAAAAATATTCGGGGGCACTACACAAAAAGGATATATACAGATGTGCGCCTGTGTATCTCCTCCACACCGAGTTTCTCGAAATTATTGACAACACTAAGAGGGATAAACCTACAATTGAGTAAAAAAAAAACATGAGAGCAGTGCTGCCATTTATTTTTTTGGAATTTCAATTTCATTTAATGCTAAATAATGCTAGATCTTGTAAAATTATAATGCTAAATAATGCTTTCTTTTTTAATTGAAATAAACATGGTTCAATAAGAAAACAATATGTATATTAATATGAGGGTTGATCAATAAGTAATGATAATCGGATATTTCCAGTTCGCATAAAAATAAAAAAAAAAAATTTTTTACTACTACATATACTCACTAAGTCAGCATGGAAAAAACATATAAATAAGCGTCGATTCCAGGGAGCCACATTCATTTGAATACGAATGTTAACGGACGAGCATAAGAAGAAACGAGTCGACATTTCAAAGATGAATCTCGAAAAGCTCCAGGCAGGTCATTAGAATTTTTTGTCACACTTCGTGACCATGAACAAGACCTGGATCCACAATTTTGATCCAGAAACCAAAATACAATCGATGACCAGGAATCGATCCTCTTCATCGACGCCGAAGAAACTCAAAGTGTCAAGTTCGGCAGGAAAGGTTATGACATCAGTTTTTTGGGACGCTAAAAAAGTTATTATGGTGGAATATTTGGAAAAGGGAGCCACTATAATATCACTCTCTTACTAAGCTGACCAAATAAGAAGATTGCGAGAGGCGATGAAGGAGAAAAGACACGGCAAACCGCGAGCCGGAGTTCTGTTTCAATAACGCACCGGCTCACATGACTGCAGTTGCGATGAATACAATTAAGGAAACAGGATTCGAACTACTTGAACACCCACCCTATTCGCCAGATCTAGCTCTCATCTCAAAATGATTCTATATCTATTACAGACATATCAGTTATATCTAAATTTTCTCTTCTTGTGTAAAGCTAATTTCTACCAATATTTTTGAAAACATCGTTTGGAATTTCACAATCAAAACAGCAACAATTATTTATTTTTAAGTGAAGAAAAAGTGTTAGGGTCGGATAACGAAGATTTTTCTCCAGCGTTATCCGTGCGATCGCTTGCATTTGAAGCCCCAACAAAACTGTTGGTTCACATTATTCAGGAAAAAATATCTAACTAGAATGCACATACTTTGGTAAACTTGAACTTGTAGATGCCCGAGGCTCCTGGGTGTCTGAAGTGGATGGGACCACATCACTGATTTTTAGCGTCATCACAATTTAATTGAACGTAACCATATTTAAGGCAATGTAGATGAATTTATAATCTTTATATTTTAGATTTTATAATCACTATCATTATTTCAAAATCAGACAACTGTCACTTCTGGTTGTCACTTCTAAGAAAATGCCATGAGCACGTTTTTGTATTTTTCATGAATTTTCGCCACCACATGATTCAGGAAGTTTTCTTTCATGAACGCGACTGAAAGTGCGCGGACAGAGCTATTATTCAGAAAAATTTGATGGGCGAGATAGTAAATAGATGAGTGCCAGATTATTCCGAAATCTAAATTTAAATCCTAAAAATAATGCTAGATGCTCACTCCGAATTTCGAATGCCGTTTTGGCAAAAATAATGCTAGATCTAGCATTCAAAATGCTAAAATGGCAGCACTGCATGAGAGGCGTTATCTTCGCAATATTTAAATTGATAGAATTTTAGCAGCGCACCAGTTGCTCAGTGCATATTTTTTTAAATCGCATATTTATCGAATAATTCCAATTATTGTACACAAACGCGAAATCGAGTCCCCGGATATTAATAACACATTTCCAATGAGAGAAATAACCATTCATTCAGTTTGTTGTGATACTGGGGAAAAACAAAATTTATTTCCAAGAATTCCATCAAAACCACTAAATTTTGCAATGATTAGAAAAACTACAAGATTGATAATTACAAACAATGAGCTTATCTTCCCAAATTGTAAAAGTACTATCAAACAATATCAATCCACAGTTTAAAATCGTATAAAAGCAAACCCAATCTCAGTCAGTGATAGTCAAGAATAACCACTAAGTCAATCAACAACATTCCCTAAAATTTGCGCCAAGATGATTTTCGCCGTAATTTCAATCTTTTTCGTAGCTGTCGCTATGACGGTTACTGCTGCAACCGTTCCAGTTCCCGTTCCTGAGATCGAACCACCTAAGGTTGTCATCCAACCCAGAATCACATGTGACCTATTGGGGCCATTGGGTTTGGGAGATGCTCTCTGTGCTGCACATTGTCTTTTGATCGGAAAATCTGGTGGCTACTGCAATAAGAAGAAAGTTTGTGTCTGCCGTTAAGAAATCCGAAATTTTAAAAATTGTTAGCATTAATTCTTAAATAGAAGTATATTTTGTTTAAATCTACACTTCGTATGGTTTTTATTGTACGACGCTGAGATTTTGAAGGTTTAGGGATGGTATTTTGAACGGGAAAAATGGGTAAAGGTAAGGAAGAAGGAAAAAAATTATCTGTGGAGTGCAGAGAGTAGCTGAGTGACGTGTGTTTAAAAATGGGTTTAGTAAAATTTAATAGAGTTCTTATGTACTTTACTTCGGCAGCCCGTTTAGCCCAATCTTTTAATATTCAACTATTGATGCCGCTGTAAAGCTGTACTCTAGGTACGTAGCTGCTGTACGAAAATCATAAGCTAAATATCAGACTCCTGTTAGCCGAACAAAATCTGACCAGAGTCATGTGAGCTGACCGTGGTGAAAAGGTCGTGTATTTTTTTCATAGTTCGATTGAGATAAAAGCAAAGCAAAGTCGTCCTGCTATAGCATATTAATGGTCTTGGAAATCGGAGGTGACTAGAAACTCCATTTTCACAATCCAAAATTTTCTTTGTTAATTTGGTCTGGATTTGTATCAGATTCTTGCTCAGAGCTGTGCTAGCCCAAAGCTCAATGTGCGGCCTCTGTTTGTACGCGTATTTGAACCAGAGATCCTACAAGCTGGGAGTCAGTACTCTATTTACTAAGTTACACGTGTCGTATATGTTCTAAGATATTTGACCTGAATATTGATTGAAGCACTACTATAGGCCTCTCTGCTTTTGACAAACAAAAGTAGTTTTTTGTATGATGGAGTCTGTGGGCGCAAATGCCGGTCACAGGTTACTTCGATGTTAGTAAATACCAGTTTAGTATTTTTAGGATCAAATACTAAACTAAAATCCTTTGAAATTATAAAGAATTAACCATGGATAAAATAAGAAGGGGATAACTTATATGTAAATGACATTTAAAAGCATTTTGCAACGCTTAGATTAATATAATCGGGAGAGTATCAGAAGGATGGCGCAAGCAAGTCATCCTGCAGCTAAAACCAATCATCCATTGACTCGATCACTCTGAACATTTTTAGTATATAAGACAGAGATAATCAAAGAGTTTGGCGACGTCAAATCAACAGCTTAGTCTCTCTTCGAATTCCTTCTTTTTAGTAATTAATCTATAGCAAATAACGGAAAGTCACCAGCGCTCCTGAAAGGAGTAGACTTCACGCTAGTATCAAGCAGTGGATTACATCTAGTGAAGCGGCCGGATGCTTACAACAGGCCCACAGGAGGACCTAAGAGGTCGCCTAAGAATTCTGAAGGACATTAGGCTCTTAATGGCAATTTTGAATTTCAGTGATCAAATAAAGACTAAAGCAACCAGTAATAAATGGCTGTAAACTTTTGTAAAACTACAAACATGTCTTTCCCAAAACTTTTTTTTACAGCTTCCGCGCAATGTTTCTCCGAAGCGAGAAGAGCTAAATGCTTCATTGTTTTTTTTTATAGAGCATGCCTACTAGTTACCTTCAAATTGTCATAGGGGCTTCGTGAAATTGTTTTTCCTATTAATAATTTTAATTTTTGTGCTGTGAAAAATAGTGTCTTTTCTGGCATGATTGTAAATTTTAATGTGCTTCAAGTTAGGAGAAGAATTTCATGAAACCTTGCGCAAAATTTGACTGTCTGGTTCCCCTTCCCTCGAAAACCCATCCCCCTATTCAGAAAACTCTAAAACACTCTGATAAATTAACACCCTGAGGTAAGAAAAATAGGGACAAAAGTATAGATTAGTTCCAGGAAGATATACTTTTAATCAAATAATTAATTAGGGTATTTTTGGTATAAATGATTTAGGTGCATAGAAAACCTTCAAGCTTTTATGGATCACTGACCATGAAGGGTACCATAGAAACCGAGGAAGATGAGACCAAAGCTAAAGAAAGGACTAAAATACTCTTCATTGATCTCACTCCGCACTGGGACTTTACGAAGTTTGGCATGGGAAAGAAAAACAAAACATGGAACAAGTAAAGGCAGGATTTGAAACACTCAAAAAAATGCATCAGCTTCGATAAAAAATGAGCAAAATAAACCGTAGTACTAATATAATATTGCAACAGACAAATTCACCACACTCATGTCAATATATAAAATGTTAAGAATGCTATGTGCTGGCAATATAATGTTATTGCTAGGTCAATATAATAATGTTAAGAAATGTTTCTAATATAAATATATTAGCTGCATAATATATTAAAGGTAGAAAAATGATTTTTTAGCGTCAAGAGACAAATACCGAAGATGAAAGAGATTTTGCAAATATGTTGAGTATCCCGTAGGGAACACTGCTGCCACTAGGCAGAGTCAAGGTGAGACATCCAAGTTTTCACTTCGATGAGGTACACCGAAAGAAAATTAATACAAGGTGGTGATCTATCATAAGAAGCTACAAATGAGGAAGAAAAGCAGATACCAAAAATAGGGCACATTTCAAGGGTGCTGAAAGATTTTTTGCCATCAAATATATACTACGGAAGCAGAATATTGTTTGTTAGTATTAAATGAGTGAATATAGGGTCAGAAAGACTTCGGATTATTGGAGAGAAAAAATGACTCACTTTTAGCAAATTTGCTGCATTTGGCTAGTAAGGTTTCTTTTATTGCCATAAGCTGCAAAACGAGAGAAATTAGCAAAAAGAAATTAGCACATTTAGCACAAAGAGCTGTGCTAACAGCAATCGAGAACCAAGGGAGGATGTTACGGCGGGATGAACTACCGGAGTATGTTTGGCTATTAGCGAATTAAAGAAAGAATGAAAGAAAAGAAATGCCTCATTAAGGTTGAGATTACCAAAAAAAAGGTACTAGTTGAAACCGTTGATCTCTACAGTCATAATGTCATAGTCAGTTTCACAGATTTTTTAGCGATTGTTTTATGGCACCGATTGCGATTATCTCGATTGTTAAAAGATCTCGCAATCGCCCATCATTATATTCAACTAGTTTTCGAAAATATCAAAAACCGCAATTTTAAAACCTAAATATAATATATGTATGTATACAAAATAATAGCCTACAGGGTGTTAAACATACTTAAATGTGCTAAGAATGTTGATCACATTTTCTTCATATATTCACAAAAATCAGAATATCTGAACAAGAGTGCGACTATATTACGATCGAAATAATGTCACATCGAATATTTCTCGAATGTTACCAATTATTGTACACAAATGCGGAATTAAAATCATCGATATCAATAACAAATTTCAATTGAATCCAACCGTAACCAGTTCACAAAACAAAAAGAGCAATAACCATTCATTCGATTTGTTTACTATCGGCTGTGACACTGGGACAATAGAAAACGTATTTCAAAGAACGCCATCACCAGCACCAGCACCATATTCTACAATTGTTGTTCTCCTGTGATTAGAAAAACTACATGACTGATAACAATAAACAATCGGCTTTGATTTGCTTATCTGCCCAATTTGTGAAAGTACTATCAAACGATATCGATTCGCAGCATAAAATAGTATAAAACCAAATTCAACCTCAGTCAGTCATAGTCAAGAATAACCACTAAATCAATCAACAGCTTACTATAAAATTTGCCACGATGCGTTTAGCCGTGATTTCAATCGTTTTTGCAGCTGTTGTCATGATAGTTGTTGCTGAAACCGTTCTTGTTCCCGTTCCTGTTTCCGTTTTCGTTCCTGGGATTGAACCACCCAAGACTGTGATAGAAGCTAGAGTCACCTGTGGATTAAGTATTTTTGGAAGTAGCCTATGTGCTGCTCATTGCGCTAGAATCGGAAAAACTGGTGGCCACTGCAATAGTAATCGGGTTTGTGTTTGCCGTTAAGAAATCCGAAATTTTAAAAATTGTAAGGACTAACTAGAAAATATAAGTATATGGTTTTTTATGTTTCTCTTATTGTGTAATCTTACATGTTGAACGGAAATCGAAGAACAGATACTACAGGAAAATGGATTCATTGCTATCTAGTAGTCCTACTACAGTGTGGAATGATAAGTTCCGCTATTCATTTTACTCATACTTTGACTCAGGTGCCTTATTTAGAGCTGGGAAAACTCATAGCTCGGTGTTGGATCACGGGTGGATTTGAACCGTAGACAACCAACACTAGTAGCCAGTGCTTTACTTATTCAACTGCGAAAGTTTGTAGCATTGCCATCAAGGCAAATGAATTTTGTAGGGTCACTGGAGCCCAGGTCCAAATTGACATTATATTATTACAAGAAAGAAGAGCGACAGACCGCAGTTTCAAAATATCGTACTTCGGGAAAGAGAAGATGGACGCATCACCTAATGTCGAACAGAATACCTTGATTGACTGATTGGAGTGGGTCCAGAAGAACCCTAGCACTGCGACCTCATGGGTCTATTGTGCCTCCTCTGCGTTATGTCTTATCGGATGTCCAGACTTCTAATGAACCTGGATATGTTCCTTGACGGGACATTTGTGAAGTCCCTGATGGAGGGAAGAGCAGAGCCAAGGAGCTCGAATATTGTTCTCGCTAGTGCTGGACAGACTGTGAGTTCTACACACTATGTCGTTTCCCCACAGTATTTGCAGCGGTCGTCCTGCTCCTCACCTATCCTGTGGAGACACTTTTTGCAGGGAAGGTGGCCTGTCAATGCTCCGCATAGGGCTCTTATGCCACTTTTGCAGAGAGCCACTGCTTCTTTTGCTCTTTTGTTATCGAAGCCAAGGTATTTTTTGAGTGTTTTAAACTCTCAATATCAAGCCAGTAGTTTTCGATTTTTTTCTTGCTCCATGTTTTGACTTCTTTTCCGTATCTGACTTTGTAAAACCCCAGTAGGGAGAAGGACCTATGAAGGGCATTTTTGCTCGTTCTTTGGCTCTGGTATCGGCTTCCTCGTTTGCTTGGTGCCCCTCATGACCGGGAATCCATATGAAATCGAGGCTGTTCTGTGCCCCTATTTCATTAAGGGCCTCTCTTGCCTCTAAGAGTATAGACAAATTTATTTGATTGCGCTTGATAGCCATGAGAGCCGCTTGACTATCCGATAGGATCTTAATTCGGACCCTTTTACTGTTCCTTATCTTTATTGTTTGTGAGGCTCTTAGTATGGCCGATAGTTCTGCTTGATAGATCGTGGCCTCCTTTGGGTGAGGGAAATGCATTTTGCACTTGGGACCTACGATCCCTGCTCCTACTCCACAATCCATCTTTGAGCTATCCGTATACCACATTTGCGCTCCTTTGTACGAGGGAGGTGGTCCATCCACCCATTTGTCCCTTGATGGAATTGTGACCTTGAACTTCTTCCCGATTACTGCTTCGGTTTTTATTTGGTCGTCGAGGTTAAGCATTTCCATTATGGGCCTGACGTCCTCTAGGATTTTTAGGTGGCCTTTAAGGTCCCCTGATTTATACCTGTAGGCTAATGACTCCTATTTCGTTTGTTCTTTTTCTGGTGAATGGTATTATGCTAGCTTTCTGAGGAACAATGCATATACCCTCTTTTTCGCACCATTGGGCTGTCTCATTTAAGGCTTTTTGCTTTCTGGATCTCAAGGTATTCATGTTGAAAAATGTATAATTCAATAAAAAGTTGAACCCGATGGCCAGTACCGATAGGACAAGGCCAACCCCCCGGTTCATGAAAAAGTGAATCATTCAGGGAAAAAAGGATGTGTGGGCCTCTTATTATTACGGTGGTGTCATCCAAGTAGCCGAGAGCAGTTAGGTCCTTACTATTGAGGGTCATGAGACGGTCATCAACTAGTAGGGACCATAGCTGGGGGATAATACCCCTCCCTGTGGACATCCTCTCCTAGTGTCCGCCCTTAGCTTCTTCGCCTCCCCCAGCTCCGCAAACACACTTCGATTCCTTAGTATTTTCCTCGCCCACTTCACTACTTCTTGAGGAGCATCCCTTCTCTGGAGAGCGAGGTACAGCAAGTCATGTCTTGCATTGTCAATACCTTGGTTAGAAAAGAAACATGATGAAACGAGCAAGAGAGGCACGGGAAAAACATCAGACATCGAGATATTTAGTGCATTTTTAAAGAAGTAGGAGAAAAGTCTGCAAATAGCCTGAAATTGTCAGCAATGGAGCCATCAAGATCCGTAGAATCAGAAACTGAGCTATTGGATTTGAGGAAATAGATGCAGGACCAACATGATTTTCGTTAATTAGTACAGGAGCCCTATTATGATTCAAATTCCGAAATCAGAATTCGTAAAATTTACCGACTCGCCAATGGTCGGAATTTCGTATTATGATCTATTCCGAAATCGGAATTTAATTCCCATTTTAAACTGCAGACAGCTTCACTCGAATGTGCTGAATCGGTTCCAGATTTCCAATATATTTCCAATCAAGTGTCAAAATAGCTATTTAAATTTCAAAAAATTTCACGGAGTTTCAATGTTTCTTGCTAACATTGACTCTATGGCAATTTATTTTGCTTTGCCTGAGTATGGTCAGTCGGAAATAACAAAAAATAAGGAATAAAATTTAATAAGTAAAAATAAGTCCAGTAGTTGAGGAGAATCTTATAAGAATGTAATACCACGAATTTTAAAATTGGTGGCAAAATTACGATTTATAATACACGGTGTCTATCAGCTACCGGAATTTCAGGTTTTACGTACGCATATCAATCGAACCGAAAAAAACAAAGAAATTTGAAAATTAAAAATCCGCCAGAATCCGCCAAAAAATCCGATCACAAATGAGCTGTCGGATTAGACGACTCGCCTTCGGAATTTACAATCCGAAGTTGGCGGATTCCCGTGCAAACAGCAAATCATAATACGAAAATACGATATCGTGTGAATTCCGATTTCGGATTTTGAATCATAATAGGCCCCCAGATTGAAGACTCGATGTTCAAGAAGCAATCACTCATTGCCTGCTTGAGCACTGTTTGGGCTTTAGAGAGCAAACTACGGAATTCCTGAAGATCAGTGTAAATAAAATGAATACCAATTGATGACTGATATCAGTGGACATTTTATGAAAGTCAGCTTTATAGAAGATATAAGGCGGAATAGAAGGACATTTATTCTTTGCCTAAAATCAACTAAAAATTAGCGAGAGAATTTGAGAGAGGATTCAACTGGGTTCCCGGAAAATATGACTTGGTGTGATAAGGCCTGAGTCCTAAGCTGCAAATAAAATGGGAAGGACAACATCGCGCAATCAAACGGTTCGACAGTGCTGTCTACTGGATACAGCAGTATCGTGAACACCGGATACGAAATTTGTGCAACGATCGCCCTGATCCGTACCATGATCACCTTGCACGTAACACTATTGTTGACGAATCTGTTTGGAATGAACAGGTCTGAAGAGGAGGTGGTGCTCCATGTATATCAACATAAATTGTTCTTCACTCTATCAATGTTAGAAGTATCAAGAAATGACGAGAAGTATCGACTCGAACTATTTTAATATATTTTACCGTAATAATAGAACGGTCACTTTCATTGAAAATCCCATATAGTCCCATAAGAGAAAGAAGTCCAGAACAGCCCAGAAGCATGCAATTCACAACTCTGGAAATGCTCGAGGGACTATAAATATCCCTGGTGTGAGACTTGCTTTTACGAATTGAATCGAACGAATTACACGGCAAAATGTTTTTAAAATGAGTTGCTGTGAAATTTACACAATCGCTAAAGTTGTAACCGAGTTAAGTGAATCGTTCTTTGTTAATTTAACTAATTTATCTGTGACACGATTGTTTATTGGATAGAAGTGTGTTTAGTGATAATAAACAAACTGTTTTTTTATTTCGAAAACACAGAAAACAACGAATTCACGAAGTGCCTTTTAAGGAAAAAACACATCAATCTAAAATAAATTTGCGTATCACCCTCAATAATAAAATTCGTTTCAATGGAAGACAGATAGTTGACACCTCTAAACAAATTTTAAATCCAACGCACAACACCTTCAAAACTTTCCAAAAGTAACAAGGTTTACGCGGGATGTTGCATTTGTTTGCACTTCAATTCAGATCAAATTTAACCAGTTCGCAAGAAACGATCCAAATTCGGAAGGTTGTTGCATTTAATCAAGCTGCTGCATTCACTTACGTAGCTGATTTCACAGTATTTTTTCTTAAGTTAACGTTACGAAAACATCATGACATGTAACACTAATTCAGCATGTTTTATTCTAACGCTAGGGTGCAAATGATTTCAAATTCATGATTAAATTTCATCAAACTAACAGACTGCGAATCGTCATTGGTTGATGCAACTACTACAGGTAGTGGTCGCACCAACAACTTTAAACTATTTCCCTCAAATTCCCACTCTATTGTGAACCCATGAGCTTTCGTTCAAACGATTTTGCTGCCCGGATAACCCAGCCCAGTCAGATCATTGAGGTAGTTATTGTTTTATTATTTATTGTTTTTAATGCTACTAACCTAACCAGAACTCGATTGAGGTGCAAAAAAACGCGACTGGAGTAACGCTAAAAATGTAAGGAAACACATTGAACTGTTCAAAATTGTGTATATTTATCGAATCGAGAATAACGCTCCAGTGATATAACAAGCATTTCTTTCTACATATGGTTAAGTCAATGTCATAAAAATTATTTTTCCAGAAAATACCACTACTTTTAGGCATATACATGAAATGCATTCTACGTATGTATTATATTCTATTGAGCAAAATTATATATTTATCCGAGCATATAGGTATGCACGTATATATTTCAAATCTAAATCGTTATATTTTTTGATACTGTATTTACATAGTTATTAAAAATAATCTACATCTACTATGCATATACTGTGTAATTATTTCGTACAAATACAATATTGTTTATACTATTTATATTATTTCTAATTTATTACAATTTGAACATTAAAAGCTCACAGCTAAGTGTTGATGATGATAGTCAGAGCGTGTTTGGTTATCAACTGTTTGTGGTCTACTGTTTAATAGATAAAATTGTGTTCCCTATGGATGCGTGCTTTTTATCTACGAAAAGCAATTTGGTTCAACATATTGATTTTATTCAATTGTACTTAAAAGGCACTTGTAATCAAATTATATTTTATGTATGAAGCGTATCAAATACATACAAATATCTTTTCGATTATGTAGTACGCTTAGAATTATGTAGGAATTGAAATTGAAAATTTTTATTTTCAATAAGCACCTAGACCGATTCTACAGGTTTTTGGCAGATTTAATCAACTTTACAGATTTCTGTGCCATTTCAATAGTATTTTTATTTAACTAACACATACATTTGCATGCAGTTATGTATTAATTGACATCACAGTCAACTATTTTTCAAAAAATTAAATTCAAATGCTAATAAATGAAAATATATAAATGCCATGCAAAAATTACTGAAAGCCTCTTACTTTTTTCCCTTTTAAATATATAATACCACGGTTAGTATTTTCTGCGATTACTTTAAGATCTTATAAATAGAGTACTGTAAAGATTAAAAAAAGCAAAAATATGTAGTCATAGTTTCCTTCAAGCATCTCTGTTTAAGAGCATTAAGATTATTTTGTCATTATACCTTGTTCTTTCACCCCATTAATATGAATATAACATAAATCTTCTGTTTCAGATTAGTGTATCGAAACCACTAAATACTTATTTCTTAATCATATTTGAATAGTTTGTTGATGGACCTAGATTGATTTCACTTAATTCGATTTTGTTAGCTTTCAAAAGCAAACATATTAAATCAAAGACCATTTTTTTACAAGCCAGATATTATTCGATTTATAGATTGACAGATATTTATCGAATTTTCGAGGGTCATCTGCGCTTATTTGGAAATATATTTAGCTCCTGAAAAAAACAAGTCCATCGTTTACACTCTTTGGATCTAGAAGTTAAAGTAATCATTTTTGTTTTATTTATATGAAACAAATTTCGCTAATATTATCAAGCTAGTCCCTTCCAATTAAGGTTGGCGAGAGACCGAATAACTTCTTTTGTAAAACCTTTCTGCAACACTCATCTCGAATCTAACGACAAGTCTCGAAACAGGGTTGATACCAAAATCATGTCCACTCAAATGAAAACGGCTAAACGATTTGAGAAATTTCTGATGGAACGTTAGATCGCTCTACAGACCTGGAGCTGCTCGGCAGCTAGTGGATATCCTGCCTCAGTATAAGGCTGATATAACAGGAATACAAGAGATCAGATAGACAGGGAATGGGGTTTTTACAAAGGAAAGAATATGACTTATACTATAACTGTCTTTTAAAACACCATCCTCCTCGTCAGCCAAAAATGAAGTCTATTTTCGTCGGCTTTAACGATATCAATGAAAGGCTATACACCCTTCGCGTGCGAGATAAATTTGCAAAAATCAGCCTCATAAACTAGCACGGACCTACGGAGGAATCCAAAATTTTTGGAACTGCCCAGCTTCGCAGGGTTCACTGAACTTTGTTTTGAAAAGTGAATACTCGAAACTCAAAACTGTAATGCTTCAAATACATATTGGCCCAACATATTGGCCAAAAATCCACTCAGGCTGGGAATAAGCCCAACATCAGTCCAGCTCGCACCAAGGAGGTGTACACATATTGGCCATAGGCTCTCTTGGTCTTGCTTGGGCCAATATGTATTTCCTACATAAGATATATATAAGCATTGGTTCATAAGTGCCGTTCATTGTAAAGATAAATAGAATCAAATATAGTACTCTTCTGCGGTGTCAAGAGAGCCATAAGAAAAACTAAGCTCGAAACGGGCACCTGCGGATTTGTCCTTGTAGTAAACTTTTGCCTGCGAAGTATAAATTTGAGAAGCCACTTCGATTTTAATGACTAATTTGTGAGTATTACATTATGAAAAAAATCATGCAAACCAAAAAAAGATACATAAAAATCTTGGCTGTTTAACTAAGCAGCAGTTTACATTGTCCGGCTATAATGACTCGCAGTATTTTTGACGTTAAGCCATTGAACGGCCTTAATGAAAAATTAATGTGTTTTAGTTACACAGCATAGTCGTGTTTTGATTACAATTTACTATCGTTTTCGATGATAGAATGTTTTATTCGTACTCCCCCCTTTAATTTACCGGAATGGCGACGCAAATAAATATATTGGATTCTTTCTTTTTGTGATATTTCTCACGCAAGCTCTTATCATCATGTCTCTAAGATGATGTCAGGGCTAATAAAACGTACTTTACGTGTAGGCTTACAGTCTTGATTAACATTTCCACAACATATTTCGAATATTAAGAGTTACGCTGAAAATCGTCCCTGAGTACTTAAAAACGACATGGTTGCTTTAGAGGTCTTTATTTTAGCAAATAAAGGCTTTCATTCGTCTATGCCAAGCAATCGGGAATTTGCGAAAATAATTTGGTACTTGTATTTTGAGGACAGATCTTCAAATGATTGCAAAACAAATACTTTCAAATAACGTCTCAAAATGCAAAAAGCATAATTATAAGCAAAGTTGCGCTTCAAGCAAAGCATTTTAATTTTTTTTTTACAATTTACTCTGACAAATAGTTTGGCGCGTTACAAATAAAAACACACAAAAAAAGGAGTCCAGGATTGTCCAATTTTCATAATTTTTCGACACTGTTCTGCAACAAGTAGAACTTGTGAAAATGAATTTTATGGTACAACAATTATTTAAAAATAACCATGAGTTAGATAGAATGAATCCCGATCAAGTTTTTCAGCGTATGAAATACTTGACCCCCTTGAATTATCAAATCAAAACTCGAATTCAATCATTCATAGAAATAATCAAATAAAAAGACGTTTAAAAATATTGTTTTTTTTTAATTGCATGTATATGGCTTTTATATTATTTGATATTATTCTATATTTTCTTCAATATCATTCTTTATTAAATTTACCTGGAGATTTAATTATATCCTCATCTACCATGACATTGTTAATAATATATTTTATTTATAAGATAATTTAACATGTTCTCCATTTCACAATACTCTATATCATTTTAAATAGGTTCACAAACCAATTTTAATACATACGAAATAATGTAATTGCAATATATGTTTTTTTTTCTTTTAATATATGAATGTTTAGGGTTTTTTCTATGTATTTTTTAGTTCATATTTCTAACAATAATTATAATTGAATGGTTAAACTACTTTGCATTTACCCAGAATATAGTGAGCTTTGTTAGAAAAATGGATGTAAAAGTGAATGATGTAACGAAAAAAAGAACCACAAATGGAGATTTTGATATTTTGGTCCAATATGTCTTTCAAATATATGTATATATGATTAAGAGAATAGTCTTCTGTATATTTTTTTTTTTGAAAATTTGTAAAGATTAGGCATATAATAGTTTTTGATTATGCATTTTCGATTAATAGTATAATTTTTAATAGAGTCGAGAATAGCTTCAATTTTCAACTGAACAATGTCAAATGAAAACCCTGTTAATGGTTTCATTACAACATTTTGTTTGTTCGACAAATAATTCGTTTATAATTGATATCATATTATAGAGTTCCTAATGATTTACAATTTTTTTGATTTTATCTTCCTAATTTTATCTAGACAAAGTATAAAATAGTTATGTTTAATGTTTGTTTTCGTCAAACAATATAAATTAAACTTTTAGCCATTACTTTTTTTTTTATCTATAATATGTGATTGGATTGTTTAAAACTAAACCATATTTTAATATAAAATAATCTATAGCTTAAATATTTCAATGTTACATACTTTTTCGGATCATATACAATTGTTAAAAAATATATATAGGTATGTTAATTATTTTTCATCAAAATTCTTGTAAGTTTTCACTTTTTCATACTACATATTGTTTCTTGAAATAAAATGAAATGTTTTCATTATGATTTTTGTGAAAAGGTAAACATCAGTAACAAGATTTTTTTTTTTCAAATATGACAGAAAAAAATTGGTCATGTTCTAAACGCTTTTACAGTTGAAACAGAAGCAAGGGCACTTTTTGAATATTCACACAAAATTTAATAGATTAACATTTAATCGAAACAATAATAGTACAAGGCATAGAAATTGCTTCAGTTTCTATCGATTGATTTCGATGTTTCGAAATTTTGATTCCAATATGATTGTCCAAAAGACCGTTCGCGGTTCAAACTAAAATTTACAAAATATGTTCATAAAATTTATACAATGATAGTTTACCTTTACTAAATTTGCATATTTATATTTTGAATAGAAGCACCGGATTATAACTTTTTCCTTATAACTTTACAGAAAAACACTTTTCATAGAACAATATAGACCTAGAATGAAAACATTCCAGGACATTCATAAAGTGAACGTACTAAGAGCTAATACTTTTAATAAAGACCAATTATATTGCCTGATACTAACAGAAATTAGAAAAGTTTTTATTATAAATCGTTCGCAACAAAGAAAAGTTTTTGAAAACGAATTTACTAAATTACTTTCAAAGGAATGAAGTAAATTAACAATTCGTACTTCATTTGCGTAGTCTAGTCAATGACAATACTACATCCTATTCTCTCACACACTTCACTAAGTATCTTTATTTTCTTAATCGATTTCCTGAAAATAAAGCTAGTGCAATAGTCTGAGTTGGCAAAATTTTATCTATGTTCTGCTGAAACCGTCCAGTTCACATTTCGATATATTCATATGCAAGTATGTCTTTATCTATGAATTATGAAAGTTACAATACTTTACTGTTAGCATTATTCTTATTGGTTTTAATTTTTGTGTTTAGATAAGTGTTCACAATCATCGTCAGTGTTATTAGTTGTAGTAGTAATTCAATTTCATACTATGTCTATTATTAATTTTTCCTTTCTTCGCAATCATCAGGATCGTTTCATTTGCTAGGGGTCTGTGTGACCACACGTCGAGGCGATGAAAGAAGGACCTTTTCTTGAGCCTTCTCCTGATCCTCTTGGAAGAAAATTTTTGTTATAACAATATCACCCGTACTGAGAGTTTGCGATGCAGCTTCGTTCTTTTGCGTTTCGAGAAGTGGCTTAGGATTCGGCGTGGCACTACGACTGTTACCAGACGAATCGCCACCACTTCGATGACAATTGCAATTGCAATTTTTAGCACTGTAGGTAAAGAGAAAGGTACAAATTTGTGTTAGGAAACTATAAATAATTGTAAGCCAACAAATTACGGTTTGAAAACATTGTGAAGCAACAGTGCACTTCGAAAATTACTTGAATAAGTGTGATGATAATGTACAATATAAAAACTGGTTATTGATAATAAAGTCATTCTGGAACCAATACTTGAGTACACAACATGGCCCAGTCAGATATAGTACATTTTCATGTAAAAGGCAATTTGGATGTAGACGAATGTTACCGACTTATCGAATTTAAAAAAAAAATATTTTTTTTTGTATTAGTGCATGTTACATGATTTTTCCCTGTAACTTCTTACTTATGAAATAGAATAGAGATATTATGAATATGTTCAACGTAAAAACTGGTTTTTACAGCAATTAGTACTTTTATACAGGTATACAACAATGAGTACTTACTTTCTCGCTTTCTCTCTAATAATTTGCAAATTTTCTGTCGTAGCATAGTTTGTGCCAAGTTGATCGTTTACTTCCGACGAAGTGAATATCTTTAAAATAATTTTTTTTTGTTTTATTTATCGGAAAATTAACGTCAAACAAAAACTAATTCTAACCTGATCACTTGGCAATAATGTAGCTGCTGACAGTATAGCTTCGAGTTTATCAATTCGAGCCATACGATCTAGCGATGTATTCGATAAAATTTCGTCCATAAGTTGCATGGATTCGGTTAGACTGGGCGGTTCCGAGTTGCGTGGCGAAAATGTACCGCCACCTGTCAGGGAATTATCTGATGGCACACTATCAAGGCTTGGATAGTTGTCTTGCTCGTTAGTTTCTTGATCGTCGTCTGAATCGCTGTGATCTCTATTCGAATGTAGACAGATTAAGAGGTTTATCAAGTGAGTCAAATTAATCGAAAACTTACTTTTCTTGTTGCCCGTATTCCATCTTTTCAAGTTTCTTAGCTACCTTATAAAATCCTTTAAGTCTTTCTTTCTCTTCTTCTGTTAAGTTCATATATCTGAAAAATGAGAAATATAAGTTTAGTGAATTGCTTATTTCGAAATCTTATTTACATTAAATTATTTTTTTTTAGCATTACACAATATTTCACAGTTTGAACGATCATAAATGAAAAATCAATGCTCCTATATAAGCGAAACTTATGAGTAGTTATTATGCATACATATAAATAGTTCATGTATATTACAACATATTCAAAATTGATCAAGTATGTGAATACAGACAGTTCAATATGGTTCGCCAACTACTTGACAAGTTGACACTGACTTTAACAGGACCTAGCATTTCGTTGAAAAATAAGAACAAAAACTAGGTTGATCTTTGTGGTGCACGTATTTTTGATTATTTTATATTCAACCTGCGCTACCGTTTACCGGTTATGAGTCCAGAAATTGCGAACTAAGTTAATTTTATCATCAGCAGCTTTTGCAGTTGAGAGAGGACATGCATGGGAGTGAGTCGGAGATCGCAAAAATAAATCTAATTATGGAAATGCAAGCCAACCGACAGCAAACGTTCCATACACTCGTCACGCATGCTACAACTGGGGACAGTTGTGCCCATATTTTGAACACTTTCGAAAATAATGCGATGAAACTAAAAAAGGAATTCAAACGCTAATTTAGCGAGCAAGGAGAAAGAAATTCATACGGATCACAAATGCTCTCTCTGTACTTGGTTGGAGTCACAGCCTTTTGTGGGTAAAGAGGATGGAAATGAGCGGATTCGAAATTTTGTTTAGAAGAATCGAAATTATTTCAATGAATGGCAGAGTGTCACTGAATGACGAGAAGTGCATTTTTACTTTTGTATGCTCGGGAATTTAGGAGAAGAACGGCCTTTGCTAACCTCTGTAAAAGTGTCTTTACAACTTTGGCATCAGCGTTTAGGTCACCTCAACTGCGAAAGTCTCAAACCGGTACACGAAATTAAATTTATTAGAACTACGGATGTACCAGAAATTTGGGACGTGTTCACCGAAAGAAAACCGACAAAGCTTCCCCATAATCAGCCCCGAACTTGGGCGACAAGAGCATGATGATCTTTTTGAGCCAATTACGCCACCATTTAGAGACGGAAAACGTTATGTGTTGACCCTAACAGACGACAACAAACATTTCGCAGCGTCATATGTTTTGGAATCCAAATCTGAAACAGCTCGATATACGAAAGGATACGAGGCAGTGGGAACTACATATTTCAACGTGAAATAGAGTTGATTTAAATGCGAAATTCACAAGAAAATATTCCCCGAATAATATCAAAATTTTCTTAGCAAAAAAGGGTCGCCGTTAGGTGTGCTCCTTCGCATAATGGACTCGCGATACGTATAAACAGGAGTACAGCTGAACGAGCAAGATATATGACTTTAAACTCTGAACTCTGAAAAAGCTCCTGGGATCAAGCAGCCCGATCGAAGGGCTAGGAGGAAAAGTTGAAGACGTTGGATGTGTGGCATTCTTAAAAGTATCCAAGGAAATTGTCGGAAGTAAAGTACACTCAAGATCCTTTGTTGTTTCACTCTGGATTACTGCCCGAACGGATATAAACTCTGGTGCGCTGAGGAACAAAATGTACTCACAGGACGTGGTATTGTTTTCGATTAAAATAGATTCCAGTTCGAAGAAACCAATTCTCATGGATAGCTGAGTCATGATATATCGCCACGCAACAGTAGAAAAGAGTAAACTGCAAACAACTCCTGCAGAAAAGGAGGAAAAATGGTCACTAAGGAAGGAGTCAGAATAAATTGAGTTAAAGCTCATGGAAACACCACGCAGAGGTTTCCTACATCGAGTAAGGCCCAGATACCTGGACGACTATTTTCTGACGGTCCTGTATATAATAAAAATAGATTAGTGGCATTTATTAGCATTAAATTTGGAAATGTGTGTTGATGCCATTTTTGCGGGTTTTTTATTTGAAACCAAAAATTTAATTTAAAGACTAATTTTTCCAACAAAACAAATCAGAAAAATGCATCAAAAGATGCTCGTAATGCAAGAAGTAGAGCAAAAAGAAAGTTAAGTTGGAAGAGTAGACTGAGGGTACTGAGGGTAAATCTAAAAATCTAATTTTGTTTAAATTTTTACGACCAGTCGCCTCCTTAAGTTGAACTTGAAATAAAGCAGACATAAATAAAAACGGACATGTTTTCAAGTCAGATTTACTTCGGTATATGATGCAGTCGTTAAACCTGTAGAATGGATCTGATCTGATTGGATTTTTGGAAAGTCTCTAAAATATTGGAAATGAAGACCTAAGATCGTTTAAGTGAATTGGAAAATTTGAGGACGCAGAAAATTTACTGGAAATAAAGGAGTGAAGTAAAGCTCAATAATGATGCAAAATGCAAGATCCTTTTAGAAATTATCGCAATTCAATTTCAATGCAATTTTTAAGAATCCTACGTTTCTTGCAATAAAAAAGCCGTTATTTATGAGCTTCAAAAATTACTTTAGCGCTGATCAGGAGCAGTATTATTTCTTTTTTTATGTAGGTACTTGATGAAGAAGACTGTTTTTTTAAAAGTTGTTTTGATTCGAAAATTAGAGTCATATTAATATTTCCTTTGATATTATATTGAGATCTGACTACTATTAAAACGAAAAACAAACATTCAGATTAGAATGGAAGTAAATTATTGTACAGTGGATAATTTTATCATTCTACGACTACTTGAGAAATTTTGAGAAGTTAGATAAATATTTTCACGGCATATTATTTTTAAATTGTTATTAACTATTAGCTAGCAAATTCAGCAACAAATTAAGAGAGCATTGAAACATTTTTCGAATTTTCGTCTGATGTGCTACTTAAGCCCAGGAAGTCAAGCACTTAAGGCATCACTGCTCAAGCGTGACGAAAACACAAACGTTCTAAAAATCATTCGACTTTGACACATTCTATTGCACTATAAATTCCACTATGACGATAGCGATCAACAATTTAATTTTGTAATAAATTCATATTCATGCCACTTACCTTAATAGTCTAATCTCCCTATTGCTAAGAACAATATTCTTATTGGTTTGCGACAATTTCTGCTTGAGATCGGACACTTCGGTACTGATTTTTCGCTGTTTCTTACGCAACTTCACCTCGTTCGGTCGAATGAGCATCAGAATCTGTTCTGTACATAGTTCTGAGAAGAGCTGTTGCGATTCCGGCTTTATTGCTCTATTTGAAACCGGCAACAAAAAAAAAAAGAAATACATCCATATGTTAATATTTATCGAGAAGAAACCAGATACGACAATTCATTGATTGAATGGAATACTTACTTAGCCATATTTGAATAAAGCTGTTCATTGATTAAAACTAAAACATCGCCAGCAGCGTACAAGAGCATATCACGTGTCAACGGTCGTTTCGCCCAATACTTTTGATCGCGTCGATAAATATTCTTCAGTTGATCCTTCATCGGATTCATCGGAGCATTGTAGGCTTCGCATAGTGAGTTTAATGAGACGTATTTTGCCTTGTAGACTTGCTTGCCACTCTCTTGGAATTGAAGTACTGCATGTGCTGCCTGAATGGAGACATGTCAGAATTTTGATGTTTTTTTTTAAATAAATTGGATCGTAAATTTAATAGATGCTTATGACTACTTCACAATAGTTTAATAAGGAATTGATTTTTTGACTGGCAAGTCAATCAAAAAATCATTTTTTCCTGGATCTATCGTACATTTATGCTTCATAATTTTAATTACAAATTAGACATTCATACGGTTTATGGGAAAAAGTCGAATGGAGAAATATTTGATAGGCGAAATCAACTTAAAATGTATTAATTGGGGCATAAAATGTGTTAATTGGGGCATAGAATGTATTAATTGGTAGCAAAATCTGTTACACTGAATATAATTTTTCTCAGGACGTATACTGTGCAGACTGGATGGTTAGGTCTTTAAGTTATTTGTTCAAGCAAAGCGAAGAATGATTTCGTTAAAATCAGGTCCCATGACAAAATTTAGAAGATATATTATTTATGAAGTAATCTAAATGCAGAATATTCAATTGAAATGTATATAGATATTATGAAAACCTGATAATACTCGTGAATTATCTCCTGATAATTCTTTTGATTGGTTAATGGATCGCAACTATTAAATGAATTGATTACGAATACTTTCCAATCGAACCTTCCCTTTCCTAATACAATACATATTTTATTGGCTTTTTTTCCACCATACATAAAATCAGCAAAGCACATTCAATTAAATCTTCAATTTATTCTCGCAAACCAAACCCCTAATTTCGTTCAGCTCACCTGTGTATCGAAGACATTCCGCAATAAAATCCCAAATTGACTATACAAGTTGACCGAATCGTTACGACAGTCATGTATTACTTTGATAACATTCTCACTTTCCAACAGACTTTTCAGTCCGCCATCGGTAATTAATTCGGGACATGTGAGAATATCGAAAATAAACGCTTCGCCTCTCGTCGTCCCGATTTCGATCAATGTTACTTGTCCTTTGATTCCTAAATTGATTCCTTCGCAGTCCACTGAAATCACAACTTGATCGTTTTGAGCGAACTTCAGAATTGCTTCGGTCACAAAAAGACTCTCCTTGATTGCTGATATCACACGAGTGTTCTGGAAAATTTTAATTTTCCATGTGTCACCGACGAAATAGTTTATCGTGGACGAATGGACGGGGCTGGAGTTCGGGTTTCCGCCTACAGGTCGTGAATCGCCTGCGACATTAATATTGTTCTGTACGAGGGATTGCTTGTCTTTTTCGAGATTTTCCGCTAGGGTCTTAATTACTAAGTTGTTGATGCGTTGCTTGAGTGTTTGGTTCTTATTGTTCATTACGCTAACACGTTCCGTGCTGGCTATGCTGGGCGGAGGTATGTTGTTTGCGGGCGGTTGTTGTTGTGGTTGCTGCTGTTGCAGAGGTGGCTGCAAGTTGTTCACGTAGTATGACCCTATCGAGGGACTAGGACAATTCCGGCAGCACAAGTTCTCCAGGACGACTTCATGATCGGGCGGGACGTAGCTGTCGAAACCACTGTTCGGTTCGCTTCTACTTTGCGGCGAAGGAGTCGATGAGTTAATAATGGTGACGGGTTCGTCCAGCTTGAAGTCCCCGACCGAACGGTTAATACTGTTATTGTTGTTATTATTGCTACTATTGTGGACGTCACGCGGAGAACTGGCTCTCTTCACACTGGGCGGACTGTTGTTATTGTTCAGCTTATTGCTGTTGACGGTCGTGTTGTATTGGTCACGGGTTTTCGCTTGGGCTTGCTGGATATGGGAGTCCGATAGTTTCGGTTTTTGTAACAAAGTGACTAGATTCGATTGAATGTGGAAACAGTCGGAGAAAATGCGCAGGAACGTGGTAAGGTCGTTTGGTGTCTTGAACATCCGGAACCATTGGTCCTGTGGAAATTTCGTTGTGACCAAATGGAAGAGCTGATCGACAAGAATCGGGCCTGAAATTATGATTTCGATAAGAATCATCATAAACAAATATTTTTTTCCACTAAAATCTATCTCCACTGCTTTGGCAACTTTTTTTTCTGAATATGTACATTCAGAAACGCCGTAATTGATTGTCATTAAATATAATTTGATGCGTCCTAAACAATACAAAATCATTCATACCTTTCAGTTCAATGCACTGCGCAAAGAAATCAAGTAATTGTTGTGTCGCTTGAGTATCAATTGAAGCTTGTGGCAAATGTAGTCTTTCGGCAGCTGGTGCGTACTCATGCTCTTCAACACCCACCAGCATGACATGATCATCGACAACTTCAAATGTGTCCGTGTGCTTGGTTAAGAATTCTGTAAATTCTTTGATATGTTGCCCTGAAACACAAAATGAAAATCATTAGATATGCTTTTCGAGTAGGTGAAATAGGCGAGAAAAACATTTTGTTGTGCAAGTTGCTATTCAAATTACCTGAGATATGTCGAACTTGTGGCGAAGCTTGACTTCTGTGACCTAATAGACTTTTGATTGGAACCTCCGTTCCAGCACCATATTGAAGCATTTTATGCTTGAAGTAGTCTTTAGCTTCCTGGATATAATCCCGTTTGCCACCAGCATAGACCCCGTTCGGATCGTCCGATGCGCTCGATTGATACGAATTGACGTGCACGTAGTCGCCGTTGATTAGGAATAGTGATGGATATTGAGCGAGAAATTTTTTGAGACCTGTAATAGAGAAATAGCGTTGAATAAAATGGGAATTATATACCTGGCTGTAATATAAATTCCATCAGACTCTTCACATGCAACACATGAGCTGGCACAGAATGCTGTCTACTACATATCTGATATACTTAGACGCAAACGACGAACTCATTATCATAGGGGACTTTAATATTTGGTGCTCATCTGACATGCAGTAACTTATTAGTTCCAGTTTTTTATCCTGGCACTCGTCGCCATTAGGTAGACTTCGCGAACGCAATACTAGCGTTTGGATTAAAACAAGTCAGCAAAATTTGCAATAGCAATGGGGAAATCATAGATCTCATTTATACTACCAGCGCTTCCATAGAGGAAATCAAGCATTTTTCATCAGCTCTTCGTTGCAACTCGATGCATTATTCGCTCATCAACATTATATTGTATATGAATGTAAATAATTCCGAATGTGCAACTTCATAACTTTTCCAATTTAATTTCAAAAATGTTAATATAGACATATTAAACAGCGTTATTGCGAGCCGTGATGGGCTCTCGGTGTTATCAGAGCTTGACATTAATATGGCTATATTTAATTTTCATTTATTGCTCTTCAGCTGTTTCGCACAATGTTTATCAGCCACATTTTCTGCACGAGCTAAAATTTTGCAATGGCTATTTTCCATCTTCGTCATCTAGAGAATTTGATATCTAAAGCATAGAAGAAATACTGTAACTCGGGTTCAGAATCAGATTTTACGGTTTTCTCAGAGCTTAGATATTTTTCAATTTGAATAGCACATCACATTAGTGGAGTCGGATTTAATTTTCGTAAGCAACCAGGAATATTTTGGAATTTGGTTTGTTCTAAGAAGTATCACGACGAATATCCCACTACGTGTATATCTAACGGCATAGCCATTCATGATCCAACAACTATAAGTAATGAGTTTGTTAATCACTTCCGTAAGGCATATAATCCGGAAGCCTCATCTAATACTAACAATAATTTGAATTTGACAAATCTTTGAGAATAAAAAATCTAGTTACTAGCGAAAATACCATTGAAGCATTCACAAAAAAAAAATCTGGACAAGTCTCCAAGTCCTGAAATCAACTCAAATTTCATTTTGAAACGTTCTTTTTCTGGATAAGAGTTCGAGTCGAGCACTCAAACAGATCAGTTGGGTAGCGGAGCGGCAATTAGTTGTGTGGTCGAGTTCGGAGTCGTGGTCGAGGTGACATGTGAATACTGGCAGTGTGCCAGTAAGTGCCCCTTCTCCTTCAACGTCATCAGCCCCCAGGAAACGGGCAAGTCTTACTTCTCTGCCATTAACCCCAATGGCTCCCAAGTCGAAAAAAGTTTTCGACGGTTACCCAGAACTAGATGCAGTTGTGCAGAAGGCTAGTGCCGCTGCCAACCCCGTTTTTACTCCGGCGACACGCCTTATGGCTCCGAAACCCAGTGCCATAATAAACCAAGCAAAAGTGGTAGGATTCCACCAATAGTCTGTCACAAGCTCGATTTCAAGATTTTCAGAGCTTCATTTGCAGCAGCTTTCGTAGGGGATAAAGACTAAGTCCCGGAATTTCAAATCAAGGTGAACAACTCCAATGACAACGCTGTTTCCTAAAAATATTGAGGCGCATCAGCGCCTTTTTGAGCTTCTCAAAGCAAGGCCAACTCCCTGCTTTACCTACACTACACAGAGTGTACAAAGGACAAATGTCCTTTTAAAAAGCATTCATACATCGTATGATGAGAATGACGTCCTCATTGAGCTGCAAAAATTATTGGAAGATCAAATCTCTCGTGTCAGGCGCTTTTCTACCGCCCACTCTCGAAAAGAGGCAAAGACCTTAGGAGTTTTTATTATCCAGCTCGCTCCAGAAGTAGACACTAAGGTTCTACTTAATATTAAATACCTTCTGCACCAGCGGATCCAATGGGACTGATTGCAGAAGAGCAACGTTACACAGTACTTTAACTGTCAATGCTTTGGACATACTGCCTTCAATTGTGGTCTTGGCACACGCTGTGTCAACTGCAACCAGGTTCACTGAAAAAAATCCACATAGCGCCCAGAGCCATGTAACATAGCGCATTATTTATGGCCCCATACGCCATGTACATAGTACTCTGAGCCATGCAATATGGCTCCCAGCGCCATAATGTCAGAATCTACATAGCGCGTGGTCCCATGTTACATGGCGCAGCATTTATGGTGCCACACGCCATGTACATAGTACCCTGAGCCATGCAGTATAGCTCCCAGCGCCATAATTACATGGCGCAGAAATTATGGCCCCACACGCCATATTACATAGTGCCATGAGCCATGTAATATGGCTCATGGCACTACAATTATAGCTCGCAGCCATGCTGTGTGAGGAGATGTATAAATATCAACAAGCTTCTTGAGGTCTTTGATGCAGTTGATGATAGGTGAATTCCATCACCTATCATCAACTGCTCTACCTTCAGATGCTCAGAAGGTAGAAGGCTCGTGGCCTTTTGTTGGCTGGATCATCTTCATGTAGAAAATACATATTAGCCGAGGCCCAGCGAGCCGAAGTCAGACGATACCGCCAACATGTGGACGGCATTTGACAGCTCGTCACGAAATCGCGTTGACTCGTGCTCAAAACTCACTTCAATCGGAAGTCGCACGAGCGCCGGCGGGACCTGTTAAAGTCGCTTGTCTGGACCGTCCCCACAATCGGGCTCGCCAGCTTTCGCCTGGGATCGGCAAATATGTATTTTCCACATCAGATGCACTGAAAAAACACATAGCGCCAGACGCCATGTACATGGTCGATTTGTGATAAAATATAGCGCCACACGCCATAGTACATAGGAGCAGACGCTATGCTTATAGCCCTCCACACCATGTACTATAGTCCTCCACGCCATACAGTATAGTCCTCCACGCCATACAGTATAGTCCTCCACGCCATACAGTATAGTCCTCCACGCCATGTACTATAGTCCTCCACGCCATACAGTATAGTCCTCCACGCCATGTACTATAGTCCTCCACGCCATGCACTATAGATCTCCACGCCATGTGCTATAGTCCTCCACGCCATGTAATATAGTCCGCCACGCCATGTACATGGCGTGGACGACTATAGTACATGGCGTGTAGGCCTATGTACTTTTCGCCATGTATTATGGCGTGTGGCGCTATATTTTATCACAATCCCTAAATCGACTATGTACATGGCGCCAGAAGTCTATAAATTATGGCGTCTGGCGCCATGTGTTTTCTCAGTGTTCACGCCAGTAAGGATTGCATGGGTCCAAAAGGGTCGAATGCAGTTTATTGCGTAAACTGGAAGTCAACAGGCTATCCGACAAGCTACCGAGGCTGCCTTGAAGCCAGAAAAGTTGAAGAGCGGCTAAAAGCCGCCAAATTGGAAAAAGACCGCGAGAACGATCTAGTCGCTGCGGCAATCAAAAACTTCACTGGGTCTGGCGTTTCATACGCCAACCATTTCACAACTGGTAACAAGTCCTAGCGCTAAGAAAACCCCTACATCTCCAGTAAAATCCAGTCAGGCTTCTGTCAACACTTCTCAACCATCAATAGACTCAGTAGTCTTTAATGAATGCCAGAATTTGTTTGGCTGCAATCTCTTCGCCTTGGTTAACCAAATCAAGGAATTTGTTCCTACCTTCAAGAGACTTGCTTCCGAAACTGAAAAGTGAGATGCTTTCATCTCACTTTCCCTTCGCTTAGCTAGCAATGCGTCCACTTAAGTTTGCAGCCTTAAATATTGCTACCTTAGTTCCCCATCTACAAGAGGAACTTCGTTTAGGATTTCCTGAATCATAAGAATCCCGAAATTCTTTTCCTATCAGAAAATAAACTCAAGCCCCGCCACCTTGTAACTATCGATGGCTACAAAGTCATCCGTGAGGACACTTCTGAGGACCCAAATTCCTCTAAATTGGATTCCGCCCTATTAATTAAAGAGCGGATCAAAGCCCAAAGACATTTAATTCCAGGACTAACTGCTATTTGCATTAATTTTAAATTAGGTAGTGATCAAATAGTATTCGTGGGCACATATGTCCATCATGGTTTCAGTGGTTCTGTGCTGACCCAGGATCTCAGCCGCTTACTAACCACAGCATCTTCACTCGGATTAGTCATTCTCGGGGTGATTTTAACGCTCGATGATAATCATGGGGCGATCGTGTCGAGAACCCTTACGGGGTGGCCATAAGGCAATGGCTGACGCAAACCCTAGCCTTATTAAACCTATCTTCCACCAGGAACCCACCCTTGACGGCCTTCATCCATCATTGACTTCGTTCTTGTGTCAGCTCCCTCCCACATTTCGGCACTTACGAATGCCAGGCCCACGACGCTGAATCTGACCATCAGCTGATCCAATTGTGCATCCAAAGAGATCGTGGCTTAAACTTTTTGACTGTAGACTCCGAACTTTTCGTCCCCTATGGTAAGACCAACTGGGATCAATTTCCAAAAGATGCTGCAAATCGAATTCAAAACCTAGGTCTTGACTACTCACGAAACCCCTCCTCGCAGGAAATAGATGAGGCACTTGAAAAGCTTAACCACATTACGTCCGTTTGTTCGTCAACGTATTGAAGAGCGGATGCTGGATAGCTATATCGTGCCTACAATTAAATATGGAGGAAGAAACCTCATGGTTTGGGGATGCTTCGGTGGAGGGTCCACTGGTGATTTTGTAAGAATTAACAAAAGGAAGGATACAAGAAGATATTGGAGGAGCATGCTGTGCCATTAGTAATTAGACTTTTTTTGACACTGCATTGCAGCTCCATTAGTAATTAGACTTTTTGATTTGTCAAGAAGACAATAATCTCAAGCACTCATCAAATCTGTGCAGATCATTCTTGGAAGAACTGGAAAGAAACAATATACTAAAAAGGATGATATGGTCACCAAAATCACCAGCTTTATCGCCTATCGAACTTTTGTGGGACGAGGTATATAGACAGCCCAAAGCTCTATGTCCTATAAGTAACCTTTGATTAGAAAAGTATTTTGTTAACCTTTGATTAGAAAAAAGCAAAAATTAACTCCATGGCGGTGTAAAGCAATCCCACGACAACCCTTGTACGGGTCTAGGGGTTGAAGCTGGTAGAGAGCTTCATTACAATTTTTTTTAATCATTGTGGATACGAGTGCGGAGTGATTAGTTCCACGACTCACTTCACCCCTGATTTAAAGCAGGTACCTAATCAGAGCTAGGTGAACTCAAAGCTTGGTGCGCGGACCCTCGTCCGAACCTGGATTCGAACCAGGGACCCCACACGCAAGAAGCCAGTGCTCTACCCACTAGACTACTCAGCTGGCGGTGTACTAAGGGTTAAACAAATTCCAGTCCAATGGGATGACATTTCTATCATAATTATTCTAGACGACTTGTTTTCGTACAAACCAGTCACTCGACCGCTGTGAGGTCTGTCTAGTCTAGACTTCTTACATGCCCAAAAAAAAAACGAATGCTCAGCAGACGATAGCCAACTCACCTTCCTGGATCTTACCATACATACAGCACACGACAGAAGAATTTCACGTTTCGTGGCAAAATGCGCGACGAAAAACAAACAGACGAACAATCCACAGGTGTAACTATGTGGATTTCGTAGGGCTCATCGTTTTTCTTTCACTGTCCTCCAACTGAGCGTTACTTAGCCAAGATTCCGTACGATATCCCCAACTACCAATTTATCTGTTACGCTAAGCCGCCGAACGCACAAAGGCCGGGCCGGCCTCTGCCCAATGCTATGCTAACATGTGTCGAGTTATTTGCAGAACGATGTCGTAATCGCAATGCGCGTAAGTGTACATAAATCGAAATTTGCATATTCAAAAGTGTATTAAGAAATATGGAGTTGACTTTGTGGCTGTAGCGTGCCGTGTGTGTCGCACAGATTTTTTTTAATGTCACTCGCAATGGAATGGGCACGGTAAGTTGCGTAGGCAGTACAAGCTAATGAATGCACATTTAATTAGAATGATGAGAAATCAAAGAGCCCGTTCATATGTTATATAGGAGCATCTATTAGAATAGTATTAGACAAGCCGATCTAAATAGACGGCCGTAGAGTTCAATATTTCAGAGTAATGGAGATGAACAGATGAATGCAAGTTTAGAATTTCAATGTTAATCTCGCAAACAATAGGAAGATGGTGACTTTTTTTTTCATCGCGAACAACGTGTTTGCAGTTTTAGGCACTGTTCAGATAGAAGCGATGCAAAGCAATACAGCGTTTGCCATTCTTTGGTTGATAGCACGCCCTGCAGCGTTATTATTTTTTTATTCGCGAATGAAATGACTCTGTTGCTTGTTTTGTGTTTTCATTACTTATGGAAATAGCAAAAGATTTCCAGACAGTTTTTTTTTTAATTTCCCCGCAGACAAGACGGAAAGGCAGATAAATTTATCACTGAGAAAGTCGTCAAATATTGTTCATTCATATTCAACGCCGTGTCAGGTGATTTCAATTTGTTTCTTATAAAATATTGAGCAGCTAAAGAAACACAATGTATTCATGGTTTTTCAGATAAAGTCTATTTTTTTTTAAACAAACTAGTACCAGAGTATCTCTTTACTATCAACCGATAACAATTCTATAAAAGCATTTTCTGGTTCGATACACGTAGCCATCTAATGTACTAAGTCCACTGTATCACAGTTTGCATCGTATTCTTTGAAGTTGATCTAGCAATACATATTATTTCAACGCATTTCAAAGGTGAGCTATTTCGCTGTTATGTTTCAATTACGTATGTCATCGTAACTGATAAAAATTGTATTAAAATAGCGAAGTGAATTCATGAATCAGTTCAGAATTATTTTCGGTAAAACTTGAAAACACAAAACTATTCACTTATCATTGAAAGACGATCGCTTCGGTTTGTATACATGTATATATACCTACATACGTGAAATGGAAAGCGATGTTTTCTTCATATCGATTTCGTTTTGCTTCAATGTATCATTAAAATCGAAAGTCGACAGCGAATTTCGTGTACATGTGAAAGTAATTAAAATTCAGACTGTAAGCATTTTAGTACAATAATAACTGTGCTTTTGTAATACAGATTAATTTTTTTATGTATTTTTAACAGTTTGGTGAACCTTTAAGTGGAGTAAGTTTTATAGTAGGTATAGTTAAACATATTGCCAAGGAAGTGACAATTTCTTGAATGTTTTGTTTGAAATTGTTAATTATCATTCAAAATTTCAGATGAAAAAGCTTATGCTGCCATTATCAGATGCCAGCATTTTTAAGTTCGTCTTTTAATTTTCACTCAAACAGTTTTTATTGTCGGCTTCTATTGTGCACTAAAGCCGTATGTTTGGACTGCGTTTTCAAAGCTATATTTTCTGATTTTTACTGCTTAATTGGGAAGTCAATACGAGTAATGTTTTGTAACCACTGAAAGGATGGAGTTTCAAAAAAGCAGAAAAAATTTGTTTATTTTTTGTTTCTAATCCAATATGACTGAAATGTTTACGGAATCTAATGTTGCACTCTCGACCGGTTAGGCATTTAGTATAAGTAAAATTGATACTAGGATTTCTCAGAACGAAAGTCTCTAAATCGTTGCCACTACCACGTTTCACAAAATCACGAGCCGCTAAACATTGTCTTGAAGATGCGGCTGAAACGATTCTTTTGAGAGGAAAAAGTCAATGCAATACTGAAAAGCTTGGCACTGCTATGGCAGTTCATTTTGGCTTAACTACAAATATCACCGAAGCTGCAAAATCTTCTGCTGTAGTCTCGGCCCGAAATAAATGAAAATCTCAAGGTATGTCGCCAACATTTTTTTTTTTTTTTTTTTTTTTTTTTTTTTTTTCGAATTCGTCGTCGACAATCAAACATATATATGTAAATGTATAAATACACATATATATCCGATTACGTGACACACTTCTTCAGCTCAGCAAACTAGCATTTACTGAGATGAAGAAAATTTCACCATTTCAACATACTCATGCATGAATGTTGAAAGAGGGCTCTGTTGAGAAAGAAATATATAACTTTGCATGCACTTTTTATCCACCACCAACTGTAAAAATGCCATTCCTATCAACTATAGACAAAGTGGGGTTAGTTTGAAATGCCGCTAATTTAGTAATAAATTGACCGAGTAGAGAATGAAGGATCTGCGGGAAGGTCCGAAACCACACTCTCATCACAATTTTTTATTTCTTTAACAAAATAAGGGTACATTGGGAGTGACATAAATGGCTAATTAGTTGTGGTATGGTCATTAGTTTCTCAGTTGAATTCACCAACACCCATAGCAAAGTATTTTATATTGCATGCAATTGAATACCTTCATTTGTCACAAAACTTTCCCCTCAGGCAGTGTCAAACACTGGTATGAGAGAGACATTCTCAATTGAAACAATCAAAGTACCTCGTGCTGCTCGAGTAATGACTTGTTCGAGTAGTAATATAATCGACGAAACTGCACCCTTCACGGTATCACAGCAGTCATTCACCTGGACCATCTAGGACTTATTTTGACGTCTGGTCTTCACTTCTTGCAGACGTTAGTGCGCTCTTAACTGGATTGCCTCAACCTGAGTTTTTTTCGCGAGCAGGTTTCTTTCTGGCCCGAACCTTCTAACAATCCTCCAGTTCTCACGGATGCTGCTTCCAATATTCTCCGTTTGGAAGTCATGGTTCCACCACTAGAAGTCTTCATATCCAGGTTCTCTTGCAGAACGACTGCGCATCAAATCTCGACCGATGTTCGGGCCACGTTTGGCTACAATTCACCTTTAAGGTACTAGTACACTTAATAGATTTAAAAAAATCGATTTTTTGTTATTGTGTTTTTCAACTCTATATAACTTCAAAAATGACCTCCTGAAATATTTTTTCCAAATTCGAAACTTAAATATATAAATATTGACTTTGAGCGCATGCAACTTCTAATAAAGAAAATGACGTTTTTCTCGAAACAAGGTTTTTTAAAACAGCGGACAGATAATCTCCGGATTCACCGAACCAATTTTGAAAAACTTTATGGCGTTTTATTTGTTAGAGTATCTTACATCGTAATATACCAGAATATGACAAAGAAAATCAAAAACAAATTTTTGGCGTTAAGGAAACTAGGAAAAAAAGGTTCGATTTTTGACATTTTTTTTCACAAGTCCGTCATTTCTTTTTTGATTTTTGGTTTTTAAAAACCGTGGTAAATTACGATGTAAGAGACCTTAGTTTTTAAAACCCTGTTGAAATTTTTTGTTTCAACCCTACCAATTCATAGATTATCTGTCCGCCGTGGAGTAACGATTTTTTTCAGAACATTTTTTTCAGAGAAGGGAAAAGTAAATAATCAAATAAAACAAAAATTGTTTTTGTATTTTTCAAATATCAAATAATATTATAAAAAAAGATTCATGTTAATATTTAAGAAAATGTCTGAGAAAAAATTTCTTGAAAAATGGTCATATTTTTGCCTTCTAAAATGTACTAGTACCTTAATCCTGTGCAGAAAACTTACACGGGACAGCCTCGACCATCAACTGATTTCTTCTGTCTGTGTAGTTACTGGTCTACTGTGAAGTTACTGGTCTACTGTGAGACACTTTTGGACTGCTAGTGTTTTTTTCCTGCTGGTTGTTTTCGTTAACAATCCTGCTTTTCATCGAACAGAAACAGAACTTAAACCGTAATTTGAAAATTTACTATCAGAGGATCAAAGTTAACGATATAAAGCTCTCCTTTCTGATCGCGTCTGATGACAGTATCTGCCTCACAGAAACCTGGTTGTCTGGTGAAGTTCTACCGTAACACAGTGTTTTTATCTTGTAAATGAATTTACATTAGGAGGTGGCATTATAAATGAAACTCTCTTCATTTGCTCCCCTCCTGTTGAATGTGTGCTTGTCCATATTTCTCTTTCTTTATCTCTGTGTTTACCTTGTAGCAGCCCACTACTGGTCTACGAAAGTTTCTTTGCGGAACTTTCGTCCTATATCAATAGCCGTTATCCTTCTGCATTCGTTCTTCTATGTGGAGATTTCAATACCTCTACCTTAGATTGACTCTCTTTCTCCATATGTGCCTCTTGAGTAGTGCTGCCAGATCTAGATTTGACAGAAACCCCCACAGTAGGCTCAAAAATCCCCAAAATGGTATCATTTCAGTTTGAAAACCCCCAAAAATGTTTACGAGAATAAGATTGATAAATCATTTCAGATATGGTGAATTACGGAAGATTCTGCACTAGAATTATGTCTATACACAGTTTCGGAAATATTTATGACTCATATTGTGATGATGACTCATTATAAGTATAAATTTTTGTGCAGGGTTTTTTCTTTTCAAGATTATATTTGATAGCCTAAAATTAAAAAAAAAACATATTTTAAGGGTCAATAACAAAAAAAAACGCACTACGTTACACCCAAACGTAGCTGCAGTGCTAGCGACCAAGATCGTGCCCCACTTAGCAGCTAGCCGAGCGAGAAGCTAAGGTGGAAGTTGTATTATTCGATTTATAGATATCTGTACAGTTCATAGTAATAATAAGTACAGCTGGGTTATACCCCTGTCAGACATGTTGGACGTATATTGAGTTTTAACTGCGACCCAGAATCCATCAGCTGTAAGCCAGCAAGTGACATCTAAGAGAAAACTATGCTAGATGTTACATTTGGTGCTGCATATTATCTACTTCTAAATTCATATCTTATCTCTGAATCTTGTAATTAATTTTGATGCGGGTTTTTTCCCCCAAGTGTGGTATGTCGGGTAACCTTCTTTCTTGGGTTGACCTGCACTTGTATTGTTACAGTTAACTCTTTTTCTTCCGGGCCCTTTTTCCCACTTCAGGCATTCCGCAAGGAACCATTTCAGGTCCTTGATTGTGAATTATGTTTATTAACAATTTTCCACCGTTCCTTATCTCACACTGCCTTCTGGATACTGATGACCTAAGAATTTTCATTGATTACGTTGATAGCTGTTCTCTATTGCAAAATTATTTGGCTATTTTGGTTAACTGGTGCGCTGCAAATTATCTTACTCTCAATGTTTCGAAGTGTTATCAAATATCTTTGACCTAGAAAACATTTCCCTCCCTGTTCCCTTACTCTGATCTCGGTTTTCCCATCAATGCTATATATAGTTTCAAGTACTTTGGTGTGATTTTCCATTCTAAGTTGAAGTTTGACCATCATTTATTGCATATCACTGCCAGAGTCTATCGTTTTCCTGGTTTCATCATTAGATTCTCAAAACCTTTTGTTAATCTTTTTACAGCTTTGTCTTTATTTTTCTTCATAGTTTGTAGCGTCCTAGAATATTGTTGCCAAATTTGGTATCCTCGCTTTAGGTGTTTGCTTGATGCAGTTGAGTCGGTGCAACGCAGATTCATTCGTTCTCTATTCTTTAAATTTAATATTTCCTATTTTGACTACACGACGATTGACGGCTCTGCATCCTAGCCAGTCCAATAACCCTAACATTGGTCCTCTTCCGTGAACGGTATCTGCATTTAAATATTCATTGAGGATTAATGCTCAGTATTATTTTTGTCTCTGTATTATTCTATCTTGCTCTGAATTTAGTATTTTCTTTCTGAATTAGTTATCTGTTTTCTTAGTTGTAGGCTGTTTTCTTAACCTTTTTAGGATTTTGTGTAGTCGATAATTGGATTAATTTATGTAGGTTATTAAATAAATAAAAGTCTATTAGACAAGTTCCATTTGAAAACTAATCATTCCAATGAATTTCTTTTTGATCTAATGGCTGAGTCGAAAGTTAAAGGGATGGAAGGCTTTGAGGGTTCTATAAGATGTTTAATGAAAACATGTCTTAGTATAAAAATAACTAAAATCGTGCAGGCGTGTCGATCAAATTTAATTTAATTTTCCAACCAAAACTCAATTTAACCTGGCGTACAGTAACATCAATCTAATGTTTGTATGATGGCTGGTCGGGCAAACGCTTATAGCTTATATTGAGCGTTGTTTTAAATGAGCACCAGAGCCACAAGTTTTCCGGAATTTTCATTAAAATTCTATCAGACCTGATTTCACTCTCGATGAATAAAGGCTTTGAATTTCATTCCGGCCGTTAATTCTCGCGAATACAAATTTCGGCTTTAGTGTAAGCTTTTTTCCGAGTAGCTACTATCATATATTTTTTTCTTCAATAATAATTCGTATTTATTAAACTTTCCTCTTTTTATTGATAATCGCTAAAGTATCTATTCTTGGCTTATTCTGTCGTCTTTAGACTAAAAAAGACCTAAACCTTCTACCTGACATTTTTCCCATTTTTGAATTAACATCGGATTCGAAAACTCCATACTCTATTACAACATTCTAAAAAAAATATGAAAAATCTATCTCGTGTGCAAGTATGTTAAAATCGATAATCAAAAATGCCTTATCCATTTATCTGCATGCTGCAGAAAAACACAAATCATTGAATATTTCGAAAGTTACTAAAATGTAGACAGAAGGTTTATGCTAAGCACCGGAGTATTGTAGTTTGTCTTTTTCTCAATGGTTTTTTTTTTGTTATATTTTCAGTTTTGTCTACTCTGTGATGAGGATTTAATAATCTTTTCTTTTATTTTTTGTTTATTTCTTTTTATTTCGGAAGCTGAAATTTCTTACATTGAATATAAACAGTCAATATTACTATTCATCAGAGAGCATATTGTAACTATTCTAGGTAATACAAATTCTAGGTAATACAAATACAAATTCTAGGTAATACAATAGCAATAATACTAAGACAATTCTCAGATTCAATCAAATCAACACTTCCACACTTTGTATGGGCTCAGGCCGCCTCAAATAATCTTAGCATCGATATACATACAGTGCTGTCATTGTACTCCGATCGGAGTATTTGTACTCCGTTTTTAGATACCGTACTACTGTACTCCCTTCAATTGCAAAGTACTCCTTTTTCATTGGGAACACTTTTCACACTCATACTGTTTTCAAATACCAAATTTCAAATATTGTCGGTTAGTACATGTCGTAGAAACATAATTTCGACTATTTCTAAGAATAAGACTAGGAGAATTTAGTTTTTTCGCGTAGAGTCCTCCTGCGTGAAATGCTCTTAAGGGGTTATATACAGTTAGAAGGCCGGAAAAAGACGTTTTATTATTAATTTTTTGTGAAAAGGTATTTTACTTTACAAAAACAAAAAGTATACATGCATTTAGTGCCAACATCTAAGTTTATAGTGGCACTAATAATTTGTTAAAATATTGATCTGGTGCGCTCCTCCAGACGATCTCTTGAAGGTCTTCCAAAAAAAGGTGTTCGGCGGTGACCACGATTTCTCCGGTATAATTCATCTCAAGTCAAAAAACCAAACAAATTCTTTTAGTAGATAGACAAAACTAGGTATTGAACGAAGGAATAATCGAAATTTAGTTTTTTGACAAAATGGCAGCCTCGTAAAAAAAAAATCGAATTTTTTTACCAAAATTGCCATTTAAAATTGTTTAAAAAAAACAGAAATAATTATCCGAAATCTTATTCCTTCGTTTAATACCTGAGAAATATATCCGAAAAAGTTGTGTTAAAATTTCAAACTGTTTGGTTGAGTCGTTTTTTAGAAATCGTGGTCACCGACTTGGAAACATAGTTTTGAGAAAAACGCGTTTAAAGTTTCGGAAGAAATTAACACATAGATCTTTTTTTTTAGTTACATGGAGTCATCTGTTTTAGGGCCATAAGATGTACCTTTTGTAGCCTCACCAGCTTTTGCTACCTCGATTTGATGCTGTCTACGAGCCATTCTTCCCTCTCGCTTACTCCCATGCGCTCTGGTCTGTACTCCGCCTACTTTCTAACAGTCCGAAATGTGATTGCAAATATGCGTCTAACTCGGTAAAAACTTGTCGGATCGATTTGAAATTTTCAGGAAATATTATCAGTTTAATATACATTCTGAAAATGCAATAAATAAAAAATCGATTTTAACTGTATATAACCCCTTAATTTGCATTATAAATTCTCTGGAAATCGACCGACGCCGGTGCGATAGAATTGCTTGTTGGTTTCCTCTGCCACCGTCCGTCGTATCAGGTTGAGGTAGAGGGCTTTGGTGTAGAAGTAGTGAAGTGTTTTCAATCTTTCTTTAATTTGTGCGATACCATAGATTTTTTGCTTCATCGCGTAAACTATTTTTCCTGAATTATTTTAGAAATTTCTATGAAGAATATTTCAACTGCCTGTTTGAAGTGAATGATGAACTCAATGGTAAGTTGAGAAGAATATTGGGCACAAACTTACAATGAAATGTTCGAATTTTCAGTTAGACGTCTTCTTTTTTTTCACAGGCAGCAATTTGCCTATATATGTAGCTCCCGCCTCCAATTTCATCTCCGCACTTTTTAAGTATATTAACGGTAATTTGAAAAGATTATTATCAGAGTCTTGAGATAAAATGCTTTGAATTTTAGTTTTATGACACAAGTCATATTTTCCATCACCAAACACGCTGGTAATTATATTTTCTTGGACCAGCAAACAAAGCAATGAAACGGTTGGTTTATCAGATAAATTTAAGATAGATTTAGATCAAAGTTTAGTTTGACAGTTATTTGGTTAAATTGGATAAGAATAGAACTCAAGGGCTCACACCTGCGAAAAATATGAAAGGCAGTGCGATTAATGATACGTGGGTTAGCAAAGACTTGGATACTGATCACTTGTTATGGACCATAGCCATTCACTCTCCTATCAATAAGCCCTAGTTGACCATTTAACCCCACACTTACCTTTTTATCCGATGACCACAATATTCTCAGAATCCAATCTTGCACTTCAGCAAATATCTTAATTAACCCGCTTTATAAACATTAGTTAATTCCAAGAAAACCACTTTAATTGAAATGCCAAATTTAATAACTTTCCAGAATCATAAATTATGCCGAGTATGGGAAACAATTCGTCTAAACAAAGCAATATCCCATATGAGAGATTATACTTTAGCGACATTTGTAAATCCGACAAACACAATTCGACAAATTGTGTTTATAATAAAAATCGCAACGGACCATCAATTCTGCGCGCAAATAATGCGAAGTGGATAAATTCGTGAACAACTAATAAACAAATCTAAGTCGAATCATATTCTTGAAATCAATAGATTAGCGAACTAATAAACAAATCCAAGTCGAATCATATTCTTGAAACCAATAGATTAGCGAATTTATAAACAAATCCAATGCGAATCATATTCTTGAAATTTGATACTTTAATAAACAAAGGAAAAATGGAATTTGCGTGCGATATTGTGAAATTATATCATTGTAAACAAATAGACCCTATAAAAGGGCTTTGAAATCATTGTATCGAGTCACTCTTTAGTCAGTCTTAAATCGAGTTAAGTGAATTTGTAAATGTGCAAGTAAAACTGTGTAAAGTTTAAGAAAAAAAGTTGTGATTTGTATTTCTTTTTACGAGCCCATAACACACTCTAGCTCAGGATCCAATTGCAAAACCACACAAATTCACATTGAAAATCAAAGACGATATCAAAAGTTTCGGAAAATTTCGCTAGCACAGTTTGATTGGCTTCGAGCAAAGGTTATACCTTCAATGTACTTCAAAAGGTATATATGAAAAAAATCTTTTTGTTAACATTTCCAAAAACTATTATGGAAAAATGTATCACAGTTATTGTGAAATAAAAAAGTAAATCGCACAAAAATCGAGTCAGCCTTAGAAATCAATCAGAAATTCACAGTCAAGCAGCAATTGAATCATTCACTAAAACATCCAATAATATTAAAATGACTGAGCTTAGAATAGTTAAGTTTTTTTAGAACACAATTTACGATTCACGTTAGTATTACCATTGATTTTGTTGATTAATACAACTGCCCAAGATTCTGAAATTGTAAAATTGTTGAAGTGTGGGAAAACGAAGTTTACTAATGCCACTAATACATTTTAAAGCATGAACCACGTGAGCAAATAGCCAAAGCTTTGAGAAAAATATATCGCTTATCATTGACAAAACGACATATATAAGTACAATGAAATGTTTGGCCTTAGTTGTTCGATATTTTGACTTTAAGTGGCGAGAAGTCCACGATAGATTTTTAGAAACTCTCTTTGTTTTTGTATCGTCTTTATTAATTCGTTAAACTCTGTATGTTTCTGTATCGCCTTTATTAATTCGTATAAATTCGTTAAACTCTGAACTTTAGAACTCTGTACAACTAAAAATGCTTGACTGTGGATATATTTCAATTATAACTATAGTGTGAAAATTTCCAATAAACGGAATCTTAGCTTGGAATGTCACGTACGTTCAGTAATAATTTTCCATGATGAACGCCATCTATGGACTAACACATTCGAATTTTGTCGCAAATTATTCTAAACCTATTATTACTAAACATATAATTTTAACTGTTACTTGTTCTCTGCATTTCGCTTGACGCACGTAGGATCGCCGACACTCTCAATGAGATGCAAAGTCAATGTATTACAATTTGCCAAAGTATTTAAACGATTTGAATATTTTTTTGAAAAATTTAGTAAGATTTGCTTTAGACGAAGCTTCGATTATAATGGGTACTAAGCAAGGTGTCAAATCCTTCCTTAAATTAGATTTTCCAAATTTGTATGCTATAGCCTGCACCCGCAAAAAACCTGCCCTAGCACATTGAAGTCCTGGCTCGCAATATTTATATTTCCCGCAATATATATATATATATATATATATATATATATATATATATATATATATATATATATATATATATATATATATATATATATAAATATATATATAGTGTATATATATGTATATATAGTATGATCAAAGCTATTGTACTCCCTTTCAATGTAAAGTACTACCTTTAGATTAGGAAATGTACTCCTCTGAAAATTCTCAAAACGACAGCACTGTATACATATAGTCATTGGAGCTTCATGTATACCGTTTCACCCGTAATGATCGCATTCCAATAGAGTAAGTGATGCGTGGTCACGTGCCCATATCACCTGTGCTCTGCAGAATAACGGCAAAGCATATTTTGATTTGCATTCATTCATGTCTTACATGATGTGCCTCTTATGGGCCATTTACATTGGCGTCCATGCGTCCACGCGTCCATGCGATCTAGCGTGTTTTGCTTACACGAGTCAATTTGATTTTGTTTATATAGGCGGGTCTAAAGCGAAGGAGGTGGAGTATGCTGATTCATGTACAATACATTTTAAAATGATTTCTTTCGCTCAGTGGCATGTGTGGATGATTCGTTGGTGATCATTTAAATATATGTTTTGTGGATGATTATTTTCTTATATAATGATGTGGATAATATATATTTTGCATCCTTACGTGCATGACTATTACGAAAACAAATTGAATGCATCTGAATATCTAGACACAAACATATATATGTAGGTATATATACTCATATGGATAAATACATACACTCAGAAAAAAATCGTTGTATAAATAAAAAAAATAGATATGAATCAAATATTTTCAAATATGATTTGGCGTCATATACGTTTCCTTTTAATTCAAATAATCTGCCTTCATTTCAATAACGCTGTATCAAAGTGGTCTTGTTTAGCACAAAATGTTTCGTTTTACATTCAATGATGAAAATTATGATTTGAAAATAACATTTGTATAATAAAGTGGAATCATTTTTATTGAATGTGGCGGCTTATTTAATTCAAATAAGATTCGTTCTTTATTTAAAAGTGTTTCAATTTTTGATTTAAATTTGTTTCTGTTAAATTTTAAGTGGTGAAATTTTTCTGAGTGTACAACTTTCTGTTACCAATATATTTGTACGGAGCAAAAAAACATCATCATAAGCGTGTAAAATCCATCCACTTATCGCCTTAGCCCCGCCTTCAAAAAACTGGATTTGAGTTGACTTGACTCGTGTAATCTAAAAACGCTTGGACGCGCGGACGCATGGACGCTTGTCTAAATGGCCCATTAGATTTGTGTGCATTTTCTTTGACTTTGGCTTAGAGTTATAAGTATGTTGAGTGGTAGTCAATACCACCACCACGTCTTTGATTATGGAGTACTTTGACGTTGCGGTTATTGTGATACGATTTGTTGTGACAGAGAAAATCAATAAGTGGAAATAATAAGTTTTAGCAAATAGGATTACATTTTTAGTGTCTTCGTTTTGAAAAAAAACAACAACATATTTGTACCTTCTTTCCACCCTCACCATAACTTAATCAAAAATGTACGGCTTTTCTGGAATTCATCTGTACACTGAAAGTGAAGAGCGCTAAGTGCATTTCTGCCAAATTCTAAGTTTTAGTATAGGTCTATATAAATTTTATGGTGTTAATGTTGGGTAGAATGATTTTTCTATATTGATTACTAAAGATATTAGTCAAGCTGTTTGTTGGTTAGGTTAATCACACTAAATCAAGGGCAACTTGATTGCTTTCTAGAGCCTTAATAGCTGAAGAAAAATCGCAAGATAACTACCCACAGGAAACCTCAGCAAAGTTAACAGCCATCTTCAGTTATCAAATATGTTCTTTAACACCAACGCACGCGCAAAAGAATTTAAGCCCTGTACATAATCCCTTTGCAATACACCATTCACCAATCATCATTTTCAAATTGAATATATTTTCAATTTTTTTTTTTTTTGCTTAGAACACCATTTGCAATAATTTTCAACAAAGCCGGCTAAGATGAACTAAGTGGTCTTATCGTGAGGTCGGATTTGTCTAGAACCTGATATTAATAAGGCTGAATGAAATTTTCATCTGATTCGTTTTGGGTGTTTTGATCGATGCGTGGCTGTATCTTTCGTAAATATTTCCAAAAAATGTCCATCAACAGAGATACGTCACCTTAAAAACTTAAAATGAAACCTAAACGTTATCAAGCAATCTTATATTCTTACCAGCATCGTGATTTCCATCCGTTTCTTTTTCAATTTTGTTTGTTATATCAGGATTGTTTTGTGGTCTGCTATTGGAATAGTCCTCAGGTAGTGGATAGGGGCAGTATAACGGCTTCGAATAACGATTAAGTTAGGCGCGGAGTGCGGTTTAGCTGTGTGGTCGCTGTGACATATCAAAACTGACAGATCTGACTTTAGAAGTTAACTACGGCTAAATGTATAAATGAGTGATCATGTGAATATGCAGCCACCAAGAAAACCCAGCCATTCTACTTCTGTTGTTAAAGTAAACATCCTTTCTTTCTCAAAATTTTCCTCCCCTGGATTACACAAAATTTTATCGAATCCCATATCCATGACACCCAAAACTAACTCTACCTCCACCATTTAACTATAACGGCACGAACTGACATACTTTACACGGATAAAGATTTGACCATATTATTTTGAATTAGCGCGTTGGGATGGCTACTGTGGTTTTTCGTACATAGTACCACCGAAGTGTAAATCCATCCGAGTGTAAACGGCTCCAGGCTAATATGATGCCGCTTCCGTTCCGTTGAAACCATGGCATATCTCAGAGTACGTTTGAAGCTTACGCTTTTGAGCTGCGCTACTGATTAGCGCTGATCTAACTTAAACGGCCCACAGACACGGAGATCTGGTCGTCGACTTGGTTGCAGATATGCAATATCTGGGACCAAATTCACTGTCTGTGGGCTAGTCTCAGATCTAGTTTGTTCGCAAATATCGCAAGTCTCCAACCAAGTCGGCAACCAGATCTCCGTGTCTGTGGGCCGTTTTAGTATATGTTCCCATAAGGCATTTGCTTGCATATATAATCACGGGATCATTAAAGCGACTGGATATCTGGGCTTGGATAGCGCCTCTAACAAAAAGTGATTATAAATACAGTTGCTAACTAAAAACTGTAATTGAAGTCATTGGTTAAGGACGTAACCTCCTTCGTCGGAAGATCAAAGGTACAATCGATGCCATCTGTTGGCAAGAGTTCCTTGAGAAGAGAATTGAGGGTGTTCGAATTGTTTGACACCCAAAGCTCTATAGTAGTGAAGAGTGAGAACAATACCAAAATAGCCGGTGAGGAAACTCCACTCATTCAAAAGAATATACGTAATCACTGCCTTGTAGTAGGCACTTCTGTAGGGGTTATAATTCGTACTTTTCCAAAGAGAAGTTGCATTACTAAGGAAAGAACTCAATAAAAGGATATCAGACAGGAGCTCATGTTCGTCGAATACGGAAGATGGCGGAAGTGGGGTCTTACTGAAAATCACAGAGTGTGATGATCACATGCGGCTTCGTGACTCGATTTGAACAGCTGTGGAATGCCACAGGGCTGTGAAATTAATGACACCGAGAGTCAAAATTGAAGTTATGGACCTCGATTGCCTCACATCTGATGGGGAGGTGATAGCACCAATTAAGCGTGACTTGGCGGAGGAAGGAAATAGCGAAGTTAAGACCGCTTGGTTCCCTCCAAACTCAAGGAAACAGAGACGGGCGGTGGTAGAGCTGGATGAAGCACCAGCTCTGAAAGTCCTTGCAATCGGTAGAGTAAGAGTGGGTATGCTATATGCCCGAGTGATAGGGTGAATAGAGGTGGTACGTTGCTACCGGTGTTTGGGCTACGGCCACACAAGGAGTAGCTGCAAAGGCCCAGACCGTAGTGGCAGCTGCTGGAAATGTGGTCAATCCGGCCACCATGCGATGCTCTGCCGAAACCAAGTGCTTGCTTTGCACCGAGAAGTATGGCGTAGATGGCGCGAAGAACTTAGTTTTCGGACGGCACGGGGTACACGACGATCTAGAGAGCTGAAGCTTTCAGCGCAAGTATCCGTGGTGGCGGCTGTAGTAAGGATCACATATGGGTGAAATATGGAGAGATAACTTTCGTGAGCTGTTATTTTTCGCCGAATGAGTCAATTCGGATATAAGCTCAGTTCATTGGAGGACACTCCCCGTAGCATCGACGGCCATATCATAGTCGGGGGTGACTCAACACTAGGGCTTTGAAGTGGGGTATGTCCACTGAAAATTCTCGAGGGCGGCGTATAGTAGTCATGGCGTCAAGGTTGACCCTGTTGGTGCTAAGCACTTGCTCTACGCCAACATATCGATGGCCCAGAGTTAGGGAATCCATTCTCGATGTTACCATGTCATCGGAAGGATTGGCGGCCTTCGTGAGCGATTGGACGGTGATGGCGGACTACACAGGCAGTGACCATAAACACATCAGATTCTATATCGGTTGGATCAGTCACAGGCGACACCGCTTATTCTGGAGAACGCTTGGTTGAAATGCAGCCAGGCTAAACAGAAGTGAGATGGTAACATCAATAATCCTGAGCCTGGAGGAAGAATCTCCACCCATAAAGGCCCCAGTGACTCGTGAAGCAGTCGAAGCTACTGTCTCTAGCGCTATGGGTATGAATTCCAGAGCATGCGATGCTTCAGTGCCCGGGAAGGAGGTAGGTTTACTGGTGGAACGATGAACTTGATGAACTGCAACGCATCGATTTGGCGTGCACGCGCAGGGCACAGCAGGCCAGAAATAGACCCCAGGCTGATGTGCTTTCTGTATCCCACACGGCAGCAAAAAAGGAGTAGGTCAAAGCCATCAACACGAGCAAGTGCTACAAATAGCAGGCTTTTTGCGAGGAGGTCAATTTAGACCCGTGCGATGAGGGATACAAATTTATTAACCCGCAGACTTCGTTACATACGGTCTAGCGCTTTCAGCGATGTTGCAACCCTGGAACGCATCGTCGGCTCGCTATTACCCGGTGCACCCGCTAAGAACGGATGGTAGCATAATCGTTAGCTGAGAGGACGTTCCTCTCTTTACGAAGGAGGAGCTGATCGCTGCGGTGTCTGGAATGAAAAACAGGAAGGCCCCAGGCTCTGATGGAGTGAGTGCCAGTCTTAGCACTTAAAGTTGTAGTGGAGAGACAACCGCGGCTACTACTGGATTTATATAATACCTGTTTAGTGACGGGGGCCTTACCATCGGGATGGAAAGTTGCTCGATTGGCGCTCATCGAGAAAGGAAAAGGAGATTCGGACAATCTGTCCGCGTACCGTCTGCATTGCATGCTAGATACGGCGGGGAAGCTCCTCGAGTTGTTGCTGAAGCCATGGGTGCTGTCTGCAATTAGATGAGTTGGTGATCTGTCTGACAGACAGCTTAGCTCGCTAACGCGTTAGTCCGAAGCAGCGTTCTACTGCCTGCGGGTTCGAATCCCGCCGTGCTGTATTTGTTCGTCTTGTGTTGTCTTCACAGTCAGCGACTGGGCATAATACCAGCGCTCCATTAATTAAGTGCCACATTAAAAGCTTTAGTAGCGACTAGGCATAACACTAGTGCTTTAGAAAATAAGAAATAAATGTGGCAATTAAAAGAATAATGGAACAATTGACATCGGCTTCTCCCATATGTGTCTCCCTACTGCCATCGCTTAGCATTCGCTTCAAAGGGCAATCCCCTGAGCTTTGGCACTATCATAGAAAAACAAAAATCAATGAAATTAGACTCAACAACGAAATTAAAGAAACTTCGGATCAGTTCGAATCACAAGGATTTAAAATTCAATCTAAATTTGAAAAAAGCGAAAGTATCGCATCGAATCAATCATCGAATATGGAAGCGCTTGCAGGACTAACCACAACTAAAAGTCGAAATCAGTGATAGGTACTCCCAATTATTATTCCTCTTCAATGCTGTGTTTGACGAAAACCGTTATCACAAGTTTTTGTATGAAGTTGCAGATTACGGTTTTTACGATTTCGTATACGTGTCTTGTTAATGTTTTAACGTCTAGAACCAAACGATAGTAAAAGTATAAAATCCGAATACCCTTCGAAGGATACGGCGCGCAAGTAAGACTTGTGAAAAAATCATAGTCCATGCATTTATAATTGATACGATCGAAACTTTAGTTGAGGGTTTTTTTTAATGACATGCACCTAGAACGACCCGTATCTTTGCAGGTTGTAAACGAAATTTCAATTTGTCGTAAAATGTATGTCCATAATAAATTCTCAATGAAGGTGCTTGAACATTTACATATTTTCATACATGTTTAACAGCATCTGTTAGACCGTTTGGTGGTCGTTCTTGAAATAAAAGGTAGTTTAATGATGTTTCCAAATTATCTAGGGAAATTATAGATCGATTCGAACACTTTAATATTCAAACAAAACACATTTCGAAACGAGGCATATTGAACAATTTGAGATTACAAAACAATTTACAAAAATGTTCTGTTAAATTACATCACCCCCTGCATCAAAATTTAAATTTTATCGTAGACAAGTGAATGCTTCCCGTTATTGCGTGGACAGCCCAAATATTTGATTATATCATTCGAACTTGAAATTCAATCGGCTCAACCTGCTCCAAGTTGCTTCCTGGCAAACACAAACATTAGAGAAGAGAAAAGTCATATCGAGACAAAACAGCAAACTCAATAGAACTTGCCATACCACCACCACCACCACCATCACTATCTAGCCGTTCCTTATCGCTCCCTCATGAAAATTCAATTGAATGACACACGACACGATTCAGTCTCGAGTCGTAGTTTTCACTCCCATTTCTTTCTCTCGGAAAATATCAGTTCGTAAACGATTGTTTACATCCATTTGGCTAGCATTTCTAAAATCCTGAGCTTACAGTCAACCATACAGCCGGCAAGAACGTCAACGGAGAACGGATGGGGAGGAATGAAAATCCGCAAACACTAGCGTTCAATCCGAAAATCGATGGGTGGTGTCTCGACAATGTCTTCCGTAATTTCTCCCTTCGACTAAGTAAATTAGGGCAAACTCTAAAATCGTCCGGAGACTTTTGTGCCTTGTACGGTACCTACCTGTTGTCGGGCTGTCGAGTGGGAGTCGAACACTCGCACCGTCCCATCAGGCGAAAGAAAAGTGAAACAGCATGGCAAATGAAAATCTCACGTGCGGTTTCGTCCCTCGTTGTTTGCCCCACACTGCTGCTGCTGCTGCACTCCACTCGTCGCAGTCATCGAGAATACGAAATTTGTGATATTTGTTGCTTGAGCCGTTCCGCAAATGGATTCCTGCTCTGATGATGGCTCAGGCTGAGACCGAGTTCGAGTCAATAGCACCGACCCGAGGAAAATGTGTGCTTTTCTGCTTATTTTCTTTTCCTGCGAGTTGAGCAGTCAGAAGACCCGACCTATACCCCGTTCGGCCTTTCGTCATGTTTAACATTGGATGAGCTTCTTTTACCTTTCCCTGACACGAACTACGAACTCTGCGTTAGGCTTTTCGCATAAATCGTGATGATACACCGACTCGAAATGAAAAGCGAACACTGCCGGAACGGACTCGTAAATAAATGTGATTTAGCTGCAAATTAGGGATTCCTGGCAGGAAGTCGTGATTTGGCAGTGGATTTTATTTGTTTATTGTGCTTTTTCGGGGCTTTTATTGATTTCTCGACATATTTAATCAATTTTAGTGGAATTCTTTCAATAGTAGGTGACACTACCCTGCGTCCCATGCCCGGCTCGACCTACTGTATCCTATCAACTGATACTAACCTATGTACATGCAAAAGATACATTTTATGGTTCGCACATGACAACGAAGAATTGAGAAATTTATTTCACTTTAGCGACAAATTTGGACCATTTGCTCAGCATGGACATGGGTCGTACGACACTGTCGCACGAAACACTTCGACTACATTACGAATACATAACTGCGGCCCTCGAAAAGGCCGCGTGCATTAAAAACCCAGAAAAAAGAAAAAGCCAGCAAACGGGAAAAGCCGTAAAGGACACCTGCAACGTTTCTCTCAACAAGATTCCGTGCGGAGACATTTCATATGTTTATGGCCGCTCTTAGGTTGTTTTAAGGAGCCATTCGGTGCGTTTACTATTGTGCCGCGAAACCACACCGAGTGCTTAGTAGATGAAATGGAAACGGAAACGTAAACGAACGTGGTGCTGTGGCGGCATTGCGTGGCTGCGGCGACCAATATTGTAAACGGTAATAAGTTCATAGCGGAGATGAATAACAAACACAGTCATTCACTCGGACGAAGGAGCCGCGGAAATGGCATCCGCCGCGATGGAGACGAGCCGAAAATCTCGAGGAAGACACGCCTGGGAATCGACATGTGCTATGAAAGTACGCGAGACGAACGTAAACAATGGTGGTTTATTTACATGATCACACGATTTTCATGCGTGGAAATCTGGAAAGTGTCGTTCCGAGCGTTTTTCCCTCGTTATAGTATCTAGTTACGAATCTCAACGAGGAACACGCTACTTGCTGGGAGAAACACGCTGATTTCAATCTAGTTTCGCTGCATGTGATTCATTTATGATTATTTATGTTTTTATGTCCTTTTCCGAGATTTGTAATTTCAAATTGATTCCAATGAAATGTGACTGATTATAATTGAATTATATATAGTTCTTGATAAGAGGCATGGGCCGTGAAGATATTTGGGTATATTTGGATCAGCGAATGACATTTTGGGTATGTGGAAATAATAAATAGCGTGAAAGATCACAAATGCTGCACTATATTAGATAAGACTACGCGTTATGCGGACTTTTTTTCAGTGCACTAATGCAGGTCATCAAACCGTGCTGCCAAATAAGTGAATTTTAAACTTCAGAAATCGTCATGAAACTCGAAGGATCAAATTTGCAGAGAAAATCTATCTAGTCAGATTCAATAAATAAATATGAGAGTAAAAACTTAAACAGATTCACGAAATCAGATTATATCTTATCTTTCTGTGTGAAATATCCTATATTTCTGTGCATAGAAATATTTAAAAAAAACTGGTATTGGAAATGAAGACTGATAATGTTTATTGCTTGTTTATGATAAAAGATTGGAGATTTTGAACCGTATGTGGGCGCTGAGTGCCTAAAAGTAGGCAAGGATTTTTTCAAATTATGATTTGTCAGAATTTCTGACAAAGGCTACAGAAAAATTTTCGATTTAAAAAAAATGCACAATTAATAATTTTATCTTTTTGTCCACCCTGTCAAATTCAAACTTTCAAAATGCCGCGTTGCACAAGAACGGTAATCCATCACCAAATTACCTCTATTTTGAGCACTCGAAACATACATACAATGTTCAAGAGAACTTAGAGCCGTTTCACACGAGACACTCGGTGTCCGGCCACTGAATCCTCAGCCACTGTTTTTGTATAGAATTGTGGCCCGGACACTGTGGCTCTGTGTGTACGCTCTCATTTATTTCTATGCACCGGTAGTGGCTAGAGACACAGTGGCCGGACACCGAGTGTCTCGTGTGAAACGGGCCTTACGATCGGATTATCAGATCAGGTTGCATGAGACATAATAAGGAGCAGGACTGAAAGAAGTAGTTTTGAAATATGGGTAACTTTGTGGTATTGGACCCATTTTAAAAAATCACAAAGAAAAAACTCTACTCCTATAATTTTCCGTCCATTCTAAGTTAGATACAAAAGCTTAGCAACTGCTAAATGTCAAACGCAAGTTATTGTGGCTCAAGGAAATGAATTGGGATCTAACTGTATATCGTCTTCAGATCTGATTTCCTAATAAAGTGACAACACAGCTACAGCTACTTCTGAAGGCAATTTTAACATTCTAAGAACTGATTCAGATCCAGTTATAACATTCCGAACGCTGCAAGCTCAAAATATAAAATCAGATTGACTGAATGAATGTGTTCAAGTTAATTTGACATTGCTGAAACTAGCTACTCCTTATGCAAATCTTGACAATGTCCAATAAATCAAAACAACCATGTAAAATATCTCAGAAAATATCACTTGGAAACTAGCAGCTAAAGCTAAAAGTCAACAGTTGAAGCTCCAATTCATAAATTTCAAATGGATCGCCCATCAAACATAAACATCATAGAGAGGAACCAATCAAGAATTCTAAGAATTATTAGCGTTGTCGTACTTCGGATGTATCCAGAAAAACTTACGGATCTACAGTGCGAAATATATGGTGACCATTACTTGTAACTTATTGTAAATGCTAAGTCGTAGAATTCAAAATTTCAATCATTTTATTTCAAGCAAAATTGTTTACAAAACAATATTCAAATAACTACCTCGAAAACAACAGTTGAAGACAAAAAGACTCGTCAACATTCTTTTTCTTGCAAACATAATTGTTTTCAAAGAAATTCTAACAATTTTGCAGGATAATCACACAAATGCATGATAACCACATATAATATGGTTTTGTTATTATTTGTTATATCTGAAATAAAATATGTTCGCATAATATCAAGACCAATCGTTTTTTTCGTAGTCTCACTAATTGAAAAACAGTGGTGTTCCAAATCGACTCTTCTTCATGGGACAAGTTTGGGACAACGATCGAGGACAACACATATTCGGTACATATATTTGTCCAGTCAGTATGCTTTTCATGGCTATGCAAACTCACTTATTCTTGTTGTCAAGGAATCCAGCAGTCTCATGGTTGGGCTCTGAATAGACGACCTTCTTGTGCCTGGCCACACCAGAGGACATCCATCTATCTTTGTGAGTATCAACTGCCCACTTCCGAAAAATGATATGTGCAGATGCGGTCGGCACACTTAAAGCAGCTTCAGAGCCTTGCAGCGAAAGCATTGAACATTGCTTCGCTATAGCACCAAGAATTTCATTTCCCTCAGCACCGCGGAGCAGATGCAACTCATTAAAGCTGGCAACAGAGTGCCCTGGATTTCTGGGCAATTTTCGAAGTAGTTAATGGTCTACGTAGAGGCAGTAGCGCAGCTTGATTGTCGCTTGAAATAGCGAGATACATGAATGTAGATAGACACCAAATCCAGATCTAACATTTGTCTTCGAGCCGTTTGTGACGAAGATCTCGGAGTATCCTCCGTACAGACATCTGGCTGCTTCCAGTCACTTTTGCTCAAGGAGATTACTTCGTATCTTCTCCAGAAGTCCAAAGGCATCGCGAGAATCAGAGAACCTAACCATAGGCCAAGCTCATCGTCACATTTCGCATATAAATATCGAGTGAAGGCAGATTGAGAAGCGCATTACGGGTCGCAAGTGGAGTAGTCACTAATGAGCCTCATACATGACCTGAATAATAGTCCACCAAATCACGGATGCGTACGATATAATTGGCTTTACGATTTTCACGTAGATCCAAATACCCCACGAGGCTTCAGTCCCCACGTGGGGGTGAAAGTTCTTCTGCACTATCCAAAAGCATTTAATGCTCGACTAAGCTTCACTTCCACATGTTTCTTCCATAGAACTTTTTTGTCTACAATTAGTTGAAAGTATGTGATTTCATCTTTTGCTGATTTTTAGGGTGGGCGCGATATATCGGCATTAGCTTTCACGTGAAGCCATTTTTTTGCAGTTCTTTTAGAAAGAAGATGACTAGCATACTTCATAAGCAATAGGTTACCGATTTCAGCTAGTTATCCATTATCCATTAGGTTACCCACTAGCAGTTAACTTCAGCTTCTGATAACAACAATCTCTACGTCAGCCTGAGACATATCCACCTCTTTCGCAACTTCACCTAGCTCCTAAAGGGCGCGCAGTCAAAATACCCCCATCGCATACTCACCATTAGAAATCGCTCCATCAGTTCTGGAAACCAGAGAATGAAGGGCCGACTCGTATGATTTTCCTCGCTTATACACATGTTGTTTATCATTTACGGGGCTAGACTTAAGTGGCCTGGTGCATATGTGCCGTATGGTAAGTCTCTCCAGACATTTCAGCACAAACGATGTTAGACTGATCAACCTAAAGTTTCTTGGATTTGAATAGTCATCTCTCCTAGGTTTTGATATGAGGACAACTTTAACATGTCACTAAAGTCTCAGAACGTACTTCTGGGCTAGGCATGTTCAAAAAATTTCCTTTACCTCCACGTGGTCAATTCCTCCCTCAGCAAAGTTGGATAGGTCCCAGGTCCAGCAATTTGATGTTTTCAAAGGACATGATTGCATCCCTGACCTTTTCACTAAGTGACTACAGATGTAGCTATGCTCCAGCATTTTCTACTGCTGCAAAGAGGGAAAGGTTTTATCGGAGGCACAGATGTCCTATGGGTTTGAATCATCTGACCTCTCGAAAAGTGATTACCAAGTGAAGTCTGTAGAGACTTTACTTTGTACTTGATAAAATCATCATCCGGGCGTTTTAGAGAGTCCAGCTTAGCTGATTGGTTCTTCTTTAGGACTTTGCACAATGTCGATATCTCTCGTGTACCTTTCAATCCCTCACAGAATGATCTGAATGATTCTGGTATTTTTCCTGACCCTCTGCAGCTCCCTGTTTTGCTGCATTTGCTCTTGCTGATCGAGTAGGCTTTTCGTAGCTATCTAATATGACACCAATCAGAGTGCTCAACCGAGATTTTGTTGGCTTCAGCGTCTTTACCCTAGCACTAGGACACGCTTTATCTACTATCTTGGGTTCCTTCTCTTCACCACAAGGTTTGGATCCGTAGACAGAGCACCAAATAGCGAATACCAGAGAGTGAGACCTCACCCGATTCCTGTTATCCAGTTGATCTTACTATTCAAGATGAATATATTGATTGCATTAATAACCGCACTTCTATTTGCGGTGAATAAGGAAGGAGAGACCCCAGTGTTTAGATTCATTAGCACTGCTGAGGTTATAAAATCAAAGAGTCTGTCTCCTCTGGCATTTCATTTGTTGCTGCCCTAACTGCCCCAATGCTGGAGTATGGAAGAGTAGAACCTGCTAATTTTTTAAATACGGAGCAGGTACTCCTAGTCCAATAGTAGGAGTTAGAATCAATAGAGTGGGTCGAGAACTCAGCCACCATGCTTAATAAAAGGCTAATTGTTGTAGCTATAATAATTGTGTTCAGGGCTTCATATGTTTGTAATGCGCTCTGAAACTTTATTCAGTCGCTTTCTTTGTGTCCAAATCAAATAATTATCTTGAAGCTACTTAGGTGCATCGGGTCCGTAAATGAATGAAAAAAAAACTGTACGTGTTACTGTAATTAGTTGATTATTTTCGCATTTATGACTACAACGTACTTCGTATACACCTATTTTTACCAATGTTAATCGAGTGGGCAGAGTACTGGCTTTTGTTATCACAAATAAAGTGTCTGTCGGTAGAACTACGCGAACTTTTCACTCTATGCCTTGAAACAATCCGCTTCGTAGAGAAAGTATTCTAAATTATACGCAATAGCTAAAATTTACATTGTGGTGATCTTGTCCTGGACTCGTTATTAATTTATTGAAAAGAAAATTCAGTGTGTTTTGACGAAGAACCGTAGACCCTCTCTTGTAAGGGTAAAAATTGATCTTCAAGTGCGATTAGCATAGCTCACATAAGACAAAAAGGAGAATAAGCTTACAACAGTGAGTACCGCCCTTGTTTCTTAACAGCGTCCATACAGCTTTCACACATTCATGAAACAATATCTTAAGGTTATTGATTTGTGATCATGGTTCCCTTCTTGTCCATAAATCAGCATTGACAACGTATATCGTCTCTAAAGCGCTTATCAAAGCGGAGAATAATTGATACGGGAAACTCGATCGTTTTGCGGAATAAGCCTCCGAGAAAATCAAATTGAATTGTTTTTGCGGGATGATTAAAATTGAAAATTTTATTTCACAAAGTGGTTTCGAAAGCATGCACTTATTCTCATCAGACACCAGTACACAGTGCATACTTGACTGGTGTGACCAGTTGCAGTCAATTTAAATATCTTAAGTTTTAAAAAAACAATTAAAAAAACAATTCAATTTAAATATCTTAAGTTTAAACAACGTAAAAGCAATTCAATTTAAATATCTTAAGTTTTATAACACACTTCGATTTACAAACATATTAATGCTAAAGCTGTATATATTCCCCGGGGGCAGCCAAACAAGGGTTAACAAGGTACCGTACAAGTTTAACGATAATGGATTCATATGGCACTTATCTCATACATCGATAACGTCGAAACGAAACAGGTTTCGCTTTTGATTGAACGCTCAGCCCGTCGTAAACGAAATGCACTGCTACTGGTATTCGCGGCATTATCAAACTAACATGCATTGCACCTATAAGCACCGAAGCACTCGTATGTACACAAATGCACACGTTCAATGGCAAGTTTAGAGCCATTTCGAAGGCAATCATATTTCATTATGATTTGAATTTCCATTGAACTCCCTCCCACCCAAGCACTCACTGCATTCTGCTTAACCTGTGGCTCATATATCGAAGTGCATATTACAAACGATAATATCTAGCATCTTAGCGAATCGAGTGCTGAAAGGCCGATTCGAAAGCTTCCGAGATTTATGTGTCGGAAGTGAATTGTTTTTCGCTCTGGTTTTTGCAAACACTGGATTCGATACTTTGCAGTCTCTAATTTGTCCGAACTGTTGGCGGAAAAAGAAGAAATCGGAAATTTTGCACTCAACTAGGTCTGCGCTGATGCAGTAATGTTTCGGTTCGAATTCGAGACACGTAAATACACGTCCAATTTATCGATGCTTTCACTCGACAACCGTATCAAGTCAGAGAGCTCGAGCTGTAAAATGGCATTGCGAATATTTTCCCGAATTGGGTCCTCATCTTCGGAGTCTACTCTCAAGAAGTTGGTAGTGTAGGACAACATTTGAGCTCGGTTGGTTTTAGTTGAATGGATTATCGGGCGAGGGTTGTCAGGACTCTTAAAAGTGTCTGGCGTCAAGAGGACTTCTTAAGAAATGCAAAATGCACAAAAAATCGCATTGATTGTAGGAAATTCTCTTCACCAGATTCATCGAAAATACTGGAAATTTGCGACCCCCGAAGGCAAACTATATACTTAGCACAAGTTTATAGTTGTACACAAATCAGATATTTCTCAATTATAACAACGGTTGGGCTACTGTGTGTGGCTCCCGTGGTGCTGGCAACTCGTCCGAAAGAAGAAGAAAAAACCCATTCGAAGAAAAGCGCCTTGACTCGGCTCGCAATTCTGCCATTCGGAGATGGAAGTTATCTACCACGAGAGCATTGCCCAAAATCTATGACTGTAGTTAAGAAATGGAAAATACCGTGCACAGCTATTGCAATCGTAAATTCGCAAAAAAAAATTTATAGTTGAAGCCGCAATTTTGCAACGCTGGAGAAGAGAAAAGAGCTTACGGCGTACACGGTTGTAGTTTAGTTAACTATTAATAATGTTGGTGGTGATGCTGGAGGTGGTGCAGCGATGGTACTTTAAGATGTACCTATTTGGCTAACGGCGGACGCGGCGATTTGGCTACGGAATGGATTTGAATTACGATCGTAAAATGGCAAGAAGGTTAAGGCAAAAGTGCTGGGACATTTGCGCGATATTGAAGATGGTGTGGGCAGTTAATTTGAGTGATTTGGCTTTTAGGGAGTAGTGCTGGTAGAACTGCTTGTTATAAATTCTTTTTTAAACTGTAAATGTTACCACTTCTATAGATTAGAGTTGAGAAATATGATAGGGTGGTGGAAAAAAAAAAATATTAAGCGGCTCTCCAAAGACCTAAGCTAATGTATATTAATTGTGTTAAACTGTATAAATCAATTGTAAATAGTCAGAAGCCTAAATATAATAATTTTAGGATGAACGAACTCCGCAAATTTTTCGTTAATTGAGTTTGTATAAGAAAGAAATCCTCTGCGTCATTTTTTTCATCGTGTTCTTCATCATGCACTGGAACTGTTCTTACATATTGCAGAGCAGATAAGCCATGATACCCGGCTGTGGGATGATGAGCGAAACCTACGGTGGTTTAGGATTATTATTAGTTTTGGCGGGAGTTGTGGAAGTTGGAGATAGAGTAGAGGAGTTCGCTTTCGTCACCTGGGGAAACGTCTTCCTCAAGCTCTTATGTTTCTTTGGGCATCCTCCATATCTGACAGGATGGTCACCACCGCAGTTGACACATTTCGCATACTCTTCGCGCAGTTTAGTGCACCTAAAGAATTGGCGCTTACCTTCGCTTTTTCTCTGGACATGGCAAATATTGACTGCATGTCAAAACTGTTGGCAGTTATATAACTGCGGTTGCTTTTCTCGAGGTCGCTGGGCTTTACTTTTGCAGATTAGATGATAGACTGCATTAATATGTTAGATTTATGTCTTGTTTCTCAGAAGGCGAACTCTAGCCAACGTCGAAGTCCGATTCCTTAGTCAGAGGTAAAAAACTTCTAGCGGATGGAAACCCTGAGCCTGGAGATCTTTTTTCATAGAGACTTCGAATCACCCCATTTAAATTCTTCTCCTCCGCGAGAATATATGTATGGTGCTGGTATTGTATGGTATTATATTTACACGTATGGTATTGACTTTTAGCAATGATGATATTCGTCAGTTTTTTGTGATCCTGTGGACTAGCGGACATCACCTGTATGTCAAGAGAAATCCTTTTGGTTGACTCGTAATTTATACGCAGATCCTTGAGACACCTGGATATTTGAGTCCATTTAGTTTCCTGATAATCACTGGGACCATTGTTCTCTTTTGTTCAGTTTCGACCGAATTGTTCTGTTATTTGTTGGCAGTTTTTGGTCGCGTTGAAGTTTGTGGGATTGGAGTAGTGGACTGTTTCGTCGCCAGTTTCTTCTGGGCTCTTATTCGGCTTGTATTTGAGAGAGCATCCTCTACCTCCATGTCCGATTTGCACTTTAATTACCTTTTATCGTATGTGTCTTCTAAAGGTGACGACACATTAGAAGCTAAATAGTATTCAGTCTTTTTTTGCTTTGTTAGCGAAACTTTAGTGAAGAAGAGTCGGGCCCGTCGAACAGAGGGACGAAAAAAGGAAAATCACAATTAGGGTTAGAGATGTCATGAAAGTGATGAGATCTACGGCCTATGAACTTGGACCTGATTGCTTTTGTAAACTATTTCAATGTTTTAGTTCAATAGAAGAGCCAGAACGTCGTCGAATAATACGCGAATTCAATGAGTTGGGAGAAACCAATGCCCAAAATGCTTGCCTTGCAGGCCTTATTACTATGCTTTCAGGCATACGTAGGTGTCCGCGGAAAAATGACGACGAGGCGCGCATAAATTCAGCTTCGTTCAGCTATCGAGTTCGGATTAGAGACAATGAACAAAGTCGTGAGGTAGAAGCTTGCAGAAAGGCATTTATGTCCTTACACGGGATTACTTTTTGGCGAGTCAGGTACGTAAAGGAGTCTCTCGTTAAAGATGGGACATCCCCTATCGACGGTCGTGGAAAACATGGTGTACGACCTCATAAACGTACAGATGAGACAAAGCAAAAGGCGATCAATTTGATAAAAAATTTAAAGGGTCGCAAATCACACTATTCGTTGAAAGACTCAAGGAAACTGTACCTACCTGATTCATTAAATATCTCTAGATTACACAAAATGTACATTGAGCAGAATCCCGATCATGAAATGGCTTATGAATCATTCCGTTGTATATTTGAAAATGATTTCAACATATCTTTTGGATATCCACGGAAGGAAGCACCTGTGATACTTTTAAGGCTGAACTGCTCTCATTCAGTCTTTAGCCGAGATGTCAAAATCGTGATGATGTCAGAAAGAAAGCAATGGAAGAAGTATACATTAAAATCGAACGAAAAGAGGTTCATCTTAAGAAGAGTGAGCGGTTTTATCAGCTCAAGAGATGCTCTTTGAAATCCAAGACCGTGGAGGCTATCACAATAAACTACCAAAAAAACCTACCCGCACCCAGCATCTCTACAAATGATGTTTATTATAAACGTCAACTTAACTTCATCAGTTTTAATATTCATGTTCTGACGAGGTTTGTTCCATGATGCACCACTTTTTTCGTCACGTTTTACCAGAGCAAGTAAGAGAGCTTGCAATTTTTTGTGACTCGTGTGCCGGACAAAATAAAAATTTCACAGTTATACAATTTTTACACCACATGGTAATGGAAGAAAAACGATTTGATTCGGTGAAAGTAATATTTCCGATCCGGGGGCATTCTTATCTCGAATGCGATCGGAACATGAGACCAAAAGACATATCCATAAGCTTCAGATGACTGGAGGGAAGAATTTAAAAACTGTCGAGTAAAACCCCTTCTATTCCAAGTAATTGACTGTGGGCATGATTTTGAACAAAAGTTTCACTATAAGTATAGTGGGCTCTACCACATTAGGGGCATAATTAGCTCCGCAGCATAGTGAGTAGATGGAATCTTATTTAGCTTTGATTAGATACCTGGGTGAAATCAGAGGGAAAGTGAGTCATGACATTAATCACCTCATACTCATAATAAAACGCGATCATCAAAATAAAAGATCTACCAACTCAACGCCCAAGACATGATATGGGCTGCCACTTTGCTGTTGCTTTTCATCACCCTTGAAGGTAAATATACCTAGTAGGGACATAAATACTGTCACACCATTGAACGCACGTACTGTACTACGAGTATTGAACGCATGGCGGCTTTGACATATGTGTTTTGATGGATGGTCTTTGTGTTTACAAAAAAAAATTGCAGTCTCAGTCAACGGGTTGGACAGAAAGACAAAAACCGCATCGCTGTAATTGCGCGTCATAAGTGCAAAATCGAAAAAGGAGAGATCTTTCGGCTGCTGCTGCCACACGGAATCAGATTTGTGTATCGGTGTGTTAAATTGTTCAAGGATACTTGCGACGTGAAAGACCGCCAGCGATCCGTGAAGGCTCGGATCATAATAAATTTGCTCTGAAAATGACGAGAAAGATGAATGTGAAATCCATAAGCCGTACCTTAAAAAAAGACTTGGGCCTAGGGGCCTACAAACGCCACATCAGGTAATTGCTCACCGCCGCTTTGAAGGAAAATAGAGTGAAAAAATACAAGCGGCTGTTGGCGTAATACGCAGATGGGGGCTCCAAAAAAATCATTTTTACAGGCGAATATTCACCGTGCAAGAGTGCTCGTGCAGGTGTACGCTCGGTCGTCATCGGAAGCGTCGCAAGTCATTCCGCACGTCGAGCGAGTCCATCACCCGGCGTCAGACATGGTTTGGTGGGGCGTAGCTTATGACGTAGCACCACTGAGCTGTCTTGTTTTTTTTGCAGAAAAGGCATGAAAACCTCTACAAAAGTGTATCAGCAGATGGTTTTGAATCGTATTCTGAAGCCTCTTGGCTAAACTATGTTTCAAAACTAGCATTGGATGTTCCAGCAAGATTCGGCGCCGGCTCACAAGGCCAGAACGACTCATGTCTGACGTGAGTGGCACGTACCTGCTTTTTTGAGCCCAGATGATTGGCAGCCCTGACTGGAGTCCGCTTGATTACAAGGTACAGACGGTTTTGGCAGACATTGACAGGACATGGTTTTGAAGGACAAAGAAGATACAAAAACATTGAATCCCTCAAGTCTGCCCTCGCCAAAGCTGTGAACAATTTTCCTCTACATGAGCTGCGTGCTGCGATATACGATTGGCCCAAGAGACTCAAAGTCTGTGTGAAGGTGATTTCGAATGACATGAGTTTTTATTCTACACACATTTACTAATAATCAATAAAAGAAATCTCAAGCCAAAATTTCTTCAAATTGAAAAAACCCGTGTCACAGTATTTATGTCCCTGCTCTGTAGTATTTAAATGGTATGAAGAAGAGTTTCAGAAAAAAACATTTCATGCACCAATGATATCACGATTATGGAAATTCACATTACTATAATGAATCATATTTCACCGATTCACACACATTATACCTTAACACCGAAATGTAATTTCATCCTAAGCCAACAGCCTTGTCGAACATATCAATAGCGCCACAACGTCTTCCCTCCGGGTCTCATAAAGTCATCTCCAAGTCCTAATGTGAAAATATTTCTTTTCCCCAGGGTACTGTAGATTAACATTATTCCTAACAGCTCTAATATCCTAAAAGGTTCCTGACGTATGAACCGACCAACAAACAAATAACTCGAACAAGTCGTCTTTTGCATTGATCTACTTGCCGTCCATATTCGCCAAACATATCCATACCGTCGCCATCGTCGTCTTCTTACCTATCAATTCTGTCGATTACTCGACGACGAAACCGAAACCCTTACAAATGTGTTATTCATAATCCTTGGGAGATGCGGTACGAACGCATTCTACACGAACCAAATCCCCAAACATATCAGGAGGTTCGGCGACGTCGCCGTCCGTTTCCACGTTCCTTGCTCGGTGTACCTTTCTAAAGGCGTACAAAAAAAAATCAGCAGAACGAAGCAAATACAATTTCTTACTTTCACACAATAAATTGACGACAAGCGAAGTTAAATTGATCGAATATTTGAAATGATGTCACGTAGGTTTTCTATTCGATTCTCGAGATTCTGGGAGGCCGGGGGATGGGGCGGAAGAGAGGGGTTGGTGTAAATAACTAAAAGCTTCGAGAGACTACTCGACTTCAATTGATTGGAAAAGTTTAGTGTAATGCTATAATCTCTCTGGGGAGTGTTTGGAAATTAGCAGAGATTAGATGGTAATTAAGATTGTTTTTTTAGGTGCGACCAGTTAGCATCAACAGAGATTTCGGAAGATGACGATGTCTCGATGAACATGTGACTAAATCCATAATTCCAATCTTCTCATTCAACAAGATGATTTGGCAGATCTCTCAGACACAAACTTCGTATCGAGACCAAGGAACTTTTAATAAAATCACTTCTCTACCTTCGAACACATGCTTGCCTCATTTGGGACCCCGAGAAAACGTCAGATGAGTTCTGAGTGCCAAGCGAAAACGGTGGGCTTAGATAACATTTTTAATTTCCTCACGTAGATGTGCCCAGGAGAGGCACACTGATACGATTCTGATTGTTTTCATATTTCGAGTAGCTGTAGCTCTGCCGCACACAATACCTGTACCACAACTTCCGCATATCTTCCTGTCTTTCATGATAACTTTACGGTTTTCATTCTGTTCTTCTCGAAGCCAATCACAGCCTCTCACTTCCATTCAGCCTCATTTGGAGCCTCATTTGGAGCCGAAGCTACCTACTGTCTGAAATCAACGTGAATCGTGTATTCCGCTATCTGCACTAACTATCTGTAGATAATATGTTTAAGCAACAGTAGTTTCTTCGATTCGATGACGACGAAAGAGTTTTCGGCGTTCAAGCTTCGTCCGACACAGTTCCTATGCGGCTTCGTGTTGTTCGAAGCGATATTCGCAAGCATGAACGTTCAAGTTAGCAAAGTTTGCAGTAGCAGCTCTAGCTGGCCTCTCTTTTGTTGATAATTCGTTGCAAAAATTTGTTTAACAATTCACCTATGTAAACGAAAAAACGTCTTGACACAAAGCAATGTCGAGAGTTTCATACTAATCGGGTTGAGAATTTGTCTATAATATTTGTCTGTTGCTTGGATATTTGTGTAAAAAATATAGGAAAAAGATAGAAATAAGCAATCAGCAAAACCGTCTTTGGGGAAATTACGATACGACTTGAATGACGGTAGATTGTAGGTGTATGCATGTATGTGTGTCGAGGAAAACTAATTGCGGCTAGTAAGATGTTGAATATTTCGTGGACAAACGGCATTTTTTTGAGAATAGATAAGAGCGCCTTCAGTCGATAAAATACCGTCTGCGATACGATGAGAGAAATGTTAATGATTGGCCGTAGGGTATGACGTAGTTTTCAATGTATTATGTGATTCTTGGAATATTTTTGTATTTTATAAGAAATAACTTTCCATTTTCATATGCAGATTTATTCCCATACATATTTATCGAAGTCTTACGATTGCTATTAACTAACCCATTCGAGTTCATTTCATATTCAGCACAATAATGGGATGCAACTTTATAAATAAGTATAATGGCAAAATGCACTCTACTTTGTAGATATCATGCAAATGTGGGGTGACAGAAATGGAGATGGTGAAGAGAATTTTCACCTTGTTTTAGGTTTAAATTTTTTCAGGATTTTTTTTTTGCATCGGCTTAGAATGAACAATGCAAAAAACCTGTTCAGCAACGATACTTTCAACAAAGTATAACAAAGATAAAATTGTCGAAAATGGACACTAATCTTAAACTCATTTTTGTGAAACTGAGAAAATCAATTTAAAATTAAGTATTCGTTAAATTTTATATATTCTATCAATAGACAAACTACTACAGAAATTCCTTAGCGCCTACACTACTGTCGCTTCAGTCGCAAGCATCCTCGTAATGCGTTATCAATGTGATATTAAACACTTCGTCACTAAGTAGTATACGCTAAATTTTACGGTCAATGAAATTACTCCTAGCGAAAGAGTATCGGATGAATTTCGCTAGAGAAAGAAAGTAATGAATAACGGTTTGTAATATTTTTGTTACAGATTTTTGAAGGAAATTTGTATAAGATTCACTTTGCTTCAAAAATTCATACTTAATTTCTGAATACACAGGGTGTTTGGTACTCGGTGGACACTTTTGTAAGGACGCATTCCTTGATATATTTTGAACAAAAAATTTTTCTACATGGTGGTCCAGTTTTCAAAATCTACGGAGTTACAGGGTGGCCAATAAAAGTGTTTCGGACCTGTACCCTGACTCACTTAAATCATTATAACTTGAAAACTAATAATCATAACGCATAGTTTTATGGCTTGTTTTTTTATGGAATCAAATTACCTTTTATTTGATGTAACGTCCTAAATTGTAGATATATTTTGGCTTGAGATTTATTTTATTGATTATTAGTAAATGTGTGTAGAATAAAAAATCATGTCATTCGAAATCACCTTCACAAAGTCTTTGAGTCAGTTTCGTCTATCGCAGCACGCAGCTCATGTATAGGAAAGTTGTTCACAGCTTTGGCGAGGGCAGACTTGAGGGATTCAATGTTTTTGTATCTTCTTTGTCCTTCAAAGCCAAACACCTAAAGATTGATTTCGCGAGTTCGAAAATTCTACGACTAAGGTTGTGGCGTCATCAGCTACAGTGTCCCTCGTTATTGGACGTGCCTTCGCGTCACCTTATATAAACATGTTCTACTATGTGTATATAAACATGTTCTACTGTATATGACTGTATATAAACATGTTCTACTATGTGGCCAACCAACATCAGGATTAATCGACACAAGAGAGTGTGATGGCGGCTGATCTAGCACGTTCTTTCCTTCTGCTGTGCAAAAAAAAACAGACTCCGGATAATCTTCAGGATCAAAATATCACCGTTTCTTCTGGTATCAATGACCTACTAAAGCGTGACTTTTGCCCATCTGAAGTTTTTGTAAAGGAGTTTAACAAACTTCCACGTAAAAATGTTCGATCCAGAACTCAAACTTAAATCGTTCCTTAAAACTGTACTATCAAAACGTACGTGGACTGAGGACTAAGTCTTATAAAATAAGTCTTTCTTCTGATGATATTATCTGTCTTACAGAAACTTGTCTGACTGATGCTATTTTTGGTGTGTGCGATTTTACCACAGCACTCTGTTTTCCGCAAGGATCGTGACCGCTCAATCTCTGGTGAGTTTGATGGTGAAGGTGTATTCATTGGCATCAACAAATCTTTCACTAGGTCGGTTTGCAGTGGCTTTACTACTACATCCTTAGTGGAATGTATTTGAATTCGTGTTTTTCTAGCTCCTACTTCATTATTACTTATTGCCTCAATCTACATCCCCTGTAATAGTCCTTCGTCATTTTACGAACTTTTCTTTTCAGAGGTCTCGTCTTATCTCCTGTGCCGTTTTCGTTCCGCTCACTTAATGCTATGTGGTGGTTTTAGTAAGCCCTCAATCGAGTGAAATACCTCTTTTTCAACGATCACTTTCCCTTACTTTGTCTTCCTTCGTTTCTTTATGGTCTCTTTCCCAATTGAACACGGTACCTAATACCAATGGCAAAATACTGGATCTAAATTTTTTTCCAATATTCCAATATCTTCTGTTTATTTGGATTCCGCTGCTTTACCTTATGTTCCTCCCAATCCTCAAAACAATCCTGTTCTTTTATAATTTTCTCTTGGATCCAAAGTCTCTTACTATACTCGCTTCAATTTCTATAAAGCCGACTTCACCGAAATGGCGAACGAAATCAATCTGGTATTCATTTCTTCGCTGTTCTGACTTTGATGAGGCTCTCCATAGGCTTTATGTCTTCCTCTCAAAACTCATTCCTCGCTTCACTCTAACATGTCGTCTCAGAAGGCCTAATGATGCTCCTTGTTTTACCTCTGAGGTGGTTGTTTCCCTTAGGACAAAGGTTGTTGCCCGCGGCAAATTCAAACGTTTTGCTTCGCATGGTGACCTGCTTGAGTTTAAAAAGTTACGCTCTCATGCAAAAACGGTCGCTGAAGATGCCATGCGTGCCTACGTTGCCAGAGTTGAGGCTTCTATAATTTCCAGCAATTCAAACCCTTCTGTCATTTATTCATTTCCTGAAAAAAATCCACCGTCATTCCTCAAAATATGTTTCTTGATGAAATTTTTGCCGCCACAACTAAACAGATCTATGAGCTCTTTGCTCGTTTTTTTCTCGTCATTTTCTTCCCCACAAAATCCTCTTTTTCCTCTACATGTTTCTTTCTGAGCTCCTTCGTCGTTTCGCGCTCTCTACGTTTCGTACAAACTCTTTAGAAGTTGAATATTAATGAGATGTCTCAATTCTAGCTTGAGTTTTGGCTCTGATGGTATTCCTAATGTACTATGTGACTATCTTCATCATTTTGTGTACCACTGCCTATTATCTTTAACCTCAGCATCGCAACTGACGTTTTTCCTTCCTTATGGAAATCTACCAATATTTTCCCTATACTTAAGGCATGTGACCCTGCCTGTATCTCCATTTACCGCCCAATCTAGCTTCTACCTTGCTTTAGCAAGCTACTTGAGAGAGTTGTCTATAACAATTTTTATCCTTTATTCGAACCTTTCCTTGACAACGAACAATATGGATTTGTCAAAAGCAAATCTACTGTTACTAACTTGCTATCTTACAGCAACACTGTTGCTTCTGCCATCGATCGATTAGCAAAGACAGTTGGATGTTCTTTACACTGATATTTCTAAGGCATTCGACTGTGTGAACCATGCGCTTCTTCTTTTGAAATTAGACAAATATGGTTTCTACGGTCCGCTGCTCTCCTGGTTTTCTTTCTATATTTATGAACGTACTTGTATTGTTAGTTTAAACTCCTGCTCCTCTGCTCTCTTTTATACCACCTAGGTGTTCCGCAAGGATCGATATTTGGTCCCTTGTTGCGCTTAATCTCCATTAATAACACAATGGGGTCAGCTTTATTGCAGAGCCTCTTCTTCCTAGCAGCAGTAAGCCGCTTAGTCAAGAAACAAGCAATTAAAATTATCATCATTCCCCGAAAGGGAATAGGATAGGAAAGGAATCACAAACCACACTCTCGACACATTTAAATTGAAATTAAATTATATAATAATTAAAAAGAAAACATAAATAGGATAAATGGAGAATAAAGAAAGTAAGATAGAGTTAGTTGATGTGAAGTTAGTGGAAAAGATGAAAAATAATAAAAAAAAACATGCAAAGAAGAAGAAGAAGAAGAAGAAGCTCTTTTATAATGATCTTTCGTGTCTCCTAAACTCCTTCTACCTTCTTTATGCAATATTTTGAATTTATTAAATTTGTCAATAATTTTTTGTTCACTCTACTGTGTGGTTTTTTTTACAAGTTTTCCAATTTCCCGTAAAGTGTTTCTTTCACAATGCAAATTCACTATAATTTTTCGTGTTTCTGGCTCAGTTTCTTTCCTCATTTTCATACCTTTCTTCGAGCCGTTTTAAATCAAACTAATTCCTTCAAAAATGACTTAACCAAGAATCATTGTGATTGCTACTTCCTGAAAATAACATTTAAGTTGTATTCCGTTGTAATAAAAGTTCCGTTTCTTTATTTAAAATAAACCAATTTTTCCTTTTGAAGCTAGATTTATTTTGATATTGACATATATTGATATTTCGAGGGTAATTTGCCCTCTTCTTCAGTGACACTGAAGAAGAGGGCAGATTACCCTCGAAATATCGATATATGTCAATATCAAAATAAATCTAGCTTCAAAAGGAAAAATTGGTTTAATTTAAATATTTTTTACAAGCTAGGAAAAAAATTGGTACACAATTAAAACAATTCCGTTTCTTTGTTTACAGCTAGATTCTAACAAAGTTTGAACACGTGTGTGTTCTATTAATATTTTTTAATCAGTATAAAATATTTTTCAATCAGTATTTTTTTTATTGAAGCCCAAAAACAAATTTGAAAGGTGTGCGCACTCACTTTTGATGCTCACAGTATATTCGGGTGCAGTTTTCAATATTACATTTATGTCCTGATTTATGGTTTGGCATGACATAAGAAGACTTCCAAGCGCTTGGAAAGCAGCCAATTGACAAAGGTTTATTAAAAATGAGCATCAGGGGTAAATATAAGCAGTTCGCACAGTTCTTGATGAAAATTGGTGGTATATCATCAGGCCCTGTGCTTTTATTAGTGAATTAAGATTTCTTTGAAGTACTTCTGGGTCTACTTGATATCGTCATAAATTAGCAGTTGAATTTATTTTCGGGGATTCATACTAAGTTAGACAGTTGACATATTTGACAGATGAAAATAGCTGTTTTGGCTACATTTAAGCTACGTATGCAGTTAAAATACAGACTTGTTAGAACTGTGAAGTTTTCCTAAGTGTATTTGCATAATTGAAAAAATACTTGGGACTATTCTGCTTTGTTTCGCATAAACGTCCTATCTATATTTTAGTACTTTCGAGGTATTCAATGATTTGTGTACTGATTTGTATGGAGAGTGCGTATTTCAATATTGATTATAAGATAAGTTTTTCAAATTTTGCAGAATTATGTAAAAGAGTATGCAGTTTTTGAATCCGTTGTTAACTCGAAAATGACAAAAATGTAGATAGAACGTTTATGCAAATCAGGGCAGTATTTATTAGGAATCTGAGACTGTCTGACAAAGAACGTTTTGATAAGCCATTTCTAGTAGTACTTCACATTGCGTTCTAACGTTCCTTAATAATGACAAATAGTTCCTCGATATCCTATTTATGACATAGAATAAGTTCTGATGCAAAAATTTGCTCGAAAATTGCTAAGAGATTTTCAAATGCTAATGATTGGTGGCAATAAACAATAAATGTATGAATTAATGTATGAAATGTATATAAAACCTACACAATTCCACTACTTTCCTTCGAAAATCAGTCTTTCTAGCAGTTCCTATGCGCTTTATGTTTTTCTTAAAAATTTTCTGAATGTAACAAATACGCGATTTTCATTACTTTGTAGTCGGATACATTGAAAGAGGCACATTCAACATGTGAGGAATTGCGCCTTTTCTGAGACAAAGACTACTAGACTTCTACAAATGAGATGTGATCGATAGAACAAGTCATAAATCATTTGTACCGCCCGACGAACCCGTTATTGCGGATCCAGGTTGCATTTCGAACGGTTTAAGACAGATTTAGAGAGGGAAATGCGTTTTTATTATTTCTCACTTGGTAGCACATGGATTATATTCATAATCATTAATTTTTCGGAGCAAAAACTGCTGCGAAAAAAAAAATTTCACAAGATTATACTGAAAATGATTGTTTAATAAAGAATCCTTCAAATATCTCATCGTTTTCAATTCATTGAAAACGCTCTACGAAACAACAACAAAAACAGTACATAGTTTCTTCTGGAGCAGGTATTCTGATTCATTGATCTGACTTTGAACTCAACCAGTTTACGATCTTGTTCTGAATGGCTCACAGAGGGTTCATTGTTTTGCGTTGACTTTTTCTTCTTAAAGAAACCATCTCCACGTGGAAGCTTTGAATTCAACTCACCTGATTGACTTCCACCTGCAATCTGCCGCATTTCCTTGGTAAATCCCTTCGCGCCGAACTGGCACGACAGATCGTGGACGGTGCGTGGCTCGCCTTTGTCCAGTAGACGCTCCAAAAAGAACAGCAGCGTCATGTTTCGTGCCATCTCATATTCCATAGCCTCCATATTGACGATGGTTTTGATGATGACTCTACTGCGATCGAGATCTTACGGTGCGACGTAGATAGATCGATGGACGGATGAAGGCACAGTCAGCGAACGATCAAACGAGCAGTTTAGTATGCACGCCTCGCGTCAAACCAAATCCACGAATTCGAAACTGATCAGGTAAGCAGTAATCCGATCGCCAAACGAGCAATTCAACCTGCACTTATGCAACACTCTGCGAATGCAAACGAAACCTTTCTATTTCGTACACAAATCACTCAATTTTTGCACTAAATCAACTGGTCACCACTTAACCCCCGCAGTCATAAATTCGAAAAATCGGTCAAAATTCACGGCAAAACACGCGCACGGGACACGAGAGCGATGAAATAACCTGAATCTCACACCGAACAGCTTCTCGCTAGCACTGAACCACAAGTCGTCTCACGTTCTATCTTCCTCCCGACGAACTGAGGATTAAATCCCCTGAAACCTGACCCAAAACTGAAATACCTGAACAGGTAACACACGAGACGTCAAGTGTTGCCTGGCAAAATCAGCTGGCGTTCATTGACATTTACTATTTGCTTACATCAACGATGGAGTGAAGGAATTCCGAAAGGAGGTCGCGTCGTGGTGACAGTAGCTGGCGAGCACGAAACTGGCGAAAAGTTAGCGAAAACAATAACTCTTAAGTGAAGGAAGTTTCACGATACAAATCCTCGCGACAGGATTTCAAAAAAGCGACAATAGAACACTGTCCTTTTTTGGCGGTTGTCAAACACGTCTGAGAGCACGGCACATACAATACTTCCGGTCGCAGAAAGCGAAATGTCTATGGTAGGTAGGAATTTGGGGGTCTATCTAGCGACGACTTTCTTCTGTAGAGGTGGTAGCCAGCGAGCGATTTATGACCGAACGAACAACGAGCAGCTGATGACAACGAACGAAGCAACAAGCAATCTAACCAACCATCGCCATATTGAATTCCAATGCAAATGTTATTGGATTCTGATTGGATTGTCGTTAGCATTTGACGGCAAGAAGATCCAATCGAGGTGAAGTTAGCGAGGCAGTGATTGAGTGAGATTCTTGTGCTGAAACTGCATTATCGATTTGTGAGGAACGGATTTTTGAACTGAAATTCATATTGGAGAATCAGAAATCATCCAGAGCATCAAATGGTATGATGAAATCACATTAAAATAAATTTTTGAGTACAGAGAATATAACAGTTTAAACTATTGGCTCTACACTGGTGCTAACAAAAATTAATGTAACATAAGTCAATGCCGAATTTTACTTTCAAAAGGCTCAGAACTATTTTCATAGTGTATAGTAACAGCAAAATACATTTATTGTACAATCTACAAACAATATAAAAACTTTTCGCCTATCTTTATCTCTTTAATACGTACAATTCGTCCATTTCTCACTTACAGCCCAGAGCCATTTGCCAATTTGCTCATTTCTCGCAACATCTGCCACGTCCTTGATCTCACAATCACTGAAATATTCACCGGTGACTTTATCGAGTTCAGGATCTAATGCAGCATAGACTGTCGTTTGAGCCCCGGATAACGGATCCTTAAGGAAGGGCCAAAGCAAAGGCCATACGATCATTCTGTAAGAAAGAGCCTTGTAGTAAACACGGCTCACGGTTCTAAAAGTTTAATTTTAACAAGAGCCGTCCGCTTACTTTGAAAAGAAATTGTTGAATACGCCCATGTGTCGCATGATTTCCGTATCAACGATTCCCGGATGAAGCGAGTTCACGGTGACGTTGGTGCCTGATTAATGAATAATCCAAATAATAGTTTTGAAAACATAGATAGCGATTTGTGTACCTTCTAATCGTTTGGCTAGCTCACGAGTGAAAAGAACATTCGCCAGCTTGCTTTGGTTATACGCTCTCGCCCCATCGTAAGAGTTTTCGCTATTCAAGTCTGTGACGTTGATTTCGCCTCGAGTATGAGCTACACTCGATACATTTATGATACGACTGGGAGCCGATTTCTAAAAACAAACCAAATTATAGATTACGTAAAGGATAAAGGATGTTTGGGAACGTTTTAGCTATCACTTTGAAATTCTGACAATTTTAAGATGTTCGGCTTGATTGCGACACTAGCTCACTCACCTTAAGTAAATCGAGTAGCAAATTAGTAAGTAAAAAGTGGCCCATGTGATTCACGCCAAGTTGCATTTCAATTCCATCTTTTGTCAGTGACCGGGGGCACCTCATCACACCAGCGTTGTTGATGAGTATATCGAGTCGTTTTTCCTCGTGTTTGAATCTTTGAATTAGAGAAATTTATAACTTTCTAAAATCGATGATAATCAAAATGCTATCATACTCATCTGCGAACTTCCTGATTGATTCGAAAGAAGCCAAATCACATTCACGACAATAGACATGACCATTTTTCGTATTCAGTATAATTTTTTCGCGGGTCTAAAATTATAAACTTTTTTACTGCTAATGAAGGTACTACTGTATGATAACAATTAAATCTTTCAACAACATAATTCAACAGGAAACGGAAGGAAATGTAAGGTTTCGAGTGTTGCGAAATGAAAATGGGAATTACTGGAAGAAGCAATAGAGCTCTCTTTCCAAATTATCGACAACATCCTAAATTGTAATCCTTACTTCTTCACATTTCTTCATATCGCGGCAAGCCATATAAACGTGTGCACCGCGTTTAGCCAGCTCATAAACCGTTTCTTTACCAATACCAGTATTGGAGCCGGTAACTATAGCCACTTTACCTTCTGCACTAACTTTGTTGCGGAACTGACCGCCTTGCATATTGTCCCTGAAAGTTTTCTCCAAATTAATTGATTTTCTCAAAAAGTTACTTGTTATTTTTGTATACTTGATGATTGATGCAACACCAATAGCTGCACCGATTGCACTGACGAAAATCACCGGCTTACGTTTAAGAAATGCAAATGTACCAGACATGATGACAGGTTAGAAAAGCTAAAAGTAAATGGATTTTTTACGATTAATATCAAATCTCAGATAGATCAGATCATTTCATAGTGGAATTGCATACTTACTTTGACTAGTGAAAGTGTTGATATTGCATTAAATTACGTTTTTACAGACTGCTGGTGAATTCAAAAAGATATAATAGAAGTTGAACCTACGGATTTGACGTTTCCAGTTTGTTATGGTATCTTCTTCTTTGATATAAGATGCTTTTCCATCGATTCAGCTGTAGAAGGTCTTCTTTGTTCGGGTAATCCCGGGATACGAAAGAGAGTCCAGTTAATAGAAACATAGAATACAATTTCTGAAAGCAATGGCTGTATGTTTTTAAAGTAGGCGTTATTTCAGTACATATGTTGAAGTGTAAAAAGATTTTAATTAATTTTTCGAATAGATAAAGAAAACAAGTCTTGTATTTTTGCATGGAAAAATTTATTTAAAAAAATATTTATGGAACAATATAGCAAGTGCCTTTGGGTGTGTTTGTTCGTTTAAGTTAGGGTTTCATGTACTGGTATTTTATGGTATATAGCACCACTGAAAATATTTTGTTTCAGAGACAAATATAGTTTCGAGAAAAATTCTCAATCGAAGCAGATCAAATTGTAGACTGACTTAACGTGTTACTTGTATACTAAAATAATTAAAATGCGTTTGAATTTGAGGGTTGCACACCAATGATTACAAACTCATTACCCCCGACTGTCTGGAAAAACCACGAGTTTGTATTCTTATCGAGGATATGGTCAATGTTTATGACAAAGGGAACTTGGCGGGAACATCAGAAATCGAACGGGGGACATATTGGTTTGTTTTTTTACATCGCACACGACAATGGCAAATTTTGTTTTATAAATATGCCGTTCGTAATGTGGAGAGATTCTCATGCAGGCAGCATTAGAGGTCTGTGCTGGTTGCCAAGCGGTACATCGTCTTCATAAGGTCTTAGACTCAACACCGCTGCTGTCAGGACTAATTCGAATACTGATACACTGAATCTTTTTATGGGCTCACATTTATTTACAGTCCTCCATTTCACATGACACATCAAATCGAGCAGGCCAGCAGCTCTTCGTTGCCTCTAGGTATCTCAAACCTCCAATTGAGGTGAGCCACAGGGCTCTGATGGTGTTTTTCCGGCTACCCAGCAGCCTATAGAGGTTACGCTAACGTGCCTGAAGGAGCTGCAGTGCGTGCTGGCGCTACTCATGTGCTCCCGTCAGCTAGCGGGAAACAAGAGTTGTGTTTATGCCTAAATCAGATAAACTTTCGCAAGGACACCTAAGGCCTATCGTCCTATATGTCTCAGCTCTGTTTTGCCAAAGATTCTGTAAAAGATCATTGGTTACCATATTCAAAAGTCAATTGATCCTCTGTTAGTCTCATAATTATAGCATACCTACATCAAAGCCATGCTTTCTTGCTGCCTTCCTAGACAATGAGGTGATCTTGAACAACATCAAGAGGCACTTGCGGGGCGGGGTGTTGATAAGTGACTAATAGCTTAGAAATAGAGAGGTATCATCTTCCAGGAGGAATGCCTACTTAAGACACGACACCTTAAAGTGGTGTCCTCTCTTCTTTGTTGAGCATTACGGTAAATACTCTTCTGAGGCGGTTGGACTGTGCTGGTTGTAAAGTGGTTGCTTATGCGGATGACAAAGCCATAGCAGTGTCAGGAAAGTATCTATCTACGCCTTCGGAGAGGTGAAATCACTCTCGTGACATACTTTCACGTTGGAGCTGGATGTGCGGCTTTAATATGAACTCGACTTAACTGGAGGAAAGTGCAAAGTTCCTTGATTTGACTTACGGATTTTGAATGGGGTCTTCATTAATCTGATCCTTGATTTGAAGTTTCTTTGGACTAATAACATAGCAAGCTTTCCGTGCACTTTACTGCTGCTAAGAAACTATAGCAACGAGGTGGGGTTTACAGTCTCGCATTACGGTATGGATTTGCAAAACTGTGGTTGAGCGTATACTATTGTATGGGGTGGTGCCGATACTAATGTATGGGCTTAAGGTTATCTACCAACGAGTCCTTGAAAAAGTGCGAAGGTTGGCTAGACTTTTGGTGACAGGTACCCTCCAAATCACACTTACTAAGAAACTTTTCGTACTGCTTCATTGGTTGCCAACCAATTCAGCAAGCTAACGTGACGGTACTGCATCTCGGCATAGACTAGAACTGAACGTGGCCATACGAAAAATTTATTTGAGACAGTCCCCTCGCTAGCGGACGTTCACTACATAGCTCCGGACACTCTACTGAACCTGTTTCTAACACGCATTCCGACTAGCTAAATTTTATGCTGTTTTTTCACCTCCCGGACCATTGTAGTATCTTTCAGACGGAGGTAGTGGTTGTTTTTCAAGTCATCGACTGGCTTCTGTTTAATCAAATATTCGGAGTAAACATATACAATTTCAACGTTAGCTAGCCGCTATAAATTCGCTTGCTGGTTCTTGTACAGTATCTAGAAATTTTGCTGAATGCTGTGCATCTGTTAGGGAGATATAGACAATTTCGGCAGTACAATTGATCTGGGTACCTGGGAATAGGTGTAGAGTTCTGTCAGAGTTCTCATACCCTTTCACTATAGGTACACCGATGCCATTGTTCAAATTAGCCATTGAGTAAAAACACCCCAAGGACGCTAAAAACTACTAGGCTAAGCCTGTATCATTGCAAGTCAGTGTAGGTCGCCATTAATGCACGTTACATAGTTTAATCCGTAGTGCTCTCCGCTGAGTTGCCTCATTGGTGGCACGCGCAGCGGCTCCACATAGGGTTCAACGGTCTCTGTCGGAGCTGTGGCTGAAACGACGAAGAAGAGTTCATTCTCCATCTGATGTGCCAGTGTTTGGCTCTGGCCAGGTAGAGAATGGCCTTTCTTGAGCCACCCTTCCTCTCAGGTCTGACTAATTTATCCCTTATCGAATTAAATGATACCGAATAGGTCATCAAAGGCACCGAATACCAGTGGCCAAAGGAACCTCTATTTCTGGTACCGCAACGGGTCTCTAATGAGCCTATGCGTGTAACAAATAGCATAGTAAGTAATCCCATGACAACCCTCGTACGGGTCTAGGGGTTGAAGCTGGTAGAGAGCTTCATTACTAGTTTTTAATGATTGTGAAAACGAGTGTGGAGTGATTAGTTCCACGACTCACTTTACCCCTGATTTAAATCAGGTATTTAATCAGAGCTAGGTGAACTCAAAGATTGGTGCGCATAGTAATATGTGAATAAAACAGACCGATATGACCGACCTTCTCTTCTTACGAGTACTAACTCTAATCAAATAACGACGTGTACTCTCCGTTATATTGGACTATGCGTCTAACTTAACTGTTTCAGTCCAATTAATTGAAATGTTTATCGATAGCCTTCCGCAAAAATTCATAGTTGCACTCAAGCAAAACTGTATTTTGAGCGTTGCACTCTCAATCGGATTTCGTTCATAAGGCATCACTACATCAAAACACTGTAGTAAAACATGTTTTCTTTTGCAAGCATTATTAGTTGCTAAGTAGGTGCTAATTGAAATAGTATTTCATTATTTTATTCAAACTATTCAGATTCTTATGTAAAAGAGCGATTCGCATCGTATTTTGTAGACAAATTTACTTAGTCATGGCGATGGTGGAGACTAACGCTAAATATTTGCAAATAAACTTCAATAAATTGTTCATGTGACGCGGAATTGTCACGGCCGGTTGAATATTTGAAATACTAACCAGTGATGCTCACTATTAGCATGCATCGCCAAAATTCAAGGGAACTGATAATAGAATGAATTACTAAGCCTCAACTTGTTACTGCTAAATCAAATCTTCACTACTTTGAGTAAATATTGCCAAAATATGTTCGAATGTCATTTTACTTGCGTTCATATGAAGCTAGCTTTAAAAATAACTAATAACTAGTACTAACTGGTTTGGGTGTGGGTGTTTACATTGTAATGCATGATCAATTGGCAATTTGAAGGCAGACTGATTAAGTCGATCATTCATCCATCTCAAAAACAACCTTCACATACATATAAAAATTCCTTCAAATTTGAAGCGTTTGAATGTATCTAACAATATTTTTTAGGTGAAGACTAGTACTAAGATTCGTTTCACGCAAAATTTCTTTCCGCTTAAATGTAGGTTGAATTTTTGAATGAATTTTTAAATTTTTGTTTGTTTGACTTTTCGTGTAGGTTTTGTTAGTTTTTTCCCTTCCTACCACTACAGGACGAGCACCAACTAAAAATTGAAATACTTTACAGCAAGTAAAGTAATCAGTAGAGCCTAGGCTTTTCAAGTCATTGTCAAAATCTTCGATCCAAAAAAATGTAAACTTGTCAAAATACATCTTTGCACGAATCCTAAGAATTAACGAACTTTTATTAACTAAATTTACTTGTATCGTACAAACATTCAATCATGCTTCAGTGTGTATGCATGTAAATAAGTCCATATGTTGTGATCTACTTGCGTTTCGCATAATCAGAAAGGCCTTGAAACAATATTATTGTGTTATGACTTTTCTCGAACATAACTAGTCCATTAGCGAAGTTTACCGAGATTCTCTTTTATTTTCTTAGCACGGTACACAATGTGCTTAGGGATAGGTACTTTTCGGGCTCGGTATGTGGCCAAGTCAAGTAAACAAACGCAAAACGAAAACTTCTGAGAACAATTCAAGCTTGACTGTAAGTGATAATTCCGATTATTACAAACTGTTTAAATAGTTGCTTAAACTGTTAACTTTGCTATGAAATTACCATATTATGCTTCAAAAATTTTCGGTGGAAAAAAGTTGGATGGCAACTATCTAGCTGTGACGCTTTTTGTAGAACGTATCTTCTGATGATGGGATGAGTTGATTTTTGTTTTTTTTTTCACATGCTCATTTCGGCGACCTCTGTGCCTAGTACTAAGGTCCAATATCTGATCATTCTTTGGAATGAAAATTTTGAAAATGGGAACAAGGGAAAACTCTACTGATTACTAACAGATTATAATGGCAAGTACTTTAATTTTTGATTGATTCTATTATTATCTGCAGTGCCGAAGAAATTTGCACAATTTAATTTTCAAATTCAAACGCTCAGTTGACAGTAAATGTGACTTTTTTGCTCCAATCCATTCGAAAGCATACGACAGGGTACGACCAAAATGTATAACCGTATCGGAAGATGCTATAGCTTTTGTAAATGGTGTTAGCTGCCAGTTTTGTGTTGATATTTGTCAAGTAAACTTATGTGGAATACACGTCGAAATGTCATGGAACGCCACATTCCTCAAGATCGTGGAATACTTTTAACTTTTCTTTACAGAACAATTCGTCATTGACTTTGGCCTAATGCTAATTTCGGCGCAGATTTTTCGGTCATTCTACGCAAACGGGTCGGACACTAAGACGCTGAGCCACTTGTTTCGAAGAAACTAAAACAGCACGTGACAGAAAAGTCGCCCGAATTGTAACGATTTTATCAGTGGGAAGCAATGGGAACCGAAGTCCAGTAGAGAGCAGGGCGAATGATGGCGAACCATCAAGAGGCAAATCCAAAAAAAGTGCCCCCGGGAGCAGCGTACCATAGAAATGGCCGTGAAGGCCCCTCGTCCATATTAGCGAAGCACCCTTTAATCCGACCCCGACGGATGCTTGTATGTCGCTTTGCTAGCTCGACGCGGCTGTGATGAATCTTTAAACATGGGGCGGATTGGCTCCCAGAAAAAGGAGGACGTTACGTATATTTCATCCGTCAGCCGAGACGTGTCGAAGCGTGTTTGCTAGGGTCTGAAAAGGGACTGAAAAATAACAACCTAAAAGCGGGGAAATATGCCTCCATCTAGCAGGCCTGAGAAGAGACAGACAGTCTCAGGCCCCTGATGTTATTGAGGTCATGACCGAAGTTGTTGGCGGGATCACTTCGCCCCCTAGTTTCGGCCTAAACAAAGGTTGGATTGTACTGGCTGGCACAAGGCCACACATAGACCTATTGGTCCATAGTGATACCAGATAAATGGACCAAGAGAAAGAAAGTTCAGTCCAAGCGGCCATCGAAGGCCCCGGAGTTTTTCACGAACTGAAGGATGTCCTTCAACTTTTGCTCCACCAGCCACGGCTCACCAAAGCAGCGCAGTCTGGTTTACCCCAGTACCGAGCAGTGACACAGGAGATGCTGGATTGTTTCTGAGACCCCTGGCTCTTGACATATCCTACAGGTGTTGCTGGTTAGGAGTCCCATTTTTATAGCATGTGCTGCTAAAAAAACAATGGTCAGTAATGATGCCAACCAGTCGTTTGCAGTCAGTCCGCGCTAATTCGAGAAGGTTTTTAGCCGATGTGAGATTGTATGACCCCCACACGATTTTGCTTACCCTGCATGTCTGAGTTGCACCCTATCTGCACGTCGTACCTTGCATAATTTTGGAGTCGATTGAGTACTTAATCTTTTAGATGGGAGTTGGGATGTCTTCCGATCCTGACAGGGGAAAACTAGCCCCATGCTTGGCTAACGCATCCACCCTCTCATTTCCATCAATGCCCTTGTGACCGGGAACCCAGAAGATTCTAACTCTTCTGCTGTTACCCAGTTTTTTCAGGGCCCAAATGCAGTCGAGTACACATTTCGACCTACATGTGTGAGACATCTGTGATTTTACCGCCGCTTGGTTGACCGTAAAGATATCTATTTCTTCACTTGTAGTATTTTTGGCTTGCATGATGATGAGGAACTGCCCCATTTGGTTTGGTCAGTTGGTGGCAGTCGCTGATGTAACACTTACAGAAATTCGTTTATCCTCTGAATTGCTAGTATTTGTTGGGGGAGGAGATAAAACTGAAGTAGGTAAGGCTATTTGAGCAAAAGATTTTTCAATATTTTTGGGGTTTTTGGGGCAACCTTCATAACTTACGGGATGCTCTTCGCCACAGTTGACACATTTTGGTTTATCATCAGGCTGTTTAGTGCAGAATTTGTCGTGTTGTCGATATTTGACACACCGGGACTAGGCGTGACAGTTGTTGGTTGAATTACCATACTGCTGGCATTACTCTTGACCTGCTCGAGGCTTTTGAGGTTCAATTTGGCACATTAAGTGCCAAATAGCCTGAATGTTGTAGATATTTTTCTCTTCCCTTGGAAGGAGTACTTTGATGAGTTTAGAAGGACCCTTTTTAATTTTCAAATAGAAGGCCTGTCTTTCCTGGTCAATTTTGAATTCATCGGGGCTGAGCCCGTACAGATCTCTTAAGATGATGTTGAGGCTTTTCTCCTCAAGAAGGTAGTCCGTATGGTACTGAGCTTTTAACTCTGTGAAGACCTTGGTGATCTTCCTATGGTCATCAGTGCTTTTAGGGAAAATTTGAATGCCAAGATAAACCCGCTTAACTGCAGCAAACTCCACGTTTCTCTGTTTAAGAACGTGTGCTAGCCTTTTCCATTGCTCCGGTTGGCGAATGATGATGGGAACCACTTTGTGGGACGCCTTTGATTCTGTTACTGAGGAGTTTAGGTTTTTGATATTTTGATTTTTTGGTTGAGTAGATACATTAGAGGATTTAGTTGACGTTGCTTGCATCTATAAGGAAAATTATCATTGACGACGTTCATAGCGTTAGAAGATGAAGGGAGGACATCTTTCATGGTGCTTTTCTCACTTGAAGGCACAGTATTAGAGACTACTTTGCAGTGCGCATCGAAATTTAGCACCCAGAAATTTCGAATGAAATTTTTGAATGCTACATAATGCCGCGTAGAGTACGTTTGGATAAGAATATTACCGCTATTGCCGAAGATGTCACGGATGAACCGTAAATGTCGACCAGACGACATGTCACTCATTGACCATTACAGGCTTATCTCTGCATCGCATTTTAAAGACTTACATATGTTTTTTTTTTTACAATAATGCCAAAGCTCAGGGGATTGCCCTTTGAAGCGAATGCTTAGAGATGGCGGTAGAGAGACACATATGGGAGAAGCCGATACCAATTATTCCATTATTCTTTTAAGTGCCACATTTATTTCTTATTTTCTAAAGTGGTAGTGTTATGCCTAGTCGCTACTAAAGCTTTAATGTGGCACTTAATTAATGGAGCGCTGGTATAATGCCCAGTCGCCGACTGTTAAGACAACACAAGACGAACAAATACAGCCATGGGCACGGCGGGATTGGAACCCGCGGGCAGTAGATCGTTGCTTCGGACTGACGTGTTAGCGAGCTAAGCTCTTATATAGTGCAGACCGTTCATCAATTACTGCCTACAGAACGTCAATCGCGTTTAAACTGCGCTCATGCTCTCCTGACTCTCAACGACGAAGCGATCGATTTTCAGTAGAAACTCATCTTGAGCGATGAGGCCCATTTCCATCTGGACGGATACGTAAACAAAGAAAAATTGTACTTGTAGAGCAACAGTTCGGACGAGAATGGACATTTTTTTCTTGAAATTTTCATACAAACTTTCACGTGAAATCACTTTTGTCTGAAGTCTAGCCTGAAGTTGCACCCGAGCAGTATACTTTTAGCGTAAAATAATTGGTCTTTACTCAAAAGATAGATGTCAATAACGGGTTATTTGTGCAAGGGCTGCACAGTTGGCCACCATGAGCGCAATTGCGACAAACATTCCCGCAATTGTGATGATGACATGTTGTAAAAGCGACCATAAAAACAGTATCTATTGCTGTTTTTTTCTTTCCCACAGTCCGTCAGGCAGTACAGTTGTCCGTCTTCAAAGAGCGTAATTATCACAGAATACCTATAAATCCCAAACTCCGGAGTCTTACAGAGCTCCTTCTTGGAATCCATTTTTTTTTAAATATTTATCCCAAATAACTCCAGCATAAACAGCTTCCGTAACATTAAAGTCGATTAGTATGCCGAAGACCTCTTTCATGGTGTGCTGGCCACATTCTGCGGATGGCAATGAGGAAGCTTCAGCAATACATTGATGAACTATTTAGGAGTTAAAAAACGGGAATCAATAAAACAATGCAAGGAAAAGTAAATAGTCAGGTACGCACAAAAATGTCTTTTAGGAGAACGAGCCAAGCCAGTTACCATAAACTCACAGCTAGCTTGGTTTCATTAGGGTTCGAAAAATATGTTATTTAAAAATACGCTATTATTTGTTATACGCCTTGGTAGGTTTTAAATAAATAACTAATCAATCTGAACGGCAGCCTTTTTTAATGAACGATTACGCTTTAGAGCAATTTTCTTATCTTACAGTCTTTTTTTAAAAAATGGTACGATTTTCTTTTTTGAATATCTTTTCAACAAAAAACTTAAGCGAGTAACCCGCTAAAATTACTGTCACTTTTAATGAGTAGATATTATTGTCTAAATTTGGAGATAAATGATTCTAACTTAGTGAATAGGCTTCAAATTTATAGCCAACCGAAGAAACCTCTCTTGATTGTGTCCAATCTGCAACTGGACTACGAAAGAGAATCTATGCTTAGCAATTTAAAAAAAAATCAATAACAGTTAAATTAAAGTAATCCCACGATAACGTTCATTTTCAGTTAACTGCCATTGTCATCAGAATTGACCAACAATGTTAGGAAATTAATTAAATATTATAAATTATTAAATAATTATTTAAAAATATAAAGTCTGCAGCCACTTACCACAGAAATCAATCTGCGGCCGTCGGTGCATCAAAACTAAACTATTTACCAACCACAATATTGTGATGATGAATGACTTTCGACCTAACAACAATACCCGGCCATCCCAATTCTTCTTCTCTTCGCTTCTGCACATCAGCTTCATCGCGTCATCATCGTTTAGCTGTTGGTTGCATATTATGCAGACTGGTGCGCATTGTGCGCATACTTTTTTTCGTTTGAACTTTCATCGATTCGAGATGAGCCCATGTCCGTTACAGCACACTCGCTAATTACAACATCTCTTAATACTGTAGTAATGTACTTGGATTCAATCATTTTGTGGTTTCGTGTTCCGGTGACGTTAGTAGTTGTTTTTTGATTTTGAATATGTGATGGGAATTTTCGGAGACAATAAAATTTGGAGTTTAATGATTTTCGAAAGATAAACTAGAAAAATATGCTATAAATCTAAGATAGTTTTAAAATATAAATTAAAATAGGACATTTATACAGCTACGCTGGTTTTCTTTTTGACGTTTTAAGCATAGGGTAATTTAAGTTAATTATTTGAAATTCGACCCCATTCTAATGTTGAAAGTTTGGGAAAGAAATTGTTCTCTTCATAACATTAAATCTAAAAAATTTCGATTGATGTTACCATCCACAATAACTGATGGTTTCCTACGATATTTTATTTATCGATAAATTACATCTTAATTATATTTTGAAGCATTCATATGAAGATGCTATCAGCGCAACGTGCGTATCAAGTTCATGAAGGTTATAAAATTTTCATGCACCTACTACAACTGAACTACTTGGGAAAAAAACCTTGTAAATGTTATTTCATTCATTGCCTGCAAATAAGTGAAAATTTCGCATCGCGACAGAGAGCAGATCATTGCTTCTAGGTGGGCTGTTGTTTATATTTTTAAATGTTTGTGATCTTGATGCATTTTACAGGGTTTCTGACCCAGCCGTATGTAAATTTGCAGTAAGAAGCGGTTTGGCAAGTCGAGAAAAGGGACATAAAACCTTGATAGCCAGCCGCTGACTTTGGTTGACTTGATAAATGAAGGTTAGTGGTGTTTCCTGACTACTTTGGCATATTCGCAGAAAACGCTAAGCCCTTCATCGGCGGAATGGTCGAGTTCTACTCAGGCTGTATTAAAAGGGAAAGGAATGAGGTAAAATTAATTTAAAATCGAAATAGCTCAGTCTACTGACATGATTTATTAAATAAACGCATTCGCAATTTTTTTTCGCAACGACATTCTGTTTATCGTCATTTCCTAATATCTTCAGCAAATTATGTGTCTAAAACGACAACAAGTCATATATTTTCTAGAGATGCCGTATTAGTTTCATAGCAATCATGTTTATCCAAATAATTTGCACTAAGTGTTATTTGATGAAGTGAATCTTTTGATAGTTCTTCGCAGAAAACACCTTGACTTCCTGAATATTTTCAAATTGAAAAAAAAGGTGCGAGTGATGAGACTTTGACACAAGGTGAGTTTGTTAGAGCGCATATAATCGCTTGTTTTCACTTACGTTACGAAATAATAAATAAATGTGCTAATAGACATTGGCAGCAATTGTCATTGGCCGTAGAATGCTTCAGCGAGAGCATAAATAGACATTTGTTGCGTAAGACGCTGGAATTTTTGACACAATTTTGCGGAGACATACTAACAAGATTCTTTCTCGTCAGATCATTTAATAATTTAAATCAAAAAAGACTACTGAAAAATAATCAGCTTATGGATTCAAATAATTCGTAAGAGTTCCATTACCAATACGATCGCGCTGAGCGTAAATCACGTGATTTAAATAAGCTGATCGATGCGAGGCCCAATCATCTTCAAATCTATTATGCCCCGTTTACATATATGGCAAATGTTTCGTGAGGACATTCGACAAAAAAAGGACGACAATACTTTCAGCAAGACATAGGGTGAATATGGATTATGTTATGAAAAGATACCTACTTATCAGCACGATATGCATATCTGTATACTGAAAATTTGTACCCTTCTGCAGGGTGTGAAATTTCAGTGGTAATATCGTGTAAGTAAAAATTTGTCTACAAATATTCGAACAGTGTACCTTGTACCAATCCGTTCGCATGCATCTTGTCCGATATGATGTCTGATTTTCAAGCCCCTTTGACTCGATGCGTAGGTAGGTAGGTAGGTTGAAGTGGCTGCCGATCCACAGAGGTCTGCCGACCGACATACATAGGCACAAGAGAGGCCCGTTGTTATGCCACAATAATTTGGGACTCTCTCCTACTCTCTGAACTCAGGAAGCCATCTGCTTCCCTTGACAAACCGCACTATCCCCTTTAAATTGACCAGGGACAGTTTGGTCAGATTTGAGAGAAAAGGTGCACAAAGGCCGTCAACCTTCTCCTTGCCAAAGCCGGGCACTGGCACATGAGGTGGACTCCTCCTCATCCTCAGAGCCACAACTCCACCAAAAACCGTTAGACTGCACTCCCAATCGTTGTGCATGCCTTCTTATGAGGCAGTGGCCCGCAAGAACGCCTACAGTAAGAACGCCCGATACGTAAAACCGACAACATTTTAAGCACCCTCGGGCTAGGACGAGACCCTCATAAACCTTCACAAAACGTTCATAAAACGGGCGAGAGCCGACGAGGAAACCATTCACACTCTCGTGCTTGCCATGTTTTGGCATGTGAAAAAACAGACGAGAATAGACGAGGTTATCATTTACACTCTCGGCTCGACAACATTTGCCGAGAGTGTAAATCCGACATTAGATTTACCATCCATTTTTCTTGCGATGCGATTTAAGGCAAATATACGAGTACTTAAAATAAGGTATTGTTGTGAATTCTTCATTGTTACAATTTATTTTACCTATGCAGCGCGTCACTTAATAAAATGGGGTTGAGGAGAACTATCGAGACGTATGATGCTCAACCTGTTAAACAGCGGCACTACGCATTATCGGCAGTGGTACAGAACCTGATGTACGACGAATCAGACCGTAGGGGTGATTGAGAAGAGTAAGGAAACTTGGTAGGGTGTGGTTCTGGTTAGATGCCAGACGACTGAACGAGGTGACCTTTGCCGCTGAACGAGGGTCTACCAATCTCGGAAGAAGGCGGCTTTCAGAATGCCCCTGTATCATTTTACCGTCATTATCTTTAGTTTGTGCAATGATTCATAAACAAAGTGTTGATTGATTCACGAGGTCACATGTTACAGGACCGTATTTGTTTATTTGGACGATTTTCTAATCACAAGTCCAACATTTGACTATCATATCAAATTGTTGTCAGCTATGATAAATCGATTGTAGCAGCCAAATTGGCCATCAATGTTGAGAAAATAAATTCGCCTAAATAAAAATTTGAAGCGTAGGCTTGGTTATTAGCGAAGACGTCCTAAAGACTTATTCCGAAAAGGTTTCCGGTATCACCGCATAACCACGGTTCAAAAATGTGAAAGAAATGAGATGATTGATGGGGATATCTGGCTGGTATAGACAGTTTATTCCAAATTTCCCGGCCATCACAGCACCTATGACTGATCTGTCGAGTGATAAGAAAAAGTTCGTGTAGACGGAGGCTGCTGATAAGGCTTTGCATTGGCCGAAGAAATTACTAATGTCTGCACCCGTGCTGATCAAACCGTTTTTCTCTCGGTATTTTTACATTCATTGCGATGCAAGTGCCAACGGTATCAACAGCATGTTTTTCCAGAAAGATGATGATAGTGAAGAGCATTTCATCGCTTTTATGTCGTTTAAGTTGAATTTTCTTAACTTCTTGATGTTTGGCTACCAGCTTATCACGGGTCTGAATACGCGTTACTAAGGTTAGAGCGGGAGGTTTCTATAACTCCAAATTATGACCGGTTACGATTGGCTCAGGATAAGTTAAAGAAGCGGCTGTTGGAAGCAAACCGATACAACTTGCTTAGCTGCGACGGGAAATTGACACCACTAACTGAGCTGTGCGGCTAACTGTTTTGCTGCCAAATTTGCCCCCAAAGTCTATGAAAGCAACAGTTGAACCAAAGATGGGGCAGGTGACGTAATGAAAAAGGCTAAATGATGGGACTGTATCATGCTAAGGACATTAAGACGTAACGGAAGTGAGATGAGGACTGATTAGGTTGTGGCAAGATAAATGAGCCCTCAGAGTCAGGGCCATCCCCACGAATGTTATGACAGTGATTGTGCCGGAGCGGTTTTCTGTTTGTTGGGATTTCATGCATTTTTTTTTACACATTTTTCAAAGTAAAGATTTTATGATTGATTAAAATAGCGTATGATTATCCACTGTTTTTGTTGATGACTTCGATGCACTATCAAATCTATTGCTGCCGGTTATGGTCGCTCATAGACTTAAAAAAATAGAAACGTAAGGACTGCGTTTTTTTTCTCAGTTTTATTTCCTACAATTGAAAATGAAATTGAAGTGAATCGACTCCCCATTCACAGACTCTTGTTGGCAAACATATACTTACACAAGTCTTTAATTGCTCATGAAGACTCATAAGCAAAACTGATAACATTTCGCCCGGCACCCGTTGAATTCGTAGACAAATAATTTTCGAGACAAAAGTCGTCTCATCCTATGATGGAGTGGTCTGTAGTGGTGTAAAATTATTAGATATGTATTGGATATGTATTTTAATGCATTCCTTGGAAATCTATTTCATCTAACTATTTGCGATCATGGTTGATCATGATCACAAATAAATAGATGTTCGTTACAAGCCGCAAGCAGGAGAAGTTGAGGTTTCCATTGCGTGTGCGTGAGAAACGTAACTTCTGCTGCAACTCATAGCTGATTGCTTTAAAAACTGCCGACGACTTTGAATTTGGCGTATTACAACTCAAAATTCTTTAACGTTGGTTTGCTGAAAGTTTGCTCGTTTCCTACGTTATGATTTTGTGGGTGGTATGCTGGAGAATCATAATAGTTGAACTTTCAAACATATGACGATAAAAGGATGTAATGTGAATCCTTGTATTTTCGAATTAATTTCTACCAGGCGTTATCAAATAATCAAATATGGCAACCATTCAAACAACACTTATTAGCAATTATTGCTAGTACTGTTATTTTCATAAATACGCATAGACCTCAATCACATCACTTACCATGTGCAATATGACATAAAAGATTTGCTCTTTGATCAGTAACTGCTGCCCAACTATGGCATAATCTCAAACATTGTCCAATGTCCAGTAACACAATGTACAATACATATGTGTCCATTACCGTCCGTTACAGCATGCAAGAGATGAATTTGAAGTTTGGGCCCGCATTGCCCGCACTAGACCGCTTGCACTTGCAAAGATGGTCGCATGTTAAATCACCGCAGCGTACGACGGTAAGTCAACGGTCCATATCATATCGCAATTCAGGTAGGCCACGATGGTAGTAGTTCCATCCAGCCTTAGCTCTAGCTGCGACTGCTTAAAAACTTTATAAAAGTTTTTAACGATCGATGGCTCAAGTTCACTAGCAGATCACTCGCGAATGTGAAAGCATCTGCCCGAAGACTTTTGTTGTTCACATGCACCGCACACATACACTCCAACCAAATTCCGGGATAAATTATATACGGTCCGTTATTGACTTGGCTGTGTTTTGTAATAGATATCTAACGATTTCGGTAGTAAGCCCAGTGTTTCGGCCAAATTGTGACCATTCAGTGTTTCGGTGCCATCGAGACAACAAGGAAAATTCAAATCAAGAAAAGTGCATCTCCAAATAATTTACAGTGACTGTGGTGCATCGCGGCCTCGTAGTGTTCAAATTAGCAGATACTTCTAATCGGCTGCAAAAGTTCTCACTTATTAACACTCGTTGTGACTGCAAGTGTCTTCGATTTTCAATTACAAGAAATCGATCTGTGATTCAACCGTTTAAAGTCATACAAAGAAAGAATCCATTCGACGCCCGCATCTGTTCCGATTCGTTAAATTCATGTTCATAATCAGATAATCGCGCGTTACCGGATTATGCAACTTTTAATTTAAACAACGCACCAAAAGATCTACATCGAAAAAAACCAACGAATCGAACAGCTCCAGAAACAAGTGAGTGTTTCGGATCGATCGCAACAGACAGCAACGAGTGCTTCGATTCGGTGGAGAGTTTTCAGATTCGGTGGCTAGTGAGGTGAGTAAAGTATCTTATGTATGTAATTTGGAGATTTTAACGATGCGGTTAAGTAATCTCCGAATTGACCATTTCGTTTGCTGCGTTTTCGGGACACGAAATCAAATGAAATGAAAAGCTCCGCCGATCCGGCCAAATAAAATGCAGAAAAATACTAGTCTATTGTGGATTTGTTTTGAAAGCAGTGATCTTACGCAGTTGTTGAGGTTACACAGCCATAAGATGGTCCAATTCATATTGTTGTAATCGATTGCATTGCAATTTATGATTAGTTGTGATCGAGTGGGTTACTCAGGTTCATTAGTTTAATTAAAGTTAAATGAAGGTGAACTGTATGTGGTTTGAAAATGTATTCAAAAATGTGTTTAGCATCGATTGTCTTATTCTTACGCTTTTAATCCCAGAATACCGTTACCTCTGTTGGCATTAAACGGCTGAGAAAGTTCAATTCTTGAAAATATTTTGAAACCCTAGGTTACGAACGCAGGGAATACCCCAATGTGACGTAAACGAAAACTTAAGCCATCTCAAATGCAACAACTACCTAGTTTCTTCAGATTGATGCCGCTTAAATTTGATTTTTTAAGACAGATTTATTGCATCAAACCAGCTAATTATCAGTGAAAGTATCTTTTTGTTGTTTCGAAATCAAAACTGTTTTCATTTCATTGCATATTTCTGCAATGTGTTTTGGTGTAAAATGTCGTATATTCTTGAAAAATTGTGTATATCGTATATTTCATTACGTATTATGCATGTTTTGTATTTGAATGGTAGTTGAAGTGGTCAGATTTAGAGGAATAACCTTTAATACATGTCAAAGTACACAACAAACATATTGCCAATCATTCGCTACTTGCTTTTTTCCTAATGTAAACAAATCATACCTAAACTCCTCGTGGCATGCATGCAGTTGCGTAAATTGTGTTTTTTTAATGAATGATTGCAAATACTGATGAACTCGTTCAACATTGCCACAATATATTTGCTCATTTAAAATTCAAATTTTTCATCTACTATGAGATGATGTTTGAGTTTATGTATTTGATTATTGATATTTAGGTTACATATAATTATGGGTCCGGTATGATGCTGAGCTTTAAAGTACCTATTGATTATTGCAAAATGCAAGGCGGCTATTTGTTGTGGGACGAAATAAGTAGTCTGAGACAGCTGGTAAATGCAAAAATCTTTTGGTATAAGTATTGAGCAAGTGCTGTATATTCAGGCTGATGGTTTTAAAGAAACAGACAGTTAGGAAAATTTGATAGTATAAAATTCTTGAATCTTGTATTGTGCAATAAAATAAGATTAGATTTATTAATTGAATTTTACTGATTTAACTTCGTTACCCAACGTTTTAAATTAGAAATCAATTTTTTTCTTTTAAAACTTCACAAAGAGCCTGCCATTTGGCAGGCTCAACTCATATCCCTAGAGAGATGGCTACAAATTGGTCACTCGTAGACTTGGATGCATGCAGCCTAGCACTCTCATGGATGCGATATCCATGGAGCGTATCGTTGGTTCGCTGTTCCCGGTGCATCTACCAGCGGCTGATGATCTCATCATCGTGAACCAGGTAGATATTCCTCCCTTTACAGACGAGGAGCTGAACAGTGCAGTGTCCAGGATGAAGAACCGGAAGGTTCCGGGGCCTGATGGGCTGCCGTTCGAGGCAATTAAAGTTGTGGCGGAGAGCCAACCGCGTCTATTATTGAATTTGTAAAATTCATGTTTAGTCGCGGGGGTCTTTCTGTCGCGGTGGAAAGTAGCTCGACTGCTACTTGTAAACAAGGAGAAGGGTAACCTGGGCAATCGATTGGCATACCGGGACCGCTGGTTGCTCTAAGACACCGACGAAGGAGTCAAAAAAAGGCCTGTGACCTCAGGTGCGGCACAGGGTTCGATCTTAGGACCTGACCTCTGGAAAATCATGTACGATGATCTGCTGCGCCTGCAAATGCTTGCGGATGTGTTTCTGGCAGGCTACGCTGATGACGTCGCAGCGGTAATCACTTCCAGATCTGGCAAATTTGCTCAACTCAGACAAGTCATGAGGAAGGTGGACCGGTAAACAGAGATTTTTATGCTGACAAAGCGGAGTATACCAACTGTCATATCCATGACAGTTGGCTCCGTTGAGTCCGTCAGGTATCTGGGAGTGACCTTGGACAGCAAGCTGACGTATAAGAATCATATTCGCAGGGCATGTGTCAGTGCTCTGGTAGTCGTCACTTCGCTGAGTAGGCTAATGGCCAACGTCGAACTCCGAACTGAGAAGTTCCGGAAGCGTATTGCCAGTGTCCAGCGGAGCGGTGCCCTGCATATCGCCTGTAGCTACCGCACGGTCTCAGAAGAGGCTACGATGGTGGCTACTAGCGCGAAAGCGCAAGGAAAGGTACCTATTTCGCTCAGAGCGACAAAGTACGCTGGTCGTATTGAGTCTTGGCTTAGTCGGAGCCACGGAGTGACTGTCAATTCTTGACAGGTCCTGGTTACTTCAGGAAATACCTGAACCGAATAAGTAAGGTGGTCACTCCGTACTGCCAGACCTGCGTAACTGAGCTCGATGATGCTTAGCACACATTCTTTTTGTGCAGTCGCTTCGTAAGTTTGAAGCATAACATTGAGTCCATGATCGGCCTGGTAGCGCCTGAGACGGTCGATGTAATGCTGCGAAACGAAGAGAATTGGCGCACAGTCTCAACATATGTTGAGAAAGTGCTGCGCATAAAGCAGGAGGAAGATTGCCTTGACCCATGAGCTGTGGTAGTTTCCGGAGTCCGTGGTTACCGATGGATGAGTCAGCACGGCCGGGTTGAAGCAGTGCTTAGGCGGGTCTCGACTCGAAAATTCAAAGGCTTGTAGATGGTCCTTTTTTAGTGAGTCAAACCTCACATATCCCGTGGTGAAAGGTCATCCGGGGATCTGGTAAGCAGATTTTAGTTGCCCATCTATACTAGGGGAAAATAAATATGACTTAAAGATCTGGAGCAGGTATACACACATGCAAATATTGACAAAGATAAAAGGGTCGAATTACAATGGGGCAGCTTTTATAAGGCCTAAAAATTTAACACTATCAACAAGGTTTGAGAGTGGCTGTGATAATAGCCCTTGATACCAAGGGCCTTTCTGAATTCATGTCTTCGCCTTTGTTTTCAGCTTTTTATAAATCACAAGCTGAATAGCTAAAATATTATACCAAAAAAGTCAAAAATTGTCATACCGGCAACTCTAAGCTAACTTATCAGCCATGGTTCTACCAAACTTGGCTTAAAATAAGGTCTACGAACTATGAATTGCGTTAAAATCTGATGACTGTGTCAGAAGTAATAGGGCACAAAGCATTCGGTTTTGTGAGCGATTTTTCAAGATGCTTCCACTGCAACAGGGCTGCCTACATAGTCATTAGACTTCTAAAAAAAGCTAAAATTTTTGAGATGGGTAGCAAAGGGTTGCAAGCATCAGGCATTTTTGTTCTTCTAGTACCAAAAGATGCCATCATTTATTTTTCATGATCAACATGTAAAATAGAAATAAGTAATTAATGTTTAAAATTTACAAGTTTTGGCAGCCTCAAAAATTTTCTAGACCTGTAACTTCCAATGCACCCATTAGATAAAATCAGAATTAACAGAGAGTGTTAACATTAATGGGAAGCAATTTTGATAGACTTTTGGTTGCAGGGGGGGTAAAATGTTGCCAGCTCTTGGCATTTTCATCATTTTTGTAGGGATGTTGCCATCAAATTTTCAAATGATAAACATATTTTAGTGAAAATAAGTAACAACCGTTTTTCATTCCTAAATTGTGAAGTGAATGTATTTCAATGCAGCCAACAGATCGAAGTGGTTGGTTGTAATAAGGAGCACTTTTGGTGGACCATGCATTCAAAATCTTCACAATTTCTCAATTTGCTTTGAAAATCAGTATTTTAGCGGTTTTTTTTCTCCAAAAATATTGTGTCCATTTTTCTGCTTTTATCTGATGACGAAGTTGTCCAGATAAAAGCGTGAATGATAATTGCCATAATGACGCCGACATCGAACTTCCTTCTTGTAATGCTGAACTTGAAAGTTGAAGCAAATTATGGTTTTTCAAAGGAAATCATGATGGACATTGTCGGTTGAGTGGCTTCGTTAATAAGCAAAGCTTTCGCATCTGCGGAAAATCTATGAAAAATAGCCAAAAGCCAATGCATTCAAAAATTTCACTATTTGATATCGTATTTGGACTGGTGGAGTCATTGCACTATATTTCTTTGCATATGAATTTGGTAACGCAGTTACAGTGAATGGTGTTTGTACCGCGCCATGTAGATAAACTGTTTGTGCCTGAAGATGGCTATTTTTCAAAGCCAATGATCTGGTGTCGAAATCTCATCTTAAACAATTCATAACTCTGACAAACTGATTTTTGAAAAATGTTTACTTTTGAAAATTTGTGGAACGTGAAAGTGCACTGTCATGGGAATTATTATACATATATAGCACATACCTACATGAATATGGCAAATGCATAGACTACAATAAACTTGGAGCCAAGTTAGATATTAGTCACTTAAATAGCAATCGTTGCTTCTACATTCTTCAATGAACCTGGCTCGCACAATAATACAATCAATTATCACTTCAGAAATCTGCAGCACCATTATAGCATCGACAGATGCACATGCACTTCACTTTGAAAACTTCAAATCCACCTTCACCCTGCCAGGCTGTTATCGATCTGTGCATGCGATCGAGCGTACGGGAGCTTTCGCTATTAGGCTAGCGAATTCACAAATTAGTATGCATCTAGGCAATGTTTGTTTAAAACATTTACACACCTCATCTTCGATACACCAACACAGAACAAACCGCCTCAACGTAAATGCACACTTACAAAAATGTTCCAATGGAAATTCCACATAAAAACCACCGCCTAGTATTGTTTGATTTGCCTATTACCATAATGTCCGCGGTCAACTAATTTTTAGCAACAGGACAATGTAAACATGTATGAGATGAAAAGTCATCATGGGCTATAATGGGTTTATCTGTTCCGAAAAGTGAATCAGAAATAATGAAATATTCTTGTAAAGTAGATATGTAAACGGTTAATGTGTGCAAAATCATTTCATGACTCGATTTACTAAAAACTAGAGACTTAAATTTTCATTTGTGGAAGAGATGTTGGAGCAAACTTGGTATTTCCCTGACCAAAGTACTCTTTTGATCTCTGCGAAACGGAAAGGTGACAATTAATTCAGCCTCAGCTAGCCCCTAGCAAAAACAAAGAAACAGAACAAGTATCTAATCATTATTAAGGATCGAAGGTTGTGGGGAACAGAGCCTGATCTCATCATTATCTTCTAGAGTCATCGTCACTTATTGAATATTTATTTGATTTTAGTGTAGCCTTAGTTATCACGGAAAATTTTTTAAAAAAAAACAGTGTATCTAGAAATGTCTGACAGTTAGCCGAAAAGAAATAACATTGGTATGTACATGAAAGCAAAGCAATTGATTGGGAAGAATTTTTTGGATCTACTTTGTTTTGATTTTTAATTTATTAAAAATCAAAACTAAATTTAAATTATTAAATTAAAACTGATTACATCATAATTTTTTCCATTATGATTTTATTTGGATTACTATTTATGTTGAAAAAGCTTTTAAATGCTTAGAAAATATTAACTTCATAATTGAAATCTGGAAATTTTTTTGAAAAAATAAACAACTTTAACTTTAAATATAATATAAAATTATTTCCAATAAAAATCACATGGTTTGCATTTGCCAGTTATATATTCAAAAGAATGTCCAAGAGCTTCAATTTAACTTTAACTTAAAAAAAAAGATTGTTATAATCAGAGACGTTGTTTATGCCATTCAACCTTTTTTTAAATGAATAAATCAACCAAAAAATGAACCATTAACTGTACAGATAGTATTTAACAACATTTGTCTGAGTTTTTTGCTTCATATACACAAACAAACATCCTATATGGACAAACAATCATCTTCAATACTTTCAACCGTCGAATATTCTAAGTTGAATGCCTGGTTTGAATTCGTAGTGATGCGTGAAAGTCATTGCCTTGCTTAAATGCAAAATCGTTTGTACGGATGCTAATTTGTTAGTCAAACGGTTCAGTTTTAATGAGCTTATGTACCTCACCAAATATGATGAAATCGAAGTGCAAAAAAAAAACAATAAATTGTTGATAAGATCTTCAAAGCTTATTTGTCTAACTTCATGTCATCGGACGAGAATGAACTCCAGAAATTCCTAGCTAATCAACTGTAACCAAAACAAAAACAAATAAGTTTGTGGAACAATGATTTCAACATAATCAAGAATTTATTCAACAACTGCACATGTTCTGAATGATCGATGAGGCTTAAAAAAGTGCAATGACTCAATCAGATGTTGTTGAGTGAGCTTGCTAATTATAAGATATAGTAGCGTCCAACGTGGGCATATTGCTATTCAGAAATCAGTTTTTAAATCAAATCAATCGTTAAATATACCTAATTTGCTAGTTCGAAAACAGCAAGGACAAATCGGTGCAGCAAATGTAAAGTAGTAAATATGGAAGTCTATAATAAAGGGAGTATTTTTAGAAGGCTCCAATTTGAATAAAATAATAAGTATCAGTCATATTGCCTTATTTTTTATTGTAATATTTGTTTTTTTTATGTTTACTTTTTGAAGATGATCTTGTGCAAATGACCGCCGCGACTACTTCTCAGGAAGCCAATTCTAGAAGTCCAATTTAAAACTACTTTTTGAAGCAACTGGGACCGTACGTCGTCAATGACGAGAGTTATGTTGCCTCTTAAAGCGTAGATCGACGTTGGTTTGACAGAGTAGACCAACGACTTTATGTATCCTCGCAATTTGACTCCAACGGCGCCAAATCGCATGATCTCAGTTGCCAAATGTATGGTCCTTATCACGAGATGATGCGATTTCCGAATTTCACCTTCAATAAGTCGATGGTTGCGGTCGCTATAAATCACGTAGCGCCGTCTTGTTGAAACTACATCTCTCTCACATCGATACAACGTGAATTTGGGAGCGAAAATTGATTTATCATCACTCTGTACCAAAATTTTATTGTGAGTCGAACGAACAATCTATGACATTTATTTTTTAAAAATTATCTCATTTTCCGTAAATGGTCCATCTTGAGGGTCCAATTTTGGACGAAGCGTTCCAGCATAGCGACCGCTATCTCGCGAATGATACGAGTAAAGCTGGCTTATCCCTGAAGACACAGATAAGAAATGAATATGGATACGAAATGGCTATCCGCGTACCCATACGTGAGTGTGCCTTTTTTACTACACGCACAACATTGCTATCTCACAAAAAGCCCGCTCAGTGCGCCCCTTTCTACCGCACTCACAACCGAAAAGCCTTAATGCTGTGAACACCAGATCGGTGTAAAAGCGTGCAACGGGCAACACGGAAAGAAACGCCAATGTCAGTTTGATTTGTGTCGAGGACTGAAAACATTGACTTTCAGTCAAAATTTGTCAAATAAAATTTGAAAATTTTCCGGCGTATTCGAGGAAATGTATATCTATTTTTTTCGGCATTTTTTTGTGTGGGTTCGCGAGTAAATTAGCGGTAAAAAAATTATAAAATATTGCAATAATGAAGTGCCGCGTTTCAGGCTGCAAAAGTAGCTACCGAAGTGTTTCGCAGGGGATATCGTATTTCGGGTAAGTAAAATAAACTTTTGGCAACAATTTCGTATAGTTTTTGTGTGAAATCATAATGAATTTCATTCACAAAAAGCATTTTAATCTTCACTCGCCGGTTCGGGGAAAGAAATGTCAAACGACGTTCAAAATGGCGATCTCTCGTGGTTTTTACATGAGCGTTACCATATAAACTGTCTAGGGCACACACTAGTACCTCATTCTCACACCAGTATGCAAAAAGTCGAAAATTGGCACATTTCTCTCGGTCGATTTCTAATCCATTTTCTCTTATATCTGTGTGGTAGCCCCAAAGAAAATAATCTAAAGGTGTGATATCACACGATCTAGGCGGCCAATTTACTGGACCAAAACGTGAAATCAGGTTCTCACCAAAATGATTTATCACGGGCTTTAATTTCAGATTGCAAAAAAATCCGTTATCATGGTGCGATAGCGATTGCACTTGACGGTTACGTTCTGACCGGACTCATTTTGCAAAAAAAATATGGACCGATGATTCCACCGGCCCATCAACCACACCAAACTGCATTTCTGTGGCTGTAGTGGTAGCTGTTGAAGCTCTTCAGGTTCTTCATCAGCCCAAATACGCCAATTTTACTTATTGACGTATCTTTGAGCCAAAAATGCGTCTCATCACTGAACGAAATTTCGCGATAAAGCAGTTGATTTTCATTGAGCTGATTCAGAGCCCATTCCAGAGGTGTAAGTCTTTCCATGATGATTTTTCAAACAATACTGAATAAAAATTACATTACAGTTTGACAGGAGTCACGCGTGATCTGTCAAAAAAAGCGTATTGAAAATTAAACCTCATAATGAATCATGAATATTTTCATTCAATTCATAATGAATATATATATGTATATATATATATATATATATATATATATATATATATATATATATATATATATATATATATATATATATATATATATATATATATATACAGTGGCTCACAGCTTATTTGATACAGTGACTATTTGAAAATGCAAATCACTGTAACTTTGAAATTAAGAACCCTATCCAAAAAATTTAAACGTATTTGACTAGATGCATGTTCAGCGAATACAATGCAAACAAAAAAAGTTCCAGCAATATTCTTCGGCGTCCGGTAAAAGAGAAATACCACTGGCGCAGAAAAATTGCAGCTCACAGCTTATTTGATACAGACACTTCAATGCGAATAAACTTCTATTTGTCGCACCGTTAATGCGGCATTTTATAATACCACACTGTCTTGTTTTTGTTTCTTGAATTTTTGATTGTGTTAGACATTGGCTTAGGTAATTTTAAGCAAGATCTTGTAAGCTGAAGTGCCAAAATGAGCCAAAATTGTAAAATGGGTCATGGTACCACAATTGAACAGCGCGAGTTGGTATTAAACCACTTTAAAAAAGGACAAAGTGTTCGAAAAATTGCTGAAAGTGTGAGTTTGAGTGTTTCTACAGTGCAGCACATAATTGAGCGCTTCCTACACGAAAATCAGGTAGAAAATAAGAGGAGAAATGCGCCAAACAATATTTTCACCGTATCCGACGAACGATACATTGTAAGGAAAGTGAAAGCAAATACAAAGATTTCCGCTCAAAAATTGGTTACTGAGGTTCATCGTGAATTAAGGAAGTCATGTAGTGCTGAATCCCTCCGACGAGTGCTTCGCGATCATGATTTCAGGGTCCGAGTAGCTCGTAGGAAGCATTTCATTTCCAAAAAAATACAATAAGCCGATTTGCCTTTGGCAAAGAGCATGTGGGAAAGCCATCCGCGTTCTGGAATACGGTTATTTTTGCGGACGAGTCCAAGTTTAACATTTTTGGCTCCGACGGAATGTTATATGTCTGGCGCAAGGCAAACACGGAGTTAAACAAGGAGAACCTCAAAGCTACTGTGAAGCATGGTGGTGGTAATGTGATAGTTTGGGCCTGCATGTCCGCAGCCGGAGTCGGAAATTTAAATTTTATTGAGGAAACAATGAACCAAACAAAGTACCTTGATGTACCCAAAAACAATTTGCTGCAAAGTGCTAAAAAACTTGGTGTTCGCGACCAATTTCGGTTGTACCAAGACAACGATCCAAACCACAAGTCGGGAATTGTGCAGTCCTGGCCAATTTGGGATTGCCCTCATTTGATGTCTCCGCCAGCACAGTCACCAGATATGAACGTCATTGAGAATCTGTGGACTTTGTTGGATAACAACATTAGAAAACACAAGATTTCTAATAAACAAGACCTGATGAAAGCACTGCTAGAGGTATGGCAAAAAATTACTCCTGACATCACAAAAAAACTCGTTGATTCAATGCCGAATGGGCTCCAGGCTCTGCTTAAGTCTAAGGGCTATCATACAAAGTATTGAAATCAACTGGAAACCTCATAATTCACAACAATTTTAATGTTTAATCAAACTGTATCAAATAAGCTGTGACATGAAATTTGTTATTACTTTTAGTTTTTTTGTTTTTTAAGATGTAAAACAGCAACTTTGTAACAAATATAAACTTGTTTAATAAACAACAAATAATTGCCTTCAAAATGGTGTTCAAATTTTTTTGATATTGTTATTATGTTTTGAGTTATTGCAACTTAATTTTTTAAAGAAGCACTGTATCAAATAAGCTGTGAGCCACTGTATATATATACATATGTATATAGAAATATGATTTTTTTACCAAAGTGATTTTAATACTAATGTTATTCGAACATTAATAGTAATTAATTTACCAATGCTTCGAGTAAAAATCATGAATATCGTCTAAAAATGTTAATTGTCGTCACTTGATGCTTTGTAAAAGACACCAATGCTGATTTTTTTCGCGTTGAGCGTAATTTACCGCTGTCTATCCAGATTTTCTTTTTCTTACTATTTCTAGTTAATATTTCCGCTTTTCCGACGGCATTGCAATTGATATAATAGCTTTTTCACTTATGAATGTTATGATAAGTGGAAGACTTGCGCAGTTTTCAACCATATGGAAAATTCATGATCCAATCAAATAATATAAAATTGCTAAACCCAATTATCACTTTGGCTCAAAAGCAAAACGTCATCCGCATGTTTTTATATCCGTACAACATGATATGATCAAATATTTAATAGTCCAACTTAGTGTATGATCGGTTCCTACGTACTTCACTAGTTTGCCGTAATTATTATTCTATTCCATTTGAAATAACTTAGTATCATCATACTAATTTCGCAGAGCGCAAATGGAGCAATGTGCGAAATGCCCCCAAATGTGATTGCACATTCCTATACATGATTCGAAAATTATGCAAACATAACGGTCTACTCGAATCCAATTTCAAACTCAACTTGAATCCCAAAGCGAAATTATAGCACCAGTAGAACCAGTGAAATAAATGATTGTCACAAATATCTAAATCAATAACAATAGGTGATTGTCACAGAAAAACTACCATCTAAGAATAGCATCTAACAACCGGCACACTACTCATGAATTGAACAAATCATTTCAATGGTAATTCAATGATCACGTTTATTTTACATGCTATTTGTTCTTAATAAATACAATTATTATAAACTCACATAAATCATATGCAACTTACAACTACTCATCATTTTACGCACGAACAGTTAACCTTCGACGTAGCCGTAGGCAAATTGTCGCCGAACGAAATAGTACGAGTAAACGATATCACAACTGATCAGATAAATTATCACAATAATGATCACGATCGGCACATAGCGCGTATCGATGTAGACCAGGCCGAAAAAGTCCTTGTACAGAGTTAGAGCCGATGCCGACATTATAATGAAGCTAATCAGGTTGAGTATGAGCCAGACACGCACTTCCTGATGTGATTGCTATTCAGCGGGATAGAGGAAAAAATCAGATTACCGTAAGCGATTCTTGATCGTTATTAGAGTGCATACATACCTTAATCGATCCAACTATCAGCAAGATGTTTGCGCAAACTTGCATGAAAGCGACGATTTCCATGAAGACGCAATGCAGATTCCAAAGAGATCTATCCCTGCCCATTGGCATGTGCACAGCGATGAAAAAATATCCGAAAAACAATAGAGCGAAGCATAGCTGAAAAGTACAGTTTCAGGCTTAAAAAGTCCTTTGAAGCACTTGTTAATCACACGAACCAGTCCTACGATTCCCACGCCCAGCGAATAGAACCTCAAAAATCGCAAACTACTCGACTTGAAAATTGCCATCACTACACGATCTAAACTGAACGATCAATCTGATGGGAGTGCGATTCGTTTCGCTCAAGATACCGGTCAGTTTTCAATTCTTGATAAGAGTTTCAGTTACTTCCTTGGCTGACTGGGCGGCCGGCCAGCGGAAAAACCAGCGGAAACTCTACGGTACGATTGCTATATCGGCTGACTTGGTATACTCGCATTAGAATATCGTCGCTGTTAAATCAAACCGGCATATCTGCAAAAATTGAGTTTTTGAGTTTTTGGTATCAAACAATTTCTTTTCTCCCCGTCTATTTTTATGTCGCACCGGCATATCGTATAGTTGAATAAAAATCCGTCTAATGGTGCTGTTTCAGTATGAAAACTTTAAAGCGCTCTGGTGAAAAATATGCATTTTGCAGATATGCCGGTTTGATTTTACAGCGACGATATGACCGTATATTATGCACATGCATGAATGTGTTGATCATATTTGTTTATAAACAATGCGGTGGAATTCGAGTAACTATAACGATGAGGTATAGTGTTCGTTAGGTTGTTTAATGCTGACAGTGGCGTTGCCTTGCTGAGAAGAAGTCGAGATGTTATCTAAGTTTTCAAATCGTTTTTTTTTTTTGTTAACCAACATTTCGGGATAGATAAGCTCGATCTTGTGCAACGGCTAAGAAAAATATTTAGCAGAGTTCACAGCACTTGGTCAGCAAAACAGCAATGTTTTGAATTTAGCGGCTGATGAGATTTATGGTTAGAACTTCGGTTAATTTTTCATTGACATGCCCACATTGGGCGCGAATTTTTAACATGGAGGAAATTGAGTTTCGAGTATTCTACTCACAATTCTTCGATGTTTCGGCTATCATGTTTTCAGTTAAACTTTTAAGCTGACGTCAAAGCTAAGAATTTATTAATATTTGACACAAACACCTTAAAATTTGCAGTACTTGATTGTTGGCAATTGAGTTTAAAATCTAAATAATATTTCGGCTATTTGGAATATAATGGTGCACAAAAAGTATTTAACGAGAAGTTTAAAGTTTTGAAATCAGACAGTTAAATGACTTTAATTGGCGTCATATCATTTTATGATCTTACATACAGTGGCACAATAAAGATGTCGGACACATACCAACTTACACATACCAAGAGAGAATAAACATTCTAAGAGTACGTCATAGTCTATAGTCATAGAAAAAAATATATTTTACAAACTACATATTGTTTACTTGTGAAAAATAGTAACATGAATAACAAAACTTAATTTCATAACTATAAAAAATATAAAATGTGAAAATATAGCTAAAATCTATGTCAAAAATATTTCGGTGTTGTATTTTGGCATTCCTTTATATTTCACAATGGGTTTTTATCTATCAGACATGGGCTTTACAAGTTTTTTTACGGAAGGAAGGATCAATTTTTGCCCATTAAATCTAAAGTGCTGATTCCAAATCTTCTTTTGTTCTAATGTGATGATTTTTTAAATTGGTCCTCCAAATGAGCCCATCAATGTAACATCAGAAGATTGCCGAAATGTTTCGGGCAGATGCGGACAGTTATACATTAGCTGCAAACGCACATTGAGCACTATGTGCTTTGGATCGTTATCCTGGTAACAGTGGAAGTTTTCTTTTATTCCTAATGTTTCAGCAGATGGTACCGAATTTCGCTGCCAAATGTTAAAATATTTTATATCGTCCATAATTCCATCGATTACACAAAGTTTACCTGGACCAGCGTTAGATATACAGGTCAAAATTATCACCGAGACCACCACATTTCACAGTGCATCGTAGATAACGCTTTCTCAAAGTCCTTCGTTAGGCTTTCTCTAGACATAACACGGACCAAATGAGGGGAACAAATAGGATTTGCGTTTGTCCGTGAATAACATAGTCCTTCAAAACGAGAAGTCTCTATTTTTATGACTTTTTGCAAATTTTTGCCAATTTTTACAATTATACTTATTCATGAACGAGTTTTCACAGGCTAATCTTTCGTGTAAATAACTTTTTCTAAAAACTAATCTTATTGTTTCGGGATGCATACTTTTATTAAGATGTTCTGGGTTTTTTTCTGGGGTTTTTTATAGCATAATTCATTCATCATTAGACTTTGAAAACACTCTAGTTCTACCACCGTTTGATTTATTTTCCACTGAATTCATTTATTTAAAATGTCTAATAATGCCAAGAACTGTACAGTATAGCTTACTGTTTCCTCAATAACACGAGCTAACTTTCCCTCTTTATAATATCTTTAGGTTGGCCACACTGTCTTCCCATTTTAAATTTTCGACACACAGTTTCACCCACGTAAAAAATGTCCGGGTTCAATTTGTTTCATTTGTTCGTTTCAAACTGTCAAGTAGACATAATACGAGAAATTTCTTTACTAAACTCAAAAAGAAAAGGCGTTTTGACATCCGTCCGAGCTCCTTTTTGACATAGATATTCGTTATATTTTCATTTTTTGTATCTTTTATAGCCATGAAGTTTAATTTTGTTATAGATGCTTCTATTTTTCATAAGTAAACAATATGCATATCGTTGTTTAAACTTATTTTTATTTCTCCGAAGAGTACTCTTGAAATGTTTATTCTCTCTTGGAATGTGTAAATAGTGATGTGTCCGTCTTCTTTATTGAGCCACTGTATATAAGCATTTATTTATACGGAAAGCTGACTTAGATCTACTCGAACTGTTAAAGATACATTTTTTCATGCAGAACAGAAAATCGAAAAAGTTATAGGAATGAAATTCGTTTGTTGATGGAACTGTTATATTTTTCTCTGGTGTGTTTTGTCTATTTGTTGCTTACTTGTAGGTCTGCTATTCAAGAATCCTAGTGCTTGTAGATTTTGAGTAAACATGATATTCGCTGCTTTATATATTTTAATCGTAAGCGTGTTGGTAGGTGTCTGTCAATTTTATCAAACAGTTTGACAGACTTGTGACGTAAAGACTGTCCAAGAAATTTCTGCGACATTTTATATTAAGGCAATGACCATTAAGATTTGACTTTTTGATGTAGTACAGTTAAACATAAATTTCTCTTCGGTTTAAAAAAAAAGCATATAAAATGGGCTGGAATTTAAATAATTTATTTAGATGTAAAAATGCCTTCAACAAAAGAAGAAGTTCGTGAAAAGATTTTGCGCGTTTGAGCACACAACAAGGATCAGTGATCGCAAAGCTAACAGGTACCTCAAAATGGACGATGCAAGGAGCAATAAGAAGGTTATTGGAAGGTGAAGGATTGAGATACAAGTCAAGATCAGCTAAAAGGAAGAAGAAATCTGGAGCAATTGACAAAAAAGAAATTCACCAACAGATTTTCATACATAATAATTCTTTGCCATTTGATAATATATAGATTCGTTAATCCATGAAATTTTTTTTCATTTTTTTATCAATATAAAAAATCTAATCTCAAAATACTACAAGTGGCAAGTCTATAAACAGAAAGCCTGCAACAATTTATTCAAAGGTCTTATTCACGTATCGACTGGGAAAGTGGAGTATCTCGTGCGGTGGGATCAACCATGTTATTGTTTTGACTAGTTCCTGATACCATCTCTGCGAAAATAATGCAATCAAAGAACCTAAAACTGCAAGCGTTGCATTATTTTTTGAGCATTCATTTGGTCTCATGTATCGTCACTGAACAAACTGAAGATATTTAGAAACTAGAAACTAAACATCTTCAGCTTGTTTTCTTGCTAATTGTGTTCTTCAAACATGCATCCAACGATCACATTCGTCAAGCTCAAAACTTTCACTCCCATTGTAAGACGTTTGGCGCATTAAAGCACATTACTGTACTTCTCAGATGCCGGTCAAAGTAGATACACACGTGCTGCTTGACCGACCGTTTAACTATTCGAGCACTTTCAGGTATTTGCCTCGAATCCATTGTATATTTTGGGCTTGATCTATGCAAGCAAACATTTCTAGGGACATCTAAATTACATGTTATATTTTGACTACATAACACATTCACGCATTCATGAATATTTGAGACTATCTTACCGCATCTCATCATTAGTCATGAGCAAGATGACGGTAATATGTCGACCAAACAACACGTTTTCTACCCAAACAAGATACCTGCATGAAAGCTCCAGTACTCGTATGGTACGAACACGAGAAGAGCGGACTCCAGAAATAGATACATTACAGATGGGCTTAGATGCAAACACTAAGCAGGCAAATAACTGGATGGCTGCAGCCTTCTTTGCCTTGAGACTGATCTTGCAGCTTGATTACCTTGTGAGGTCACGCGAAACGATCGCTTCATCAGTTTAAGATATCAGTAGACCAATATAGAGGTTTGTAACCGTTTGAAGGGGTTTGACTTCTTTTCGAGTTACACAAATGGACATTATGTAAGAAATTATGCGAGTAATGCAAATAAATACAGATATATGTATAATGAAATCAGTTATGGTAATTGATGTCATGTGATTAGTGGAATTCGCAAATGCAATTATGGAAAATTAGTGGGTTGATGGGTTAAATATGATTGAAAGGTATGAGGATTACGTGGAAAAAATGTCTATTTTGGTGTATTTTGATGTACATAGGTAATATAGGTAATTAATTTATTATTTTTAATTATTGAGTATTACAGAAGAGCATCCCGATTTTTATATAAACAGACAAATTAAAAATAAATACAAAACATAATTAGAAGTTAAAACACAAATTCAAGCAAATGACTTAATAAAAAGTATTTCAAGTAAAAAAACACAATTGAAATATTGAAGAAAAGCGAATAAGCCAAAATAGGAATTACTGAAAATGGAAACCATTAATTTTTGAGATAGTTTTGCAGAGATGCCTTGTCGGGAGCAAAGGGCTAAGATTAAGGTTTTTTGTAAGTTTTTAAAATTCACAACGGTGGCGAGTAAAAATGCACGCTCGTTCGTACGAGTTAAAAAGAAAGTTACGAGCAGTTGTGGGTTTATTGTAGGAATCTAGTTCACGAGCAGAAATTTGAGGCGAAAAGGCATTGAGAGTAAAGTGACTTTTAACAAAACCATACCACTTCTGAACTAAGAAGTGTTAGACGAGGAGATGGTACTTGTAGTATACAATTAGTTTGATAAGATTTATACAGTAAGAAGGAATAGGCGGTGGGGCAAAAAACCCTATGGACTTCTGTTAATTAAATTTTTTTAAAAATGTAATCGCCGACAAAATTTTCTTCCAAGCTCAGCTCAAATTGTAATCATCGTCACAGTAAACACTATAAATTTTGACTAGATTAACAGAATTTGAATTTGTTTAGATTAGAACCAACCTATGAATTCATCTTTATGTGAATGTTTTTTTTTGGAAATGATCTAATTACATATTCACCCACTTTTCTCATTCTCCTGTGATTATTTGTAGTAACTCTTCCGTCTGGCCAATGGGATATAACTTTTTGGCTATTTCCTCAAAAAAAAAAGTGGTTTATATCTTCCACTCCTCTTTTTTTTGCATGCTTTTTATACCAATGCAATAATAGTTCCAACACCATTGATTGGGACCCATTTTGTCATGGTGGAAGTGGCTTGTGCATCGGAACATGTTACACCATAAGTGTCTGATAAACATGAAGGCGAATCCCAAGGATTGTATCTCTGCAGTTGGTAGTCAGACTGAGTCTGAAGATCTACCCAGCCTGGACATCCTCAGCAACGCAGCGGCTGTGCGCTGCAAGGTCACAGGTTGCCATCGTTGAAGATTCCATGGCCAGCAAGTTTTAGAACTTGCTGATCGCATCCCTTCTAGTCACAAGTTCCGGAAAGGTAAGTACGGCGTCAGCTGGAAGTCGATCTTTGGCCGCACCAGGGGAAAATATGCTTTTTCCCAAATCCTCACAAAAGAGGAGGAGAGAAAAAATGAGACGTCCACAGGAAGTACAGAAAGTAAGAATCTGAGTTCAAGATACCTGTGGCGAATCTCAGTTGCAAACAACGCAATAAGTTGCGCCAGAGAGGTAACCTACCGACAAAGGTGGATAAGGATATCAATGATATATACTTTGAAAACCGGACATTTGACAGTAAAACCTCTGAGTTTGCCAGGAGAAGCGAGAAAAAAGTTGACAGCTGAGGCGAAAATATCCTGGACGAATGATTGGGAGCAAAGCCACGCCGGCTGGATATTGCGAGCCAAGGAAAGCTCTCAGCCGTCGACAGAAGAAGACTCTGTATAAGAAGCCGGTACAAATCGCGAATCAGAGATCACGCTGAAAGACAAGGAGGGGCCGACTACATTGGAGAGCTCTCTGTCAGCCAACACAGATGCCAAATTTGTCAGCGGTGGAGCGCGGAAGAATAGCAAGGTTGAAGCGAAAGTCGATGCCTGCGTTCCTGCGTTCAAAAGCGCCAAAATCAGGAAGAGAGGTCTCGCCGAGGCTGGTCTTTCAAGGACGAGCACATCATCTACGAAAGCAGGGACAAAAAACAGAAAGTGATCTTCTTATTTTATCGTTGTGATAGATGTGCCTAACAAGGATGGCCGATACTCAGTCTGTTCTTACTAAGAAAGAGTTGTGGAGAGATAGCGAAGTCGGGATCAGTTTGCAACTTCACGCAAGCGAGGTTTGTAGACGGTAGCTTTCAAGTCACCTGCTGCAACCAAGCATTGAAAGAGTAACTCACACTGGTTGTTCCGAAATTGGATACTAGCAATCGGCCCAAATGGAATTGACCCGTTAGTTGAACCGTGGTTGAATTTATGTTGCCGGATTTAGTCGGCAGTGATTGATGAGAGAAAGGCGTCGATATCATGTTATGTTAATGCAACTGTAGCGGAGTCGGAAAAAGCAAAAGCAAGGTTTCATGAGAAAAGAAGGATTGATCATCTGTACTTTTTATGGACTACGACTTGTTGACGCGCAGCCGAATCCTAATTAATTTTCTGGTTTTTGGATTGAGCGATAGTTAGAGGGCACGAGAAGTTGAGTTAATAATTTGGGGAAACAAAGCTGCAAATCGTGGAGAAAGCGGTGCCCTTCTGTCGACCAAGCCAAATTTGTACCTAGTTTAACCCTTTCTGAAACAAGATTCAGAGGCACGTCGACATAAGCGAAGGGGCCCGATCATTTAACTTGGGATTTCAAAATCATTCCCCGTTTGAAAAGCAGTTCCACGTCGGAATGAAGTACGACGAAGCGGTGCGACTAGCAAAGTAATAAGAAACAGCTTATGGTACGTAGATATTAATCTAAATTCAAATGTAAAAGGTTTCTTTAGATAAATGCCAAAGTTAAATATATAATATACATAAATCAAATACGTCTGCTGGGTTAACCTTAAGATATCCAGCACCCGAGGGTCTGACTGTGCTTCCGTTAAAACCTAAGTAGCGCAAATAAAATATTGTCACTTGAATTTGAATGATACCTTTTTGTTACGATACGAAGGTCGATCATTTGTTTTCTTGAACAATTTTATAGTAATTTGAGGCGACCTAAATTCCGAATTCTCGTTTGGCGATGGCGTATCAGTAGGCAACCTGGGGTAGAAACGAGTGGCACCAGAATCCACTCTTCTCACAGTTCGAATGATAATAACAGATCCGATAAACTTACAAATTTCACGGGAAATGGCAAATCTTTTTCGCTGAGCTCTGGCATCGAATAAACAATAGTTTTCACTATCAATGCGAAAAATGATAAATACTTTTCGTTCAAACCCAACCACCTCTCCCTTCAGGCATGCTCCATTTGCATAATGATTTTCGCAAAGTAGCCGCAATAATGAAAACACGTTGTTTTAGTGAATCTCTTACCATAAAAGACATTCAATGTCACCCGGCTCATTAAGTATGTAGTATAAACCAACGACCTATGAAAATTTCATCAATTTTCCCATAATCTCCAAATGTCTCTCTAGCATTGAATTTGCCCGTTTGTCTCTTGAGCTAATGTTGCAATGGTCAGTTATTGCAATGTGTTACAAATCCTAAAAATTTGACCATGTCGTGCTGAGGCTTTCGAAAATTTCATAACTTGCATCAGCTGAGCTTCGTTCAACTCAGACCTAATTCAAAAGATATTCGCTCGGCTGCAACAAACACCAAGTTGTCTAAGTGATGCAACCCATTTTCATTCATCTGTGGTCCTACGGCCACAACGTGATCTCGACACTCGACAATCTATCAATCTGAGCAATGTGGTTTGAATGTAGTGCAAATCTATTTATGATGTTGCATTAATTTGATTGTAGAGAACTATAAAAGATTGAAGTGGGCCGAGTTGAAAATGTAGCTTAGCCTTGATGGGAATTTTCCAAAAATTTTATCTGACGCGTTATTTGTTATAAGCTCAATTGTTAGCACTAAGATAGGGTAAGGGTACTACGCCTAAGCAAACACCGTCAAGGTAGGTTAGTTTCGCCTACAACCGTACTAGTTTATTATAGAGGTGTTTGAATATTAATTCACAGGCAAATGAAAGAATGATTTAATTTTTCATATCAAGCTATTCATATTGTGTCACTCGAGCCTTCAGAAATCGACTCTGATCGCTTTGAAATTGCATCAAAATGAAAGGTTTTGCCAAATGTTTCGTCTGCAATAATCGACCCCCTGAGTGTTGATGAAATGAATTGAATATCTAAAAGATACATATCTTCATAGGACCACTCCAAAGCGAAGTCAACGCTCCGAAGCCGGCATATCAAGGTCGTAGCTTATAATCGTTAATTTTTTTCATGAGAACGTATGTAGGCAGGCAGGTAATAAGGCAATAAGGTGGCTCGCAGAAATACGAGCTAACATTTATGCATTTCACTTTGATTACAATAGATCTCGAATTGCATTGCCTCGGGGCCAATAGTGGGTTTGGAGGCGTAGTCGTCACCGTAGCGTCGTGTCGTGCTTATGAAACTGACAAGCACATGCTAAAGAAGAAAAGAATGTGTTTACATCGGTTTACAAAAACATGCAATTGTTTATCTGCAGTTTGAACGTTTTAAACAGAAGATAAACAATTGCATGTCTGAGCTTCTTCTCCTTCTTTCATCTTCTTTCTATTATTGCGTAACTCTGCAATATGTTAGATAGATCTGTGTTGTAAGGTTTGCAATACAATAGTTGCAATTTTATAGGTTTCTTGAGTGCAACAATGATGATTGTATGTCACCTATTTGTAATTGAATGTTTTGTTGAAAGTGAGAGGAGCAGATTGGAGTTGTATGGTTGACAAATATTTGATTCATTGTCTACATTTCATCGAGCAGTGGGTAATTGAATTAAAATTAAAATATGAAGAAGTACGGACTGGTTTCCGTTTGCTTTCAGATATATTTTTTTGTACCTCCTGAATAGTAGGTAGAAAAGGGTAATGGGAGTCACCTAAGCGAGAATTAAAATAACAGCTTATTTCAAAATCAAATCTTTATTGCAACCGCCTTATAATAAAATTTACTTATTTAACTATCAGTTCAGATCAGTTTTAATTACTTTGGCAATCAACTTTGGAAATAAGAAGAGTTTAAAAAAATACATTTGACCCCGATTGCCCTGAGATCGGGGCAATGGTGGTCACCCTGTGGGTAGTAACAGTCAAAAAAAATTTAACACATATCGCAGATACAACCTTCAGCAGAATCCCACCCAGATCAGTCCGCGTGAGCCCACAACCCACATGCGGTACACCTGTATCAAATCTCCTTGTTTTTTTTCCGAATTCGCAGCATATAAGACATAGAATTCCTGCATCTTCTGCATCATCCTCTTTAACTTCCTGGCACAACCCATTAATATTTGCGTTTGATACCGAATTATTATCGTTTGACTCCTGGAGAGCTTTGGTGGAATGAACCATTCAGTCGCGCTCATTGCACATATTAAACTGATGTTTTTTCCTCTCTCCCAACTTATGATAGATCCAATTCTCTTCTGCTCTTTCGTAGTTAGTATTTTTCCCGGCGTTTGTAGAGTAGAAATCCCTGTTTCATCACAATTATATCTTTTTTGGAACAAATTTGTATTTTTCCATAATTTCTTCTAATAGTTTATAGAACAATTGCACCTCCGCTTTATTAAAACCAGTAATTCTGTTTATGCTTGTTGCTTCTGGTCTCCTAAGAGATATATTATTTCTTAACATAAATGCTTTCAAACAATTTCGTGAAGCCATTCTTGAAGCTCCATTGAAGTTATGCTTTAAATTCAACCTTTCAGAATATTCGAATGCAACTTTGCTGATCTGAATTGCTGTACGTCCATAGAATACGTTGGCCATCTTTTTTATCATATTTGCTAGTTCTTCTACTTCTCATGTAAAGACACTTGTTGAGTGAATACTGTAGCAGTATCTTCAATTACATCAAAACTCATCTACGACATTCGGTTCTTTCCCGGTACTGTATCGGTATTGAAGCCGTATCTATCTAGTTCCCTATTCAATGCTGTATCAGTACAATTTTAGTTAACTTATTCAGTATTCAAACTAATCCGCTTGAGTTCTGCATGCATCAGTACATTGGGAATTCCGTGTTTATTCCGTAGCAGCACCGATGTGTTTCGCGGCCAGTATTCCCAATATCCTGGTAAAATCACTCTCATACTCTCTCTATGATCGGTTAGCTATCATCTGGTGCATGCCCTTCATTATGGAAAGCCGTCAATATTTTCCCAATTTTCAAATGTGGTGATCTATCTGTCGTTTCCTATAATCATCCTTTACTGCTGTTTCAGTAAGTTCTTTGAACGTCTTATTTATAATAGAGTTTATCCTTCTCTAACACCTTTTCTTGCTCCTGAACAGTTTGGTTTCAGCAAGGATCGTTCTACAACGGTCAACTTTATGATGTTCACTAATTTTGTCGTCTCTGCCTTCAATTCTAAACGTCAACTTGATTTATGCGAACATTTTGAAGACTTTTGACTCTGTGAATCATAACCTGCTGTTCAATAAACTTGAAAGATTCGGCATATTTGGTCTGCTTCTATTCTGGTTTTCCTTCTATCTTCATAGTCGTCCCTGCAATGTCACTTAAAGCGGTTCCATTTCTTCTCCTATATTTCCCACTTCCGGATTTCCTCAAGAATTTATCCGAATCCTTTACTTTTCAACTTGTTTGTCAATGGGCTTCCTTTTGTTATCAACTCCTCATGTCTTCTGTATTCGGATGATTAAAAACTAAACAGGGCACTGAATTGATTTAATGCGAGCCAACTTTTGCTAGTTTTCAAAACCAAATATTTTAATGCAAAGATCAATTTTGCCTTTAGAAGCCATATTTTGATTTTTTTTACAGATATCAATATTCTGAGGGTAATCTGCTCATTTCTTCAAGAAGAGGGCAAATCACCATCGAAATATCGATATCTGTGAAGAAATTCAAATATATCTAGATTCTAAAGGAAAGGTTGGTTTTTAAATTTCCTTTAAATTTTAATTCAAGTTTAGTACAGTTTTTTGGATTCAATTTATTCAATTCATTCAAATGAATCGATGAATTGTACTAAGTTTTTTTCGCTTAAGATTTTCTAGGTTCAAATTTGTTTTATTTGAGCACCCGAGAGTAGCATGTGAATTGTATTTGCAAATATACATATACGAGAATTTTTTGAATTGAATTTTTTGCGGCACTATACCTAACCGCGAAAGCATCATAATTATGAACATGATCACCATAAGTGAATGGTACAAAATAAATATTAGAAATGATAATATTTGATTGAAAATATGTCAATTCGCAATATCTTGATTACATCACAAATTGATAGAAACGCTTCCACACTAATAAATCAACAAACGAAAGACTAACAAAACCATATTTTTTTCATTTCCAGAATTGATATTGAAGACTCCCGTTACAAAAATTTGCAGAAAGTTACCACCAGCGCGTCAGGAAAACTAGTCTCTAGTTTCCTCCCTCATCTAGACGATCATGCTTACATATCGTCTAATTGTTCCGCTATTAGTGCTGTATTTTCAATTGTTTGGTACAAACAGTGCGCTCCTAAGTGACCCTTCGGTTGATTCTGTAAAATCATCAGGCGATGGTGCAATCAACAAGAACCTGACATGTGAAGAGTTTTGTGCGATTTCGAAAGCGGCGAGCGTAAATCGTAATCAGTTGAATCATAGAAGTCATAATGGGCACTCGCCGCAGCAGCTCATTGTCAAAGATCAAATATTCAGTGGCGGAAGTCAGCAACCGTTCGACAAGTGGCTTGGCCATCGTAGTTCGGCGAATGGAGACTATTTGCGACAGTCTTCGATAATATTTGGTTTGACGCAAGTGGCTTTTGAGGAGTCTTTGAGTTCAACGTGTTTCCGGAATTTAAAGGAGTTGGGGAATGCGATGTTGAGAAAGGATGTGTGGTCAATGAAAGGTATGGGTGTGTTTTCGATTCACTTGAGATCTTTTTTTCATTTCATGTATTCATTTTAGTTTTGGATTCATCGGGAAGTAAGCGAGATGGTTTCCTTTGGGGACATAACTACTGGCTGGGGAGCAAAGATGGCTGCGAAGCAGTCCAAGAACCCGTTTCAATCACTCTCTCCGATAGGTACGAGCGAGCGATGAAGGAGGGCCTCATAAATGACCTGGCTCCCTACGAAATGGACTACCGCGTCATATACATCCGACATAACTCACCCTGGCAAGTTGAGATTAAATTCATGACTGAGGTAGTATAGTGGCATTTAAATTTTTTCGCGTAATCTCTAGAAAATCCTTGCAGAGAATCATCCACGTAGGTTTGTGCTTGCCGAAGTCATGCAGCAATGCTGAGGTACTGAATCTGACTCAAAGCTACATGGACTGGGGATTCTTCGAAGAAGCAAATATGTTCGACATAAACGCTGAAGTTATTCACATTAAGGACCTGAAGCTGAAGGATGAGTTCTACGATAAAATCAGTTTGAAGATAGTTTTCGTCACGGTGACTTTGACGTTGATTTTGATGCTGTTAGCATTTTGTCAAAGTCCAGTGCGTGAGGCAAAGAAAGCGTTTGTCGAACGAAACTATACTGTGACGAATGAGCCCGAACCTCAGCCTCAGGCAGACAAAGCGGAACTTAACAAAAACCCAAATGATACAGCGAACAAGAGAAAGGGTGGAAAAGAACTATCTGTGTATAGTTTTATCAAGTGTTTCGATATGATAAATAATGGAAGATCGTTGTTTTCTTACGAGCATGCGTCAGCTAGTTCGATTCCAGTGATTAATGGATTGCGATCGGTGTCGTGTCTATGGATAATGCTATTCCACGTGGTTTGGTACATGTACTTCACCGTTGATAATAAGACATTTTTGATTTCGTTGGGTGAACGTGCATTCTTTCAGTATGTTAGTACAGCACCGTTGTTGGTAGATGTGTTCTTCACCATAAGGTGGGCTCATGAATTGGTCTATTCATAGCGCACTATATTTCTATTTTATTCTTTATTGTACTCTAGCGGTTTTCTTTCTGTTTACAACTTTATCCGCAATGAAAGGAATTTGCAGAAAATAGCGAATGGCACGTGGACGGAAAATGCTAAAACGTTTGGGAAAATGATTTTACATCGATATTTAAGGTAAGTACTAATCGATTTCATCCTGTTAGAAGAAAAACGGTACTATTGGGGTTAAAATAAAATATATTATTCTGCTGTTTTGTTCAGCAGCATAAGGACTGACAGTCATACCATCGTCCGACTGCAACTCAGATGTATTCCCAGTGCTAGCATCGTTTAAGTTCTTATATCATTTCGACGATGCACCTGCCACCCGACTGTTCCTCGGATAAATACAAAGTTGCTATTGCTCCAGCCACTTTTTCCACTTATCTGCTCGCTAGATACGCGGTTTGATTAGCACAGAGTCTCGCGACACATAGCCTCTTCCTGATTCTGGCGGCTTCTGTACTTCGTTCGATGTTCTCACACAATTATCTCCATGATTCGCGTTTGGGCCGTCGTAACTACTTTTGAAGAGCGACAGCTCCCGCTTATATCGGTCCCAGTCTTCAGCATTTCTGGACCGCCTTGCGTTATTAAATGTCCTTCATGTGTGGCTTCTTGCCTCCGTAAGTTCTCCGTTCTACCATAGGGTGGTGTTTTTCATTACGGTTTTCTCCTTACAGTTATTAGCGGTAATTGAAAGTACCGTATTGTAGAATGTACGGAAATAATCAGCGTAAATAGTGTTAATAGTTAATGGGTTGGAAATGGCCACGGCGGCTGAATTAATAGTGGTACCCATGGTTGTATCTGTTGAAATTAATAACATTCTTATATATGTTGTAAAATGCCGCTGCTGAAAAGTGGACCTAAAATTGCTAAGGTGAATTTGGTAACCATTTTCAACCTGACTGGAAAATATACCTCATTTCTAGAAAAAAAATAACCAAAAATTCAGAATCAGAAAGAGACGAGCAATATCTTTTCGACGCGTATGATTTTAAAATTTCTCTAGACGCATATTGCCCTCCAAATTTTAATTTTTTTGATAGATTCCAAAAAAAGTACTAAATTTTTAACTAATTTGGTTGACCACCAGTTATACAAGCGGAGAAAAAATATCGTAGCTTATATAGTTCGGAGATAAAAGTCCACAATAATTATTTTGATGTCGTTGCAACAGAACTACACTAAATACCATATAGTTATTATAAATACATCATCAATTTGTCAAAACGAAACTGTAAAGGTAGTATGATATATAAAAATCAAAGGCCTTTTTTCTCTACAATTGAAAATTAGGCTATTTAATTAAGAACAAAAAAGGCCACTACATTAACAATTATTTTCTAATTCGAAACAGATTGGCTCCACTGTACCTTATCCTAACTGCAATGGTTGAAATGTTCACAGCTTACATTGAAGACGTATCGCTGTTCCACATTCACGAGCGTTATGATCAAACATGTCCAAAATACTGGTGGCGCAACATTTTTCTCATTCAGAATTTGTTCTCGCACGAACATTTGTGTCTGAACTGGACGTGGTCACTGGCATGTGAAATGCAATTCTATATTATTGCAATGGCCGCACTGTTTGTTTATGCAAAGTAAAGGTTTTGTTAACAATTAGAATTGGATCATATATAATTCATACATTTTTACAGATATCCCCGGACAATCAAAACTGCCGCCGTGGTAGGATTTGTAAGCTCAGTCTTATGGACGACTTTTGTTGGTTTCGAAATAAAATATCGATTGTCGTTCGATGTCATGTACCACACAGGAACACAAATGTACATAAGTCCATTCATCCGATCAACTCCGTATATAATTGGAAGCGTGGCGGGCTGGTTCCTGGCAACTTCCAAAGGACAATTCAGCCTCAATTCCATTTTCGAAAAATGTGCTTGGAACTTAGCGATCCTGATATTCTTCTCTTGCATCTATTCGACGGTGAACCGGGGGATGTCTAACTTTTATACGGTCTGTTTGTACGTTTTCGGTCGTATTTTCTTCTCCATTGCCATTTCGTGGACGATCTTGGGAAGTGCGACGGGTAGAGGTGTGTGGTGGTCAAGATTATTAGAGTTGGACGTATTCCAGCATTTGAACAAACTGTCGTACGGAATTTATTTGCTGAATCCATTTGTTATAGCTGTGGTGTTCAGTTTGTCCAGTGCAAGTACCCACGCGGATCCAATTATGTTGGTAAGCAGATAATTTGCATTCAATCCTCGTAAATAGTATTATCCTAGCATGGAAACACTACATCGTGGAAATAACGTATTAAACCTAGAAAAGAAACAAATGTTAATAAATATCATTTTCCATTTCAGTGCGTTCAAACTAGTGGTTTTGTAGTCCTCGTCTACATAAGTTCCATTATTTTCTCGCTATCCTTCGAAATGCCGTACTGCAATCTTTCGAGTTTGCTGCTCAAAAGGAAAGTGAAAACAGCATAGTTACCAGCCAGACCAGAGACTAGACTAGACTAATGGTTTTATCATTTAAGTACTTGTAGTTCAGCTAATTTATAAGCATGTCTTTTATACTTGCGCATTGTGATTGTTACCATACTTGTTGATTTGTTAAGTTTATACCTTGAAGATGGAACAAGCATACGAACGGGAAGTTTTCAAGTCAAGATAGGTAGGCTTTGCTGACCTTTCCAGCTCGATGATCATTTTATAAGCAGAAGGCTGTACATAGTTGTGAGACGATCAAATTTTATTGCAAAACAAATCAGAGTATTGTGGAACGAATAGTTTTGAGTATCGTATGATTACAAATTTATCCAAGTTAAGAAAGTTTTGCAACAGAAATATAAAACAAAAGAGTGAATAAAATTCTGAAACGATTTCTCTTCAGTAAAAATATATAATTTATCAATAAAATCACTCGTGAGACATAGTTAACAAGTATTTTTTCTAAAAAACAAACGAATTGTATAACAAGAAATATCCTCAATATGTCATTCAAGAGAATGAATTCTAGAGTAATGTATATTCAAAGAACATTTCACAGGCACCATATTTTACGATCAACTACAACTTGCCACTTTTTTCCTGTACCATTTTCGTTTTGTTTTCTCCTTGACATTTATATCGGTATTTGAGCCACTATTCGGCGACAGGATTTTTTTATACCATTTCATTTTCTTGGCACTTTCCACGGATTTCATCGATCCGGTCAGCGATGGGTTACTACACATCAAAGTCCCGTTACTGGGTGTATCGAGCAGATTGACCATTGAAGCACTGTTACGTAATCGAGGACGTGGTGGCATGATTCTCTGCCGCTGTGAATCTGAAGATGCGCAGGATTGAATCGCACGAGCTAGTTGGGGATTACGATTCTCGTCAGATAGGCGTTGGATAATGTCTTGTGCCGATTGAGAACATGCAATTTTGGGAAGATGGCTGGTTGGCGTTCCAATCGATAAGCCGTCCGAATCGTCTTTAGTTTCGATGGTTTGAATGGTTATGGTTGAATTTGATTTGCTGGTCAGTGGAGTTGAAGGATCGGCTTCGGTTATTGTTATGCTGTTGAAATAAATAAGTTATATTAGAAAAGCCTGAGAGAGTGATTTAAGAATGTGTTAAGTACTTTGGAAGTGTTAGGTTTGGAGCTGTTACAACACTTGGGTTTTGTATTGTAACCCGGAGCTTCTCCCAAAAGTTGAAAAGTCTGCTTGATTGCTGGTATTTGAGATGAAAATAGTGTCTTAGAGTAATAGGAATTTCGCAATCTTTATAGACGCATGGAATGAGATTACGTCGCTTGAGGGCTGTAAAGATTAAATTGTAGTGTATAACTTATGAAAAAGCTCTATGTAAGCTTTTGGAAATTAATTAACTAACCAATTCCCTCAGCTTGAGTGTAAGTAACAATAAATCGGTTTGCCTGACTTGTAATAAATGCCGGCGACAATATCACAATAAGATGATTACATCGTTCAGAAATAAGTCGTATAAGGGCTTCATGTTCGAACGTAACGCTAGGAATAAGATCACGATCTTTGTCGCAAAGCTGAAATATGGAAAAGAATTATATCGAAGCTACGAAATTTAACAATTTCTATATTAATGTAAACTATTACCTTTAATCCATAGGCCTCCATATTTGATATGATCTCCGCGGCAAAATCTGTGTCTTCATCGGCATGCAAAATAAATGCGTCGTACTGCTGAAGCGGAAGATTTAAACTTTTTAATCGGATATCATCGATCGTTAGAATATCTTCATCTATGTTCGCTGTTCGAGGCGGTGCAGTAACTTCTGTGATGTTACGTAAGGCTTTTTCGTGCTTTGTGATAATATAGAATTTAGCATCTTCTTCTGCAAGAGACAGGAAATATATATATAATTTTAAGTTAAAAGTCTTATAAAGGATCCCTTCTTGTCTATAAATTAGGCTATATTAGTGGCTCTAACGCTTATCAAAGCAGAGAATATTTGATACGGGAAACTGAAACACCCTGGCTCGTCGCTTAATGAAGCCTAGTCGTTTACTTGAATGAGAAATCATTTTATCATAATGAAAATTAAAGCGAAGCTTTTCATCCTGCACCACATCGAGGTCTAATATATTGTCAACTCTACTAAGTGCCTTATTGATTAATAGGTGCGTATAACGTACGAGCGTACTTCCCAGAGCTAATCACATGAAATTTTCCAGGAAATGTCCCAGGAAAAAAGTTGCCAATTTATAGAATGTAAAATTTTCAAGTCGTCCACATAGAGTAGACATAAGACAAAACCTCCGACAGGTCTGATATAGAAATGCTAAATGGCAGAGGGCCAAGATTGCTCCATGAGGTACACCTGAGTTGACATGAATATTTTTAGAGAAAAGCTCTTGGAATTTCACATGTTGTAAGCGGTTGTGGAGGTAAGAGCTAAGCCATCTTAGTTGAGATCCTGCGATTCCGAATTGCTGCAGCGTAGAAATCAAAATGGGTAAATAACACGGTCAAACGCTTTGCTAAAGTCAGTGTAGACTGCGTCAATTTGATCACCTTTCTCCATTTTGCAAAGAACATGGAAAACCAGCACCATCAGGTAGGTAGTGGTAGAACGACCTTTCCGAAAACCATGTTCCTGTTCGTTAAGTCGAGCATCGACCAGAGGTGATAGTTTGTCACATATGATTTTTTCAAACAATTTAGGAATAGTGGATGAAATGGCAACACCTGTATAATTTTGAATTGATCTTCTATCACCATTTTTGAATATTAGTGTAACCTAGGAAGATTTCCAATACGATGGAAAGTGCGCAGAAGAAAGAGATGTATTCAATATGATGTGAAGAGGAGAGATTAATTGTGCAACACATTTAATAAGAAAAGTCGGAGGAAGAAGATCGGGTCCAGGGCCTTTGTTACTATCAAGCTCTAAGATAGCTTTAGAAATATCATCTCTGGAAATGGTAATAGCCTCAGCAAAAATTGTTCCAGTTACTTTAGGGGAGTGACAGGATGATGGAGTACTGGCTGGGTTAAAAACCTCTTGAAAGTTTTCTGCGAACAAGTTGCAAATTTCTTGACGAGAAAAATACATTCAGATTTTATTACACATAGAAGAGGGTTGTTTTCCGCTTTATATTCACGAATTCAAAAAAAAACTTTTTAGGGATGTGGATTTTATTCTCGCCGGTAGTTTTGATTCACGGAACCTATCATCACAATGAACCAAAACACAAAAAAAAAATAGTTATATATTTTTAATGAAACCTTGAGTAGCCGAGAGGATAGCATTCAGAGTAAGTCAGTATTTTCAGGTCATCAGCGAACAAAGACAGGGTGAGTCGAGGAGACATGCAAAATCGTCAGTGAACAGAAAGGACAATAAACAACCAAGAAGAAAAGTCACCAGAAAAACCATACCCAGTAAGCTTTAATAGAAGAATTTTGTGGTTTTCTTTGGCAAACCCTTTGTGCAAGATATTCACTTGCTTCTGCTGATCGAAAGCGGAAACAACATTTTGTGTAAACGAAAGTATGCTTTATACCGTTGATTTACTTGTAGTGAATATAAACTGCTTTCTAGCTGGCAAAGCGTGAATAAAGGGCTGTACACACTATTGTAAACGACACAATCAAGAAACTGACCAGAGCACATTAAAAAGATATGGAGTGATAGTTGAAGGGTACGAAACATTACTCATTTTGTAGAAAACAATTTGTAAAAAAGAGTTGGAATGCCATCAGCATTGTATTCAGTGCGTGTATTAAGAGTGCTTACCAAGTGTACAATCTCTAAAAAACAGAGAAACAGTAACTACTGGTACATATATGAAGTTTGTGCTCGCAAGTTAACGCAGAAGATAATTGAGCGAAGCCCACAAAATTTTCTTGTGGAGAGGTACCAAACATGCCATGAAGACATAATAGAAAGCATAATTCGTTAAGGTATGCACTTACATTTACTGCTAGTAAATATTTGGTATTAGGCAATACCTTAACGAATATATTCGTTAATATATTCAATAATAGTTGTGATTAGGCGATATTTTAGCGTGTAACGGCATATGCATGTAAACAACATGTATAGTGCATGCAAATGAGATAAGTTTGCTGAGCTGATTGGGAGCTAAGTTTTGCTGAAATATACGCATAAGTATGTTTGTATTAATTATTGCATTCTTAAAAATTGAGTGAAATAACGCAATTGAGTGATGGGTTTTATGAATTTGGTGCGTTTTTTTTTAAACTCGAAAGGTAATTTTTCACGTGCAAGTCTTCTCGAACCGATAATTGTATGTTAAGGTATAATTTTGTAAAATATTAGAAATTAAAGGTAATTTGATATGGAAATAAATAGGTGTTATCATAAGGGGATATGTCTATATGGAATTTACAATAACATAAAAGGAAAGTTGATCGTAGTAGTCAAAATTTAAAACATTTAGACGGAATTTTGAGTATCAAATTAATGGAATATATTTTTGATGTTTGACTTGTTAAGCAACTTACTGGTTGAAGGCAACCTATAAACATTCGGACACATGAGCAGCATAACAATTTTTCTACTTCCCAGTCATTAACATGACACAGTTTTCACCCGAAGTGCAGACTTTATTTCGCAAAAGTTCACGATAAATTAGACTCAATGCAGTGAACTTTAGTTTTTAGAGTCACACCTCATCGGGATCTCGTGGTCACGCTGCCAGTAGCGTGGCCAAACAGAATGTATGATATTACATGACGGATATTTGACCTGGCCACTGTTTGGAGACGTAGAATTTCATAAATTTTGTTTGGCCCCCGATACTGGCGACGTGACCATGGCATCTTGGCGAGATATTGAAAAAAAATTATTTTATAGGACCGACAGCACAAACTTCTTTGAATTAATCACGGTTTACCCCAAAAGAGTTCGAAAATTTTTCACCAGAATATTCCTTAGTCAAAATGAATTCTCCATGAGTTAATCTTATTTTCAACATACCCTTCTTCCTACTTTTATTTTTATCAGAGCGGCGAAGCATACTGAATTTGAGTCAGATATGCTAGAATAGCTGCATGGAGCATTTTTGGAACAGCCTGCACCTAGAAGAGGTGAGTCTACTTTTCCGGCTTACAAGTAAAATAGCAGAAATGAGAGAAATGGTCGGAAAAATTGGATAAAATTCTTTCTGAAACATGCACGTTAGACAATTTTCCTGCCTGTGCATATCTGGTACAAAAAAAACATTGGTTTTAAACTGTAATAGTAGAATACTGTCATATTTCTAGGATGTTAAAAGTGCCCTAGAAGGGAATGTTTTAGGAAAATCTTTAACTACCACGTGTAATAAAAATGGTGTTCTTACAAACAACGTGACCAAATAATTAATATAAAGTGCGTTTTTTTGCACTCTTGGGCAGGGTAAGTTAAGGTAAGTTTAGGGAAGTACATTGCCTGCCCCAGAGTGCAAAAAAAACCGCACCTATAATTGTCGAAATCATAAACGTTCGGAACCTCAAACTGACATTAGCAAGTTTTTTGACAATCACGAGGGAAATAGTGGGATTTTTCCCCACACAATTGAGCTTTAAGGTAATAAAGCCTAAACAAGGTAACTAAAATCTTGATAATCGAAATGTTGTGTGTTATTATGATATTTATAGATAAAGTAGCCAAGAATTTTTCGAAAATAAGGCAATTACTTGCAAATTTTACAAATTCAAACAGGACTATTATTAAATCTCGAGGGAAAAGAAGAAGAATCCTCATGGTTGTCTATACGAATAAAGTTTCGTATAAACTTTCTGGGGAAGATATAATTGAATTGTACTTATCAAAATTGAAACAAAAGTTCATTAATAAAAAAAGAGCAGTCTTGATCTGCGAAGAATGCAATCAAACCGATAATATAGTATTTAAGTATTCAATTCTATCATTTAAGCTTACGTTGATTATTTTAATTGTGTTTCCTTCCTCCAATCAGACAAAAACACATCAAAAACCTCAAAAAGTGTAAGTTTTCACATGAAGATCACAAAATTTAATTTCGGAAAAATGCAAACATGGCAAATAATGCATTGATAAGTGTTTGCATTTGTTCGTTGTGACGTCAATCAGCAATGTTTACCTTTATCTGGTGAAATAAGACATATTGCTCCCGTGACAATAAACCAGATTCCGATAAGATTACGCACAACATGCAGATAAGTAAGAATTAAGATAATATATTTCTAACCGTTTGCGGGTATGGACCGAAATATTAGCCATTTATGCATATTTTACCTGTGCATATAGCTATTTCAACGATTTAGACGCATTTAACAGATGTTAACGATACTGATATTAAAGCAACAATTATCGATACACATTTTTAGCATATTAATCGAACACGAATCCGTATTTTTTATGATGATTATGAATAGAACGACATATCGTAGTGGCTTGTTGCGATAAAAGCTTCTACATTCTACGCGAGTACTAAATAGGTAAGATGAATTGTAGTCGAAAATATAATCTCCATGAATAATTGCAAAAAAAAATTAGCGTTTGCGTGGATAGAGGTATGTATTTCAGATACACTAGCTGCATTACTTCTGAAAAAAAAATACACAACACATATCTACATTCAAAACGACGGCATTATCTTTGCTTTGTGGCTGTTCACAAAAAAAATTGTCGTCATTGTAGCGGCAAAATGTATAATTTAGCGTTCCGTTTTTTCGTGCAGATGTTTGTTATGTGTGCGCTGATAAGTGAATATAACATTGTTGTGTTTATGAATACTAAGATTTTACACCTTGAGTTTATCAAATGGAGAACGTCAGAGATGCTGAAGTCATGAAGTTATTTAATCAAGACTGCTATCTTTTCAGATTAGATTTAATTCAGGTAGCATCAATTCTGTTACTAGATGTTCTACGAAATTTTCTTGGTGAATCAGCAGAGAAAATTGTTTTCTAAAAATTCATTTTCGGAGAATAGTGAAAAAAAAACTATTGTCGTGAAACAATTCAAATTTCTCTTCACAAGCATCGATTAGTAAATTTTGCGATGCTTTACGCAACACCAAAGCCAAGCAATTAAACTTATGCAACTTCCCGGGGGAACATTTTGCTTAGGGTTTTGTGTTAGTAAAATCAGTCAGACGCCAATAAAACAATGAATTTTAAGATTATTATTCAAGTGTTGATACAATGAGTGATTACGACGTTCAATAACGCGCTACACATTTGTATATGTAAAACAAATCAACTATATAAAAATGTAAACAAATACGAGCATTTTTTGCTGTTTTACTGCTGATGATACAGGTCGATAAGATTAAATATAAATATACCTTTCCTTTGTATGGGCCGAATTATGACTAAACACGAAACGATGAGATAAGAGTACAGGGAATTTATTATTAAATGACAATAATATTTATGTCTTTATAGGTAGGCAGTAAGTTTTGAATGTGAGCTGAGTTCCGAATATGGAACGAAAAGTATTGGTGTTTCGCTTACTAGAGCAAACTACCATCTTATCTTACTCTGATATAGCATAATCCAGAAACTTTAGGCCGTATGCATTAGCTAGTGAGGTTAATTTAGTGAGCAATGGTGGCAAAGAAATAGTATTCGTCTGGTCAAAATTATATTTGTATTACAATTTGAGGAGCTACTACCACTTCTGCCTTACAAGAAGGAATAGAAAGGATTTCTCCTGAAACTGCAGCAACAATGTGGCGCAAGTCTGAGCGCAACATGTTGAGAGATACATGATTGTTCTCATTAGATTATTTAAGATTGGTCTAAACGCAAGATATAAAGGGACGGGAAAATTTTACTTTATCAGGTTTGCTTTACTTAGTTGGTTTTGCTACCAAAACTTCAAATTGCTATACGCTAACGGAGCGAGTTCAATATTGCCATACGATTGCCATACTCCATTAATAAGTTTCAGTCACAGTCAATTACCGCACAACTCGCAAAGTCATCGAAAAACAGTCAAACTAGAATGTGTATACGAAGGTGGAGAGTGTGGACTGCTGTCTGAGCTTGAGGTCATCCATCATTACAATCATTAGAGCCGCTTCTAGAAGCTGTGGCAAAATGTATGATATATTTGTATGCAAGTTGCAGATATTAGATATTAACAGAAAAAGGTGCTTTGTTGTTCAATTGGGAGTTCGAGCAAGTTCTAAGATTATCTCTCACTTGCGAGGCTCTGTATTATGATGCAGATTATCTAATTCGCTTTTGAATGCCTGACTGTTCCGTTGCATGGAGATATGCCAATTTTCTCCTGCAGAAAATACGTAACTACAACAAATACGACGGTTGGGAACGCAACCTGTGACTGACTGTTGAATCTCATAGCACAATCGAGCTTTGATTCGCTTTATAGCGGCTATTTTCTGGTAATTCTGTCTCGATTTGCTTTCGTGATGCTTAGCAGAACTCTTTCATGCATTTTATGAATGATTGCGGATAAACAACCGCCGTTATGCCAGTTTGTATGGCGCGGGTTGATCGATGATGGAGAAACACTTGAAGCTGTGCTGTCAATTAAACCCAATTTAATATCAATCGTCACCCAAAGTAATGCTATATTTCGTTATCGCTGAGAACAAACAGAAATAGTTGCGCAGGGTGACATCATCCCATCATGGCATCGAAAAGCACAGCGCCTAGATATGCGTTTGGCTGCGAAATTAGAGGCTACTCACCAAGTGTTTCTTTGATGTCGTCGATGATATCGTAACGATCGATAACCTCCAGGGCAGCTACCAATTCCGAGAAGTTGGGTTTATGGCTATTCTCCGAACAAGTCCACAGCTCCAGCACGTTGGCCATCGGATCTGCTTTGCTGTAGATAAAGCTGGATTCATGATGTCCGACCTTGGAACAGTACAATACACCGCGCCAGTCGCGCGGTAATCCTTCTTCGGTTGGCAGGATTTTCGGTGGGTTCAATTTTCCCGAGAGCATGGATCGGGCTTTTAATCTCAGGGCATCTAATGGAACTTCACTAAACTTAAATTCGGTTGGGTAGGGTTCGATAACATCAGGGTCAACGCGGATCAGTCGATTATTTGCCGCCATTGCCACTGCGTTCGCACTGTGTGTTGAATTCAAGGCAGAGTGAAATTTGCGTTAATGATTCGTCGACTTCCGATTGTCGTTTTCCTTGTGCATATGATAAACAACGTCTACAGCACTGAACGTTCTTGCAAATTTACTCTCTTCACACACTACGCGATCATTTTAGTAAATTTAAACATGCTTAAAAACATGCAAATAAAACACAAACAGGGAATAAACTGACTTGCTGACATAGGCACCTAAACGCGGCAAGCAACAACCGATATTTAACGACAAGTGAAACTGAACTGAGCAAAAGAACCACTTGTTGCTTGTCAATTCCATCTAAAGTGTAGATAAGGCAGTGCCAGTGGAACATATGATTTAGAGACACTGTGAACAACACTGATATTCTACAATATTCTACAATAGGGCTGTGTTTTGGACGTAGAAACCCGCTAAAATCGCCAATAATTGCGAAAATGACGAGAATGGAGAAATAGGATATTGCAAAATTACAAAAATATTTTTACTCATTTTTTTTTTGAGCTAATTTAAGCATTTCAATTTTATTTTAATTTTATTTGATTAAAATAAAGGACTCATGTGGATTAATTTTATTTAGTTTAGTAATTTGGGTTCTCTCCGTGAGAATGTAAATAAAAAGAGGGCTTGCTTGTTCCAATTGTTTTCTAATAGGTTACTTGAGGTGATTAAGGATAAACGAATTATTTTGAATAACAACAATCACTTCCGGAAATTTTTTGTTTATGTCGATCGTGGAGTCCGAATATTATTACTATTTGATTATACTGAATTTTATACCGATTTTTTATGAAGATTTTTAAGATTAGCAAATACAGAATGCATTAAATTTATTGGGTTTATTAATAGTTGTTTATTAATGAAGCAACAAACAATATTTCATTCAATATTTCTCTTTTTCAGAGCATTTATAGTATCTGTATTATTTAAATGTATTCTTATAAGCCACATTCAGGGGTATATTTTCAGGTAGAAGAATGTGTTCCGTGAATTTATCTTACACTGCTTTCCTCTAAATTCTGAACGGTCCTAACAGTGACGGTTATGGGGACAATTTGCGAGAATATTCGGTAAAACTCGACTATACGTCCCCATAACTTTTCATATTCAATTTTTTTTATCTTTCCGTGTATGTTCTGTACGTTTTTACTGATTTTCGAAGAAAATTAGTATTAAAATCGTTTTGCCGAAAATTTCTTCTTCTTTCTGTACATACATCGGAGATAAATAACCAGAGATAATCTTTGGAGTGTGTGATCCGATTGAACTGAAATTTTTAGAGAACATATGGACTAGTGCAATGACTAATTAAAATTAAGGCAGCTTTAACCCTTTGGCGGCGGTGGGCACTTGATTGAATTTTCAGGTGCCCCCATATTTCTATGTAGAGTACATTTTTGCTAAAAGTAATGAATATTAATTATGGTTCTATGCTTGTTCATGCTAAAGAATTGGAAACTATGTACCCCATGTAGGCGCTGAGTAGGGATACTTTTCAAATTTCGATTTGTCATAAAAATTGTATCATCGCGAAATTTAAACTAAATTAAAACTATACACACGTGGACTTTGAAAACTGTGCGGGCAGCTCTGTTGTGCGGCAGGCAGGTCAGGAAGAATTTTTCAAATCATCGACTCGACTGAAAAGTTTTGCTTTTTGATAAGAAATTCAAATTATTGATAAATTTTAAACAAATAAAAATTTGCACAAGAACGGCAATCCATCTCTAAATTAACACTATTTTCAGCACTCGAAACTTCTTTTCACGAGAACTGACGATCGGAGAATCCGATCAATTTACAGGACATGTTGCTATTCACTAAGACCAGGTCTGATAGAGGTGGTTTTGAAAAATCACAGAGAAAAAAACTGCCCTTAGGCCCATAGCATCCGATTCAGCGAAAAAATTTTAACGAAATTTTTACCTTTGAAAAAATAAAATTTAATTTTTAGGCGTTGCCATTCAAACACAAATTTCTTTCAGAATACCGGTTCCTAGGTAACGTGACTTAGCAAGGGACGAGAAATCTCACGTGAGGTCACTCTCATAATAGGGCCCATAGCTTATCAAAATTGTGAACATATGGCCTACTATATCAGTGCATATGGCGGGCATTCTCTGTTCGCGGGGGCCAAGACTGTGACATTTGCCCCCAATTCCACAGTTTCTGTTCATTCGGAATCAAGCAAATTTCTTCGATTCCCACTGCCGTTTTCATTGCCTTATATCTCTCTCTTCTGAGAGCTTTATATGTCGTTTAGAAATTGTTTTCTGGTATGCTTGACCTTTGGCGATTATCGTGCTCAAAATTATCGTGATCAATTTTACCTAGCATAGTAATGTTATTAGAGCAGCATCTTTTCCATACAGTTCAAGCACTTGTGAAAAAAATTTGCTTTAACTTATAGTTCAACATTTCAAGAATATAGTCCCAAAATTTGAAGTCAATCAGAGTAAAACTCTTGATGCTTAATCCCATCTCCTCTATCATTGTAGGTCCGATAGCTTGTAGTATAGTAATCATTTTCTGAAAACAATTTTTTTAAAGTCCGTGTTCACTGCCATTTGAAAATCACATTACCGATTCATTTCTCATTTGGCACACACTTTCTATATGTAAAATACTCCCCCCCCCCCAACAAAAAGTTTTTGATTTTTTTTTAAATTAAGGGCGTTTTCCACCTACGAAAAGGTCAAATTTTTTCGTGAAAAATAACAATTTTAACTTCAAATAACCACCAAAAATTTTAAAATGAAAAAAAATACAAATCAGAGAACGTTGAGGGGGGTGATGATTTGATGATGCTTTGACTAAATTTTAATGTTCTTTTATTTCCGATAACTTTCAGCTGAGGTACAATGAACACAGCAAATCGTCTTTTCCCATAGACGTTCTTGAAAAACATTTGTCACCGGTTTGTTTGTCGATATTTTCACATAAAAAATTACACAATGGTATTGAAATGATGATCAATAATGTATAAGAGGCTTAAATAAATTTGCTCTATCCATATTTCTAAAAAAAAAAAAATCGTAAAAAAGTGTTTTGTTTTCACGCTGAAACCCATACTCCTCCCTTAAATACACAGCAGCAATAAGCGGATACTCTAAAAAGTTACCAGTCTTAATACTCTTCCTGGATTTATTTAATATTAATGACATACCCTTGGCAATAAAACAAAACTGAAAGTCTGTAATTTTTGTAATTATTTCTTTTTATTTAAAACAATATTATAATGGTTTTTTTTCTCCATTTTCCTTTTATAATATTTTGTGCTTTTGACAAATATTACATGGTAATTATTATAATTTTTATGTTGTTGTCTTGTCATTTTGCATTTTCGTTCTTCTTTTGCTTTCTTTTGTTTGTTTTAAATTTATTAAATATGTCATGATGTTACTTTTTTGCTTAGGAGTATTAATATATATATAATAATCTATCCTGTTCGATTTTTGAATTGTTTTTGTTGTTGTTGTTCCTATTTGTATTAGTATCCAATTATTATACTAGTATGGTATTAACGTATTCGAAATTTCGGAAGTGTTTGTTTTTTATTATATTTATGCTTTTTCTCTCTCGCCGATTATTTTTTTAATTAATTTGTTGTTATGGTCGTTTATCGAGATGTCTAGGGTGAATTATTTATTCGTCATGTTAATTTTTTTGAAATGATTTTTGGTTTATTATTATTCATGTACTATAAACTGCTGATTTTGTTTTCATTTACTGCTTTTATATGTATTAAAAGTTTATTTGTTCTTCTGCTCCGTAGTTTCATTAATTAGTCTAATTTAATACTTGTTTACTTTTGCCGTCTTTCTTTGAGTTACTCAATCTCAACTGTCTTCAATTTCTTTTTTACTAATCTTCTTGAATGTATTTGAGATTTTTACAGTATGATTTTATTTTTCCCATGCCTGATCATCAATTTATGTGTACAAATTTTCCTAATACGCTTGTCAATATTTATTTTATTTGTAGTTTATATTAATGACTGTGTATGTGATTACCTGATTGCTGCACATTTAATTTTTTCGGTGTGGTTACTGCTTCATTTTTATGATCGACTAAGTTTAAAGTTTGCGATTTTATGTGTTTTAGTTTCATGGTCTGACCGGACGTTTTATGATCAATGCGTAGAATCAGACACATGATTGAATATTTCGTGATTTGAAAATAGATTATCTCTGGTAGTAATTGATTTGAAATTACTTCAGGTGTTTGAAATAATGTTTTTGTTGAAAAAAAAACCTATCTGACGGATTAGAATACATTCTCTTGAGCTTGGGGAGCTTTGAGATTAGCGACCATATTGCTTTCTTGGCACAATGGAGAACAGAAAGAGCGTTCGGAAAATATGTTTTGATTGTACTTCGAGCAACTTAAAATGATTTCGTATGAAACTCGTGAATTAATTTGTCATGGTTTGAATGAATGGCTCTGATTCAAATTTTCTGGTAAATTTAAATACAGAATCTACAACGAGAGACAAATCCCAAGTTTTTTTCTCTCGAGTAACTCCTAATTGCAAAGAGCAGTTTCTTAGCCTTAAGTGAAGCCTTTTTAGATTACTGAATTTAATAAGAAATGATTACGCTCGAATACGATTCAAATTTAATCTGAAACGGCTGAGAAAAACTAAAGAGCTATCATTGACGAAAAAAGAGCCACAAGTCCAGCAGCATCAATCGCCCAACTAGCAGTTTCATCGTTTTTGAGACACAAAAGATTCACGAAATTGCTTAGATTCAATGATTTCTAGGCGAGTAGTATTAGTTTTGCTTGATTGCTATGTATTTTTAATTTCTCACTCATACGCATATCTTTATCTGCTAAGTACTCAAAAATAATACTAAAAAATTGGCACATCGTTTCTCATTTATTTTCAATAGAGTATTTTGACTCGAAATACAATTTTCAAATGTTTTTCCGTTCGCCATTTCCTATTTTGGCAACACTTGACATACATGCAAGTCCAAAAGACTCAAACGTATCTCTGACATCTGATCCGCCATGTAGCTATAATTCAACAGATTTCATTCAATATCTTTTAAATGTTTCAACATTTGTTATTATTTATTGTTTAACCAATCTCCAGATCTATTTTATTTCTTTTCAATTCAATTCAATTTCATTTATTAGAATGTTTTCATTAATTACGTTTACCTAAATTTTTTTTTTCTTAATTTGGCAGTGATTGTGATTAGCCGAAGCAACAATTGCGATATATTCAGATCTGGTAAGTGTACGTATTCTGAAAATCCCGAGGACAGTAAAATATGAAGGATATTGCCGAAAAACATGGTGAAAGAAATAATGTTTCGTGAGATATTTTAGTGGGATTTGAATAAAAATTTATTAATTTGGCGGATATATTAATTTCAAAGATCTGATGCAGCGGTTGTTTCGACTTGATTCGCCCAAGCAATATTGATTTGATTTTTCGTAACAAAATCATCAAATCATCATCATTGCACTTCATCACTTTTGTTGTTCAAGTTGTTATGTTTCATTTGTATGTAGTTTCTATTAAAATGTACTGTTTTTTTTTCTCTTTTGTTGAGTGGCCAACAAACACAAACAATGTTTGCTACCAATATTTTCATATACCTCGTCTTGCTATTAAGTTAAATTTTATTTATTTCGTTATATCAATTAAAAATATTCTTTTTCACATGATGATTTGAATTTTTAGTTTTTGTTGTTGTTTTTTTTTTTGTTATGAAATCTTACCTTAGTCGATTTCAATTGCATGCGAACAACAACGTTCAATCAATCGTTTTTATTGATGCGAAATTTCTCTCATCTTCATAGTATGTATGGCAGTAGTAATAATGATTCAATTACTTGTTACGTTTGCAAAAATTTTAATTAATCGTTTCATACGATTTTTGTTAATTTGTTTTTTTTTTTAAATTTTTCTTGCATTTTAAATTGAATTATACAAAAAAATGAAATTTCTAAAAAATTACATGGAGAACATGTTTTCTCTTATTTTTTCCATGTTTCCATTCATTGTTCTAAGTTGTTTATTAAAGTTTATCTCTCATCTTCACTTGATTTATCAATAATCAATTATCTTGTCTATTTTCACTTCAATTTTTTAATTAATTATTGCTATTGAGCAATTCTACTCATTGAAAAAACAATGAAATTTAGATATCATTTAATCATACACGTCACTTTATGTCATAAATTACATATTTGCATTATATTTTAATTAACTAATTAAATTTATTCACTTGTTTTTTTTCACTTGTATTAAAAAAAATAATTTTATGATAGAGACTATTTATTTTTGGTTTCAATTTAGCACAATATTTTTTTTTTTTTTTTGAATTTACTATACATTAATTAAAATGCTTTTGAAATTCGCGTCGTTTTTCATGCTCATATTGTGATTTTTTTCGCTTTTTAATTCTTTGATTTCGAGAATGTCTACAGTATAAAACGCAACAAGACCATTTGCACGGTGTATTCATTTTGGGATGCTGAGAGTTTTTGCAGCTTCGATTAATATTATGTAAATACATTGACAATTACGAGAAGTGTTTGAACTAATCTGTTTGGTGAAACCGCTACATATTAAGAAATCAAGGGTATCGATTAATTAGGGAAACTATTATATTTTGGATGCATTTGCAGGAAAATAACGATTAGGTGCATTATGATATAAGGATACATATTTGAAATCAAGGCAGTGGTATCTGACGTGATTACATATCTGGAAATATCACTGGTTTCTCGAACGCATATGAGAATCGAACAAACTCAACACATCAGCGGAGTGGGCAGGTGCGCAAATCATAAGAAAGCTCCATAGAGGCACACTGCAGAGAGGGGTTCTATCTCCCCTCTTGTGGAGCCTTGTTACAAACTCAATTCTGAAAAGGCTGGAAAGCAACGGAATCACGGTTGTGGCCAATGTTGACGACATTGCTATTTGAGTCTCGGGTAGGTTTCCACATACCCTTGGCCAGTTTACCGAGTACTTTCTAGAGCTGGTTGAGAAGTGGGCGAATACCGTAGGCCTTAGCATCAACCCCAATAAGACGGATTTGGTGCTCTTCACTAGGAAGTATAAAACTCCCGATTTATAGAGTGTTGGGTAAACGTGGGGTCTAAGCCCTGCTCTAACGCACTGGATCTACTTGGCGATAGCTAGGTCAATTTTTGTTTATGGATGCTTGGTCTGGTGGCCAGCAGTGAACAAAACCACCTTTACTAGCATAGCGAAAAGAGTTAAGTGGTTGGCGGCTCTTTCCACTACAGGTGCCTTAGCCTCGACTTCTTCGTCTGCTCTGAACATTCTGCTCCATCTACCTCCGCTGGATCTCTTTGTTAAAGGCACTGCCGCAAAAGCTGCCATCAGGCTTAGGGAACCAGGAAACTTCGAGTCAAGATCGTTCGGCCACAGCAGTATTGAACGAGGATACGCAGGAAGTACTGACTACCTGGTTCCCACTCTGTGCTTCGAGCGGGGATATCGGCTAGGAATGGAATCAGCAAATGTGCGCAGCAGCTCTTAGCAGATACACTGACGGCTCTAAAACAGCTGCAGGATTGGATACTGCAGCATATTCTGCAGATGCAGCTATGGAAGCAGCTTTTAGGCTTCCGAATCACTGAAGTATTTTCCAGGTGGAAGTTTTTGCGATACGTCAAGCCGCAGATCTGGAATATGCCAAAGATACTGCAAGTGAGGAAATAAATTTCTTTACGGACAGTCAAGCGGCGGTAAAAGCATTGATGCCGAAGTATGTACTCGATTGCATTCAGGCCCTGAACAGACTGGGTAGCAGCAGAAGAGTTAGAATCTTTGGGGTTCCCGGTCACAAGAGCATTGATGGAAATGAGAGGGCGGATGCGTTAGCCAAGTAGTATACTAGTCTTCCCCTGTTGGGACCGGTAGACATCCCAGCTCCTACCCAAACGATTCAGTACTCAATCGACTCCAAAATGATGCAAGGTGCGACGTGCAGATGGGGTACAACACAGATCTGCAGTGTAACCAAAATCATGTGGGGGTCATACAATCTCGCATCGACTAATTACCTCCTCGAGTTAACGCGGACTGACTGCAAACGACCGGTTGGCATCATTACTGGCGATTGTCTTGTAACAGCACATGGTATTACAATGGAACTCCTAGCCAGCGACACCTGTAAGACATGTCAAGAGCCGGGGGTCTCAGAAACAATCTAGCATCTCTTGTGTCACTGCATCTAGCATCACTATGGACCAATAGGTTTATGTGTGGCCTTGTACCAGCCAGTACAACCTAACCTAAGAAATAATGTTAATGATTACCTCGAGAAAGAAAGAAGCAGCAATATTGAATATTATGCGGCGTTATTGGTGCATTTCAAGGACGAAATTGCGATAAAAACCCGCCCCATATGCGAAAGAAAAAAATCTTTGTCACGAAGAAAATGTATCGTTCTACAGCTCGATGGTAAAATTTTTCAAATTGCTTCTGCATACATCCTATTTTCCAAATTTGGCCTCTAGTAATTATTGGATCCAAGCCGACCTCAAAAAACTGCTCCAGGGAAAGAAATATGACTCAAAACGAAGGAGTAATTGCCTAAGTTGACGCCCATTTGGAGGCAAAATATAAATCATTCTGCAAAAGGTATCGCGAAAGTGGCGTTGGAATGATTGTATCACACTTGAAGGTTATTATGTTGATGAGTAAGTCATTTTTTGCGAAAATATTGTGCTTTACTAGCTAGGACCTAGTGACTGACCTGTTACAAATTTTGTTTCCTTTCTGTTGTTCTAGATTCTCATGTACGTTCTTAAATGTTCTTCTGTATCTAATTCCGATTTCAGCAGATCAGTGTTCTTCATTTGCGCGAAATTCTAAGCATTCATGAAACGGATGCGAAATTGGACAAAAGCCATAAGACTTGAAAAGCCATAAATCTAGAATAATGAAATTAATCTGATTTGATTTTTTCCAGCTTTCAAAGCCAAATATTATTTCAAAGATTATTTTTACCTTCAGAAGCTAGATATGTCTCAATTTCTCGACAGATATCGATATTTTAAGGATAATCTGCCCTCTTCTCCACTGATAGACACTGAAAAAGGGGGCAGATTATTTTCGAAATATCGATATCTGTCGAAAAACTGAAATATATCTAGCGTTTAAAGGAAGAAATTGGGTTTTAAAAATATCAATCTCGATTAGTTTAAGTAAATTCTCGATAATCTGTCAGTATGCTCAGTAATTAATTGTATTATTTTATACTGCCTCGTATTTATCTGCGCTTGTTACTAGAAAAATGTCACAGTAGCGAAACGGTTATTGCACGTAATTCTCGTAGCTGATGTGAGTACCATTATGTTGCTTTAAAGTTTGCATTATTTCGCGACGATATTTTCAAATTATATTTCGTTCTGACTTCGAGTTATATTTATGGATCTAGTGGATAGGACTCGTTTTGTCTGATTTGTTTCTTTATTTTCTTTGTTTTACACATTAATTTATGTTACTCACAACTCACTTGTGTCTAAACTATAATATTTTTTCTCATTTCAATATTATTTTTTGTTTTTTTTTCATAGTTACAAATCAATTGATTCAATTAGTGTATCAATGGTTTCATCAATGGGTTTTTCGAATGATTGATAATGCTTTTATCAATAATTCATAAATTTGCTATATTCTTTTAAGTAATAAACACTTAAAAACTAGATTTCATTTTCATGTCTCTTATAAATCAAATAACAAATAATGACTAAAATTTTGGTTTGTTTTGTTTTCGATTGTAAGAATGCATGTCTCAAAGGAAATTTGTTTGCATTTCAAAATTGAGATAGGCGAGCGAAATTCCCGATAATAGTTTGTGAGAGTTTGGGGCACGAAACGAACGATGACGTAATTCAAAATGAAACAAATTTAAATACTACTGCTTAAATTTAGAAATAAGAAATAAACATAAACAAAAACAAAAATATGTTTGTTTTCCCTTCAATTCAAGTGTTTGATGCTAATCAAATCTATTTAAAGTAAACAATGTGACTTTCAATAAACTTTAATCAATACTGATTGCCGATCATTTCGCCTTAAAACCTTAGAAAATAAATTTTTACCAACTGATTTTTCGTTTTTCACACTGCATTGTTTCGACTTTGAATGCTGTGCGCTTAATGATTAAATTTATTCACTTGACTAGTATTTAAATTCTTAGATTTATCAAAAACTCAACAATTTAAAAAATGCTTTTCCTTTTACACATTGTGTTTTGTTTGTTAAATTTTTACGTTTTCCTCATTTCATTTGTATTCGAACGAAAACTGATTATAGAAAATTAAAGGCAATGCATATATCAATTTATTCATTTAGTTATTTCATCTAGATTTGTTTTGTTTATTTTTTATTTTTTAATAAATGTTTTTTTTTTTTAAATTTATTTTGCGCGCTAGGCTCTAGAGGCGATCCTCGTCTTCCTCTTCAGGCTCTTCACCGTTCTCTTCGACTTCCTCTTTGTAGCCGGGATGTTCGGAAATTGCATAGTAGTTACCGTTATAAATAACACCTAGTTCACGTAACGCCTCACCCCGTATTGTGGCTTTTATCGTCCAATTATAACAATCGTCGGATTCGGATTCCCTATCCAAACGTTCAACATCTAGGATTTTTGAATTTAAACGTTCTAATATAATACCAATATCCTTAATACTTAAATGACGCTTTTGATCTACAGAGAGCTGATCGATTAACAATAGGAATTTTTCTGTAGTGGTTTTATCGTCCTCCATAACGGTATTCTCGGTTTCGCTTTCGGAACTATCCCGTTCCGGAGCGATGTCTAAAAATCGGACATGCTGTCCTTTGGCACCCGACGATCTTCGTTGCATACTGCCACCCGGCTCGCCCGATATCGTCACGGACTGCGGCTGAGGACTACCCGTACCATCCTGAATGGGAGACGTTGCCACGCTTTTGTGCACGGCAATCTTGCGACCTTCCTCGTGCAAGGCGCAACAGTGAAAATCACATTCGGTTGTGCTGGGACTGCCAGCACGACTAGGCGTATGCGCATGATGGGCACATTCGGGCGTGTGTACGTGCACGGCTCCGCTCGCCACGCTGTCGAACGAGCTGCCCTGTTTCGACAGTCTTCGCCCCGGGTGGTACACACTCTGAGGACCCTCGTCACTGATTACCGTTATTTGAGGACTAGGATACCGTGGCGGTACCGAAGCTCCTGATTTATCCAGCGAACTCTGTGCCGAAAGTCCTTTCTTCGATGGCGAGTATTTGTCTGTCGACGGCCCGTTACTGCCCCCCATGCTGCTCGCGTTAATTCCTCCGCCCCCGCCGCCGCCACTACTACTTCCACCCTGTCCACCTCCCTGCCGCTGATCCCAGTGCAGGACCACCGTAACACGTCCCTTGTTGTCCATAATTTTCCAAGATGGCGTTTCATCGTGTAGCTCTAGAGCATGGATCGTCTCACAGACGATTTTCGGTATAGCTGATATCGCTAAAAAGCAAGTTAGTGAAAATTGATCGATTGACAGACAAGGCAGTCGAATACATACCAGCTTTTATAACGTCTACACCAGTCGGATACCACCGTTCTCCTTGTCGCAGCAACAGAAGAACCGTATTATTTGCCAAAGTCCTAAAATATTCACCATCTTCTATCTGGGTTCCATCGCACTCGAGAACTACACGTACCGGTTCTGAGGCTGGAACCCCTAATTTATCTTTACCTAAAAAAGAAAAAAAGATATTTATTAATATTTTGAATGTAGTTGTCAAGAAAACTAAAATAAACATATTGTAACACGAAAACCGGAAATTTCAGCACCCTGGAAAAGTAAAGAGGCAAAGTTGTCCCGCTGTAGGCCATTTGGGGTCCTTGGGGAGTGGAGATGATAGAAACTTCATTTTAATAATCAGAACTTATATGAGTGTTAAATGACTAGTTTTACGCCCCCTTTCGCACCTGATTTAACTCAAATGCTTAATCAGAACTAGGTCAATATTCTAATTAATTTGAATTTAATGTTTAATTTTCAAAATTTTATGTAATATGCCTGTTACTTGCAGTCAGTTGGACCTGACTAGGATCGAAGTGGGAAAGAAAAGTTCAGAATGCAAACAACCCTACTCGCGATCCCATCTGGCTATGGCAAGCTAGTGCGGCTGAGAAGATAGTATTTGCACACTTTGTAAGAGTGCAATCCGCCTTGATCTGGCACCTGGTTAGGACCTTTTGGATGAGACAACCGAGCCCAAGGAAGCTCAGCCCAAAAGCATTAGGCAGTGACACGGACCTGAAAACCACCAGAAGTGGCTAGTCAGTCACTCAATTCTCGCTAGTGTCCAACATTTGATCAGACACTCAGTTGTTTCACTCCTTGCCGCAGGAGAAATCAGGAGATTTCAACAGCAGTTGGGAAAACTTCAGTGAAATACAAACCAAATAATGAAACGGTTGGCCCACTTGATTTTTCCGTAACAACCTGTGGCTCGAAAGCCTCCGCCATTGGACGTAAGTGTTTTTTCTTTTATACCAGCAGAGCGTTCTTCACAACCTTGTATACCGTTGAGAGAGCAGGTGATGTTTCACCACGTCTCTTTGCATTCCTCAGCCAGCATATGCATGTACTGTTCAAAGCCCGAGCAGCAGAATGGCGCTGGCGTTTCCACAACACTTGACAAGGTGTTGAGTGGGAAGAATCGTTGGCGCTTCCACGGGACCATTTCGGGGTCGCTACTCTGACCTCAATTTTTTTTTATTTTATTTTATTAATTCACCAAACAAGGTACAAAATCTTATATAAAATAACAAAATAAAAATAAAATGGAAAAGTAAAGTGAAGTAAAAAGTAAAAACAAACAAGTTAAATAAGTAACAAACAAATGAAAAAAGTAACAAAAAGATTAATAAATAACAATCAATAAATAAAAACATTGACATATAAGCTATGGCTTAAGGTTTAGGGGTATGGATGGCATGCAAAAGAGAGGATTTGAAGGATGATTTGGAAATCGTAGGGGAATATAAGTGACTTATGCTGTTGAATATTCTGCAGCATCTATTTATAGGCTCATTTGCTGCATATGTCGTCGAATGTGAATATTCTTTTAGGAAACGATTGGACCTGGTGTTCCTCACAGGGATATTTATCGAAATTTTACTATTCAGGAATTCTACATTAGTAGTGCCTCTAATGACGTCGAATATGAAGCAGGCCGATATCATTATTCTTCTGGAGGCTAGTGTCGATAGGTTTAAATGACCCAGTCGAAACTCATAAGGGGGTAAGCTATTAAAATCATAAGGGTTGTACAGTTCTCTCAAGGCGAAAAGTAGAAATTGTTTTTGTATTGACTCGAGTCTGTCACTGTAGGTTTCAAAAGCGGGATTCCAGCTAATGCAAGCGTATTCGAGAATAGGACGTACAAGTGAAGTGTATAAGGATCTTGTGACCCACAGACTACGGAATTCTTTGGCACGTCTTTTGATGAAACCTAGCTGTTTGTTCGCACGAGAAAGCATTTTATCAAAGTGTAAGGTGAAGCGGAGTTTTTCATCTAAGATAACACCGAGGTCAGCAATGTTATCAACTCGGGTTAGCATATTATTGCCGAGAAAGTACGTATTGTGTGTGACCGTGCATTTCCTGGAAAAACTAATAACTTTGCATTTGCTGATATTGAGAGAGAGCTTGTTTATATTGCACCACTGATCAAGTGAATTAAGCTTGGATTGGAGAAAGGGGGCATCCGATTTCGATTCAATAGTCTGATAAAGTTTGAGATCGTCTGCATAGAGTAAATGAGGTATGCCTGCTAGGACGTCAGATAAGTCAGAAATAAATATATTAAAAAGAAGCGGGCCAAGATGGCTACCTTGGGGTACACCAGAGGTAGCACTAACGTTTTTCGATAAAAATCCTTGAAATTTTACACATTGTGTGCGATCGCGAAGGTAGGAGGTCAGCCAGCTGAGTAAAGACCCGGCAATACCAAATTTCTGAAGCTTTAGAATCAAGGTAGAATGGTCAACTCTGTCAAACGCCTTACTGAAGTCAGTGTAGACTGCGTCAATTTGGTATCCTTTTTCCATTTTGCATAGAACGTCAGAGATTAGAATTGTCAAATTCGTGGTAGTTGAGCGACCTTTTCTAAAGCCATGTTGTTGCTCGTTCAAACGGGAATCAACAAGCGGAGAAAGTTTATCGTATACCACCTTTTCGAAAAGTTTCGGAATCGAAGACAAAATGGCAATGCCCCTATAATTTCGGATACAGCGTCGATCACCATTTTTGAATATGGGTGTGACATACGAAAGCTTCCAACAGAATGAGAAAATTCCCGACGAAAGTGATCTGTTAAAGAAAATATGTAAGGGATCTATAAGCTGCTCTACACACTTGCGCAAGAAGATCGGAGGAAGAAAATCAGGCCCAGGGCCTTTGTTGCAGTCGAGATCCAAAATAGCTTTACGTATTTCATCACGGGAAATTTCTAAATGGTTCACAAAAGCTGTTGAAGCTGAATCAGCGGAAGAAAGGTGTGAGTTTGATGGGTCTGGTGCATTGAAAATTTCTTGGAAACTATCAGCAAATAGGTCACATATCTCTTTAGGAGAGGAAGACGTTATATTATTAAGAAACATGGACGATGGATAGCCAGTAGTTTTTCGCTTCACATTAACAAAATCAAAGAATTTTTTCGGGTCGCGGACTATATTTTCGCCGGTTGTTCTAATGTAAGTGTCATAAGCCTCATGAGACTTTGCTAAAAATTGCTTAGCAACTTCATTATATTCTTCCTGAATAGCAGGAATAACATCGGTATTTTCTTTAATAAGCTTATAAAGTTTGTTCCTACGATTTCGCATATGCCTAAGGTCCCTATTAAGCCATGGCTCAGACAATTTATTCTTTTTTATCTTTGGAACATATCTTTCAACGGCGTCAAATATTTTGTTGTAAAAAGAGGAAATGGCTGTCTCGAGATCTTGTGTTGAAAGAGTAGTCGACCAATCAGTAGTATCAAGAACATGTTTAATGCTTTCATAATCAGCATTACGGAAGTCAAATACAATTGAGTTATTGTAAGTTTTCAAGCAAGTGGAATCTGGAGTGGAAAGTTCGACTGACAGTGCTGTATGGTGTAAACTATTGCAAAAAAGATGCTCTGCGTCACTAGTTGGACTAACCACTACTTTGTCATAAGCATTTGTGAAAACAAGATCTAACCAATTACCATTTTGGTTAGGAGTTTGGGAAACCTGCTGCAAATCATTACCATAAAAGGCACTCGCAAGATTGAAATCGTTGGTGTCTACGAGGTTTACGGGGAGAAAGTAAGAGTCAGTTTCATCCGGAACAAAGCAAAGATTCGGACGATTGAAGTCACCCAAAACTATTATTTTATCTTTTTCGCTAAGTGATGTTGCTAATGAAGATATTGTGTCACAAAAATTGCTGTAGATGGACTCGTCAGATCTAGGGGGGATGTAGACAACAGCGATGTAAATTGAGTTGTTATTAGTGGAGATCCGAACAATTATACATTGGAAGAAAACATTTGGAGTGGTATCTACAAGCTCACTTGAAAGTGTGTTGCTAACAGCAAGTAAGACACCACCTCCTCGCGACTGACCCGTAGAACAATAATCACGGTCGCTTCTGTAAATAGTCCAACTACTGTCAAGAATCTCCTCATTCTTATGAGAGGCATTAAGCCAAGTTTCGGTGATGGCGAGTAAATTAAAATGGCACGATTTGGCGTCAAGGTATAATTTACTTAGTTTGCCTCTCATACCACCACAATTGTGGTAAAAAAGTTTGAGGCTTTTCTGAGATCGGTTAGGAAAAATGCCTAAAAGGGTTGCCTGATCTTCGAAGAGATTCAGATGTCATATTACTACCATTAGAAGAATAATTTATATTGCTCGTAGAAGGAGCTAAGTTTGCGGCGGCCTGACTGGAAACCTTGGAGGAGTGTTTATTAGCAGCGTTGGTACACCTGCTTGAGGGAGAAGATGCCGTGTTAACTGCTGGGGGTATCAATGCATTTCTATTATTATGAGTAAAAGCATTGGAACAGTCAGATAAGGAAGAATTATCTGTTGTCATTGAAAATTGAGACTGAGTACGTGATGAGCGAGTTTTATGGGTGGAAGGAAATTGGGTAAAGGTGTGACTAGGGATACAATTTTTTCTTACAATTTTTTGTTTTTTCTTATAGCTAGTTTTGTCGGTGATGTTTCTCCAGGGGCTGAATGTCACTCCTTTCCAATTGATGGAGCTGTTGTTTCCACTCAAGCAAGTAAAAAGCCAGGCATATTTTGATGGGATGAAGACCTTACACCGTCTTGAGGATATATGTTTACGCTGGGATAAAAATTTCACTTCGTAGTCGTTTATATGAAAATCCGCTTCGAGAATCTTTCCCAACCATTCGTCGTCAGCAGAATAAGGAATCCCTTTCACAAAGAATGCACTTTTGTTTACTGAAGTCGTTAAATTGGAAGACGTGCTCTTATTGTGAAGAATATCGTTCGTTTTTTTTATTTTTTGTATACGATTCTGCCAATCGTTTTGGGACCAAAAAGTACCGAACTTGTAAATTGGTGTTTCACCGTTGAGGTTTGAAAATTTTTGCTGAATAGATGGAGTTGTACCCTCAGCTAGATTCCTTATAGGCGATGTTGCTTTGTCCTGCGTCCTCGTATTCATAGCCGTTGTGTTATTATTTATTTCCAACGTTGTGTTAAGGAGCTCCTGATGGAGTGCTATCTCGTTCGCTAATAAATCTTCGTCTGCATCATTTCTTGAGGTTTTGCAATGGCGGTCTAAATCCTCCAACTTTCTGCTGATATCAGCTAATTTTAGTTGTTGCTTAGAAAAAGCGTCTGTGAGTCTGTCAGTTTGCATTTTTAACGTTCGTGAAAATTGTTCAAAATTTACAAGCGTACCTTTGTTGTTTGTTTGGCAAGTATCATTAGCGTTATTGAGAGTGGACAAATTCGATGCAATGGAACCCATTTTATCAATTAGAGTATCCATTTTCTTCCCAAGCGTGTCAAAAGACTTTCCGTGGCTAATACTGTTCGATTTAGAAAAGGTAGACGCCAAACCATCGAAATGACTTGATATTTCCGACAGGAATTCTTCATTTGCTCGCGCTTGTGCAAGTTGCTTGGATATGATATTGTCTTTTTCCGAATTAAGTGTCCCAATATAGTTAATTAAGTTGTCGTACATAATTTTTAAGCGTCTTTCAATATTTTGGCAGTCTGTACAGATAAAATGACTCTCGAGATACGGGTGGGACCAATCTCTGGGAGCACCCATGCAGGCACCGTGCAACTTCCTATTGCAGAAAGCTTTGCATATCACGAATTTCATCGTGTTGTCGAATGCAAAGCAATTTTCGAGGCTGCACTTGAAGCTCATGATTAATTAATGAATTTGTCGATTCGATGCTCAGAAGAATCCAATATGATAAGTGCCCGAAAGTATGCAATTATTTTGACTTGGTATCTTAGACAAAAACCAATTGGTTGGTAGGTAAGTGAAATATATGTATATATTTTATCAAAAATGCGGGCGAAAATTCGGTGCCGTGTGGATTCGATCGTCGTGTGGATTTGCCCGTCAGATCGGAAAGCGGTTGCTAATGTAATGTTGCTACCAATAGCTCGGCCAGTGAAGTTAATTTAAAAATGTTATGTGTGTTTATTATATGGCATATGTATTTGATTTATAATTGTTTCAAATTGTTTCAAATTGAAAGTGCTATTTTATCATTTAAATTGTTTTTTCTTAAAATCAAAGCGATTTATTTTTCCCAATATGTTAACTTACAAAAAGCTGAAGTACTGACGCGGAATCGAACTCGCTCTCTAGGGGTCCAGAGCTTGCAACAATGTCACTGAGCTATGGTCGGTTGGATGTTATTGTTGATAAAATAACATAAAAACCAAATTTAGAAGTAGGATTAATTACTAAAACAAATGTTCTGTTAACATATGTGAAATTAACTTCTTTGTTCGCACTTTCCGTTAAAGCTGATTCGATTTATACACTTTCACTTATGAGGAACATGAAAAAAGGGAAATATGCTAATAGAAATAAACTAAATGACCTTTACTAAATTGTCCAAGGTATATATACAACAGAAAACCGGGTCGACCCCTCAGAGTTTTACTGTTGACGCGATTTATAGGACGACGCGACGTTACGCGACCTTGTTTTCTAACTGGTTCCTCACAGGGAAAAGAAGAAGGGTAAAAATTGTATTGCGAAGAAAAAAGGCACCCACGTTAGCACCGCACATAAAATCAGCGCGTCGGCACAGAGTAAACACACAGATAAATAAACAATGTAATGGATTATGATTTAAAAATATGCGGAAATTTAATTTAATTCCGACGGGGACTACTTCACGCACGTCTGATAGATCGTTGTACTGTAAATTTCATAATTTGGAATTTATTGGGAATTTATTCTTGATCGGGAACAAGCATCTTCCGAAACCTTTGATGCATTCTACTTACATACCTAGTGGACCGCTAAGAGTGACCTAGTTAACCACTTCACCTAGTGGACCACTTAGGTTTAATTTATTGCCAGAACTGCGTCGCGAGTTACTTTACTTCCACCTGCCCTCAGTTTGTATATTGAGGCAAAGTCAAAATTTTTGAGTTGGAGACCCACAACCTCAATAGGTACAGGTTGAAATTTTTGAGATTCCATTCGAAACCCAGTGGTAGCAATCAAAAAAGAAAATAATGAAGAGAAGACCGAATCGTATAGTGAAAATGAATACTTAACCAGTATAGGTAAGAAATGAGACTACCCAGTGTGCCAAATTCGGCATTTCGTTGAGAATTCTTTCAGAAAATTGAAACGAATTCAGAAAAAAGTTTCGGATTCTCAAACTTATTCGTTAGGAATTCTTTAAGACCGGTATATGGAAAACGTTACAAAAACGCCGAAAGTGCTCAAAAAGAAGGGATATAGGACGATAATTGGAAATACGAGCACGATCACCCGACCATTTTTCATTGGCAAGGCTACAGTTAAAAATAATGGTTAATGGAACACATAAGGGAGAAAAGGGAGATTTCAGTGGTACTTTCCAGTGCTATCATCAACGCCAAGCATTTAAGATTCAACTTTCAACAGAAGTACGAGGGATAGAAAACGGAACGTTATACGAGGTAGGTGCTGGAGACTGCGAGAAAAAAATTGAGAATTAAGCAAAAAGCTCACATATTTCTTGCGCATGACAGACTGCCTGCACCAGCCATTTCCCATGGCATGCTATTCGAAATTGCTGGTGGAGGCGGTCTATGAAATGCTATATTTGTGGCATGCCATATGGTATGCCATTTGCTTGGCCATCCACCTGGCCATATGTTGACAGTTCTTGATATTCTAAATGGCGTTGAACCGTGGCCCTACTCTGTTTCTTATAAGAAAATGAAGGAATTCTGAATCTACAAGGATTTGAAGATCTCCTTGAGTAATCAAAATGATTTACAAAACATGGAATGGTGGGAAATTGCAAAAAAGTGGAATTATAATGCGGAAATTTGGAATAATAAAACTAAATACTTGTTATTTTTGAAAGAGACAGTTTTTAAATTTTTGAGGATGAAGATGACATGCCATAGATCGCCTCCACTAGCCATTCCAAATGACATGCCATGGGAAATGGCTAATGGAGGAAGCCTGTGAGGAATGTTTGGGGGAGCTTTTGAAAGAATGGATATATCGCCAGAAGGGTTCTTAATGATTTGATTGGATCGCTGACTCGACGCTATTACAATAATTAGGCTTAACAAGTTTGACCGTGCTTTTTGTCTATCTGTGACAGCCGAATAAAAGGATGACTATCCGGTTGACTAAAATAAGTTTCTGGTATTATTACCAAAAAGTGAACGCGGAAATAGTAGTCAAAACTGAGGATTTCACTGTTTGAGCGCGTTGTTACAATGGAAGGATTAGGTAAATAGCTGAGTGATCGATATCAGTAAAAATTTCATCGAGCTCTAACTTCGCTGTCGTTTAATGTCCCGGCAGACAATTTCATCATTGTAGGTTGGGCAGTACAGAATTTTGAAAATTTACGACACTTGGTATAAAGACATTAATGATCTGAAATCGGCATGGAATCTGTTTAAAAATGCACACCCAATTTTTTAAAGTATTAGTCAATTTGTACTCTTATTCATCAAATCGTCACGTTCAATCAAATATGGCGAATTTACTTTAAGGTAACGACTTTCATGGCTACTGCATATTTGAAACAAGAAAGCCATCGAATTACAGAAAAGTCTAAAACATGTCTTATAAAATAGCTATGTTAGCTTTACATCAAATAGATGCAGCGCAGAGTCTGAAAGCAATGCTAGTATTTTCATTTCTCTAGTAGTTTTCATCTGCTATAGCACTTGGACAGTCATACCGATTCGGCTAGACATCGGCGATGCCAATAAACTCTCTTAGGCAAGCAAATTCACAGTCTTCGACGTCACCATCAACATCAGCATCATCAACAACTATCTCACAGCCATCGCGTCGTCTTAAGGACGTGTAGAAAGGAAGTTATCCTATGCATAACAATGCAAGCCGACAATGTCTTTAGCGCACTTGCTTTGGCTGCCTAGTCCTAAAATTCACTACACCCGACTCTCGTCCTTCTAATATCGTAATCGTGGCAGTATCCCATCCAACCCTCTTTATTCTTTTCAGTTTTCTCAGACTCGGCTCTCTACTTCACCACATCACATTTTACACCCACATTTCAGTGCACTTCAAAATTGTGTTTTTTTTTCTCACTTGAAAAGTTTCAATAAGAGAAGTGAAAAAATAAGAAACAAGAGTTCATCGAGCGAACAAAACTGCCAGCTCCGTCTGAATTTGATATTACGTGGCAGAATTTGTTTTTGCTTCGTTTTATTTTATTTTTATTTTTTTCGTTGTTTTAGTTTTCGTTCGAAAAATACTTGTCTAGCACAGCGGCTGATAGTGTTATTGTGTGTGTACAAAAGATTTGCTGGAATTGGAATGTAAGCAGAAGGCAACGGTGCACGTACTAGTCGTAGTACGACGAAACGAATAGTACTGCATAAGAAAAACGAGAACGTGAAAATATGAATAGAAGTGGCGAACAGAAGAACTACAACGACATCTTCCCCCAGAATCTTCCGTTCTTTCATTAGAAGTTATTGCCAGCGGGCAAAAATGCTGTGACAATACCTGAAGCTGAAACAGAGTGGACAGATCCTTTAGATGGGCTGCTGTTGGTTTGGCTATTGTATTTTCTGAAATTAGAATTCTATGGAAGATTAGTTTGGGACGAAAAAGTTTAAGACTTTACTTCTGCCACGTCCGGTTTGTTTGAAACATACTAAGCAAGCCAGTGGTGAAATTTCGAATACCACATTGGGCGCCAATTTCACAAGAATCAAGATTCGTTTGCAAGAGTGCGATAAATAGTAATTTTCGTAATTTTCGATTTGATTAAAAATTGTGCTTATGTACGATAATCGTTTACTTACCTCTAACAATTAATTCTTCAAAGCTTCCGACTACGACGCCTTTTCGGACATTTCGCCAACTGTCCCATATTTTAAGGGGTCTCTTTCCACGAGACTCCTGTAAAAGTAAAAAAAAACACAATGAAAGATTACTAACTGTTAATATGCATTGAATTAAGAAGTACTAAGAGCAAGTTCTACCAAAGCGATGATTTATTTTTATGTGTTCTGGATGATGAAATCAGTAAATGCAGAAAAGGGTTTGCGTTGAGAAAATTGCATGTTCGGTTACAAAAGTAAAATTCAAGTATGTTTAAATAATACATATATTTTCCAGTTTCCGTAATAAGCCCCAGTTTCGAAAATTTGATATTAGTGAGCTATTAAAATAATGTCTATCAAATATGCATTAATTTAGAGAATGCTCATACACTTGATAGTTTGTTTCAATAGAAACAATGTAAACGACATGTTTATTGGGTCGCAAATGTTTGTGTTTTTTGCGTTTTTGTATGGAAGTAAACACAAGGATGTAATTTATCAAACTCCTGGTTTTGTTTTCCTAATGAAACCCATGAAAATTTAAATACTGTGCAAAATAATTCAATCATTCGTAGCTTGTGCCACAAAAATCATTGTAGTGTGTAAAAACGGGTGTCAAAAAGCTGTTATTACTTCTATTGCCTTAAGGGGTTAGTCCACTGTTAAACTGCTCCAAATGAACTTTTTTTTTAAACAGCTACCAAAAAAAAAACTACTCAAGATATCGATTTGAAATTTTACATGCATCTTTATTGAAGTTAAGAGTTAACATTTTCATTGGAACAAAATATTAGAAAATAAAATGGCGGCCGCCCCAATGGATCGCCGCAGCACCGCCGAAAAAAAAAGCAAATTGCGCCTCGTAAATTCCTGGACAAAATAAGCATCAGTGAACAAATTATCAAAAATAGTTCATTAGTCTTAAGTATAAAGGACTGCACGGGCCTAACTTTAGAGCCCTAAAGCGATAAAAAAAAATGTGGTATACTTTTGAATCAAAAAACTTGATAAAAAAAATTTTTTTAATCAATAAAATGTTTCCCAGATCGTCAAAAAAATTTTTTTTGTTCTAAATTTAGGCCCGTGCAGTCCTTTATACTCAAAACTAATGAAATCTTTTTAGTAGTTTGCTCACAGACGCTTATTTTGTCCAGGAATTTACGAGGCGCAATTTGCTTTTTTTTTCGGCGGTGCTGCGGCGATCCATTGGGGCGGCCGCCATTTTGTTTTCTAACAATTTTTTCTAATGGAAATGTTAGCTCCTAGCTTTAATAAAGATGTACGTAAAATTTCAAATCGATATCTTGAATAGTTTTTTGTTGGTAGCTGTTTAAAAAAAAAGTTCATTTTGAGCAGTTTAACAGTGGACTAACCCCTTAATATCAATCAGAATTTTAAGATGATTTTTTTTACAAAAATAAAACATCACTTCTCATCTATTGATAAAATTTATTTTATTTATTTGTTTATTCAATGCTTATAAGAACAGATCGGAACCAAATACAAAATTTAAATAGTCAAATACGAAAGTAAATTAAATAGATTATTCGATTATTTTGAATATTTTAAGATCATATGCATTAAAGAGACAGGATAAGTTTGAAAGACACGGCACAAAGTTTGGTCAATTAATTCGGTGCAGGAGTAGGTAGGTAATTAATGAAACGTTATCAAGTTAGAGATTTATTATAAGTATAGATAGCAAGCTTTGTTTCAACCGAGTAATTAGTTTTTTAACTATCGTCGACTAAGCAATTCAATCTGAAAGAAAGTGCAAAATATGGACAAAATCGAGTGCCGCGCTATTATAAAGTATGTTTTCGTACTACGATTAATTGCGATTAATCGCAATTAATTGCAATGAAGTCGTTTTTGTACGCCGTTTTACTCCTCGTTCATTAAATGCGATGAAATTTCAGTAGGGTCAACATATTTTTTTGCGTAATGTTGCTATGAAAGTCGAATATTTTTGTGGCGACAATTTATCACCGCTTAGTATGACTTTATAATCACTATTGTTATACCAAAAACCAACAAATGACACCTTTGGTTATCAATTTTAAAGAAATTCAATGAGAGCGTTTTCGTACTTTTCATTTCCCCCACCAAGTGGCACAGTCTTTGTAAACAAGAAGAGGACTCATTTGCCGACGATTCACGACCAGAGCGGCCAATCAAAGTGCCCATTCCAAATTGTTGAAAAAGTCGAAAAAATTATTTTGGAAGAGGCTAGACTAAAGATGAGACAGTTGATGAAAATGGTTGAATCATCAAATACAACCATTTGAAATGTTCTACCCGTAGATTAATATAATAACTAAGGTCAGCGCAATAATAGTTACGCGGCCTTACAAACGATAGCGCGTGGCGTGTAATAGCACGTTTTTGGACCTCTGTGGTAAAAACGAAGATGGGGTATTGAGTCAAATTGTTACTTAAGACGAAGCTTGAAGTCATCATTACGAGCCTGAGTCCAAACAAGACTCTTCAACGCCTGGGCTGAGAAGTGAGAAAGCAAGGAAACCAGAGCTAGGGAGCAAGTTTTATTGGAAGCTTTTTCGCACTTAAATATCGACAACACCTTCAATATGCGAGAGCTGGGTTCCAGCGTAGACTTCACTTTTGTGAGTGATGCTCTCGTCAAGGACATGCTGTGGTTGGTTAGCAAGCACTACACGCACAGTGACCATCAGACCATAACAGCTACGGTGAACTACGTAGCAAAACGACAATGTGTGCAAGTTCCCAGAGAAAAAAAACATGTGTGGCTGATCATCAAAAAGGCTAGACGAAGAAACGTTCCGGGAAATGCTACCCCCTGATATGCCACTGGATGGGCACTGCGTCGACGAAGGCCGCGCAAATCATCAGCAAGATACAGCAGGCGTGTGATGCTTCCATGCCACGACGTTCTCTCCACGAGAGTAGGAAGGCTAATTATTGGTCGAAAGTAGAAATCCAAGAGCTTCGGAAAAAATTTCTTAAAGCTTGACGATGTAGCCAGCGCCACAGGAATACCCCAAATTATGAGGACTTGCAGCACCAGTATAAATACGCCTGGAAGAACCTACAACTTGCGATTGCGATCCACGAGGTGGAACGTACAAAGCCCCTATGACTACAACAAAGCGAAAGACTTTTCTTCAAATAAAGTGTCCGAAGATTCCTACCGAATCGAGGCGACAGCCTACCAGTAATAAAGGTAGATCCTCAAAACGATTCTGCGGTAAGCATAGAAGAAATATTGGCAGCCATACGAAAATTCGGTGACAAAAAAGCACTTAAGCTGACGGTCAAGGAGTCTTTAGTCAAGTCTTTGCTGATACATATAAAACGTACCTACGAGAAGGTGTTTTTCCCAAGCAGTGGAAGCAACCGAAACTAGCTCTCTTGCCCAAACAGCATAAAACTATTGGAGAGGCATCATTTTATACGCCAGTATGCCTGCTAAATACGATGGGGAAAATTTTTAAGCGGGTCATATACGACCGACTACTGCCGGAAATTGAAAGCAAAAACGGACTATCGGATCTGCAATTCGGTTTTTGGAAAGGGCGATCAACAGCGGACGCTGTCAGAATGATGTCGGACATGGCAATGAACGCGAGATATAAAGGAGGCTGCTGCGCTATGGTCACGTTAGACGTAAAGAACGCTTTTAACTCCGCGAGGTCAAGCCGCATTGTAGGCGGGCTGGTTGATAATGGAGTGTTACGCTTTTTGGCATGTATAATCGTCAAACTACTTCAGGGAAAGAACCTTATGCTATAAATCAGACAAAGGACCAACACTTTATGTGGTAACGGCGGGAGTACCACAGGGACCTGTCCTTGGCTCCCTGTCCTTGGAACGTAGTGTACGGTGGGATACTAAAGCTATTAGTACCCAGAAATGTGGTGGTGGTAGGTTTCGCTGACGGTATTGGCATCGTGATTCCAACCCGTCATCGCGAAGGAGTCGAAATTTACACAAGCGAAGCAATCTGGGCGGTTGAATCATGGCATGGTTGCGCTGGACTTAAACTAGCCGACCATAAGACGGAAATGGTACTTATCACGAAGCGGAGGAAATTACCAGTAGAACGGATAAAAGTTGGTGACTGCATAATTACCCCGCAGCCTGTTATAAAATACCTAGGCGTAACTATAGACAGTACACTGAAGTTCAAACCTCATCTGGAGAAAGCTGGCAAGAAGGCATCTGCTGTCGGTTCAGCACTCGGTAGAATGCTACCCAATATTGGCGGCTCGAAGCAAAGCCGAAGACTTCTGATCTCAAGAGTGGTGACCTGTATTCTAATGTACGCAGCACCAGAAACAAAAATGCGTTTGGGGATTAATTAAAAATAGAAACAAAAATGTATTGTTCAACGTGTCAAACGCACATTTCATTTTTGAATTCAATAACAGGTTGCCACAATACTTCAGCGATTTTTAAGAAAGATAAAATTAATTTGTTCAAATTATTTAAAAGAAAGGAGGAGACAGAGTGTTCTCCAGAGTTAGCCTACAGCAATGGAATTCGTTTTCTCCTGGCTATATATCAAACTCCAGCACAAGAAGTATTTATTGATACTCACAGATATTCTACTTCTATAAGATCTACACAGCTCAAAAATGCTGTTCAAATATCAATTCTTCCGCCAACATCTAGGGCTGCTCGGCAATATTTATATCGGGTCTATTACCAAGTTCAAATATGGCTAGACAACGAGCTCATTCCTGAAGATTGGGTATAGAAGTTCGGGGATACCATTTCGGAGCCAATTCAAACTCTGCTTCTACCTGCTCTAGAAATATTGCTAAATACAATTTTATGTAATTGCACCAAGGGCTGCATCTTAAACTGCGGTTGCAGAAATTGTATTGTTGTATGGGGTGTATTGTTCACCAATTTGTGGTAATTGTCATGGTCAGGCGTGCTTAAATTGATCACCCGAGATGAATAGCACCAATGATTACGACCCTACTGATGATTTAGATACACCTTGTTTCCTGACTGCATCCATGAAAATACAGTAGACAACAGAAGAACAAGAAGATGATGAAGAGGAAACACAAACATAGAAATAGAGTCCGAAAAGTAATAATTATTGAATTTAATAACTCTTGTTTACAATAAACCAACAAGAAAATAATTAACAAATTCATAATAGTTTATTACAAAATAAGCATTTTGCAAACAAAAACAAACGTGGATTAGGCCTACTGGCGATACTACATTTCAAACAACGAACTTTGTACTCTACAGGTCCCTCGAAGGTGGTGCGGAATGGAGTGCAAGTTTCATGAGAATTATAAAAGTTATCAGTTTATGAATCAAAATATCTCAAAAACAGTTACCGTTACCAAAAAAAGTTTATGAATCTTTTTTGTAGGAAATTTTCTAAGCTACAAACTCGTCATACATTGACTTTCTGTAGAGGTGACCGTTACTGAGATATTTACGAAAGGTCACTTTTGGTGACTTTTGACCCCGTATTAAATATAACGCTGAACTCGGATCGATGGGGACTTTTGACATTTCGTTCAGCACGCCAGTATCAAGGTTCACACCAAAATTCAGCTTTCCCCAAATTTTTTCGAAGTTTCGCCTTTTTGGTATCGAATTTCACTGGACTAAAATAGCAGTCGACAAAACTTGGATTTGGACGACAGAGATGAAACAACAGCCCAAACAATGGGTGGAAGTAAGCGGAATAGCTCCAAGGAAGGTGAAAACGTCCCGTTGACTTGAAGAGCGATGGCCACAGTTTTTTTTCGGGTGAGAGTTTTTGGTGCTCATCGACTACCCAGAGCAAGGAAAAACGATCACCGGGGAGTATTATACAGCACTTTTGGACACACTAAACGAAGCGATCAAGACAATACGGACTCGCCTGGCAAGGAAAAAAGTTCTCTTCCTTCACGACAATGCGCCCGCTCACAACTCTTCAATTACAATGGCAAACAATTCAAGAACTACGTTATGAATTGTTGCTGCACGCACCCTATTCACCAGATTTAACTTTCAGTGACTTTTTATTGATCACGAATTTGAAAAAAAATTGCTTGCTGGAAAAAACTTCAGGTCAAATGCGGACGTGATTGCTTAGACGAACCCGATGCAGTGTCTAAAAGTAACAAATTCTTTTTTTCGTACTTAGGACATGTGAAGACAATTACAACAGCTCCACTTGAGAAAAATTTATACGAATAGTAATAAATAAGTTGAAAGTAGCAGTAACTACAAGTAAACGCATTTAAACGTTCAGTTTACTTTCCGTTTTACATTAGACTTGTTTTCAGAAAATTTTTCTGTTATTTTCATGAATTTTCTTTGTTATTACAGTTGATTGAGGTAAAAGTTATGTTAAAAATGTGCAACTATGAAGAATGAAACTCTTTTTCCAATTTGATTTAATTCAGAGTCAATTATCGAAAGATTTATTTAGTACATATGTTATCTGAAGTATTTACCCACACTGGGCGCTAAAATTATCCAAAGAATTTCTTTTTTATTGACTGGTTTAAAGCCAAAATAAATAATAGCATAGAAAAAATGGAGCATATTGAACGAATTTCGATCAATTAATTGCCAATCAACCGATTAGGTAGACCTGAAAAGCCCACCTAACCAGTCGATAATGAATCTTTGATTTGACCCTGAGAAAGAAAACGGTCCAGAGTTGTATTATTTACGAATATGTATTTTTTACCAGCATTTTTACAAGCATGAAGTATCAACTATTTACCACTTAATAAGTGTTGTTGTTTTTGATATCTATGCATGCCTACGAATCCCGTTCGAATGCATCCTATATCATTCGAAATTTCGTAGATCAACGTGCAATTTGTGTCACTCTCGCTACCTGGCCTGGTATGTTAATATTTGCTAATGAGCATACAATGCATCCCAACAGCCTAGCATAGATGTACTTTGGAACAACCCCATACGTACATATAAGCTATAAACTCCGGGGTGGTCGCCAATGATTTTCTACATAGGAGCTTGCAGTGCACACTGTGCAAAGTGGAGAGTGTGGTAGTTAGAATGCACTTACTGCCTGCGAGTCTCCCTCCGCCAGTTGCAGTCCCACTGACCGACTAAACTTTCACTTGATTTTATGACGAAGCTGAGACCGAGGGCGGGACCGAGGCAAAAATCTAGGACACAATCAGGACTTTAACAAGTTGTTAAATAAAAACAATATCGCATTCGCATGCATTCAGACTGATTGCTGTGCAAGGCCATTTTCATTGCAACGAGCTTTCGATGAAGTTGGAGATTGTTCGCTCTATGCGAACTTCGATCATTTACCAAACATCATATACAGACTATAAATGTATCTAGATACGTAGCAAAAAAAGCACCTGCACGCTTATTCAATATCGAGACGCATCAAATGAAAACTACTTTACAGGTAGAAATGAAGAGGCAAAGTGAAGAGGAAAGCAAAAGACAAGCCAGAAGAAAGATGACATGAGATGAGATAGTGTTCAAGTTGCGAATTACTACGATTAAATAGTGAAACAAAAATGTTTTACCGCAGCTGCTCCTTGCCGGAAGTTTAAGCAATTGCAAATCGGTTTCGTGACGCCTAGGGTGCATAGTGCCGCAGACCACATTTCGCACCGATTTTAACGAAATTTTGATTTCGATTGTCTCGAACTCTTCCGGATTGAGTAGTATTGTTAATCTCCAGTTACAACAATGCGATCTAATATATTTCTTATATATTCTTATTATTTTTATAATGATTTTCCTGTGCAGGCGTTTGGCAGTGCTTGTGTGATTGTTTGGCTTATTTAAATTTGGCAGTCATAGTACAGGCTTGTTTTATGATAATTTTGCGAAGAGCTGGTTCAAGGCAGTAAGTAGTATTACACCACGTTTGATGAAAATCGTGGCGAGCTGTTTTCCAACATTCTCATCCCGTCCGATATCACTCGCTTTGTGTTATTTATCGAAACCATTTGCGCGAGTCTATTGCATGTTAGATTTTTTTTAAATACTGTAGAAAAATAATTGTTTTATTATTACGGTAAGGTACTGTGCTATGAAGAAATATAGAGGGTACAAAAAGGTTGTAAGTCATACGAAATCACCACTAAGAGCTCTTCACGACACTTTGATGCAATCGAACTATATCTTTCGCGTGGAATACAAAAAAACTTAGTCCGAGTCAAAAATTGTTTTTTATAATCCGAGTCGACTCATCAGGATGTAGACACTTAAATTGTGCTTATAAAACAAAACGTAATTTATTTGCGAATAACAAGCTTTCTCGTTTCTTGTTTATCTCTAAGCTGAGTCAGTATTTATCGTATCAGCGTAAAAAACTAACGAGCTCACATTTATTAGATAATGAATATAGTTTTCGTCGTCGGATGTGAGTGTATGCGTTTGCCCTACTTCTTAAAAATCTCAAGGATAACATTAGCACTATGTCGTATAGTAAAAGTACGAGTACGAGTAGTATATGACAGATACGATTCGAGATGTTTCCGACATATATTGTAAATTTAATTCGTATAAAAATTCAAAGCGTCTCAAAAATAAATTGGAGAAAATTTAGGGCGGTTATGGTTTTCCTAGCCTTATGTGTAGTTATTATCAAAGAGATTTGAGGATTCCGTGGCCCACTTCACGGGCGCATTTATTTCACTAGCACTTTGACTGGTTTCCGAGATGAGGAACGGCTATTGTTTCATTGCGACACGTCGAACATTTCACGAAACTTGATCAGTTGCACTATTTTACCAAGCCATGGAGTAGCTAAACCCAGCGAAATATTCCATACCGGACCGAATTGAATAAATTCGAACAGAAAAATCATCAAGAACATAGGGTGGCTGGTGTGCTTTCACGCTTTCACTTGAATATTCGTTGTCATGTCGAGAACGCAGCACTTGTTTCTTCGTTCGTAAAAAACTGTGGAAACGATTCCAGTGGCAATATAAAAAAACTGCATGAAAACACGACGTATCTAACGTTTCGCGTAAAAGTCCGATTAGCACACTACGCCCGTTTAGTTACCAAAAGTCCACTCGAATATTTTCATAGTTTTCAAGTTTGTGGGTTCAGTTCTGGCTCGCCTCGAAAAATACGAAAATACGATCTTTTCAGTCCAAATGAAAATCACAAAGTGCAGTGCCCTCCTGACCGATAGACGAAATCGGTGCAAATCGTTGCACTATCGTTTGACCTCGTTTCACAGCAATATCCTCTCCGTGTGCTCCAAATACAATGTTCGCTTGCATTCACGGCGACACGACTCGCGACGAGGACACAACGAATGAACACCCCCGACTACGACCACACGATATGATGGGAATAAGAGTCACTCTGGCGAATTTTCCTCGTTGGATTTTCATGGGAGCCCGAAACACGAGCAGCGACCAACAAATGTGCAGCTCGATAGGAAAAGGACTTACACACCTAGTCGCTGAGCAAGTACTCGGTGGTAGCTGTGCTCAGAGAGAAGTGGCAAATGCACCGAAGGGACATGGACAGGAGGCTCCGAATACAGGAGCAATCATCATGTAATATTTCACGTTGAAAATTGAAATTCGCTTTCGATTATATCCTTGTGAGATTCGTTGCAGCGAGAGTGCAGTTTTGGAGCTTTTCCGTGAAAGGAGCTTTTGAGTGTTCAGTTGGGCGGAAGGGAGACTCGCCCCGAACGAAAAGAATGCGAATAGCGCTGACTTGGTAATGAGATTTAAAGAAAACACTGGTTGATTGAATACCAGTTTACAGGGTAGTTTTGAAAGATTAAGATCCGCTTGAATTTACATTTGTAGTCAATAATAAAAACTTAATAAATTTGTAGGAAAAGAGATAGCAACTAGACTTGCTTTGATGACATGAAGGATAGAATTTCAGATCTGCGACTAGCTTTGATAGAAATCACAGTTTTTTTTTTGCAAAACAAGAAACCTTTTATTTTCGAAACTATCTGCACATAACTCAACAGAAACTAGATTAATAGTTTATCATGTGCGTTTTAGACTAAGCTTGATTAAAAATGACATTAAAAAACTCTTATGTTCTAAATCATTACTTTCCCCAAAAATTCGTATATCTTTATACAAAAGAGATATTGATGCATATGAGCTGTATGTAGAGTCCCTTTAAATTTACAATAAAATATCTTTAACCCTTTAGCGGCAGTGGGCTTTTTAAGAATTTTCACGTACTCCTAAAAGCCTGCGTAAATAAGATATTTGAAATAAATATGTTGAAAAATGAAAATCATGTTCTGATTTCGTTTTAATAGTGTTTTGAAATTTTTTCTACACCGTGCGGGCGCTAAATATCTAAAAGTAGTCAAAAAATTGTTTGTAAAGTTTCGAATTTTGATATCTTTCCACAGAGTGATCAAACCATCAAAAAATTCCCAGGACACAATAATGGGTTTAAAAAATACGCTTGTGTAGTTTTTGATGAAAACTTCAAATCATTGAGATTTCCTGAAAAATTCCACATATTAAATAAAAAAAGCAAACGAAGTATAAACTCAATAATTTGCACACCAGTTTAAAAAAAAGTTTAAAGTTTTCAAAATTCCACGACCATCAAGACCGGTAGCCCTTCACCAAATTACCTATTAAGGTAGAACTATAATGCAATTAAGTGAACTTAAGTGAGCGCTGAAACTGAACGAAAATTCACTCAATTGAAGTCGATCGGTTAATTTGCCCATAATAGAATTAAGTGAAGGTTCATGAAGCTGCCGTCAGAGTGGCGAATATGAATTTGAATTTGTAGGCATATGAGATGAACTGATGTGAGCGTTTACGCAATATATTTGAATAGATTTTTGCTGCAATTGAAATATAGTTGTCTTCATAGCCTGCTAGCTCTGTTGCAAGAAATCGTAGAAAACTGTAGGTGAACTGAACCTCAGCACTTTGCTGTAGATTATTAGATCTATAAAGATGGGCTTGGTGCAGGCTCTTAATTTGTGCTTATATTCAAATAAGTGTACGAAAGAAATGTTTTTTGAGCAATACTGGTATGCAACCGAAATATATTTAATCAACAAGGTCTTTACTGCTGAAGTTTAATATTCAATAGTGGACAGCTGAAGCATGGTGTGTGGTTATTCTTTGAATGAAAAAAGCTGTGAGACGGCATTTTAAGTAGTTTATGTACTTGTATTTTTAAAAGTAAGTAATTTAAAGATACAAGTAAATAAACTACTATATAATTTATTATTTCGTATGTTGTTCAACGCGTTTTCTCTTTGAAATTATGTTTGAAACTCATTATTCTTACCTCCTGTAAAAATAGCATTCAAGTGATCGACGAAAAAATATTTTAGATACCTGTTATTCTCTTTACAATGTCACGCAGAATCATATTCGAGACATCTAATTACTACTTCCTATATTGTAAACTGTCAATGAGCCGTTTAACAATAAAAGGTCTGTTCGCGTACTACGATTAATTGCAATAAAGCCGTTTTTGCATTCCGTTTTACTGGAAACGGAAAATTTCCTCTTTTTCAGTAGGGTCTGAGCTACTTAAAAATACTGAAAACTGTCAAACGGTTTTTGGCCTAATGTTATAATATTATGAAGGACGAATATTTTTGTGACGATAATTTATCACCGCTTAACATGACTTTATTATCATTATTGTTCTCCTGAAAACCGACAACTGACACTTTTGCTTGTCAATTTTCAGGAAATGCAATGTGAGCGTTTTTGTACTTTTCATGAATGTCCCCCACCACATGATTCAGGAAAATTCAGTAAAATTCAGTGACCGAAAGTACGCGAACAGACCTAAAATATTCAAATATTTCACATACCTATTATTGCGTCTACAATACCGCATACGAACGATCATCACTTCTACCTCCTACAAAGATACCAAACGATCCACGAAAACATATTCAAATATTTTACGTGCCTTCTATTGGTTGTAGTCAATAAGCAAACCTCTTGTCAAATTTACTTAATTGATGTACGGTCCCAGTCGTACGCCACTTAAGTGGCCCGAATTGAACGAAACTTAACGAAACGGCAGATAAGTACATTATGGGTATGTCGCTTGATTTCTATGCAACCGTACTGTCACTTAAGCTACTTAAAGCTCACTTAATTGCATTATAGTTCTACCTTTAGTTGGCAACGGAAGTTTTTATTCGCGATAATTCAGTACCCAAGAATTCGATTGAATTGAAATTCACGGAAGCGGTCTTGAGTTGCATCAGGTCTGATTGAAGTGTAATGAATATACGGGCAGCCCTGTGGCTGTGGTGTCGTCTTGAAATAACTCTGAATACGAGGGTGAGTCAATAAGGTCGCGGAATGAGTAGGCAGGTCATTAATGAGGGCAGTTTACTGAAACAAAATGAGTTCAGAGAATGGAAGATTGCACTGCAATTGATCACAATTACATGGCCTTCGAAATCGCTGAGAGCAGGCAAGGACTCCACCACTCTCCCTGTAAGTGGCTAGGCTGGAATACCACTAAACTTCACAGGGACGCGATGACCGTATCGCTCCTTCAGCATATCGTCCACTGTGCATGCTGGACATTGCGGGGAAGCTTCTCGAAGGGTTACTCAAGCCGCGGCTGCTTTCAGCAGTGAGGTCTGCTGGCGATCTTTCTTGCACGGAGCACGGCTTCCGGAAAGGCTATTCAACAATCGATGTTATCTCAGAGAATGTTGTGGCTGTAGCAAGAGCGGAAGAGGCATGCCATCAAGTCAGACCAGTTGTCCTGCTGGTAACGCTGGACGTGCAAAACGCTTTCAACTCGGCGAGGTGGACGGACATCCTCCGGGCTCTTGAGCAGACGTTGCGCACCACTGGCTACTTGCTAGTGATGATGCGGGACTACCTCAGGGACCGATGATTGCTCTACGACACCGACGAAGGAGTCAAAAGGAGGCCTGTCACTTCAAGTGCGGCATACTGGTCAATCTTAGGACCTGACCTCGTTAAAATCATGTACGACGATTTGCTGAGCCTAAAAATGCCTGCGGATGTGCTTTTGGTAGGTTACGCTGATGACGTCGCAGCGGTAATCACTTCCAGATCTGGCAAATTTGTTCAACTCAGACTAAACCCGGTCATAAGGAGGGCGGATCGGTGGATGACCGAGTACGGCTTCCAGCTGGTAGTCGCAAAAGCAGAGATTGTTATACTGACGAAGCGGAGGACACCAACTGTCATACCCATGACGGTTGGCTCCGTCGAGATCCAGGCCAGCATGTTGGTCAAGTATTTGGAAGTGACCATGGACACCAAGCTGACGTATTGGGGTCATATCCGCAGGGCATGTGACAGGGCTCTAGTAGTCGTCACTTGGCCAAAGTCGTTGGACCCAGTGAGACGTGAAAGAGGCTGCTGATGGTAACGACCAATTCCACCTTGCTACATGGAGCCGAAATCTGGGGAGATAGGCTCCGAAGTGAGAAGTTTTGGAAGGGCATTGCCAGTGTCTAGCGCAGGTGTGCCCTGCATATCGCCTGTAGCTACCATAAGGTCTCAGAAGAGGCTGTGATGATGGTATCGGGAGGTAACCCAATCAAACGGACTCGTCTTGGTCAAGGTAGGCAACTAATTTTTTTCTTCAATAAAATTTACCTCTAATGGTATCAAGGTTTAGTTCTAAGCCGCATCCTCTATAACTCCTTTTCAAAATATTGTTTGGAAAATTAGGATAAGGCTACCAGATATGGTATATGCTTTCAATTTTTCATTAAGAGATGAAAACATATTTTCAAAAGGTAAAGGAATAGTTTCAAAAAAAATTTTGAAGCGCGATTACTTTGAAGGGAGTTAAACAAAAATAATGATCTTCTAGTGAACGTTAACAATAAAAGCAATATTTTCCAAAATTTTCTTATTTGTGCTGTCGGTAACTTTAAAAATCTTTGTATCCCTATGATTTCAAACTCAGTCATCGAGTGAAAACGAAATTAATGGGGTGGGTTGGCCTAGACATGAAAGATATTTAATATGCTTTTGGCTTTATTGCCTGCCAGAACTAGACATTTTCATTATTTTCGAACCAACTGAAGCTACCATTAAATACTCAAACAAAAACGGTATCCATCTGGTGAGTTGATCTTGACGTGGACCAGTTAAGATAGATGGTTGCACTGCAAATCTTTCTTTGCTATGACGTCCAATGCAGTCTTTTATTTATTGTTGTCTAAATCAACACATGCATATCCAATTAAAGACTAGACAAGTAATAAATTTACAAAATATAAAAATGAAAATAAAAGAAGTACAAGTTTCAAAAACAGAAGACTAAAGGAAAAGTAAAAAGAATATAAATTCAAATTAATCAAAGGGTACAAAAGGTGTTAATGAAATAGAATCAAAATTTAACACAGAGATGAAAGTAGATATTCAGCAATTTAATTAAACCATTCCGCACGATAGTGCAGTCCAATCCTCCTGCAGCTGGGAGCAATCATCCACTGACTCAATCAACCTGAATATTTTCAGATCGCGAGCGTAGAAAAGACACGGGGAATGAAAGAGAGAATAAAGTTCATTTATAAACAGGAGGAGCAGCAGAGGACCAAGAATCGAGTCTTGCGGAACAACAGAAGTAAGATAGAAGAGAGACAGAGAAAGAAGAACAAGATTTAACCCTAACGAAACAAGCACGATCCCGAAGACATGAGGAATGTACACAGCATTCGCTTGAATAACACTATGATGCTTTTGAAATGTAGATTTGAATTAAGTTTCTAAATAGGTAATGCTGTTTAAACTCGAATTATAAGAAAGTTTTTGAACCAAAAACTACGCTTTTCCTCAAACACATTACGAATATATTGATACGTATCATTTGCAACATTGAAATCTTTGCCGGAAAAGCTAAATTTCATGACTTTAATTTCTTTGTATATTTTTGTTTGTCTGGTGCACTGTTTAATTTCAAGCATGCTGAATTTCAGTCACCAGGCAAAAATTTCCATGTTTTGAAAATTTCCTTTGCATCATCCGACTCCATATCTGATCACATTTGTGATATATATATATATATGTATTTTTCATTTTGAATATTTTCAACTACTAGCATCGACTCTTTATCACCCTGACATTATTCACAAATATTTGATGCTATGCTTGACCGATCAGCCAAAAATGCGAAATCAACTCGGTCCGTAACTTTTGAATGCACACAACTTAACTACTACACGACAGCGATGATGACGATGAAGCATTTTGGCAATTGTAGTTAACTTTTCGTCTAATGCTCGCAAACTCCAAGGATGTAATCGTCCTCATCGTCGTAGCCGTTGCAGTCGTCTGTGCATATGACTGCAATGCAATGCAACCGAATGCAGTTCGAACGAGTTTATCGCATAGGTTGTAGATGACCTCATTTTTGACTGATATCTGGAGCAAACTAATACAGCACCGGCCGACCCCCATAATGCCCCCTCCCCCCTCCCCTCCGTCTATTCGGATTCCTTTTTGCTTTTGTTGCTGCCCGCAAGCATTTACCGATATACTCACCTACCATTTTCTGCTACAAGAGCCCGAAAGTTCATTTAATATGTCGGGAAGGATTTTTTTTGGACTACTCCAATATCTCGGCGTCTTCATTTTTCGCCATTTCAACCGGAACCTAATGGAAGATGTGCAACGGTAGCAGTGGCAGCAGCAGCAGCATTGACATCAGAGGGTGTTCAAGAAAATGCTGTATGACATGAAGGCCATTGAAGATAAATTAAATTGGCTAAGGACTTTTTGGGTTATTTTTTCGGTTGTGTCTATTGTTCGCTATCTGGATTCGACGGTAGAGCAAGTTGAATAGATTCGCGCCGATATTAGAGGTCATGCAGCATGCATGAATGCCGTGCAATTAATCGCAGAATAAATTCTAGAATTGAGTCGGATAGATTATGAGTCTCTTCAGATTAGGGTTCTGAATTCCGGAGCTATCGAATATGGGCCAATAGATAAATACATATTTGTAGGAATTATTTGTTATTTCATTTTAGTGTCATAGAAACGTGACATTTTTTGAATACAGGGGCAATACGTGGTGGCTCTAGTATCAATGGATGTTTTTTTTATTATTGACAATTTATTTCCTTTGGGTCGTGATATCCCACTCTTAACATTTACAAACAACCTAACTTCATCATCATATGGTACTCTATGGTTCGACTTTGAAAAGGAAAGAAATGTATACTCATCTAATTCAGTAGTGGTAATTAAAGCAGCTATCTTCACAATCGTTTACACAATTTAACATATTCTGCTGAATCTGACTTTTAGTTGTGTAAGTACATGCTCTCAATCTATGCATATGTATGTATATCGAGCGTCCAGGAATGTTGGGCGAAAAGCTCAAAAACTCCTGAGCTTTTAGTGTTGTTAGTGGGATTGAAAACGGAACACGCTCTATCTCTTTTCGTAGCGAAGCTTAGTAGTATTGTGCTCGATGAAATCTCTAACGTAAAATTTCTTGGCTTTAAAGTGAAAAATTTTCAAGGGATTGACAGTTTTTTGTATAAGCTCATCATTGTTTGACTAAGTTTTCGAACAGGTTATTAGAATTCAGTCTAATCGAAATACTTTATCTACGATTATTTTGGTTGTGTAATTGAATTTTTTACTAATCTTGGAGGATCATTAGTGTATATATGTATATATGCCTATATATATATATATATATATATATATATATATATATATATATATATATATATATATATATATATTATATATATTTTATATATATATATATATATATATATATATATATATATATTATATATTTTATATATATATATATATATATATATATATATATATATATATATATATATATATATATATATATATATATAAATCATAATCGAAAAAATTCAGTGCCTATTTCTCAGGAGCACGCTATCCGATTGAGCTGAAATTTTCAGGATACGTTGGTATAAACGAATAGGTTCAGGTTTTACCTAATTTATTTATTTATATATTTATTTATTTAAATCTATTTTAACAAGCTACGGCCCAGTTACAAAAATAGAAATACTAGAGAGACCCAAAAAAGATTTAAAAAAACTAACAAATAATTGAAAATATTAGATATATACATATTTGAAACTACAACAAATTAAAGCAATACACAAGTTAACATGGAAGAAAGTGCAAAAATGGCAACAACAAAAATTTAGCCTTATAGGGAGCTTTAAAAATTAAATCCTTTATTTGCGACTTAAATTAAGAGAACGTTAGCGGGAAAGGACCAAGCTGAAGATCGTTGAGCTTCGTGGGGATACGCACTAGCGGCAAGATAAAATATACTTCAGATCGCGCGAAGGAAGAGAAAACATTAATTGAGGTCTATCTGATCTATTGACGTTACGTATACACCGCATATAACCAAGATCGGAGAGCATAGGGCAATGGAGTAGGTTGAAAAACAAGCACTCGTCAAGGAACACTCGTCGGGAATCTAATAAAGTAATTTGGAATAAGGAAAGACGATCACTATAACCACAGTAATGGATGTTGAATTTAGGCAGCAGTGAGCGAGTACACCTACGCTGAACGTATTCCACTGCCTCATTAAGATATTTACTAAGGGGAGACCACACTTGACAACAATACTCTAGGATGCTACGAACAAGTGAAAAAAAAACAGATGGAAAGAGGTAGCGGTGCTAGTAAAAGAAGAGCAGCATCTAAGAATGAAACTGGACTAACGAGAGGCCTTGGCAGTTATAAAGGCAATGTGCAGGTCAAATTTGAGCTTTGGTACAAAGTTCACACCAAGATCCTTAAAATTATCAACAGCCGTTAACGAAGATCCATACAGAGTATGGGAATATATCAAGGGTTTCATTTTATACGTATAGGACATTTGATAACATTTGGATATGTTCAAAGTAAGTGAATTTTTTGAGCACCAGTCGCACAGAGTACAGAGATCCTTTTGGAGGTGGAGGCAGTCGTAGGTAGATTCAATTACTTTGGAAATCTTGAAAGGGAAAGAGATGGAGGATTGCACAGATACAGCACAAGAACGACCAGAAACATAGGATGAAAACCAAGACAAAAGAAGACTCGACACCCCATAGCTTCAAAGCTTTGCAAGAAGAATTCTGTGATCAACAAAGTCAAACGCTTTTGAGAAGTCGGTATATACAACATCCACTTGTTTCCGTCGCTCTAAGCCAGAAGCAACCAAGCTAGTAAAAGATATAAGATTAGAAGTGGGGGTCTACCTTTAACAAAACCATGCTGTTCCGGAGCAAGGAGGCAATGTAGGAGAGGATGCAGTCTGGTGTAAACCACTCTTTCAAGAATTTTTCCAAAACATGGAAGGAGTGATATTGGACGGTAGTTGGAAACACAGCTTGGGTCTTCAGACTTGTGGATGGGGGAAATATAAGCAGATTTTCTACTGACGGGGAAGGAGCCAAAGGAGAGGCTGAGGTTAAATATAATAGACAAAAGAACACATAAGGACGATGATAGTGATTTGGCCAACAGGTTAGCGATACCATCAGAACCACAACCGACATTGACATAGAGACAATCGAGTAAGGATTCAATTTCAAGAGGATTGGTGTAAATGGAAGATAGGGAAGATAAAGCAACATGGGGAATTTCACAAGGCAAAATATGATTATGTTGATAAAAGAAGGAAGAAAAATATTTTGCGCAGAGGTCGTAAATTTCACGTGGATTACATGTAGTAGCGTTATCGAGGAACATGGAATCAGAGAAACGATGGGAACTTTTAAGGGAAGGCACATAAGACCAAAAGAGTTTTTGATGATTAGACCAGATAGAGGACATTTCAGATAGCTTGATTGACGGCAGTTTTGGCAGAAGATCGTAGCCTCGAAAATTCGAGGAAGTCATCATGAGAGTCTGTATGTCTAAATCTAGCTCGAGCGACATCCTTAGCTTTCAGGGCATACGTCACATCACGACGAAACCAGGGAGCGTCATTAGGCTTGTTAGTTATCTTGAACCTTTAGACGTCGGGGGTCATTTTAATGGTATTTTAATTATCCTTATAGCTCTATCAACGATAAACTTTCAAGGAAATTAAGTTTGCGAAATGGATTTTGAATGTGCTTTATATGTAAATATGATGTTTTGGAGATTTGTAGCCCAAGGTGTGCGCTAGGTATCTAAAAAGAAGGTTCTAGAAAATTTGTAAAATTTTGAATCGCGATCGCTTTTCATCATTATGAAATTTACAAGACGCATTGGTGTAAATAAGTTTTAGGCCAAAAGGAAGAGGAAGGCATTTTTAACAGAAGACAAGTTAATAATTGTCAAATATAAAAGGAACAGACGTCTAACGGCACCTGAAATAGCAAATGAGATCAGCAGGAATCGTCCAAATCTCATACCTAATACAATTTTAAAAGTACATCTGAAAAAAGTTGGTTTGCCAGCAAGAATTGCAGCAAAAAAGCCTTTCCTTCGGCCTGCAAATAAGAAAAAACTTTTCAATTGGGTCAAGGCGCACAAAGATTGGACTTTGGATCAGTGGAGAAAGGTTGTTTGGACTGACAAGTTCAAATTTGAAATCTTCGGATCCGACAGGCGTGTGTTGTTTCATCGAAGTACCGAAGAGCTGATGCTGGATACCTGTATCGTTCCTACCGTTAAACATGGAGGAGGAAACGTCATGGTTTGGAGGCTTCTTTGGTAACCTTGTGAGACCTAACGAAAAGTTAACTCAGAAAGAATATAAGAAGATATTGGAGGAGCATGCTATGCCATTAGGAAGTCGACTTTTAGGTGAAGGATTCATTTTTTCAAGAGGACAATAATCCGATTCACTCACCACTTCTATGCAGATCATTTTCGGACGAGCTGTAACGGAACAATGTACTAAATTGGATAGTGTGGCAAACTCCAATCACTTGATCTATCTCCTATCGAACTTTTGTGGAACGAGCTTGATAGAAAGATCAAAGTTCTGTTCCCTACAAGTAAAACCGACCTCTGAGAAACACTTCGCCAATGTTGCAGCGAGATTATACCAGAAACTTTGGAGAAATTACAAGAAAGAATGCCAAGAATTTGTAAGGCAGCCATACAAGCAAAAGGTGGATGTATAGAAGAAAATGTATTATGATCTTAATTTATGTATTGTTTAGCTTTAATATCCTTTTTTAATATTAACTTTTTTAATTCTATCTTTACACTGTTTTATTGGAAAAAAAATTCAGTCCAAAATTACAAAACTATTAATCGTTCGAATAATTATAGTATATTTGCAATATTATATTTTCTTACTCAAGTTCGACCTAAACTTGAGTATGCATACACTGTCGGGAACCCGTGTTACAGAAAGAGCATGTATATGATTGAAATATTGTAACGCAAATTTGTTATTTTCTTATGTAAAAACAACAATATATATGTACCTAATTATAAGTCGAGGCTGAAATACATCAATATGAGATCACTTGAAGATAGAAGGATAATAATGGGATAATACCTTTTTAAAAATTTTAGCAATGAAACCAACTCTTCACCAATCATGTGTCAATCTTCCGACAAATCCGATAAACATAAGACACAATGCATTATTTTATTTACTTTTTTCTAATACGAGGAATAGCTTGGATTCACGAATGAGCAGATTAATGTCACAAAACAACTTTAAATTTTCTCATATTGACCTATTTCAATTCTCAAAAGTTAAATTTAAGAAAGTAATAAGAGATACTGTTATTAACTAAGCACTCTTGCTTCAGTTCAGTGGGGCTCAAATTTGTTTTTTTAACAACAAACAAATCTTCTTTGCATGTTTTTTATTTCTACTAACTTTATTTTACTATTTTTATTCCCAAAATGCCCCATTTATGTATGTTTCAACTAACTTTGCAAATTTTAAGTGAAATGCGTTGAAAGTATGTATTTTTCATTATCCTATCCTTTCGAGGGATGATGGCAATCAAACAGCATGTTTCTTGACTACGAAGGAGCTGTAGTGAAGCTAAACCCATTGTTGTTTTCATTATCTTTTTTTTTTGCAAAATCCAAGGCATTTTTTAAATTACTTGGCTTGCCGTATTGTTGATTAGAAACTGGGTGTGTAGCAAATTATATCCTCTGATGAAACAAAACATACGATAATATTAAGCTTGTTGAAAGCTGAGCATTTTGTTTAGTAGATCTATCAATTGCTCATTTTTACAATTTTTGATAGATGTTGATGCTCGAATTTAGAGGGAATTCATATTACTTCTAATTTTACAAAGGTCACAGTGCATGACATTAGACTTTACTCTGTTGCTCTATGATGTGGGAGAGATGTATCGGATTCTATGTATCCTTCCAGGTTTCTTCAAAACAAGCAAACTTAACAATAACAACAAAAATTTTGTTTTATTTTTTGTTACATATAAAAACACTATTGTAGTGGGTGATTTGTAGGCCAACCGACTTTCGTTTCTGTTTTCTTTTCTGACAAATGATACTTCATTGTTTAGATCCTTAGCAGTTTTATTTCTGCAACCTGACACAATTTCTAAAACGAATTCATTTTCCAATGGCGTAAAGCCTTTATATGGTAATTACCTCATTCAAAGCTGTAATTGGGGGCGTAAGTAGCTGCTTATAAATAAAGCCAGATATAATATTCTCTTTTTTCTACCAAAACAATTTCAACTAGAAACAACCGTAAGAGCCAGCCAATATTTAAAGTTCATAGTAAAACAGCCCACATTGGGCGCTTTCCACCTCTCGAAATGTCAAAAGCTGAAACCCAATCATGCATATCACAGTCAAAACTTTATTTTTTCACCACGCATTTTTCAGCTCTAGGGCGTTATTCGACTTGATAAATCGTGAACTTTCACTTTTAAGCCACTCGTTGAACAATTTCCTCAAAAAGAATATCCGAAAGTAAACAGGGGGCGGCAAAAACAATATTTTTTTAAAATGAATAATCAATAAAAATATAATAATTTTATGAGCTCTAAGGCAGTTTGCAATTTGACTACAATGGGAATGACATGTGCTTAAATGTGCAAATTGTGTACTTATTAGTCAACATATCCTACAAGAGCAATCATCTACTTTGACTGTGAACAGGAAGTGAAGTGTATTTTTTCGATTGGTCGTGTACTAACAACTGTCGTTGAACTCGTAGCTCAGTCAATAAAAATAGGAAACCGCCTTAAAATCCGCATTCCACCCTAAATGTATCCATGCACATAGAGCTCTACAAAACACCAAGTGCATTATCACCATCACCATTGTGCTTCTCTTTCGTCCTTCCATCATCATCATCATCATTCTACCATCTAGTCAGCTGATTGTGGCGATTACGACCGAACCGGTCCTGGACCATGTCTTCGAATATCTACACCCCAATTTTTCATAGTCGTACACTGATTCTATGTTGAAAGTTCGAAAATTTCCACACCCTTTCGTAAAGCATTGAGTTCACACGGCTATCACTGTAGCTATGCCAATATTTACAGTCATACATTCGTATCGACTATGTACATGACAACTGGCTACTATGTTTTATACCACCACGTGCGATACAACTGCATGCACACGAGATTCGCACTTCGTACATTGACAAGAAATTCGAAGATCCGGCCGATATACTGCACCTCCCGAGCATTTTCACCTCATTGGTATCGCCCGCGCGTATTCACCGAGAATCCTTCAGTGAATCGAAGCAGCACTCGGGCCAGGAATTTTTCGGACTGCTGAGGAAGCTTCGTTCCTCATACTGAGCGAATAACTGTGTCCACACACAACAACGGTCAAACGTTGCTTTCGAAAATGAAATTATCTCCCGCGCCCTAAATTGGCATTGCACTGTTCAGGACGATTTTCACCACGAGGATCTGCGCACGTCCCACTATTGGCTCGAGGAATGGTTTTCGAAAACGGTCTCGTCGACTCCAGCGTAAACACATTCGCCCTATACGCTGATGCTCGAGCACGGGACACTACCACACAGTCGCGCGTGACAACAGCGTGTCGATGGGCTGCGATGCAGAGGAGCCTGATGGTGTGCTCCGAAGGATGCTGATGCCTCGTTGCCAGGAATAATAAGAAAAAAACTTTTTATCAATGAGATGTTGTACGTATAGATGGATACGCTGTGGCGTATATCGCTGGCTATAGTTGTAGCGGCTTCAGCGACTCCCCACACACACTGTGCAGTGGCCGTGCACTGGTTCTGTGGAAAAAGTGTGGGCGACCTTATGCGAATGGGCTGATAATAAAAACAATAAATAATAAGGACCGCAAAAAATTGGAAAATGGAAAACCGTCAGAGAGTTCACGTCGACGATCCTGATGGAAAAGAAACGATATCAAAAGCGAAAAGGCATGCATTCATACACATATGACAATGTTTTGCTGGAGTGGTCCTGATCAGGAGGGCTAAAGGATACGAATTACTTATTTTGCATGAACAGATAAATTGAGTGAGTTCAATGAGAAAATGGAGTCACGTACCTCTCTTGCCATTACGACATGCCTCAACAGAACCTAAACGGGGGCTCTGCCTGTTGCCCCCTGCCTTCATTAAAAAGCCCGCCTAGATTGTGTTTCGGCATTTATCTTAGAGAAATGCTTGTCGGTCCGCCTGTCTGACTGCCAGCTCTCGAGCCTGAATTTCGCGCGCCGTACTGTACTGTCTTCCTCCGTTATCGAGTAAGGTTCGGCAAGCTTGCCCGCAGCAATGAACACTTTTTTCTAACACTATTACCTCAGATTCTGTGACACGCGTCGGGAATGGCAGTCGATCGAGCAGAGGTTGAACATGAGGTAGTCTTTGCTTTCGAGATTTATTGCACCAACATTCCAGGATCATTCAGACACGGCCGAGTGGGGTTCGAACTATTTCACTATGAGACGCTAACAGCAAGCAAGAACTGACCGACGACGAGCCTTTTGGATGATCAACTGCTGGATTAATTATTCTATTGGCTGATTTGAAGGCGCGACAAATCTTCCTTAGGGGCTTTAAGAAATAGGTTTGACGTTCTTATTTTAGTAATCTTTGGGTCTATTGCGAATGTTTTCATCTGGAGATGGAATTGATTATACCGACTCAGGTGTCGCTATTATCGTGTTACAAAATTTTACGGCGAAACCGTTGGGATCTTTGATTTCAAACTGTTTGTTTGGACGAGCAATGTTGCTTCCAAAGCAATATTTTCATTGAAGCGAAACTCTACGCCCCGCTTCGTATCCGTTCGTGTGACCCGATGCAAGCCAACTTCGTCCAGGCAGAGCCGATTACGAGCTCCGTCAAACCTAAGCACAATCCAAAAGTCCACTATAGATTTCGCGATTCGAACACGCTTTCATAACTACAAATTATTCTTATTTTACTTATTCCAATCAACACCTTCAGGTTTCCACTGCGACTTTTCATCAAGTCCGTACACTTTGACGCGACCCCGCAGCAGGTCACACAACACTCCGAGCCTCCTTCAATCCTTCGCTTCACCGAACGATCTTCATTTTCTATTTTCCTCGTTGCCGATTCGAATGGTACTTTTGCACACTTTTCCCGTAACGGTGGCCAAGCCAGAACCGTTTCACCGAACGGAAAACATCAATTTTCACGACACGCACCACGACGCCGCGCTGAACTGGGCTGGTTTTCGAGGCGAGGCTACAGGGAAAAATCAACTTTTCGCATTGAGGCCGATCCTTTCCACCTTTTTCTCGGCGGCACTCTCTCGCAAAATCGGAAATTCAAAAAGGACACGGAACACATTTATGATTTTCGTCGATTCGCCCGTCGTCGGAGTCGCTTTGGATCGAAAAACATTTGCACGAGCTCGATTTGTGTTTGCAAGTCGTCGCTGTTGGCTGGGGCAGTAGCAGTAGCACAGATTTTCTTAGACACTAAATCGATTTTGAATTTATATTACGAGAATTCGCGAGCACGGAAAGCGGATGTCGGAAACATGGAAACGAACACGACACAGTCGATCTGGTGGCTTTGTGTTTTCACTAAAAATTAAATGGAATTTTTTCGAAAGTCGAATGTCACCAAGTTTTGGGTTTTTGGCAACTTAATAAAAGTTCCATGTCGCGAATATGGAAAATTGACTTTTTCCTCAAAAATCCCACAAACACTCAGACAGCTAGTGTTGTATTTGCACGGGTGTATACGAATACATACGATAACGGGAACACCTATACACAGATAGGTGAGGTGGAAACCGTGTGTCGATAAGGAAGAGCGACTGCAAGTGAACGTTCAGGGCAAAAAGGACAAATTTTTCAGCGAGTACTGTTTACTGGAGGACAAATCTTGTGAGAGTACTGTTTTCAAACGGCTTCTGACCAGGATAATATCTAAGTTCAACGTAACATCTCCCCGAAAGATCTCACAGTTTTGGATCTCTTGCTAGCCAAGACATCCACAAATCCTCGAGTCCAGAGATTCCTCTGCAATTACCAGAAACGTTCGCTCGTAGCAGTCCAACAGTATCTCATAGTTTCTCGCGACCTCCCGAATCGAACACGAGACCGCACACATGTTAACCACTCCTTCTTGAAATTCGCAAGTTTCCTACACTTTCGACAAGACACCCCCAAGAAATCGCCAGAGTGTGTGCGAGTCGCGCGAAACGTGTAGGCTGTGTGTGTTGTATAGATTCAGAATGGGAAATTCATGTAGATGTCGCAGTGCAATGGAAAACTCCTTTTTTGATGACGAGTTTGCGCATTTGCTTTGTTTTGAATATTTGCATTGAGCTTTATGGATACCATCCCAAACTCGAGATGGTTTTCGAAATCGAAATTGAAAATGTAACTGGTTTTGCGAATTGTTGGTAATGTAGTGCAAAGAAAATGTTTCGTTAAATCTTTTTAGATTGAAATGTTAAATTTTCGCTCATTTTCGTAGCGTTGAAGCTGCTGTGACGTTGTAATGTAAGTAAATTAACGGTTTTGCTGAAATGTGTAATTTTCTATTTCGTTCAGAATTTATTATGAGCCAGTTCAGTTTTGTATCTGACCACTAGATATCAGTGGAATCGCGTGTCCTTATTCTTCTGTACTCCTGATTCCATCTAAATGTCGAAATGTTTCATATCTGTGACGCAAACTGATTCAAATATCTGCTTATTGGTCAGATTTTGTCCATGTACAAATGTTAGTTTTTATTTTGTTAATTCATCAGAAATATTTGCCTAATTTGAGATTTGAATTCCACTGACACACGAAAAGTTTATTTTACCAGTGCCACCAACTTAAAAGTAATGGAAGGCAAATCAAAAAGGCTATCACAGTCGATGGCATTTGCCTACCTGACTATAGTAAAAATCTCTTATACAAAATATACTGTTCAACGAAATTTTCTGTAATTCACAAAACACAACATTTTATACCACTGGTTCAACTTTATGACACATATCTTCAATTTTTTAATCACTTTTGCAGCCGTGGAGTAAGATAATTTTGATCCTTACAAATGCGATCATAAAATTTATGCTTTTGCACACTTTTTGCTCATTTTGGTTTAGTTGCGTTCACTACGAGATTTGTCAAACTTTGTGGGGGCAATCGCGGAACGAATAGCAAACAGGAATAAATTTTCAATTTTTTCAAAATGCGATTCCTTTCTTCTTGTACGGGCTTGTACATAAGTTAAGTACTCTTATTAATTTGAGTCCCAATAATCACCGTCTTGCAGTGTTTGTTCGATATGCAAAATTTTGTCACTATTTTTAAATTTGCCCCGATCGCTCCTGCGCTAGAGACGGCACTGCTCTAGGGAAAAAGATTTTCATCAGATAAAAAAATTAAAACGAAAACAGGGGTCAATTTGAAAGGACTGTCTTCAGAGTATTATTTGCAAAGCATCAAAATGTTGGAAAACCGTTGAACTAAGTGCGTTGATCTAGATGGAAAATATGCTGATGAATAAAAATTGTTTCCTCACACAAAATAGAACTGCAAAGGACCTGACCGGACCTTAACAGTAACTGCTGAAAGTATAAACAGGTCGGAAACTTTAGAAAGTTATGTTCGACCGAGCCATTTTGCTCGCTGTGCTACGCCAAAGACAAAACAGGAGAAGTCAAGCATGTTTTGGAGTTAGGAATATATAAAATTTTCCGAGAAGCACTCGATGTGCAGAAGAACCTGCTCTCCAAGTGAATTTGCAAAGGCATTGCACTGCGGACGATTAGCGAACCATGCCAAAGGAGAAATCCTGGGGTTATGCAGCATTATGGGTTGGAGACACTCGGAAAGTACGGGTCGACTGGCGAATGAATTGAACACCAAGGTATCAGCTTTGTTAGCTGTTAGTTCACACCAAATGACCCAATACGGACATTTCGAGATATTATAGGTAAACTGTTAGTTGTAAACTGTTAATGCGAAAGGTTTGGAGTCAGGATTGCTAGCTCAAAGCACAGAGAGGAAACTGATTATAGTTGTAATGAACAAGAGCTCAACACCAAACTATCGCCGACCAGGCTTCGGCGTGATCATTCTTGATATAACTCTTATTTTGGAGGGACTGTCTGCATTGGTAAGGGACTGATTGGATGATAATGGAAGAGTACACTGGATATCACCCACTGGTTGCCTGACGAAAGCCTGTTCATGTTCCAAATTTGCGGGGCGTATCAATTCGAAAGTCACTACCGAATAGCTATGACGCGGAGATAAAAGCAAATGTAAAAATCTCTCTACAAAGAGGTGGACCGAGACCCTGAGGCCACGACTACAAAATATTATCCGGTAGGCTGAGTGACATGGGGTTCGATTTACACTTTAAGGTGGATGGCCTGATGCATATTGTAGACCCGCTGTTTCCAGTCTATGACGTGAGAACAGAAAACAACCGCACAGTCGGCTAGGAAGATGTCTTTATATTCATTGAAGAAAAACTGCAGAGTGCTAGTTCCAGAATGAAAAACCAAAAGGCCCCAGGGAAAAAAGTGGTGGAGAGACATCCGTCAGCATTGCCATGCATGTATAATGCGTGTGTCTTTCCGTAATTCTGGAAAGTGGTGTGACTCGCTTTGATTGCGAAGAGAAAGGGAGATCCTAACACACTTTCAGTGTACAGATCTCCCTGCATGATTGATGCTACGAGGAAACTTCTCGAAGGGTTACTGAAGCCGATTGAAATTGATTTTATGTGTCTTTCAAGACAAACGATTCCAGCAAAAGTTCTTCGCACACGAAGCACCTCGACGCAAATGGTAGCCTGTTTCTTCGGGCATGATGCCATTGCACCATTAGCACGACATAGGGTGGTTAATTTTGAATGGTGCACAGCCATTTGCTTGCCAGAAATGTTCGAAAAATAAGGAAAATCATTCAACAAAAATAACGACAACGTGAACTCTCACACATCAACACAAAAAGTGACTTTTGAAACAGTCAGAAGATCGTGTTGATGGGATTTGGCACCTAATTACTTTTTGTTATTTCCGCACAACAAAAATTAATTGCGTTGTCAACGTTTTTCAATATCTGGAGAACGCGCTTAAAACGCATGATTTAGAAGTTCATCAAACGGAGTGGAGAAATTCGTTTTAAAACATGAAGAAATGCTTCGATTTTCATGGAGAATATTTTAAAAAAATAGTAAAGCTGGTTATCAGCGTGTGTGACTACTAATACATCTGCAGGCTCTGATTGCAGGATCCTCATGCTGGAGTTTAGCTTGTTTAAAGTGAATTATCTGAGTCGGTCTCTTACATATATTATGAAATCAAATGTTTATCAGCGCCAATCTTTAAAACCAGAAACTGGTGGAACTTCGTTTATGAAAGCAAATATTTCAGAATCTCTCTAGAAACGAATGATCCAAGAAAACTATCCGAACCTCCCTAAATAAATGATGATTATATTTTTACTGAGAAGAGGAAACTAAACCAATACTGCAGCAACATCCAACTTACATTAAACTTATCAACTTGCAGCCCTTAACAGAGTAACTGTTATCAAATATTATATGCTGGACAAAAACCATGTATTAACTAGAAAAAAATCTTTTAAGTGCACAAAGAAACAAACTTACAACACCTTAATTCTTCAGTTCAACGAAGTTTTAAGATGCCAGTACCTCACATACTTCGATTGGTCGCAACAAAATTAATAAACCCCTTCCACAAATATTTTCTGTGTCAAATAACTTCCCATCAAAATCACTTCAACTAAAAGTAGCCTACATCTCAAGTTCAATCGCAATCCGAAGAAAATATTCCCACAATCAGGAATAACAAATGAAATGAATAGTAGCAGTAGTGGTAATATTTTTCAAGGGGTACATAATTCCATGAAAAATCAACTTCGTCCCTGTCATTTGCTACAGTGCCCGCGCTATTCATCGTCTCCACCGTCACGACGTCTACCGTTATTTCAGGAGCAAGAAGCTAAGACTTCATTATATACAAATACACATACATATATCGCTACTAGCTTTGTGGAAACCCCATTTATGGGCTGTCAAGCGATCGGCAGAAGTCGCGTGCCAGATGGCAATCTAAACTTAACCCAAACTTGCCAGTCCTGTCCCGGGGGCAACCGAAAAACTTACCCTCAAGCTGCATGTCGTTTTTTCTTGGCGACCAGTTGAAAGTTGCGCGCTCTGGTAAACAGTCGAAAAAACGGTTAGTCGACTCGATAGATGTGGTTGAGTTTTTCCTTTTTACCTCTAACTTCAGGACACCGTTGAGAAATAAAATGAGGATGACCATATCAGAAATTGACTAACAGTGAGTTTCAGCATCCTTACGGCTTCTACGATGCAAAGTTTGATGTGAAAGTGAATTACTGTGTTTTTTCCTAGTTTTTGAAATTCCGGAAGACCGTGTGGCGTGAAAACAATCATCCCCCCGAGTGAGTTTCCAAAGAAACCATGTGCTTCTTGGAAATCTTTGTGATTTTTGTGACATTGCCTTTGGTGGAGGTGGTGAGTGGACGTGATACGCCGCCCATTATAATACCAGATCAAGGGACCGTTAAGGGAACGTATTTGAAAATGTATCGAACCCAGAGCATTATGGCTTATTTAGGGATACCATACGCACAGCCTCCGATCAACGAACGGCGTTTCGCAGCACCCCTCGTCGATAACCTGCCCAGTTGGGATGGCGTGCGGAACGCATCGTTTTTCGAAGCAGATTGCTGGCAAAATCCGCAGCGACCGTTGAAAAAACACGATGAACTCTTCAGCAAGCTCCTGAAAACGGTTCGGAATACTGGGAACGATACGAAACGATATGATGAGGATTGCTTGTTCCTGAACATTTTTATTCCAGATGGTATGTTTTGAAACTAAGTATGTGCTGCTGCCTTAGAGCCTTAGAACTCTCTTTCTCTTTTACCATTTTTAACTGCCAAACTTACCTGGATCCTATCAGTACCGAATTCCGGCCAATTTTTATTCACAAACTTGCCCGACGGAAACAACTATCTTTCACTGCACACTGCAGCTGAAACAGTTTGGGGTGTAAATTTTCGTTAGTTTGGAAGCAAGAATAACTCACGTTATTGTCTGAGAAGTTTCTGACTTTAATTTATGGACTTGAAGAGTTATTCAGCAATTTGCACTCTATTCACTCTGGACGAACACGAAAATCGAATAGACAGGTTGAAAAGTTTTTAGCACATTATCAATTTGTATGTCCGTCCTGGAACTTAAGACGATGAGGTCGCGAATTGCATGCATGACTAGGGAAATATTTGCTTTTTGTTTTTTTTAGGGGAGGGGGTACTGGAAACAATGCACAAATTGCAGGAATTTTTGTTTGGTTGAATGGAATTTCACGAGATTCCTGAGTAGTCGGTTAGTTGTCGCAAGGGTTTTAGAATATTGCGAGCTGAGTGTTTAAATAATGTGACAAAGTTTTACGGTATCTGAGTTGAGTAATTATGGACGTGCACGTGATGCTCATCGTGAACGTGTTCATAGTGCAGCGTTCTTGCAAGTTGGTCAAAATTACTCAAGACTCTCTCTCTCTCTCTGTGATGACTGTTTTGAATAATTATTTGGAGTTCCGGAAACTTTTCCGGCTCATCGGAAGCTATCAAATCTTTTTAAACTCACTCAATTCAGTTATTCATGAATTAGAATTAAACAGCCAGATTTAATTCTTAACACTAGATAAATGAAATTTGATGGGCAGTGGCTGTAAATTAGATACGCAGCTTATGCTTTAAATAAAATAAAAAATCATTAAAAAAAATATTTAGAAATCCAGCCGAATCGAATAGTAAGAGAAGAGAAAAAGAGACGTTATGCTAAAATGTTTGAAGCTGTAAATGGAAATAGCACTTAATACAGGAGGATGGTAAATGAATCTGTAAAACCACAAAAGGGCGCAACTCAACACAAATCCTGCATCCGAGAATGAGAAGATGTCAATACTGAAATTAATGCAGAAAAAAATGGACTTCAAGATATCACTGGAACAGCAATCGAAAGACTTGAAACAGAATTTTGGAAACCTAAACCATGAGTCCGACGGTTCAAAGAAAGAATGAACGCTATGGGGACGAAAAAGTAGAAGCAGTAACAGAAGAAGTGACAAACCATGTTAGTGTCAATCTATACTACCGACAACACCACAAAGAGAGTTATATAAACACTCCGATATTCGATGGACGAACAGTTTGGAATATCTACGAAACGCAATCCCAAGCTGCCTCAAGACCCAGCTATTGGAATGAGCAGCAAAATAGACTGTGGCGGACACCTTGGAATACGGCTTAAACTTTGAAGGAGCCAAAAGTGCCACCCGTTATACAGTCAGACTTCGGGAAGCAACAATGAAAAAGTGCAGATATGAGCGCGTCGAAATGAATAGAAAGCTGCTGAAAAATGGTGCATCTAGATGCTGGAACTACGATGAATGAGGACATATATAACGGGATTGCTGAGAGTGGAGACCGCCGAGTTATTACCCAGCAGTTGCAGCTAGACGACGAACAAGGTAGAGCCCAGCGCTAGTTGACGGAACTTCTTGATGCTGAGGTTATCGAAAGAAAGGACACTTTTGAGCCAAGACTGTCGCACGAAGTATGGTTCCAGGTGCAGCCAGGGATGGGATATAAAATGCAATCAAAGCGGTGAGCCTATATGATCAAATATAACCGCTTCCTCTTAGAGAACGTGCAGGAACGCAGTAGAAACCAAATGCGAAGATCAGAAATGAAAAGGAACTAAGTGAGGATACGTCTTTTATGATGACTGAAACCACAAAAAGGAGGAGATTAAATGAGGTAGGATTATTGCTAATATAGATTCAGTCTACGGAACGCCCTGTAAGGAGGGATATATCAACTATCATGAGCACAGTAGAACTCTTGGCAATCCGAAGGTGAATTCATCATCATCATCATCATTGGCAATGCAACCGGGGTCCGGTCCTGGCCTGCGTCAACAGTTTTTTCCATCAGTCCCGATCGCGAGCCGATGTCATCCAATTGGGCATACCTAAACTCCGAGCGTTAACAGGTGGAACCCCAGCAAGAACTGATCTGAAGTTCAGAACTCGTCCTGACCAACCTCTGACCAATTAGGTATACGCAAGCGAGTTAAAAGAATGGTTGAACCAAAGGCACCCAATTGTATGGAAACAACTCAATGCTACCAACGACCGCATGAAGACAAGTTCCAACTTAAGGGCCAAATCAGCAGAATTCCAATAGGACGACCTGGTCTAGATGTAAACCCCAAAACGTCAAAAGGGCTAATCGCCAACCGAATAAATGGTGATTTGTATCGCATACAGAAACACCGAAAGCCGAGAGTGAAATTGAAGATCATGCACGTAATCCATCCCACGTTCTTTCCAAAATCGAGAATGGTGATCAAATTGACGCAGTCTACACCGACTTCAGCAAAGCGTTTCTCCGGATCTCTGCTAAAATGGCTTAGCTCTTACCTCCACAGCCGCTCGCAACATTCATTCATTCAAAAAATTCATGTCAATTCAGGTGTACCTCAAGGTAGCCATCCAAGGCACCAGTTATTTAAAACACCCAAATCATTCTGTATCATGAAACAGTCACCAGCAGACTCAACCACTGTGAAAGCGTTGAGATCCTCAGCGTATAAAAGATAATGTCAATTAAAGAGAGAAGGAAGATCGAACGGAACAATACAGGCCAAGAATGAATCCTTGCCGAGCTCCTGAGGTAAGAAAAAAGGGCGTGAAAGAGCAAGAGCCAACAGTAACAACACGAGAGTGATCACAAACGTAGGAAGAGAACCAACGAAAAGGGACACTGAAGATACCGAAATCAATTAACTTTGACAGAAGAATATCATGGTTCACCGAATCAAAAGCTTTGGCAAAGTTTGTATGTATATAGGACATCCTGTTGCTTTTTCTGGTCTATTGCAGAAAAATGGTGTTTGTAGATAACAAAGTATCATTTTTCCTAGATATGTGCAAGATAATTATGAAAAATGATGTAAAAAAAAACTTTAAATTAAAAACTTTTAAAAATCTTTCACCTTTTTATAATAAAACTTTATAAAAAAAACTGAAGGGATAAATATTTCAAGCATACTCTTTACAAGAGAGACCAAAATGCATACGTTAATTTTTTATTAATTAATTTTCATGTTGAATAAAAAACTATGTTCAGTAACACGAGAATATTATTAGAATAAAGAGTGTTTTACGTTACGATAACTTGAACATGAATTAAACACTTACTTTTTCGACTTAGCATGTAAAACATAATTTTTCATATTTAATCAAAAATCCTCACCTGCTCTATGTCATCGATGGACTCAGTGGGCTCAAATTTCATTAGCAGCTCGGGCTCTATAACAATTGGCTCCCACTTGCGTTTTTTCTTACGCGCATTAACTTCCTCTTTTTTCTCCGGATGAACACGCTAAAATTGTGATATATTTCATAAAAAGGATATTTTTTTAAATTATTATAAAAACTAAAAATATGTTTAACACCAAATATTTTAAAGAACATGGTCACACTCACATTTAAATGACTCAAAAAATTCCCAGTCGATGTCGTTGATCCACTAATGATTTTATTACAAGCCATGCACTGTGCAGCAATTTTCGTGTTGTTACCCTTAACAATCTTGAAATAACGATCCTCACGAAAAAGAAACGAAGATAGAACGGTATTTTTCGGAGAAAACTTCGTTTTTCCCAGTGTGCCGGATGAATTTTCATTTGATTCGAAATCTGTCATAACTTGGTTTTTTTTTGTATAATTAGAGCGGATGACTGTAAGTTTAATTGTACCCAAAATGATTTTGGGCGACTAAAACACCTATTAAGTGTCACTCATTCAAACTAACTAATATCTATCGAACGAAATGCAGATAAAAACATACAATAATAAAGTTATGATGTAGATATAACCGCAGATAGAAAAACTTATCTACAGTTTTGTTCATATGAATGCCTTTCAGACACAGTTAGACGCGGTAGATATTCTACACAGAGTAGATAAACTTATCTGAGCAGAGATAAGATACTCAAGCTTAAATTTGTAGATAGCGTGTTATATTTCCAAACTGTGTTCTGAAAAAAATATCCAGACCGAATAGAAGTTTGTATGAATAGGTTTAGAAACATACATACTTAGGGGAATCGTTCGATAATTCAGTCATTTACCTATCATCACTTGTTGAAATTAAAATTTACATTACCCAAAGCACATACACAAACTCAAAACCGGCAAGGACTGAATTCTTTAGTTAGTATCTTTGTTTTTTTTTTGAATGTGTGCGCTTGCAGTGGCTCCATAGCACTCCATTTCGAACCAAATCCGTTGACACGACAGCGATATTATTTGATTTTCCTGCTTACAATAGTTTGAATTGGGGCCGATTTCTTGACAATGAAATTCCTTTTCCTTTCTCGAGACATGACATAGTACAGCTTGGGCTCTTACTTTTCGGTACAGTCGTATATGTGTGTATTGGTTTGGCTTGGGGACTTTCACCTGTTCAAAGTCGCGGATGGCACAAAATACAGTATATTTGAATTCGATTCGACACGAGGCTTACGAGCATGTTGCTGTCTTCTAGGCAATGATATCCTTCGATCGAACATCCAAGGCCTTGAGGGGGACAGACTATTGAACTCACCGTCAGCCACATTTGTTTATTTACTTGTCACAGGTACAAGGGATTTGCATTCTCGTCTGTTTTTGGGTGACACGAAAATCAAAGTACAAGGAGTACTCCTTTGATGCAATGCAATTCCCTTGAAGAGGGCTGGTAGGATACAATGGAATGCGATGAATGTGTTGGTTGGTGTTCTTTTGAATGTGGAATCGGTAAGTGAATTATATATTGATGAATTTGAGGGAGGGCCCGTTTTCTTGAGAACCGGAAATGATTTACCATGTGGAGGTAATAATATACTATTTGATAATACAATTGTATTTGATTATTTTTGACCGTACAACTAATTAATTAGACCTTTATTTTTTTTAAAAAACCAATACGATTTATGCAATTTACATATTTGTAAATGTAATCATAAACTCACAATAATGGCATTCAATTGCAACAGCATTTGCAATAAAATATCTCGCATTGCTCTACGAACGCAATGTCTGGCACCTTCAACGAAATTGATAGCTTTCAAAGATAACCATGCTATTTGCAGAGAAACGTAAAATTGACTCCAGCACGGAATCCTTTCACATATCCTGTCCGCGGATATGAAATCAAATGGAAACTGAAACCGTCGAATGCGTTCCCTGCATAACGCAAGTGTAATTCTAGCAGTATACTTACAGTCGGGCGCATGGTGTTGAGATGGTTTATTGTAAGATTTCATATAAGAAACGGGTGTAATTGCCGGTCAGTCAGAAGTTGAAGTTGCACGTTTCTGATGACTATCAGTCGAATGCACGCACACGGCTCGACGGCCTATTAAATTTCTACTGATTAATATGCGAAAATTAGCTATACAACGAATCACTGGTACTGATATGGACAGCAATTTGGCTTAAGCTTATCGAGTGCTAGCAATACTGATGCGAGGGAGTCTGACGTTTAGATTTTAATTGCGTCGCTTGAAACTCACAGTGGTAGGATAACAGTAGAAAGAACAAATGACCGTAGTATTATTAAATAGTAATATTTTTCATTTAATAATAATCACGATGAAGGGTTAAGATTGAAGGAAATAACGGTGCACGATTCGATTAAATAACTGTGATTTATATTCGACAGAGAAAACAGCAGCTGGTAGGGTGTTCCACAATCTTTTTGACCTAGATAAGAAACAATCGTGAAATTTAACGGTACTACTGGCACTGACCGAATGGGTGTAAAAGTGAGAGTGCTGAGAGGCTCGGATATTGAGCGTAAGAGGTGCTCTACAAAGGATCAGATTTGATATTTCGTTGGAACAATATCCATAGTAGTCCGGGGAAATCTAACATGGTGATTCGGAAAAATTAGGGGAAAGCTGAATTGTCAAAATGTCAAAATTCCCCATCGATCCGAGTGCTGCGTCGCTTTTTATACGGGGTCAAAGGTCACCAAAAGTGACCTTTCCTAAATATCTCAGTAACGGTTACGTCTTTAGAAAAACAATGTACGACAAATTTGTAGCTTAAAAAATGTCCAACTAAAAAAATTATATAGCCTTTACCTGCACCCATAACCGTTTTTGAGATATATTGATCTAAACATTTGTTACTTACAGCATCCTCTTTCTCATGGCATGTTAATATAATCCAAATTTGATTACGATTTTGCAAGTTTGTGAGTTTGTTTTTCTATATTTAAGAGGCGCATAGAAAAAACATATAAATAAACTTATCTACCAGACTCCAGGGTAGGTGGAAAAGTGGTCTCCGAAAAGTTCCCCCCTCGCCCTTTGCCATAAAATCGTATCGCTGAGCATCCATCCCAAATCTTCAGAAATGAGCTCGTTGCCGAATCTTTGCCCACTGTTAAACAAGATAGGATCATTTTTTATCCTGTTTATTGCCTTTTCTTGACATCGTAGGACCAGCCCTACATCCACACCCTTCCCACACCCTACCCACCCCCGCAAACGAACCACCCCGAAATACCCGGTTTTTTAGTTTTTTTCCATACCGTCTTATCCCATGAATGATCAGCCCAAGGTCACGTAATTTCAGGTGCAAATTGGTTTCGAGACGTGTCATGTCCCTTTGGCGTTATGAAGTCATCACAGGATTGGTAAAAAAAACTGATTATTCGGGCATAATCCGCATCGGATTGAGCTCCTATAATGTCAAGAATGAGCGTTTACAGAATTATGCCATGATATTATCTTGCTTTTTCAAGCTCCTAGGTCCATGATATGTTACAAAACCTATTCTCACCTGCAAAGTTGTTGTTTTGTCCTGCTCCTTCGTAGAATATCCCATAAATGATGCCGCAATACAGTTTTTTTCGGAGAAGATAGTAGTGAACAGATGTCCCTACAAGTTTTATGGCAAAGGGGGGCGGGGGGTGGTGGTAACTTTTCGGAGTACACTTTTCCACCTACCCTGGAGTCTGGTAGATAAGTTTGTGTACATGTTTTTTTTATGCGCCTCTTAAACATAGAAAAAAAACTCACAAACATGTCAAGTCGTAATCAAAATCGGATAATATCAACATGCCGATGAGAATGAGAGTGCTGTTAGTAACAAATGTTTAGATCAATATATCTCAAAAACGGTTATGGTTACAGGAAAAAATTATATAATCTTTTTTGTTGAAAATTTGCTAAGCTACAAATTTGTCGTACATTGTTTTTCTGAAGACGTGACCGTTACTGAGATATTTAGGAAAGGTCACTTTTGGTGACATTTGACCCCGTATAAAAAGTGACGCAGCACTCAGATCGAAAGGGACTTTTGACATTTTGTTCAATACGCCAGTACCAAGGTTCACACCAAAATTCAGCTTTCCCCTAATTTTTCCGAAGTTTCGCCTTTTTTATGTCGGATTTCACTGGGCTATAGTAATGCCTAGTACTATACTCTTCGCGAAACGAATTCAACGGTCAAATCCTATACAAAAAGAGCTTTTCATTGTTCACTGACGAATTGAAAAGCTCTTTTTGTATGGAATTTGGCCGTTGAATTCGCTTCGCGAAGAGTATAGTACTAGGCATAAGAGCGATAAAAAAGAGAAAGGTAACCTACATTACATCCACGTTCAAGGCAAATAATTATGCCATTGCCAATAAGCTTGAAAGCTTTGAGTTGGACTTTTTCCAGTTCCGCTAAAGCATGTGCATTATCTCTAAGGGAGTAAAGTATTTCTTGTCTCTCTGAGTGAAACCCAGGCATTTCAAGTCATGGCCGGTCCAGCTAAGTTTGCTGGAGATGCTAAATCCTTACATGTTCAGCGAAGGTGATTCAAAAATACTTACAGCATCAATGAAAATAGTGTGGGTTGCAGAAGTAGGGTAAGGAAAAAAGCATTGGAAAAAGTATGCGAAGTCAGAAATTGAAGGAAAGGCGATTAACACTAAGGAAAAGCATAGCGCCATAGACCATAACTTACATACTTTTGGCGCCATATACGAGTACTTCGACGATTTCGCAATTTTGATAAAACATAGCACCTGATCCCATAACGCATAGCGTATTTTGACATTCCCTATTTTATTTATTTATTTATTTATTTACTATTACTATTATTCAACAGATAAAATCCAATCACTGAATATAGAAAATAGAAAATACAAATAATTCACTAACGAAAGAATGAAAAAATGAACAAAATAATAATGAAATGATAATGATACAAAATAAAGAACAATAATAAACAAAATCAAAGTGAAAAAGTACAAATTCAAAATAAGAAAAATAGAGAAAAAAAAAGAAAAGGAAAAAAGACTACATTGAACTAGTAGTAAGCAAAACATTATGTTTAAGAAAAGTTTTAAATGCATATAATGTCGGCGGTAGAGGACCAAACTGTAGATCATTATGTTGCCTCAGTAATCGCAACAGCGGAGAATAAAAAAAGATATCAGTGCGCGCAAATGGCACACTAAACTCAAACGAAGAGCGGGTGCCATGCACTGCAACACGGACAGAAACGTGGCTGCTGATATCTGAATCTACCAACTTATGAAATAATTTGAAGAATAGGCACTCATCCAGGAACAGTCTCCGTGATTCGAGGGAAGGGAAATGAAGGAACGTTAGACGATCACTATAAGGACGATAAGGAAGCTGAAATTTATAAAACAGGGTGCGAGTAAATCTGCGTTGAACCGACTCCAACGCAGTATTTAAGTAGACAAAACGAGGACACCAAACTTGACAGCAATATATCCTTGAATATTGCTGTCAAGTTTACTGTATACTCTTCGCGAAACGAATTCAACGGTCAAATCCGATACAAAAAGAGCTTTTCAATTCGTCAGTAAAGCTCTTTTGTATGGGATTTGACCGTTGAATTCTTTTCGCGAAGAGTATAGTACTAAGCATAAGAAAGAATCGTGAAATTTGACGGTACGACTGGCAATGATCGAAAGAGTATGAGAGTGAGCGCGTTGGGACGCTCGGGTCTTGCGCGTAGGAGGTGCTCTACAAGGGAGCAGACTTGATATTTCATTAGAGCAAAGACCATAATAATAGCGATAAAGAAGAGAAAGGCAACCTACATTACGTCAGTGCTCAAGGGATTCAATACGTGAGGTAATAGTTTCATCGCCAATAAGCTTGAAAGCTTTGCGTTGGACTTTGTCTAGTTCCGCTAAAGCAGTGCGGCCTGCCCCAGCCCATATATGGGAGCTATACTCAAGTCTTATTGATGTGCGCTATGTCTGATGGTGTAAAGTATTTCTTGCCTCTCTGAAGGAATCCCAAGCATTTCATGGCATTTTTCACAATTTGAAAAATATGGCTGGTCCAGCTTAGTTTGCTGGAGATGTTAAATCCTAATAGGTTCAGCGAGGGTGATTCGGAAATACTCACGCCATCAACGGAAATATGGTGGCTTGTAGGAGGAGGGTAAGGCTTGAGCGAAAGACGACAGCATTGGGTTTTGGACGCATTAAACACTCGCATTAAACGCATTAAACATCGCTGAGCCCCAAGCGATAATGCTTAATAGGTCCCTGTTTACCGATGCAAACATGCGATCTCTACTAACAGAAGTAGCATTTCCACGAGAGTCGGCTACTTTGTCAAAAGAGTATGCGAAGTCAAGGGTCCTGTCATCGGCAAAACTATGAATCGGATTGAAAGTGGAGGAAAGGAGGTCATTTATAAATAAAAGAAAGAGAGTTGGTGAAAGAACAGTACCTTGCGGAACCCCGGCATTGGTGGTGTGGACACAAGATTTGTGTCCATCCAGAACAACTTGAAAGGAACGATCTACGAGGAAACTTTCAATCCACTTGACAAGGACGGGGTGAAGACCAAATGCACGACGCTTGGCTAACAGGGCAGGGTGCCAGACTCTGTCAAAGGCCTTCGAAATATCAATTCAAATAAATAGAGTTTTTTTTTCATTTTTACCAAATAAAATCCATGTTTATAAAGTAACCCACAAAAAACGATTTTCTTAGTACACCGAACAAAATTAAACTTTTTTTCAACGTTTTTTATTTGATACTTAACGAAATAGCAAAACGGAGCACGACCAATGCACTTTAATGTTCAATCATTTAACGCAATCTGCAAAGGAAATTCATTACAACGTAGTATGACTTTATGAGACGATCGAATCATTTCTATAGTTTATCCCATTCGTATACCATTTCATGCACTATAGTACACACAATGACACGATCCCATAATTTCAATACTGTCTACCATTAGTTACAAATCGTACCTGCGTATTGTTAATAGTAGATACTATTGACATTATGATTAGATACGCAAAGTTCGCTTTAATAATAAGAAATCGGTTGATAGTTTTGATCCTATTACATTTACGATCAAAATACTATTAATTCCATCCAATTTCTTATGAATTCATGAAAAATTTTATACTTTTTTTTTTCATCAGACCATAATCATGTCTTCAGTGGTATCACATTTTCTGAGTGTAGATGCGAAGCTTCGTTTTCCTGTGTACGCACTAAGATTTCAGAGTGGGAAGCCCCGAAAAGAATGTCTTATTGGCTAATTGAATCCGTCGATTGATTTGGTCATACTCATTCTCATCCTTCGAAATATACATACACATGATTAATGCATGTTTATACAAAACTAAGAATGATAGTGAAACTTAAAATCAAAATTTCTTGACACAGAAATTAATCAGATATATACCAAATAATGCTGCCATACTAGCGAATAAGAAAAACTGGACGTAATTACAATGTCTAGATTATCATCTATACAATCGCAAAACCAACACACCCTCTAGAATAACTTATGGCCCAAAATACTCATTTATCTTGAAGCTTAATAAAAAAGAAAGAGGCCACACCTTGTTAAAAACGCAAACAATCCATCCAAACTACACCCTTAATTCAGTCTCGTTTACCGAAATGAGCATATTCACACATTAGATTTCATTACTGCCCCAAAAAAATACCTAAACAAAGTAATTACAAGTCAACTTTTTCGGTTCACTTAGAACTGTCCCGTTCAAATTTAAGTAGGTCACATCAAGAAACCTTATTCTTCACATGATTTCAAAGTACAGTCCACGCACACTGAAATAGGAAATCATTGCGAAAATCTTTCCCATTCAAATTACCAAAAAAACTAATGCAATAAACAAAACAAAACACGCAACCTAGTCATTGTCATGCAGTACTTAGGAGCAATAGTATTTTCATGAGAAGGAATCTACCCTGAAATCCGTCATCATAATCAAAACACATTTCAAATCAACTTGCCGCTGAATATTCTGATGCTAAAAGCAATGTATGTAATTGTCGTACTTTCCGCGACGTTCTTGCAGTCGAAATTCGCATTCCTAATTTGAGTGACTCGAAGAGACGCGAATATGAAATGTAGGCTCTGTAAAACTGGCCGAAAGAAACGACGACGACCATTCGCCTTGCGTGACCTCCAGACCTGGCAAATTACTGCCGGCATCATATCCTCGTTGCTTCCTGTTCGCATAGACTGCCGTCACACTCGGCGAAACAGTCCGTTCCGTGCAGAAGTCGACGGCCAATGTGATGGTCGGTCAATTCATCATTGCCTACTTGGGCTTTCCCTGGTCTTATGAGGATTACTGGATTTCGTAGGGCAATGCTTTATTTTTGCTTGCGGCACAGCTCTGAGAAGCGAAGAACAGTTCCTTTGAAAAGCGAACTCACTGAATGAAGGAAACGTATGTCACGAAATTTCCGAAATGCCACAATGTTGAAGCGTTGGCATCCATATATGGCGTATTTATGCAGAAACAAAATAACTAAAAAACAGGACCTGTGCACCTTAGTGGAAATAAATCATAGGAAATGAAAGCTGAGAGTCCTTGAAAAGTTCAACTTTGCACTGGACTTTCGTGATAGAAGAGATAAATAGAGCATTATTTTAAACAAATACAAATATCACGACTAATATGTTATTATTAAGTTCTTCAAGGACTAGATTTATTCATTCATAGCGTGCAGCAATATATTCAAGCATAGTCCGAAAATTTCCAAATAATACACTTAACCAACTCTTACTATTTTATTTTAGCTTATATATTTAAAAAAAAAATCTAATGAAATTGTTCACTCTCTTTCAGCTCCACCACCTATGGAAGGATACGCTGTAATTGTATGGTTTCATTCAGGAGACTTTTCATTTGGCAGTGCAGCCGACCTGGATCCGTTTCAAATTGTTTTCAAGCAAAAAGTTGTTTTCGTATCGGTAGCATATCGCCTGAACATCTTTGGCTTTCTGACCAGCATGGATGGCGAAAGTTCCGGCAATTTCGCGCTAATGGATCAATCGGCCGCCTTACTTTGGATCAGACGAAATATTAAGCTTTTCAGCGGAAACGAAGACTCCATCACGGTTATGGGACACGGCTCGGGAGCGATAAGCCTAGGACTGCATTTACTCTCAGGAGACTGGTCAGAGGGCCTGTTTCACAGAGGCATAATGATGTCAGGCAGTCCACTCGCTGACACTGCTGTCAAACAACCGTCATGGTACGGCCCATCACTCAACACGATCGCCAAAACTTTCGGATGCTTCAGACGTCCCACGTCAAAGTTGCTGGAGTGCCTGAGGTACATCAACGCACAAGTCCTATCCGAAAATCTTCCTTTTATTGATTGGGGTCCAATCATCGACATTGGTTTGAGCAACTCGACCATGCCCTTCATTCGTGATTTTCCACTGCAAATGATCGAGAGAGGTATGCTCAGGTCGACTCCTTTGCTGATAGGTTTCACTAATATGGAAGAAGTCCTGGATGTAGTGCTTGGGGACATGATGGAAACTGGAATCAGCAATGAAATGTACGACACTCTGATAACTGATATGGTTCTGGCGGACCTGCCCCAGCTGGAGTCTAATGAAACTTGTGGCTCGAACATCCAAATGGTGGTGGATGCCATAGCCTATGCCTACAAACCCTACCCTCACGTAACTGATAACATGATGCTGAGGAAAAAATTTGTCGAATTCACAACTGAACGAAAGTTTGTTGCACCGACCCTGCAGCTGGCGAATTCTTTGAGTAAAATCACCACGGTCTACGCCTATAGGTTCGATATCAACCCCCGATCCACTGTCGCCAAGGACAGCATCGAGGACTGGATTCTGGTCCCGCACAACTACGATCTGATCTTCGTGTGGGGAATGCCATACTGGTACAACCCGGAAATGGCATTTCAGTGGGAAAGCACCGACAAACGCATAGCCGAAATCATCATGAGTCTGTGGATGAATTTCGCGAAATTCGGCAATCCATCGAAACTGGGCGTGTACATAAATTGGGACCAGTTCGCGATGGAAAAACAAAATGTCTTAGTGATCGATCGTTCGTTCAATATGAGCGATGAGAAAACTTTGAATTTTCATGGGATCAAATTTTGGAATGACTACTTCCCGAAAGTTGTTGAGCATTCGTTGAGCTGCTGTAACGCAACGGACAGTGCTAGTGCCGTTTTTCAAATTCGAGATATTCTCCCAGTAATGACTCTTTCAATATCTATAGCAACACTACTGGGTTATCAGTCTTTATAGCCCTTGATTGATCACGGTAGTTTTTGAGCGATTTCGTGAGCAATTACAAAAGTCTAGTGACTAGTTATTTATTGTTAGTTTAATTGAAATAGTTGTTACGTCCAGATATTTTTCATTCATTCTCTAAGTCAATTAAGGTGGGTAGCATGAATGCTTCAGAAAATGTATAAACGAACACATAAAAAGCGTAAAATTTTCTAAATAAATTCGATTTTGGCATCTATGTTAGGAATGATTTGAATATAAACTAAAACCGACATGTCAAAACAAAGAATTTTATTTTGACTCTGCAGTATTTGGGTTTTGATAAAATTGTTTCGAAAATAGTGGTGAAAAATCATCAAATTTCTTCAAATTTTTCCAATTCACAATATCAATTATTCATTGATACCTTTCCAGTTGTATGAAATAGATTCTTTGTATCTAAGGTAGGTTAATAGTTTTTTTCTCAACTTGTACATACTAGTAAGCAATAATCGTAAATATTTTTTGAATAAAAGATTCATATTTTCGAGAAAATAAATGGAATTGTTTTTTTTTTATTTGTAGCTCCCGTCAATTTTTTTATCTTTGGAAAGAGAACTTGAGCCCTGCTGTATAAATAAAGTCAAATTGAGTACTTCTCTGCATCGGGCCATCGTTCCGTTTCTTCGATGTATTTTTTCAACATGACTTTTTTCAGATTGATCAAATTGGGCGAATACCTTTACCTTTACCCCTTATCCTTTACCTCCTTTACCTGCAAATTGGGCGAATCGTTGACTTCGGTGACGTTCGCGGTGACTGACGGACAGAATACCAGCGAACTTGACCGCTTGTCGGAGCTGCCATATTACCAAATGTGTTTCATGACATTCCAACGTTCCAAAGTTCCACCAAGTTCGATGTTGATATCAATGGAGAGTAAAATGAGAAAATCGTTGTTACGGTCAAAATTTTTTTGGATAACAAAGGAAAATAAACGGATAATGATTCTTCAGGAAAGAAAATATGTTTTGTGAGTTTGTGTGATTATCGGTTGCACAGAAGTGTTCGAAGGTGAAAAAATTAGCCAAGTACTTTTGCGATAAGTACGAAATTGTAGTCGAAAAAAACACAAATCAATCGTGAATACTGCAGTGCTTGGATTTCGGGATGAAAAATTCGAATTTGGGTGGAAATTAGCAAATAAGACGAGAAAGTGTATTACGACAACTATTCTAATCGTAAATTATTGAAATCGGCTATGGAATGACTACAGTTGAGGGCTTAATTCAAGGAAATACCATTTGGCGCTCATAAATCCCAATTCATGGAGCACGACACCAGATAAGTGGCAATTTTTAAAACATTTTTAAAACTTTTAAAACATAACTTAGAATAAACCTATTTCAATTAAACATTGTTTGTATTTTTGTTCTTTTCCTTCGGAGTTTAGACTGGAGTTTCAAATAAAGCATAATGTACTAATAATTTTCAAACTTCTGTTTTAAAGAATGTTTCCTTGCTCAGAGACATATCCCCTGCGAATCTATTGTTTGTCTTAAGTGCTATGAAGTTAACGGGCCATAACACGAAGGGAATCCTCCGCAAGCAAAACACACCAGACTAAGCTAATCGGCTGGGAAAATGCATGCATTGCCACTTCCAGGAAGATCCTTTAAAAATGAGTATGCTGCAATTGCAACAGTCCTTTAAGTAAGAAGCTTGAATTCAAGCCTTGGTATCTTTGATGTATTTAAAGTCGTTGATTCAGAAGTTACTGGTTTAATATGAAACAATATTTGACAGAAAATCATTCAAACATAGATGACCGAGAATTTCTCAACCATATACAAACTGTTTACAACATAGCAAGTTGTTCCGGCAAATGTAAGATAAAAAGCAACCAAATGGGCATAAGACATATGAACAATGACATCAAACTGTGACGATTTATGAATGCAAAAGGGCCCTAAGCTTTTGACTGACACAAATTTCGGCTAAACTCGACAACGTGCCCCTCATAGCCGTTAGAGAATTTTACGAATTGTATTTTTTTTTGTGTTTTTGTGGTTGTATGTTTGTTTTTGAGGGTGTTTTCGTTTGTTTGTTTGTTTATCTTCAGTGTGCTGTCTTTTTGAGTATTCTTTGCACGTTTTTGTTAGTTATTCTTCAAGTTTTTGCCCCTCCTATCACTAGAGGACGAGCAGGGATAAAAAAATGAAGAATAACTAGCAAAAACGTACAAAACATACACGAAAAGACAGCACACTGAAGATAAACAAACAAACAAAAAAAAAACCCTTAAAACAAACACACAATCACAAAAGCAAAACAATGTAAGGAAATAACTGACTATACTTGCTCTTAAGGCTAAGGTTACCGGGCCAAACTCAGACAAAACGCGACGAAGCTCTTTGGCTAGAGGGGTTGAAGGCTTCTCTGGTTGGCAATATTGCTCCAAATCAATTTTACTTTGATTATTTGTGCTGAGATTAGGTTCATAGGAGCTGGGGCTATGTTACATAGGTGATGGGATTTGAAACTTTGTGAATGCCTGAAAAGTCCACATTGCTACGTTTAGCTATATTTTATAGTTGAAGTACCTGCGTACATAGCGTATATGACCATAAATGCTGCACTATCTAGCATAGAACTACACGAAATGTTGATTTTTTTTTTGAGTGTGATCGTATAAATTTGAGTTTAAATCACTGTGCCAATGAGATGATGGTACAATTCAATTTTCGTCTTCGCGATCTATTTGCACATTTAACAGGTTACTCAAATGACACGATCTATCAGTAAATCGTATATTTGGTTGATAATGGTCCAGTTTGCAGATGTCCTTGTGGATTGGCGGATATCATTCCGCACAAACCAGATGCTCACAGCAACCATTTCTTAAGTAACTACTTGCTAGATGCATTATCATTGATATTCTTGAGCAAATTATTAAAACCAGGTATTTTGCTGTTCATGTCATCCAGCACAATTCTGATAACAGATCTGAAGCAGGCATCGAAGGCTGGCACCACTGCATTGAAAACATATTCTTTTCATTAACGCTAGACGTCTCAGTAAGGGCATACCCGTTGATTTGTGCCTATAACGCTAGTCATCATAAGTGTAGTCTTTTGTTGGTTAGGAAATCTGCGTCAAGCACTTGTTGCTTTGGATGGTAACTATAAAATATGTTGTCTCCTCCAAAATATCAGTCCTTTTTCACAGTATATCTTGTGAGGATGATATATCAGCACGAAACTTGGAGAAAGTATTGGCCAACTGGTTTGCAGCATTCGCTCTATGCAAGTATTTTACACGTTTGAACGCTCCATGAGAAAAAAACGCGAATCGTTGATACCTTTCGTTGACCCATTTCTTTCTGCTACTTTTGAACAGTTTTTTAAAATTTTACTACGCTTAACCTGTTCCTGAGCTTAAGCCGGCGTACAGCTTTTAACATATTTAACATTCGTGCTCGCCTTCGACTATATTTATTCTGAAGATTTTCCACATCCAATGAGAATAAATTAGAGAAATCAAAATCGTAATCTTTGTTCGGTACAAGTGCCAAAAATCGTAAAATATCTGGAAATAATGCTTAATCGTGAAAAATATTCAATGTTGAGTAAAAGAAAGGTCATACCACCTTTCGTTGTCGGTTGGCCAATATGGTTTTCTCCATTGATTATATTTCCTTAGGAATTGAGGTATATAGAACTAGAATAACAGAGGGTAAATATCTAAAACAGGCTGTCATACCATGAGGACGATAAATGCACGAAAAGGAAATATTTTTGACTTCAATAAAAATTTTGCAAATTTCCTGTAATTTCAATGAAACATGTGGTTACTTTGCCTTCAATGGAACTCCATCCTCGACAATGACAAATTGTAGCCATCCATCAAATTCTTTCTGACAAAATACATATCCAAGACAAATTGTCGTTTGTTGCTTTGCATTTCTACCATAATTGGCAACTGACCAACACTGGTGGCGTTGCTAGGGCAGTTAGTTAGCGGTGCATTCTGAAGCGTGGAAAAGAAAAATTGCACTTCCTTATCGCAGTAGGGTATTCATGCTGCCTGGACGCTGCTATTAAATGAATGAAGTTGCCATTGAAGTACAATTCTAATTATGTACGAGCACTGCCGGTTCAAAAACAAATTAGCATATAATGTGCTACTATTTTTGACGCTGAGGTAGTTCTGTTAAAAGATGAATTATTCATATGACTGAAGTGCATTTTTCTGAATAGTGTTTTTTTTAGGAAGGTTGATCTATAATATGATAAAATTCATAGCATACACTCAAAAGTTGTATGGTATTCGATAGATATCATACATCAGATTATTACTCGAAGATTTTCAAAGAACTTTACATCTCAGCTAACAAAAATACTGCGTCTCTTCAAATCGAACGTACTTTTGAGCGAAATAATTACACACAGATCAATTCTTTATACAGTTATGAATCAAATATTATTTTTCCAATTTAGACTTAATACTATGAGTAATTTCAACACATACATACTACACATATTACCGGCTTGGGAATTACTTTCTACACTCTTTTTAATTATCATCGTTTATTACTCAAGCACATTTTTATTGCTACGTGCTCATACAAATTTTAGTTTCCAGATCAGCTCGAAGCAAATCTACAGCTGTTATCAGCAAATCATTTTTAATAATTTTGCAAAGTAAAACAGACAGTATACGGCGGGAATACCATTTCATCAAGAATCCCCTGTGCTGTGCTGTATCTATGAATGTTTTCATTGAAGTTCGGTACTTTTTACATTTTATGATGCCTTTATTTTCTCGAAGATATAAAAGCCGCTTGCCATTATTCGATCAGCATCAAACAAATTTCACTCGTCTTCTCTGACACTTCGAAGTTCTTTCCTTTCAAACCCGTTTATAAAATGGTATCGAAAATTACCGCAGTATTCGCTTTATTCTGCATCGCTTGCATCGGACTTAGTCAAGGATTTATTGCTCCGCATGATCCGTTTCGACGTCCACAACGCCCAACATTTCCGATTCCAACCACGCCACCATTTTTTCCGAAACCACCAAAGATTCCCGGCTGGGGTGGCCACCGATGGAGAAGATCAGCAGTTGTCGAGCTTGTTCCGGTGGATGATGTCGTCTATGAATATTATCACAACTAGCTAGACAATGGCTGAATTTGTTATAATTAGTATTTATATTTGTTTATTGGAATGTTAGCATTGGATTTGTAAATAAAGCTTTGTATATCCTTATAATATTTGGTTAATTTTTGCTGCACCTAGAATGTAAGCAAACAATCTTTGCATCAACGAAACTTTTTCTTTCGTGTTTCTGCTCGTGTATGGCTAATTTTTTTGATCAAGCATATAATAAATCGGGGTGATATTGTACCATTTTTGAAGGTTTGACGAAGATATTTATCACATCAGTATGGGCCATAAAAAACTCTTGCTCATAGGGATCTCTAGAAATATTGATTTTGAATCGTGCAGATTTTGAGTGCATATTCCACCACATATGTTTCGTGACACGATGAGATCATCAATATGTGCGTTTTTTCACACCCGAGCAGATCAAATTTTGTTAAGTATATTGAATATTGTTGTTGTATTCAATATACTTAACATAATTTGATTAGGTGCAAAAAACGCACCTGATGATGACTTCATCGAAAGTTACAGTGATAGCAAAATGTTTAGCGTTGCCATCGGAAAATTTAAACTTAGTCACTTATTTTCATTGTAGATTGTTCGGCATATGTTGATACGAAAATAACAAACGCGTTTGCTATCACTAAAGTCAAAAATATATCACATCTAATTGACCGATGACTGCTTTGGAAGTTATAAAGGTGCACAGAAATTTAGGGTTTCCACCAACAAAACTATACAAATTTTCAAAATCCAAATATTTGTTCTTTATTGTCACTAAAAGATCATTACCATTTAAAAATTTAATGATAGCATCACATATTCAAGCTGAGACAAAAAGTTACAAATTTTACCTTAGGGCGGCTCAATCATGATTTTTCAACGGATCTTCTACAGAATATGGCCTATAATACCAATCGGAGAATATCTCACCACAGAATGCGATTAAGGCAACGTGCGACATTTGCTTCTAATAGGTTGGATCAAGGAGCAACAAGAACACATCAAGACAAAATATTGCAGATGGCAAATGCAGATCCAAACACCAACACCAGGAGAATAGTGCAAAGAGTTGGAGTATCTCAATCGAAAGTTTGGCGTACTCTTCATAACAGTCAGTTTTATCCGTACCCATTATACAGTGGTACAAGCATTACAAGCTGGAGATGCTGCACGGCGACTTGAATTTTGCCGCTGGATGCGTCAGCAGGTGCCGGAAATAACAGTAGAAGTGCTATTTACCGATGATACACATCTGTTTTAATACACAGATGTAATTTGCAGAATTGGGGTTCAGAGAATCCACACGCCATAATAGAAGGACATAATCAAAGTAGCTTCAAAATAAATCTTTGGAGTGGAATAGTTGACAATCATTTGCTTGACCCCTTCGAAATCCCAATAGTACATATCTATCATTTTTGGAAACTGAATTAAAAGATATATTGGACGATAATATCCATTTCTTCTTGAGGTTGGATATGTACTTTATTCATTATTCTCAGGAGGTGAGAGCTTAATTGAACGAAAAATTCAATGGCCGATGGATAGGTCGCGGAGGTCCAATTATTTGGACCTCTTAATCAGTTAGATTTTTATGGGGTAACCTAAAAGCTGTGATCTACGGTTCTGTTGTGAACTCGAGAGAAGACTTCTGGAGTAGAATTCAGTCCGTCTGTGACTTTAAGGCTCGTTTCACACGTATGAGGTTACATTCGGTTCGGTTCGTTTTCGGTTCGTTTTCGGTCGCTACCGACAAGTGTGAAACGATAAGTAATAGCTATAATTTTAATAGTGTAAGACAGTCATTAGTTCACCGATTTGAGTTATATATTGAGAAGAAAGGAGGCCACTTTTAACATTTATTGTAATTAGTTAATAGTTTACTATATAAATTATACTGTTACAAAGAATTCGTTCTCTTACTTTATAGAAGTTATTGTTGGATATTGTGGTAAGGTTGAAGAAGTCAGCCTCTGTACGTTGCCTCAGATGATGAAATTTTTGGTCTCCTTAAATACACATAATGAAAATCTCATGTTGGAAATCTGTTGCAGATAGCGGGATGAAACTTTTTTGCGAATAAAGAACATTGTTAACAAAAAAAAAACCACATTCTGCACAAATAAATCTCAAAGATACATGGGTTAATTGTTTGAAATGTTAATGCAAATAGATAAATTTTGGAACATCCGTTATAAATTTTTCCAAGAATTATTTGCAAATAATAACTGGTGAGGTCTCATTTGAAAGGTAATTGTAATACATTTTAAACGAGATAAAAATATTTAGAAACCACACGGTTGTTCAAAAGTTAAAAGCAATCATTTTCACTAGGATACATTCAAAATCGACAAATCTTTCAAGGGCTATAGCTCGAAAGGGGGGCATCCTAGGGGGGTACGGAGAACAATTTTTTTATCAGCTAGCCTCAAGAAATCACGTGGTATACCCCAAGGCACCTTGATCTGAATTACCTTGTTTATATATACCAAAAAAAATCCGCACAAGCTTGAAATTTCCCTTCTTTCTCAAATAATGCTTTCATCAATGACACGAAAAGAAAACTAAAAACTGTTTATGGTACAAGACATCTACGTGATCATTTAACACAAAAAAAATAGAAAATGTATCGCAAAACGAGAAAGAATAGGAAGGATAAAAAACTTAGAATTCAGACGCCCCAAAAAGATCGATGAAACTTGGCAAACGCGTGCATGCTTATGCAATATAAACGGATGTGAGTGACTTGTTTATCTTCAGTGATAAAGTCGTCATAAATCCGGGCGCATCATATCTAACATTTTCTTGAAACCACGCGTTTTTGCTAGTTTCAAAAAAGTTTGTGGTTGCATTAATGCAAAATGGGCAAATACACGTCCCCAGACAACATCCAGTTGGTGGTTGTTAATCATGAGCAAGGTAAAACTGTGGCAGAAACATGTTCGGTCCTCAACATGAAACGTAGAACTGTTTACGATATTTTCCGGAGGTATAAAGAGAAAGGCAGAATAAACTTGAAGCATAGTCCTGGCCGTCCAAAGGTTCTAACGACGCTTGAAGAACGCGCTATCGTCCGGAAAATCAAGAAAAACTCTAAATTGAGCGCTCCAAAAATTGTAAGTGAAGTTTTCGCAGACTTTAAAAAAAAGTGGGATACGAAACAGTGCACCGAGTTTTGAGAAATGCTCAATATAATGGTCGTGTTGCACGCAAAAAACCATTCATCAGCGAAGTGAATAGAAAAAAACGATTAAAGTTCGCTAAGGAATATGTTTTGAAGAATGCTGATTAGTGGGATGACGTTATTTTTGCCGATGAAAGCAAATTCAATGTCTTTGGCTCGGATGGACGTGTTATGGTGTGGCGCAAGTTCAACAATGAATTGCAATTGAGTCCGAAGAGCCTCAGGCCTTAGTTTTCAGTGAAGCACGGGGGCGGCAGTTTAATGGTTTGGGGATGCATATCTACTCGCGGTGTTGGCGAATAGTATTTATTGATAGTATAATGGGTTCCCGTCGATACTTACAACTCCTGAAAGACAATTTGCGAAAAAATGTTGCGAATATGGGCATTTTAGATACATTTAACTATTACGAAGACAATGACCCCAAACGTAAACTCGCATTGTTCAAGAATGGCAGCTGTATAATTGCCCAAAATTGGTTCATCCTCCTCCCCAGTCACGAGATTGTAACCCCATTGAAAACCTCTGGGATGAATTGGACCGTAGAAACCGATTTCTTCTAAGGGGGAGCTCGAGACAAGGCTTCGCAAAGAATGGGTGAAAATGGATGCAGAATATTTGAGAATAATCATCTCCAGTATGCCAAATCATTTGAAATGTGTTATAGAACAAAAAGGACATGCAACAAAATACTAGTTTTATACAACTTTTGTTTATTTTTACAATTTAGCCTATGTGCGGATCTTTTTGAGAGGTGAAATTTTTTGTTTCTTTTACGAAATTTCCTATTTTTTGGTATCTATAACGTGAGAAATTTTTGTATTTATGTTATATGTGAGGCTATTATGTTCTGCTCATATTATACATTTTTTTAATTTTTTCCTCGTTATTTTATTGGCTTATAAAATGAGAAAGAAGGAACATTTCTTGCGTATGCGGATCTTTTTGGGAGTCACTATATATATATATATATATATATATATATATATATATATATATATATATATATATATATATATATATATATATATATATATATATATATATATATATATACATATATATACAGAAATATGAATTTTTAAGCAAAATGATTTTACCACTAATTTTCTTGGAAAATCGTTGAAAATAGCTTAAACTAACTGCCATAAATAAGTCGAGTCAACATGTTCACAACTCATTATTTTTTTTCTTCAAAGCAACGATTTTTTGGCTCTTATTATCTTTCGTTCGTTGAAAAAACGTGATTAGGACGACGGTGTAGATAGTGTCAAAAACAAACTGAGTTCATGGCTATAAGATTAAACTAATCCTAGAATCATTCTGTTACCAACGATGGGTATGAAGTGAAACTTTGTTAATATTGTTACTGATTACTGTTTACTTTTTCTTCGATTCTTTTACTATAATAAAACGTATATGTATGCATTATTTTTTACATCTTTGTGCATAAGAATATAATTATGTTCTATAAACAAGTCAGGCCCATTTTCAAAATAGCAGCGATAATGCTATGACATGAATTTTATTCTAAAATCTTTATTCCGTACTATTATCTCAAAGAAAACAACGGAAGAAAGCACCAACTTCCTCACAATTCCATTATCAACGCAACATTTTGGCTTATTAATGCCATTAAAAATTACAGTCATGCATAACGTCTGAAAAGCACATGACCATTCATGATAACTGTACTTGACTATTTTCAGAATAGAAGAACACATGATTTTTCTTGCTATTTCTGGAAATATATTTTATTTGTTTGTTTGTGATCGACTACTTGATTTCGTTCGAAAAATAACATTTCCAAACTGGATCGGGCTGGTTTGTCACTTGAATGTGGAGAAAAAACGTGATAGACGTAATATTTCAAGTAGAAAATAAAAATTTCATGTATTGAACGCAATTTTAAATATTGTTTTTAAGTTTCATTGATATTCTTTACGAGCGAAAACAAGGAATTTAATGTAAAAAAGTCATCGAAAAAATTATAATCATATGTATGTATGTAAGTATCTGTGCGCTATGGTGAATGGAAAAATACTCGAACAAATCTTTTATGACGTCAAAGTACTCATGGTTTGGATGAATATGTTCAATTTGGCAATTGGAGGGATTGCGAATCGAGAAGCAAATCGAAAAATGAAAAATAAATATGTAAGTGGCTCATGTGATTTTGATGGAAGAATTTTTCCTTCCATGAATTTTTAGGGTTTTGTTCTTTTTTTTTTAACTACTACTGTGACTGAAACTAAATTTTAAACTAAAATGTGACTGTCAAACATAGAGGCTCAGCTAGTTATCGAGTCTTTCATACTAAATCAGTGAATCTAAGCTTCTCGTAGTGGTGAATGTGTAAATGTTAGACTTAATTTAAGTTTCTAACGTAAAATAAAAGAAAGCGAAATAGAGATCTATACTGGAAATTGGACTGAATAGGTACAATGTTTAAAATGCGAAAAAGATTGAAAATCAAAACGGTTACCTATCTAACAAAAAATTTTGGTAATTTAATCAGATCCAATGTTTTCCAGCTTCCGATTTCTAAGCACTACTTGTTTTTTAATACTAGTTTTATGTTTAACACAAGTCGCTGAGCCCGTACTGGATGGAACTGTATTGTCCTCGAAAGGCAAATTAGTGTTTGGGAACATGTTTGGGAACTTTCTCAAATATTTTTTTAACGATGAATAGCATATTAGTAGGTCTTCATGACTTTACGTGGGACGAGTCTTTTTACTGTTGTTTATCTGTTTATGAAAATAGCAATTAAGGGGTACGAAAGCCAAAAGAATCTGATCGATGATAGCTGTTTGAGCATAGTATCGGAGGTTTTTTTAAACAGATATCCTCCATGATAGTATTTTGGATTTATTTAGTTCAACTTTGATGGGCTGAGTGCCGTGGGCTTGGAAGTTTGATGCGAGTTCATATGCTTTGGTATTAAAAGTGTTCCAAATAAGTTGCAAATGTATTGGCTTTCTATGTGTCGTTGCTGGTTCAATGCTCATTGCCACATCTTAGTGGAGCTTCCCTGATGTTGACTCCTTAGGTTAAATAATGCTCTCAAAAAATTATTAAAACGTCAACTCGCTACCCTACAGCTTTACGAAGTCTTATTGTGTTGTGCTTGCTAGTTTGACTTGGCCTGAGCAGATAGCTTGCATATATTTTTGATCGATGAAGAGTAAGTCAGTTTCCATGCAAAGCCGAATGCTTTCATTATTTGATCATTAAATTTGCTAGCTGCCGAATTAATGTATTCTATCTTGGCAGTCATATAGAATGTCGGTCGCGACTTGCAATCGAACAGATATTAAGGAACTATCCAAAATCGTATTGGTCGAGAAAAGTACCTCGACTGGTCGAGAAAAAGTACCTTAAGTCTCACTCAGAAAAATTTCATCACTTAACATTTTTTTAGAATCACTTTAAATCAAAAGTTGAAACACTTTTAAATCAAAAGGGAATCTTATTTGAATTCCACTTTATTATAAAAATTTTATTTTCAAATCAAAATGTTTCATCATTGAATGAAAAATAAAACATTAAAACAAGCAAGACTCACTTTGATACAACGTTGACTCACTTTGAATCAGCGTTATTGAAATGAAGTGAGATTATTTGAATTAAAAAGAACATTTTTGATTCAAAAATTGTCAAATATGATTTGGCGCTATATACGTTTCTTTTTAATTCAAATAATTTCACTTCATTTCAATAACGCTGTATCAAAGTGAGTCAACGTTGTATCAAAGTGAGTCTTGCTTGTTTTAATGTTTTATTTTTCATTCAATGATGAAACATTTTGATTTGAAAATAAAATTTTTATAATAAAGTGGAATTCAAATAAGATTTCCTTTTGATTTAAAAGTGTTTCAACTTTTGATTTAAAGTGATTCTAAAAAAATGTTAAGTGATTAAATTTTTCTGAGTGCTTGTACGTTAATTGCATTTGCAATCGGTCTACTATATGAAGGCCAGGAATTTATATAGATTTGAGGGATAGAATTAAGATTACCGACTCGTTAAAGTATCACCAAAACGGGCTCTAGCTAATTTTGTTAAAATGTGTGCGTTAACAGCTAGCAAAGTCAAGTATCATGTCCACAGTAATAACAACAGAAGAGTGTCCTTAAGAGAGACCAAAAACTGCTTCTACGATTACAAATTGAAGCGTTATTCGTTTTGAGGCTCCAAATTCAATGAGAGCTGGAAGTTTGTCAAATACATTTAGTTGACGTATGCATAAGCAGCTCACAAGCACCTTAAGCCATAGGTTTATAGTGTTTCTTAGAGTCCTTTACCCCTAAATACTGTAATTTGAGAGCCATAAATCATGCGATTTGCATTGGAGTCTTCAACTACATTTGCATTGGTGCTATCGTCTTTAACTTTAGCTGAATGGCTTAGCTTACAATCTGATGAAGATAAACGAAAGCTCTGAAGCATTTGAAGTAAATTATCAGCTATATCATGTCGCTTTTACCAACCTCAACTGCTGAAATAATTAAAAACCAAGTATACTTCTATAAACGAAATCATGACGCTAAAATATCTTCATATACTCAAGGACCTCGTTAACGCATTTAAACCGATCATTCTATTTCCATAATATGTTTTCATCAAAATTGCCGGTCCTAATCTAGTCATCCAAACTGAAGGGCACTGGCTTTACCCCCAGCAAATATAAAACTCAGTTAGTTCATCGTGATCGCAAACAAATCTAGTTCACGCCAAATTCATATCCTTCAAATGGCCATAACAAAACAAATTCAAATCGGTTGCGCAAAATCACAGACGTACATTTTTGGGGTCATTTGTATCGTCAACATTTCATTTCACCGAAATCCACATTTCGTTTCCAGCCGAAATCTTGCAGAGTTCAACCACGCAAGAAAACAGTCGCTATCGAACCAGTTTCGACTCAATCACAACTCCGACATTGCAAGTCAAACGCTAAGTCGAGCCTTATCAGTAAATTAGGTCGTGCATTTTGTACTGTAGAAGCGACCAAGCAAACATCGATTTCCCAATCTGCTTTTTGTTTCCACCCTGATCCGGTTCGAGCCAGCCCCACATTCAACTTTAGAACTCGATCGAGAATAACAAGTGATAGCACGTTTTAATAGCTCTAGCGTTACTATATGGACGTATCACCAGTACTAGAAGTCAAGGAAATTGACTCCTCCTTGTCAGCTTCCAACTAGCAGATACTAGCCTACGCGTTCATCCCCATGTACTCACGCAACAAAATTAAAAAGCTGCGAGAAAAAAATTTATTTTTTCCGGGCCACTCGGATTTCCAGTTCAAAACCAGTTTTCTTATCAATCGATCCGGCAATATTGCTATGAATAAAATGACATTTTTGAACTTTCAGTCAGATTAGACCTCAATGATCAGCAGCATTTCAGCTCATCTCATTCGATTCTAGATTTCGGTATAAAATCTCTGGTATCGCACTACCCCAGCATCAATTGAACTTATTTGTTTGAACGCGAAACAACTGAAAGCTAGTAGTCAAGTTTGATTCTTAGTTCTCGAAAAATATAAACGAACATACGGCCAAAACGGTTTTACTTTTACTCGACATTTCGAATCCGAGTTACTATAAAACAAGAGAATATTGTGATAAAAAATGGCACCAACTATTGCGCAAACCATTCCATTGTTCTGCGTCGCCTACTTGGGATTAAAAGTGGCTAAAGCAGATTCAAGCTTGGACACGAAATCATCGCCAATGGATAATAGAGCTGACAACGGCAGGACCACACCCCCAAAGGAAAACAAATGTGATCAAAGAATTCGACAACGTGCAACGGAATATTGGACCAGACCAGCAGCACCGCTGGAGTACTTTGACTATTGAACTGGAAGAACCTGTGACCGAAGAAGTAGGTCGTCAGACCTACGTTAAGCAACGTGGATGTAAACAACACTGATGTTTTCACCGACAAGTGATATTATTGTTACCAGTATTTATTTATTTATTACAATACACTGTTAGATATGTATAAGCTAAAATATGAAATCAGATAATTATTTTTATTGACAATTTTTGTATGTTGACAAAATAAATCACATAATGTAAAAACAAATTCATTGTGTTCATCAATTAATAATGAAATGTACTCAATGTTAAATCTTCGCGAAGGAAAATGTGGGACTGCAAGTTTTGAGTTTTGAAAGCAATAATTCTTTTTTGTTGGAATTTTCTCATATCTGTGGAAAATTCAGCAGATTTCTCACTCTGTTTACAAACATGCGATTTTCAGGCGCGAGTTACAATGAAAGCAACACAACATAGTTGTGCAGCGAAATGAGTTTGAATTCATCAGAACGGATGTGAGCAGGTATAATGATTCAACAAATCTTGTTGCGCAGTGATATTTCCCCAACGTCAAACTCTGCACAAGTAACAAACTTCTTGAAATTTTTGATTCCACTGTTCCTATGAATCGCTGGATTATGTGTAGCGATTTATAAAGAGAAGATTTATTTGGAGGCACCTCAGCTGAACCGAAGTCCAGAAGGGGGCTTGTCAAGCAGGGTAAAAGGTGATGGCGGACCATCAACAGGGACAAATAAAAATGAGAAGTGCCCCGGGAGCAGGGTAGGCTAGAAATGGCCGTGAAGGCTACTCGTCCGCATAAGCGGAGCACCCTTTAATCCTGCCCCGAATGATGCTGTTAGGCCTCTTTGCTAGCTCTACGCGGCTGGGGTGGGTCATAAAGTAATGGGGTGTTGCGGGGCCACTCCGCCTACTGACCTTGACCGAATACAAAACAAATCAAAGCCTGAAAAAACGAAGTGGCCAAGGTCCCTCACTTTAAAGAAATCTGAAAAGTAAATCTACTTAGGTAAAGCCCAGCCAGGCCATCACGATCCCTGGAAAGAGAAAGGTCCTTACGGGCTGTTACCCAGTAAGAAGACTGAGGGGATGAAATTTACAAATTCATTATATTATTTCGTTCTTTTCAATAAACCATCTAATTTGATTGCATGAGCGACCCAATCAGGGATTTGAGACTAAAATTAATTCAGTAGCTTCATTAAATCTACGAACATTTTTATAAAAGAATCATGGCATATCTATTGTAATGCTGACTGAGAACTACTTCCTTTCTGCGGATCATTGTTTAGTAGTGGGCTACTAACTAGATATGAGAGTTGGTGACCCGTTTTTTATTTACGTACAGAGACTATAAAAACAAAAAATACGACGAAAAGAAAAGCCCACAGCTCATTTATTGTCGTCTGACTTTCGTTTTGGTCTTGTTTTGTTGTTGTCAGTGTCTGTGATCGTTTTTTGCTTGGTTTCTGACAAATAATCTCACTTTCAAATATATTTTTACTTATACTAGTTTACTATGAATTCTTTTAAATCTTCTTTTAAATTTATCTTTCATTAAACTTTAGGACGTTGTGATTTCATCACACTATCATAGTTGCATCAATTAATTCTTAATTTTACTTTTCTTCTTCCAGTTTGCTGTTAGTTAGTTAGTTCCTAACCAGCATGCCAGCTTATGTAGCTAACCAGCGTGCCAACTTATTCCATTTTCCCAAAAAAAAACCATTTCGACCTTGAAATTGCGCCTCCATTTACGCAATGCATTATCTGTCAAAGCAACCTGAGATTGTGTTGGTATTTTTTGCGAAAGTGAGCTGTATGTGAGCAACGAAAAATAGCCCACGAACGAGAGTTTCGTTGATGCATAGAATGCTTAAGCTTACATTCTAGTTGTAGAAAAAACTAATTAAATATTATAAGGATATACAATGCTTTATTTACAAATCCAATGCTTACATTCCAATAAAGAAATATAAATACTGATTATAACAAATTCAGCCATCGTCTATCTAGTTGTGATAATATTCATAGACGACATCACCCGCCGGAACAAGCTCGACAACTGCTGATCTTCTCCATCGGAGGCCACCCCAGCCTGGAATCTTTTGTGGTCTCGGGGCAAATGGTGGCGTCGTTGGAATCGGAAATGTTGGGCGTTGGGGACGTCCAAACGGATCATGCGGAGCACTAAATCCTTGACTAAGTCCGATGCAAGCGATGCAGAATAAAGCGAATACCGCGGCAATTTTCGATACCATTTTATAAGTGGTTTTGCACTGAGCGTCGAATAACTTCGAAGTGTCAAAGAAGACGAGTGGAATTTGTTTGATGCTGATCGAATAATGGCAAACGGCTTTTATATCTTTGAGAAAATAGAGGCATCATAATATGTAAAAAGCACCGAACTTCAATGAAAACATTCATAGATACAGCACAGCACAGGGGATTCTTGGTGAAATGGTTTTCCCGCCATATACAGGCTGTTTTACTTTGCGAAATTATTAAAAATAATTTGTCGACAACAGCTGTAGACTAGCAGCAAGCTAATCCAGAACAGAAATTTGTATGAGCACGTAGCAATAAAAATATATTTGAATAATCATCGATGATAACTAAAAACAGCGTAGAAAGTAATTCCCCGTGTTGGTTCTATGATGTTTAAACATCTGTTTTCAAATATTCACTCATAATAGTGAGTTTAAATTTGAACAACAATATTTAAGTTCGAAAATTTATCAAGAAATGAGAGGTGTGTAGCTATTTCACTCGAAATTATGTTCGATTTTAAGGCACACAAAAATATTGTTGACTAAGATGTAGTCTTTTGAATATTTTTAAGTGAATCGTTTTTTTTTTTCAAACATGTTATGAGTCATAACTATCGGCTATAGCACAATTTATGATTGTGTGAAATAATTCATCTTACATTTTCATTTAAATCTACATATGTTAGCTGAGGCTTCTTAACTAAAACTATTAAAATAAATTATCTACAGCCGTATGAATAATTCATTTCCTAACAGACCAACTACATCGTCAAAAACAGTAACACATTATGTATATGCTAATTTGTTTTTGAACCGGCAGTGCTCGTACATAATTAGAAGTGTACTTCAATGGCAACTTCATTCATTTAATAGCAGCGTCCAGGCAGCATGAATACCCTACTGCAATAAGGAAGTGCAATTTTTCTTTTCCATGCTTCAGACTGCACCGGTAACTAACTGCTCTAGCAACGCCACCAGTGCTGGTCAGTTGTCAATGATGGTGAAAATGCAAAGCAACAAACGACAATTTGTCTTGGATATGTATTTTGTCAGAAATAATTTGATGGATGGCTACAATTTGTCTTTGTCGAGGATGGAGTTCCATTGAAGACAAAGTAACCACATGTTTCCATTGAAATTATTGGGAATTCGCAACAATGGTGTTAAAATCCCAAATATTTCCTTTTCGTGCATTTATCGTCCACATAGTATGACAGAATGACTTTTGGCCTTGACCTCCAGTTATTCTAGTTCTGTATGTCTCAACTCGTAAGTAAGTTGGTATAACTGCATAGAGAAACTTGCAACGATAGGTAGTATGACTTTTCTTCTATTGAGTATTGAATACATTTTACGATTAAGCATAATTTTCAGATATTTTACGAATATGTACGTGTGAATTTCCCAACGTAGCAAATACGATTTTTTAGGGTGGATAAAAAAAAACAAATCGAATACCATATATGTCTGCTTAGGTTCACCTGCAATGGGAAAATAATGGGAAAACATTCAACACCTGCAATGGGAAACTGGGGACTTTAAAAGCATAGTTGCTGCTATCCTATACGCAACGATCCTTGGCTATGGCACCACACCAACAAAATGTCATTGGCCCTGGTTATGCCGTAGCTAAAATAGCGCTGCCAAACTGGCGCTGCTATAGTAGTAGCGTTTACACCGTACAGCTTATTAACCAAAGCAAAAATGGCGTAATATCTGAAAGGAGCTCAATATAAGAACAAAAACACCCTTGCACCAAGGCTTCCAGATTGCGAATGTCACTCGAAACTAGAAATCCTATTTATGACTGTTCTAGTGTTTATACCACTGCTACCTTCACACTTATAACCGCGCTAAATTTTAGCAGCGCTAAAGTAGCGTAGCCAAAATAGCAAGCTCTGCTAATTTAAAAGTGGTTTATACCGCTGCTAAATAAGCAGAGCTTACTAATTTAGCTACGGCATAAACGCACTCATTCTACATTAGTTTGACTAGGATTCGACATAGCGCCACCTACAGGACTACTAAAAATATTGCAATCGCAGTAACTTCCCCATATCCATAGGATAAAAATTTCAGAATAGCGAGAAACCAAGCAGGGTCACTGAAAATAAGTTTTAGTTCCCACGTTGGGCGCCATCTGTAGCAAAGTCTTTTGTACGATAAGCCAAGACTTTTTTGTACTGTAAGCCTGACAGGCTCCCTTTCGTGTACTACAGCCCAAGCTGGGAAGCTCTGCCATACAATGCAAAACATTTTGCTACAATGGGCTGGAATTTATTACGAAAAAGATTTGCGACCATCAAGTAAAAAGTGACAAAATTATCACTTATAGATATGAAAATGAAAGAAAAGACTAATATTGGCACGGAGATAAAAAAAGTTTAAATTATATGTATTAATAATAAGCCCATTGAAATGTTTTGATAGGCTACTCTTACTGTTTTACCATAATATGTTAGGTTACACACAAGTTGATATCGACTGCATTTCTTATCGTTATAATAACGAGTTTCATGGGATTCATGTTATCTGTTGTGAATGAATAACAGATATCGTTGATGGTTTCTAAACTGCTCAGTTCTCGGATTGCTTGTTCAAATGGTTGAACTCTAAGTAGTGCTACATAATAATCCATTCTTCTGACAAAATAGAAGGAACGTTAGTGTCATTAATGTAGTCAACACTTAAGGTATCCTTAACATTAAGGTACTCTTCGAATATGAAAAATGTACTTTTTCATCCGGTAGTGCAGTCTTGATATTAATTGAATATCAATATCAAAAGCGCGGCTTACTTTGAAAGAAGTACGAGAAAAAAAAATATTGAGGTTATTTCAAATTTTTTTTTTAATTTCATGCAACTGTTTTAGCGCCAGTTCCAAATAATTGAAATGTGTAGCTATTTTTTATCGTTTCTCGTCTTTGAAAACCCACAAAGTCGAATGGCAAAACTTGAATGACAATCATCTCACCAATCATTTTATTAACATTCTGAGATATCGAATTATTTTCATCCCAATTACTTCTCCTTTTAAATGATTTCCTCCAATCTTAGTTTATTTTTTGAATTTCGTTTGGGGATACCCATATTGAATTTTTGAAGTGGCAGCGTCACATGCTGACATAAGCAAAGCCACGAAATCATACACACGATCGTAATGTCTTAGATAAGTCGCTATCAACAAGTAATAAACTTTCGTTCATGTATTTACGAAAAATATTCCAGGATTTTTTAGAATATATATAATTTGAGTGAACTGATATTGAGATGGGTTCATTTATTTCAAAGAATACCGGCAAGTGAATGGAGGACAGGTCGTTAATTACTATTGGCTGTGTTAAAGAAAAATGTCCCTTACTCAGTATCAGGTCGATTATAGAAGGGTTTCACCAGAGAGCAAAACACGTAAGGCTATCGGGAATGTGAAAAAGTACGTTATTGCTCATCGCTAGTTCAAACAACCGTTTCTAAACTTTTACTGTATACTTAATGCAAATAGCAACACCACCTCCAGTTGCAACCTGTCTATTGTTCCTGAAAATATTATAGCTAGGATTGCTTAGCTTATCTTCTTCTTTCAATCACGATTCACTAATCGACTATTCTGTAGAATGATCTGACGAAACGTTCGTCCTATGAGTAATTTCGGCATTAGGTTGGATTCATTTGCATCGATATAAAAGTAAAATCTGGACTGACTTGACGCCTGGTCGAGTCGGGTACTGAGTGTTCACACCAGGTGGACTAAATAATTTGGGTTGAATTTGATGTTTAGTCCGCCGACTAAGCATTATAAAACTAGGCCATATACCTACAGAAAAGACAATTAAAGGTCTTAATAACAATGGCAGGTATAACGAACATCTTTCTATTGTTAATGGTTCGCAATAGGAGAATAGCGTTTCCAACTCTCAACCCTCTTTTTCAAATCATTAAGTATTCAGAATTAGCAATAAGTTTTTCACAATTATTATTCGATCTACAAGCTGTCACAAGGCCAAGCTACATGCAAATGAAAACCAACTCACGCCATATTGCCACGAATTAATTAGTTTTTCTGTTGACCAACATTGACCTCAGTCTTTTCAAATGCTGTTTCAGTAGCAAAGACCTTCATTCTTGTTGTAGCCCATGAATGGAAATTTTCCCCGCATATTTTCATCTAGATCTATGCAAATCCTTACGACACCTCTCAACAAACATTCCACCGTCGTGAAATCAATCCAAAAATACTGAGTAATGCCATGAGCTTAGGTCTAATCAAAAATAATATCCTGTACGGGGTCGTTCGTGACACAGTATTGTCGTATGGAATTTATTTGCTCATTTGCGAATTCAAGCTATGATATGTGAGTCTTATACTTGAATTTAGTTTCGTGGCGTAGATATTTTAGTGACATGACTACAAATATATCATAAATAGGAAATCTGTGATTTGGAGTTGTTCGTTTAGTCAAAGACTCTGCCGTACTTCAATATTGCTCGTGCGCTTGACGAGCCTCCCGGCCGGTTGACATTGAACGATGATGAGGATTAAAACAGAAAATCGTGACTTAAAAGACTGCAATAATGTAGCAATACCTATTATAATTGGCATACCGCGCAACTGAGTCTTTGAGGTGTTCTTAATATAGTTATAATTTCAGTCTGATTTCCAAGTCTTAGTTGGAATCGATTAATGAAAGCAGTAAGAAACTATGAATCAAAAGAATTTTTTCTTCGCAACTAATGACAAATAATCGGAGAAACGTGCATGATTTGGATAATAAATCATCACTAGCGCTAGTCAAATCACAAGAGGTCAAGTCTAATTAATTCGATCGCTGATTTAAGTGCGAGGGAAATGGAGTAATTGTTCGCTCAATAATCGTTGACTATGCAAGGAAAACCATGTTTGAAAATCGGTAGGGGTTTTTCGCAGCTACATCTTGGTAGAAATATCATCAATCCAGAAATGGGCGTGATGTTTGACAATAAATTCCGAGTTTCAAAAATCTTAAAGTAAGGGTCTTCAATTCAATAAAAATGAGAAACAAAATTGTAAAGTTTAATGCTTGAAAAATCCGAGAGTTTGAGCTATAAAAAGAGTTTTTGTATTTTTGTTTTGGACATTCTACCAAAAAGTTGATGTGAAAGTCCAAGCCACTCTGAAAATATCACTCGCAAACAAGTATCTGAGTCACATAAGCAGCACATCAGCCAATAAATTTAAGGGCTGGCACATAGATGACGCCACCACTAACAAGTCCATATTATTTTTCGAAAATACGATATATGTATGTATGTCAAAAAGGTTGAGTAAAAAATCTCGTATTAAAATATCGCGTTTACGAAATCCCGCATTACAAAATCCTGCAATATAAAATCCCGTAAGACAAATTATCGTCTTACAAAATCCCGTAATACAAAATCCCGATTTAAAAATCCCGTAGTTTTGCCGCGCCTGATTCTATATTATGCAAAACTACGGGATTTTCGATTCAGTTCTTTTTTATTGCAGCTTCAACGCCGATAGCCCAAATTATTGGAGGAGAATCAGAGAAGAAAAATTTGGCAAGGTATCAAAAAATTAAAAAAATTATTAGAACAAGGTCTGAAACTGAAACATTATTTAAGAAGAATTGCGTACAATATGTCTATATGTAGAAATTTATTCCTAAATAAAAATTTAAATCACTATATTTTTGTTATTTCATTATATGAATAGGTTTCATTCCACAAGATTTTGAGTTTCGGGATTTTTAAGTACAGGATTTTGTATTTCGGGATTTTGGAATACGGGGATTTCGAAACATACGGGATTTTGTTAATTCGGGATTTTGTGATTCGGGATTTTGATACGATCCCATGTCCAAATATTATATTTATATTTATTCATTCACCAAAACAAGGTACAAAATCGCATATTAAAAATAAAGGACATCAAATTAAAATAAAAAAATGGAAAAGTACAGGAAAAAGTAAAAACAAACAAGTTAAATAAGTAAAAAACAAACAAATTAAAAAAAGAGTAACAAATAAATTAATAAATAGCAATCAATAAATAAACATTGACATAAAAGCTATAGCTTAAGGTTGAGGGTACGGATGGCATGGAAAAGAGAGGACTTGAAGGATGATTTGGAAATCGTAGGGGAATATAAACTGCTTATTCTGTTGAATACTCTGCAGCATCTATTTACTGGCTCATTAGCTCCATATGTGGTCGAATGAGAATATTCTTTTAGGAAACGATTGGACCTGGTGTTTCTCACAGGGAAATTTATCAAAATTTTACTATTCAGGAATTCTACATTAATAGCGCCTCTAATGACGTCGAATGTGAAGCAGGCCGATATCATCATTCTTCTGGAGGCTAGTGTCGATAGGTTTAAATGACCCAGTCGAAACTCATAAGGGGGTAGGCTATTAAAGTCATAAGGGCTGTATAGCTCTCGCAAGGCGAAAAGTAAAAATTACTTGTGTATGGACTCGAGTCGGTCACTGTGGGTTTCAAAAGCAGGATTCCAGCTAATGCAAGCGTATTCGAGAATAGGACGTACGAGTGAAGTGTATAAAGATCTTGTGACCCACAGACTACGAAATCCTTTGGCTCGTCTTTTGATCAAGCCAAGTTGTTTGTTTGCACGAGAATGTATTTTATCGTAGTGCAAAGTGAAGCGGAGTTTTTCATCTAAGATAACACCGAGGTCAACAATGTTATCAACTCGAGTTAGCACATTATTACCGAGGAAGTACGTATTGTGTGTGACCGTGCAGTATGGCAATCTGATTATTAGTTTGTGATTTCACAGCTATTTTAGTGAAACAACTTTTTTACTTTCAAAACAATAGATTCAAAATAATTTCGTGTCTTGATTTATCTTTGTTTTTTGATTGGTCAAAATACCGTTACAGCTAAAGCTTGGCTTGATAAGTGGCTTTCTTTATTCGTTCGTTTCAACGACTTTTCACTAAGACAATGTATTATATAACGACGACAACAATAGCAAAAATGTATGAATTGCATTCTGATTTGCTTCCGCATCCACCGTATTTGGCAGATTTGACCCCTTGAAATTATTGACTCTTTGACAACCTCAAAATCATGCTCCATTGTGAGTTATTGCCGAAACTGAGGCCTATTTAACCAAAGGACGAGTCATTTTACAAAGAAGGTATCGAAATGTTAGAGAAAGATTAGGATGATTGTCTTACTGTTGAAGGTGACCATATTGGTGAATAATGTCCAATTTAGCCAAAATATTGTGTTTCAGTAGGTAGCCTTGGAACATATTGACTGACCTGTTACTATGACAAAATCAACTTACATATTTACATGATATCGACAGGAAAACTTCAAATAACCACATGAATTGTTGATTTAGGACACGGCTAAAATTTAACATCTTCCAAAATAAAATCCACATAAAACATTCCGTGCATTTCTTCTAATTCTGAACTCCCACCTGCCCACCTCTGTATCTTTCCAGATCAAATCTTTTCTTCAAGTTCACTTGCATAGCATGATACCTATCTGCCCCAATCCTGAATAAATTCTAAAACGATAACTTCTTATGCATGCAAAGTAATAAAATGCCATGTCGTTGAAGGTAATTAAAAGCAAAGTTCAAAGGTTCTCCGGGAATGTATCGTGAAAAATCAACGACTTTTTAATGCCCACGTTCGCCGGAATGATGAATGAATGGACTTTACATTGAGTTGAAGTTTTTCCGGATAATAGCTTTGTTGGCAGGTACACTAATTCGCAAAGACTGAGTGGCGGCGCGACATAGCATGGAGCCAGGATGAAATGGAGGTGTTGAAATGGGTATAAAAGGGGGATATAATTTGGAATGTTTATAGTTATAGTTTATAGTGTAATTATGGCCCTATACATGATGAAGTCGGTCATTCTTACAAATGATTGCCGGTAATTTTGGGGTCAAACATGGGTTTTTTTTTCAGGAAGCTTATAGGATTAACGAATTTTGTTCTGAGCTGTTGTAGTTGTGTTTGGAATTGAAATTCGCATTTAGGGACTTATTTGTTTCTGCATTGTAACCAATTAGTTTGGATTTGCCTGAAAGTGATTTTAGCCAAGTAATAGACATGTGCGGGGGCTAGCAATGTCGGTGAAGCGAATCAAAAGGCAGATTTGTAAGTAATAGACGAGTAGTCGCATTTCAATACTCTACTGTTGAACACTGTTAATTTTAATATTACACTATTTTTCAGCATGAGTCTCAACCTTAGCAATGTAGTTAAAATTATCAATTGCTATAAACTATGGTATTACTCCATACACACTCTTAGAAAACAATGTGATTGCTAGTTGCTTCCAATGTGCAATAGATTTGAAGGATAGTTCCATTCCATGTCTGCTGTTCCCGTCCTCATTCGTCATGACTTCCCAGTAACAAAAGTATGTTGCACCTCTAAGAAGCCACAAGGTTCTTTCACTGACCTTCCCATTCCAGTAGGTCAACCCCAAGTTTAAATCCTTAAATATGCTGATGGCACGGTCTTATTCGTGTGGAGCCTAGATTCGCCCACAGCAGCGAAGAGCCTGAAATACTACTTGGCAGAATTAAGTCTTTGACTGCAATGGCTGCAACTTTACCATTCAGAAAATATCTAGACCACGAAATATCCGTGAACTTCAGACATTCTTACAAACTGAATCGTGATTGCACCGAAATCATGGAGCCACTATCTCAGCTAACCAAAAAAAAAATTCTGAGTGGACTTGTGGTAAACATCAAACTACTGCATTCAAAACATTGAAGGATAAATTAATCACAGCCTCAGTTTTGCAGCAAGCCGATTTGGCTCAGCCGTACTTATTACCATGCGGTGCTAGTGCGTATGCGCTTAACGCTCCAAGGGAACCTCCTGATCAACATCCTGTGAAATACGTGAGTCACCTGCTGACCGCTGCTGAGCAAAACTATAGCACCACTGAACGAGAAGCCTGCAGGATAAGAACTCGCAAAAATCATCGCAGCGTTGAAAGACAATAACAATGTTGTTGATGCTAAACGAGAACTGATAGAGGTTATTTGATGCTTCACGGTGTATTGTTCCGTTATCCTCCTGATTTAAACGATGAAGATGCAGTCCAGGTGGTCCCCAGCTAGCAAGTTTCGAGCATACTAAACGAATATCCTGGTTGGCCGCTCACTGGACACTACGGTTTTTTTTACTAGTGAACTGGAATGCGCAAATTGATACAAGATCATGTGAGCTCCTGCCGTGAATGTCAACGATTTAAGCCGAGAACCCAAAAATTAGCGGGTCTCTTACAAACTCCAGCTCAGAACCACCACTTCGAGGTCATATCGATTGATTTATTTGATCCCTTGTCTCAAACGGTTAACAAAAAATAATGGATATTTGCAGTTGAAGATACGACGACTAGGTGGGTTGAACTATTCTCCCTCGAGCAGGCAGCTTCAGAAGTATGTGCTCGTTGCCTAATCGACGAGATTATCCTACGTTATGTGGCGTATCATAACGTAGGATATCACCGTGTCATAAGTGAAAATGGATCGCAATTCATCAGTTATGTAATGCAATGGACCGCTCATGCACTGGGATTTAAGCAGAATTACTCCAGTGTATCGCCCGGAAGCTAATCCAGTAGAGCGAAAACATTAAGATCTCAAGACTCAATTAGCGATACTAACTGCTAACAGGCATACCGAATGGGCTTCTCATCTTCCCAGCATTAGATTCAACATGAACACTTCTGTAAGTTTATCTACTGGTGCTACTCCTGCGTTCTTAGCTTTTGTACGTGAGCTCAAAGCACCTGATCATGTTACGAAACATTATAGAGAATGCCTCTTTTGTCGCTGAGACTACTCCTTATTTGTTTAAATTAAAGGGAACTCTAGCAAAAGCGCGAGAAATTTGCGAACGACAGCAAGATCTATCTAAATGCAATGATGATGAAAAAAACGACGACCGTATCCTGAGTAGAACATTATAGATAAAGTGTTGGTCAATGTGCATGCGTTGAGTAAAAGCAATCTACCCTTTACCAGTAAGTTAGCACCTCGACGAGATGGTCCCTACATTTATCAGACTGTTATCCCAACTAAGCAGGTTGCTTGACCCAGTAACAAGGATAAATTACCAGTTTTATGAAGGTCTATAAGCTTATTAAAGCTTATTAGCTTATTAAAGGCTAATTCACACCGATGCAGTACTGTAACGTTACAGTATGCCGACGTTAATTTATATCGCGATAATTTACCATTGACTTATGTACCTGGATGATTCTTTTTCATGAAGATAATGAAAACTTAATTCAAAAGATGTATGAAGTAGTGCACGAATTATCAATAGATTAGGAAGTATGGGACTATGCAACGGAATCATTGAATAGAAAGTCAAACTTGTTACATCTTCTTCTTATTGTTTCACTTCTACTTCGAACACGAGTTGCGCAATCTTCAATTTGATTTGAGACTGAGTTCTAACAGAAACTGGCTTGAAAGTCTTGTCAAAGCTAAGGAAGACGTGATAGCAAATTATAAATGTGACCGAGGGTGGCCCATTTGTTTTGACCATGTCCAACTCTTACATCTTTTTACCGCTCGTCTAGTAATAGTTTTTTAGCTGCTTAAAAGCTTCATACATGAATCCCTTAAATTTCGCCATTTTGCCTATAAAAAAACACTTAAATGATTTGAAAATTTTAATTTAATGACAAAAAAAATTTAATTTGACATTTCTCTAAAAAATATTTTTTTACACTATGACAACGGGTCATAGTTACATTCCCCAGTTGTATAGAGTGTATTGATGAAAAGCATGTAAGCATCAAATGTCCTGTCAAAAAGTGGGTCACAGTACTTTTTTAACTTAAGCAAATTTTCTATGGTGCTTCTTGCTATTGTTGAACCTAACTACTCATTTTTTGGTATGGATGCGGGTAGTTATGGGAAAAATAGTATTTGAGACATATTACAAGATAGGCATAAAACTTGAAAAAAAAAACTTATTCAATCTTCCTGCACCAAAATGTTTGCCAGTTCAGAGTGAACCTACTCCTGTTGTCTTGCTTGGCGATCAAGGGTTTCGCCTGAAGCCGTACTTAATACGTCTTTTTCCATACAAACAAGTGGAAAATAATGAGTTTAAGGAAATATATAATAACCGTTTGTGTACTAACAGACCTATCGTGGGAAACGCTTTTAGAATTTTATTACAGAAATGGAAATTAGGCCAGATAACTGCCAGAAAATAATCAGAGCAGCATGTGTTATTCATATTTATTTAAATTCCGAACGGCAAGAAATTATTATTATTATTATTTTCGAATCCGTGAAACTTTTTTTTTAATTATTTTATTACCAAGTAAAATAATATGAATATAAATTAATAAAAATAGTATGTATTTAAAATACTTGTTTATCGACTGATAGAATATTTTCATATACTCCACGTTACTGAGATTGTAGGAAAGTGGGTACTTTTGCACTTTTTCTATCAACGCTTCAGTAATATTTTCTATATTCATGCTGTATATTGCAATGCGGTACACGGGAGAAATATGACTGGTGTTAAACAATTCCAGCTCGTACCGCATAACGTGTGGAGTACACCGAATTGATGGAAATCAATAATCTAAAAAAACATGTGATGCGATTTACCCCTCTGAATATCGCACCGTTACCGTACCGCATCGGTGTGAATCAGCCTTAAGAGTGGCTACCGATCAGAGCAATGAAAAGAAAGGAATTAAAACAAACCAATTGCATATCTCTTTGCCAGATCATCAGCCAACAGGATCAATAAAAACAGTAAATGAAAAAACTTTGGAACTAAATGAGAAGCCACATTTTCTAGAGCAGGAGCTGTTAAACTGAATCTTTGATAGTGCCAGAGTGTTTAAGAACAAATCTTCATATTTTAACTGCCATTTGAGCTTTGTTTTAAGTTAGTCCGCTTCACCATCAGGATGGCACTAGAACTCTTGATGTGCACTAAGGTATTTCCAATCACGACGTAAAGTTTTCTAGAACAAATCCATCCCATATTTTTAGCTTTCTTTTTCATCCATTTGCAGAAAATTTATATACTTTGAATCGAGTAGGTAGACTTCTTCTACTCAATATTTTTAATTTGTAACTTTAATATACGTACTTTCCTCGAATCTTTTTTAGTGACTTACAACTAAACAGCTGTAGATTTCATCTAGCGCTAAATATTGTTGATAGTGCTACCCATAAATAGGAGAAGCTCAGTTTCACTTGCTTTCAATCAATATGTATTTGTTTAGTATTTGTTCGGTACTCGCAAAAGTAAATCGCATATGAATCAATAAACCTGATGATAAAAACGTTTCAAGGGTATCTATCTAGTAAATATGCATAAAATAATCGTCATCATGTCACCGAAAAAAAATTGTTGACCCAATCAGGTACGTAAATTAAGAATCTGAAACCTGAAGGTCCGATTGCTTTTAAGTGCATTCTGAAATTAATGACTCAGTATTTGTTGACCAAAATCAAAGTCATCCACATTTTTTTGTTTTGCAATTTATCTGATCCAGAATCTTATGACAATAATATCTGGTTTTCAAACCATTCAAAGATATATGCTAAGATATTCTCAGTATAGGTTTTGCGTCATCGATCCAGTGAATTTTCTGATCGCAAAGGAAGATCTCAATATTATTATGTACCAATATACACTTTTGAATATCCATAATTCTTCACACATGTTCTACACTGTAAATAAAAGCCCAACTTTTATCGGTTAGTGATCATTTAAAGATCATTCGTCGAACGTTGAAGATCAGTGCTAGTCGCCATTAAAACTGAATATGAAGATATCGAAAGTGTACGTGTTCTTTATTTTTTACATTGTCTATGGATGTGTATCAGCACAATTATCTCGTATCTCGTATCAACGAGTTCCAATTCAATATTCATTTCCAAAAGTGATTTCACGTCCTTTGGGATTTGCGTATGGAAATAATTCTCCACGACAGCGAGTGTATAATTAGTTGAAATAAATTAAAATTTGATATGAACGCAAATAATAAAACCATATTATTTATTTAAAGTGTGCTTACTGTTTAAAAGAATGTACGTGTGATAAAGAGTAAATGCAGTTCTTTTAAGTATGCCTTCTTGCCCATATTTACAATGGGCAAAATATCATTCGCCCTTCCAGTCTATGTGATTGCAAATGTCGTCGTAACGTTACGTTCCAACAGTTTACATTTAACTTACATACCGAATAAAGCTGAGTCCTTTTCGGCAACGAAAACTCTCTAACTCAGACCAAAACACCGATTATGCTCATACTCCCAAGACGCAGACTACCATAGTTTCCCAGATTTCAGTCAAAACATTGATATCTATGACGCACAAAAGCTGGGAATTTAGAGCAGAAATGCTCTGCAGAGCCAGCCTCTTTTAGGCAGAATGGACAAAGGTCATCCTGTGCAACACCTATTCGATACATGTGTCTCCCTAAGCAATTGTGTCCAGTCAAACTTTCCTGCTCTTGTTGAGTAGGAATCCTGCAGTCGCATGATTGGGCTCTGAAAGGAAGACCTTAGTCTGGCTGGTTGCATTAGACGACATCCATCTCGATTTGTGGGTTCAGGGCCTTGCAGGAGAAGCGACGAACCTTACTTCGCAATGATATCAGAATTTCATTTCCCACAGCACCACAGTACCCCGGTACCCAGACCAGATGCACTTTATTGAATCTGGCGACTAATTTCAATCGTACCCTGCACTCTTGGGCAATTTTCAAAGCAGCCAGTGGTCTACGTAGCGCCAGCAACGCAAATTACAATATGTTTTTCCATCCACTTTTCTTCACTTGTCCTGCAGGCAGCTCTCAAGATAGCGAATATTTCTGCTTGTAAAACAGAAGCGTGCTCTCCGAGCGAACAGGCCCATCTTTCATTCGATAAATGCAGATAGACACCAGTTCCAGATCTAACATCTGTCTTCGAACCGTCCATGAAGAAGACTTCAGAGTATCTCCTCGTACAAACATCGGGGTGCTCTCAGTTACATTCATTTAAGAAGATTACTTCGTATCTTCTCGCGGAGTCGATGACGAGCACTCAAGCGTCCAAAGGCATCGTGAGACTCGAAGAGATCTCACGTATCGAACCTTTGATAAAACAGTGCCCGGATTACAACACAAAACAATGAAGCGGATCAAGGGCTGCACCGGGAGTAGCACTCTTAGCAACACAGACATCCAGGCTCACAGTCCTTTGAAGCTTAGTTAACTTCTTGCAAGCATACAATAGCTTCCAAGCAGTCCACCATACCATAGATGAGTACGCGATTATCGGTCTTATGATTGCTACGTAGATCCACATAACTAAATGAGGTTTCAGATTTTATTGCACTGCTCGAGAGCATTCCACATGATTCGCCAAGATAAGTTTTTTGGCCAAGATGAATAATCTCTCCCCAGTTTAACTATAAAAACTACCTTAACCTGTCGTCAAGGCAACGCAACGCAATGCAGGAGTTTTGATCAAAGGCACATATGCTTTCTGAGTCTGAACGTCAGAAGTTTTAGTCTCTCCGATTCACCGTACTGTGTAGACAGTGGCAATTAGAAGTCTAAAGGAATGTAAGCTGAGGCGCCAATTATGCGTTTCAGCATGCCGTTTTCCAGGTACTGCACCACGACTGCTCACAGATCCTGGTTTGACAACTATTTGAGCGTGGTGGCATCAAGCAGGTTGGAAACCAGAACACAAGTTCTCGGCCTTCTTAATATTTCATCATAAAATATCTTACAGAAATCACCTTTTGCGGGCACAGCCGAGTCGGAATTTCAGCTAACACTATACTTGACTTCCTGGAGCCTGCAATCACAGAAGATGCTATCAGTAAGTTTGAAAACTCGATGATCATGGAAACTTCCACGATGGTAACCTGTGAGCTTCCACTGCAGTCAGGGTCCTCAATTACAGTCATATAAGCAGAAATCGAGACCGTGCCGTATTGGGCACGACCAGCGCGGGTGGGTTCACAGACTCAGTCTAGCTGCAATCTGTTGAGATAAAGTCCATATGATTCTTTCTGATGCTATTTGCGTCTTTCTTGGTGAAACATCTTGCGATACACAGGCCACATACACCACGACAATCTCATAAATCGAATCATCTATAAACTCTCTACATGCTTCAGCTGAAAGTAGCATACTTATAACCTTTGATGGAGTGTTCTTATTGTCCCTAAGTCCTCATATTTTTAAGTATGTCCTTTGGACTATTTCTTCGTGTAAGTTTACCAGAAACCGCTCTAAAAACTCAATAAATGATTTAATTTTTTACTCAAGAAATTGTTCACTTAAACTCAATTATAAATGTTTAATATGTTTTTATTTTCAAAATTTTCTTAATCATAATGAAGTTTCAAACAGAATCCTTATATCTTTAGGGCACTTGAATCAAGGCACTAGACATTCCAGATAATACAACAAGTTTTAACAATATTTATAATCTTAAGTTTAAATCTACACATATTCGAAAATATCAAAACAAAAGCAATGCGATTAAAATTTTTTATCAAATTGCATCATATCATAGTTATGATAATGTTAGGTACAAGAGTATGCTAATATCAATCGAATTGAAACTTGTGCAATCTCAACTTTGTAAATTTTATGCGATTAAATTCTTTTATCTTATTGTTGGAATGTTTGATAATTCGGTATACAAATTGTACATTTGAAGTAGGTATTCAAAAATTATTAAACAAAAATTGATTTTGAAAGCTAAGAAAAAATTAAATCAGATCAAGTTAATATTCGACACATTTAATAAGTTTTTTCGTTGCAAGTGGGAGAGTTCAAATATCAGAAATGAGAAAACAATTTCGTTCCTTTAATGTTGAAATTTCCGGAACATATTTCAACGAACATTACTTTGGCTTTTCGTGTCCTTTGCTTACAATGCAATCATATACTTGAAAACATTTTTTTTTTTAAATATAGTTCAATTATTTTATAGATGCTTTTGTGCTTTGTTCCGCATCATAAACCATCGGATTAGTGTCTCAATAATAAACATGCTACATTCTATCTTTGAGATTCGCAAAATGTTTACAAAAGTTAAATAGTTTGTAAATAGATTTCAAATTATACATAAATGCTGGGTTAAAACTTAATTTGAACCTTACGCTGCCGGGACCAAATCAATATGGGCCGCTGAAGTAAAGAATACAAAATACACTGAAGTCAGAGTAATATTCAATATATTTACTTAGAGTTTAATCGATAGAAAGCACTTGTTCACTTACTGAACTTAGTTTCCATCAAAAATTTAAACTTTACCTTGGGTTCAGGCGACTCTTGAACTCATGTTCGTCAATTTTTAATTTCAAGCAACGGCAAGTAGTATGGAATGATTACATTATCTATCCTATCGTACGACAAACAATGTCGTGGCGATGTCAGCGCTTGTCGAACGTTGAAGGCGACTTCTTCAAAATCAGGTCGTTCACTTGGCTCCATTTGCCAGCAATTCAGGAAAAGCTGATATAGATCGTGGAATATGAATGTAGGTTGTTCAGGACGCAGACCGTTCCTGATACGCGGCATGAGGTCCTGACTTGTGATATTGGCATAAAGAGTACCGCCAAGTGTGCAACACTCCCATGCCACGCAGCCAAATGACCAAACATCACCTTTACCCGAATAGTGCTGAAACCGAAGGACTTCCGGTGCGAGCCAACGTGAAATGTCGATTTCCTTTTCATGATCGGCTAGGCGGGGAGGCCCGAACAGCGAGACTTTTATTTGTTGATTGTCCGTTAGGTAGATACCGTATGAACATAGTCTTTTGTGGACAGCCTGAACATGAGAAAAGTGGAATATCAATTAAAAATTTAGTTTAGATGTTAGTTTTTAAGTAATATAGGTATTCATATTATCCCTGAAAGCTACCTGATTCAATAGATTGCTGTCATTTTTTGGAAATTTCATGTTATCTCTATAAATACAGAAGCACTTCGTGTAAAATTATGTATAACATTGCATAGCAAGCAGTGATTACTTTCTTTATTTCTGTTTCTTGTTATCTATTGCGTATTTTAAGCAACGAAGAATAAATGCGTTGCAAATCAGCAATATACCAATAGTTAAATTATTTTCTAAAAAAAAATAATTTAAATTTATTTGTTCTTACTAAGTTCATGCGTACGTGCTATTTTGGAGTTACATATTCTATAAGAAAAGCTGTAATTGATATTTCCTAATGTAGTTAGACCATTTTCGCTTAGTAAAGCTTTCATTATTTCTTTACAAAACAAGCCCTAACTACTTAAAACCTCTCTTCCGCAAATATTTTCAACGTAAAAGCTTTTACTTCAGACATACCTCAAATAAACTTAATTGTTTCTATCTTTGAATTTTCATTACGCCTGAACATATATATCTGCAGCATTTAGAAAAACACAAATCATAAAATAACTCCACAATTACCAAAATGCAGATAGGGCGTTTATGCTACATAGTGCAATACTGTTGTACTACTGCCAAACTCCTGTGCAGGCTGCCCAGTTTTAGTAACTAGAAGTAAATAAGTTACTTTCAGGGTAAAATGCTAACTTTAACATTAAAAACATTCACTGGTTTGCGAACGATTTAGTTTTTGTGTTGGCTGTCTGTGAATAGCTGACAGAAGCTGATATCTAATTAACTAGATATTACTAACTTTATTTCATCTTATTAGTTTTCTGAAATTTGGCTAAAGCTCTTAAAAAGACAATTCGTGTGCACTCTAGTACACAGGCCCCGGTGGGAGTCGAACCCACGATCTCCTGTTTACTAGACAGGCGCTTTAACCAACTAAGCCACGGCGCCCATGGCCTCTAATGTTTTATACGTGTAATATATGAGAATAAGCTTTAGGCAGGACCAACGAGTCCTGACACAAGGAATGTGAGTGAAACTGATGAGAATTTTCACGTAGCCCGGAAAAATCAATAATTGCTAAATGTTTCAAAAAACTTATGGAGTCAGTTGCAATTGCCAAAATCTAGATTCTGTTGAATTTTAGCCAGGTATGCAATTCAGGCAAGGATTTAGGAGAATAATAAATGTGGAGATAGTAAATTATGAGAAAAAATTGGAGAAAATAGATTTAAAGAAAAATAAATTTAGAGAAAAATATATTTAGAGAAAAATAATTTTGGAGAAAAATAATTTTGAATAAGAGTAATTTTGGAGAATAAGAGGAGAAAAATAATTTGGCGGAAAAACTTTGGGAGAAAAATAAAACAATATTGGTGGAAAAACAATATTGGAGGAAAACAAATTTGTAGACAGATGAATAAAGGAACAAATTTTGGGTAAACAAGGCTAAACAAAACAAAAAGAAGAGCCAAAAGTGGCGTCTTGCTTCAAATCTCTGTTTCACTCGTTTTCATATAAACAATGTCAAATCAATTAGCTGTTTCATTACTTGACATTCGGGAGCACATTGTAAGAAATCGCCAGCAGAAAAAGTTCGGGTGAATTCTTGCAAGAAGGGAAGTTTCACCTAATCGAAAAATTCTACAATGAAACCTTGTTTTTCAGATTTTGGTGCCGAAACTCGGCAACCGCTGTTGAATTGTATAATATTCTCAACATATCACTTTTAACGTATTATATTTCCAATGGATGTGACCGAACTGCCAAATAATGAAGTTACAAATGCTGTCTGTTATTTTCTACCGGCTTCGGATTCAAAATTAAACAATAAAAATTATTAAAATTATTACTTTTATCGAACACATTACCACTAAAATAAATTTAGGAATGAAAGGTGGAATTAAACCAGAAATTGCGTAAAACGAATTGGAAATGATGCTCGAGTTTGAAGAGAAAGCTGCTTGGGCGACTAAAGTTCCGAAGAGAATAGCACAGTCGTGGAAGCCAGTGTTGCTGAAAACCCAGATTTATCGATTGTCAGTACACTTTGAGGATCTCAGTCTAAAGGCTTACAAGATCCATTTGGTGCAAGATCCAAAGCCCTATAAACATCGGATGCGTCGCACTTTCGAAGAATGGGCTGAAAATTAACTGGAATTTGGCCCTCTGCTTTACGGAAAAATTTAATTTAGGGATTTAATTCAACACAGTGACCGCAACCATCGACTTATTGAAGACGAAATCGCATTACCTCGAGAAATGGACTCGTTAGTTGGCCACCCAGATCGTGCGATTCGTCCCCGTCGGATTACTTCTTGTGGTGATACTTGAAGTTGTTGGTCTAAACTGAAAAATCAGCGACGATCGACGTCGAAAGCCAACATAACTCTCGTCATTGACGATATACGGCCTACGTTGCTTCAAAAAGTGGTCAAAAATCATACCTCTAGAATTGACTACTTGAAACGATGCCGCTGCGGACATTTGCACAAGATTATCTTTAAAAAGTAAATGCAAAGAAACAAAATTTGCAATATAAAAAGGTATTACGGCTGAAATTTTTTGGTTTAATTAAAAAGAAACAGCTTTTATATTAGTAGTGGATGACAAGTTTAAACGCTTGAGTAACTGCTTAGTCGCAATCTGTTCCATTTTCGAATGGACTACTCGCGAACCAACGTCGAGTTTGTGTGAGGTAAGACAGGTACAGCGTGATTCTCCATATATTGAAGCCTAACTGGAAAACATTGGGATTCAGAAAGCAAACGCATCACTTCACCGCTTAAAGACGTAGATAATTGATTTGACATTGATAAATACATTCGCAAGAACGGAATGCAGTTCAAATAATCTTTACTTTGGAATAACAATGATTTTGGGTGATAATACAAGGGGTTGCTCTCGTATATCAACGCTGGAATTGCCGAAAAATATAGCGAAAATCTTGAGGCCCACCAAAAAATCTACTATATACGGCATCGCCCAGTGTATCGAATGGATTAGGAGAGCCTGCATATTTTCTTACTCGAGGCATCGTGCCAAGTACACTACTGCAGACAACTAGCTGAGCATGCGGATTAAGTGGACTACATAAATCACAAGTTAAATAAGCTTATATCAAGACAGATTTATCCTACTGTGTCTGGTCCTAGAGCGATGATCGTGTTTGCGTGTTTGGCAAGTCAACCAAAATTTGTTGAGAATATTATAAGATCTTCGTATTCTTCAACTATTCCCTATGGTATTTCGTCCGCGTAGCCAATGAATGATTTTACAATTGATTTCGTGCTTCGTGTTTTAGTTTTGCAATTTTATCGTTTCGTTTTTTAGTTTTGCAAGGTTAGAAAAAACGAATTCTTCAAGACCAATAGTCGTCTTTTTGCGTTTGCTTTTATTTAAGTTGATGCGTTTGCTTGCGTTTGTTGCTTTCATTTTCAATAAACAAATGTATTTACTTACCTTATTTGCTTCCAAGTATTCCATTGCGACAGCAATCTCATACACCCACTGTAAAATCGTTTCCTCTGATATGGCAGAAAACCTAGAAGTGTTCACACTCGGCGGAACACGAGCTTCAACCAAGCGTTTTTTCAACAGCACCGGCGGCAATTCGAATATCAGATAGAACCAGTCCGAACTAGCACTCACGCCGAAGAAACGAAGCAGTTTTTCATGTGGTGTGATTCGTATCAACTGCTTGAAATCTTTTAGGAAGGCCGCCTGGTCCTGCGACTCCATATCTTCTGTAATTTTTTTTTAAATCATAACAAAATTTTAATCGGAAAACTAACAAAATTTGCCTTACCGGATATCACATTTACTTGACATTCATATGCATCTGTATTTGAATATAATTTTCCAGATATAACATCCCCGAAATTTCCAACAGCCAAAATATTGTCAATATTCAAACGAATAGCGTTTCGTGGAAACTTCTGTGAACTATCTAAATCGTCAATAATATCATTCAGCTGATCTCGAAAGTTTTCCTTTATTTGATTCTCTGGTACGTATCCGTTATTTTCCTAAAGCATTCGAATATAGTGAGTACAGAGATAAAACACAATGCGAATTAAACTTACAACTTCAACCATCGGTCCTTGTAATGTTAATTCGTGATTATCTGACAGCCGGTGGGGACGATTACCCGTCTTGAATCGTAGATACCCATAAACAATGAAACTGATTATTAGAAGAAGACCAAATATCACGCATGCAACAGACAGTGCAACAACTGATCCTTCGTCTAGAAAAGATTATGCAATAATTATCGTTTTTTTTCATTTATTTTGCAAACAAAATTTTCTATGTATTTATAGATACCATCGTCATTCAGCGTCGACAAAGAATCAGTCAATTTGTGATCATGTTGTTCGTGGCTTGCAATCGAATAAGCAACTTTCGTAATTCCTTTGTGAACGCTAACTATTCCTATCGACACGTGGACATGACTCCCGGGGTCAAGCGGTGCATTGTAAAAATCACCGTAAATTTTCCCGTCTCCAACGATGAAAATATCCTAGAAATTGTGAAAATTCGACACTTTAATATGAGATTGAATCATATCTGAATGAAGAAATATAAATTTGCATATAAATGAAAATGAAGTAGAAATTAACTAGAGGATGCGGTCGATCAAACGACACATTTAGAGGCAACACATCCAGAAGGACATAGTCCAGAATACGCTGCAGTGCCTTGAGAGATGAAAGTAACATAAAATTGGGTCATGCTTTATTCGTCTGGGGCTATTAGGTTATACAATTTAAGGAAAATTTGGTTCCACACTTTTGATCCGTCAACATGCACACAATTAGTCAGGAAAAAATGCAAAGTCAATACCATACCTGATGCGGAATCTGTGCAGTTATATAATATGGAAGACCGTCTTCACTCGAACGATTATAGCTCCCTAGCAAATTTTCATCGAACTTTTGTTGCAGTGATTCATCGATGATCATCACAACCAATCTATAAAAAGTCACTGGCCCGTTATTATTGATACTTTCGGGTATAGCGACTTTCACTGTTGTTTCTCCTCGTTCTAGAACTGTCGGGAGTTTGGGAGATGGATCAGGCACTAAAACAGAATACATTTAATTAACATTTTCATGCAGAGATACTTCGATTCCAAACTTACATCCAATTAGCGTTTCGGCTTCGATAAACGATGTTCCACCCTCAGTTTTATCGCCCATAGCCGTTACCGAAATATTATACAAGGTGCCGGGATGTAAATTTATAAGTTCGAGATGGCGTTCATCGTCCTCTACGACCCATTCTGATAAACGTGACAGCGGCAGCAGAGAAAACGTTTTCACAACATTTGCTTTGATTACGAAGCTTTTAACGTATGCTACTTGAGGCGGATCATTCCAAAACAGTGACATTGTAGTTTCGCCTAGTTCGAGGATTTTGAGATTTGTCGGTGGTCCGGATACTAAAAAACAGATAATGTGATAAAACAATGATTTTATTTCTAATCGGTATAATTTTATGCATATGCAATTATGAGGTAGTGAACGTGGGAATCGCATTGATATTAATTAAGAAAAAAATTATTACGCTTATGTAACTAAGCAGCTTTAAGAATGAGAGAGTTTTTAGCTTAAACTGTTTTGTGTTGACAGATCGTTAAGTATAGAGAGTCTAATTTTTTCGAGACACGTTAAAAACAGTATTTTGCACATGTTCGAAAAACACATATATTTCCTAAAGAACAGCGACTCTAATAGAACGGGAGGTAGTGTAAAATTTTCGGGGGATTTCATACCGAACAAATTTTCTTTAAGTAGCTGTTTATTATTCAATAGACTGCAAATTAAGCGTCAGTTGCCGTATCCAGTATGGAGCTAAAGGACCGCACCAAAATTTATGGGATGACTTTTGAGATTGTCGTCGTTGTAGCAGTACAGCCCTTCTCAGGCCTTGGCTTTTAGTAGGTGACCCTTCAAATTGTCTCGGTTCAACGACTGCGTTCTGCAGTTGTGTCGGTTCAACGACTGGAGACCAGTATTTTCCCACTTGCATCTTCGACGGTCGGTTTTTCCTTCGAATACATTTTTAGGTACTCGATGCTCATCCGTTCGATGGACGTGTTCAGTCCATCGTAGCTTGCGCAGTCTGACAATTGTGGCGGCCTCTGATTTGTTAAATATTTCGTACAGCCCGTGTTTGAAACTTATTCACCATAGGCTGCTATCGCTCTAATTGTTCGCCTAAGGTCCCGTCGTTAGAAGGCGTTCAACATGTTTGCGGTTAATTATGTAAAGGTCCTTATTTCACCTCCATAGTACAACACAGATCTTTTTATTGGCTTGTATAGATTTGGTGTTTTATTTTCCTATGTATCCTGTATGAAGCTGGTCTTCAATATAGTCAAAACTGAGTAGAAAGTTTTGGTAGCGAGCTATATTCTCCGTTTTATTTCGTCAGTTTGCATTATCGTGGTTCGTGATGCGGTGTGCCTCGCAAGAAAACACGAATGTCTTTAACGGTATTTACTACAGCGAAGAATATACAAAAGAATATCTTGAAGGAACAAGTCAATTTGCATACATAAATTATTGATGCAGATCCTTTTTTATTAGGTTATGCTACCAAGCAAAGAAGGCGAATTCGGACCAATCGTCTTGGTGTACTGCGGGGTGTTATAATAGCTAAAGACAAAAAGGCCCATAATTTTTTGTCGACTCTTTCATCGTTTTGAGAATTCTTCGGACTCAAGGCTGGTGAATAACAACTCCCTATTTCATTTTTTATACTCGGAGCAAGGTATGATCTTAATCATTTCTTTACTGTGAAAAGCTAACTTTAAGCCGGTAGGCTTAACGTACGTTCCACAAAAATAGCACTTGATAAGCTATGTGTAGACTAAGATGATTATGCGGCATGTTGCTGAAACCTTGCCATATGAAGCATTTTTACGTTGTCGATATGTATTCAGATGGGGAATAACTTTTAGACCCGTTTAATATTTATATTTTTCTATGTTCAAACTCAACATAGCACTGATGAAACGACGTTTGTGTTATCTATCTCTTTCTTTGTCAGTAAAAAAAAGCAACTAATACCACGACGAACCAAAATCAATAATCCCAGTCCTGGAAAATCCTTTTAGGTTTCCCAATTTGTAGGTGTATCATGTTCTTACAGTTCGTGTCAGGACACAATAATCTACTTTTATATCCGTTTACTACGGTATAGTCTATACTCCTGCATTGGAGACAGAATGGTGGAAGCAGCCCACACTCCTTCCTCCGTTCGTCTTGCGTTTAGCTCGCTTACCTTTCACGCCGGTCGCATAGTAACTCTGTGCATCGATTCCACCGCAGAACTGAGCTCGATTCCGTTTGCAACGTGTCTGACAAATTGCCTGTTCCAGCTGCATTCCGAAATCGTAGTCAGTTGAACACGCGCATCTATTTTCAGATAGAACAGCATATCTGAAATTATAAATGAATAATTAAATATCGAAAACTGTTAGCTTTTAAGGTTTCACTTAGAGTTTATTACGAAAGTATTCTAGGAAAAAAACGGAAAGGACTATTAATTAATTTTTAATATCAGTTCATCACTAATCCAACACGCTTCCTAAATAGTTTATGTGTCTTTATATACAATGAGCGAAGATTATGATTTATAATTTTTAAGGAATTCCATTGGCTAATCTATGCCACCCTCAAACAAACAAAATAATTGTCTTAGCAGCGGAAGTTCGATTGTAAATATATTTCTGCCGATTGTTGATTGTTGAAAGTAAAAGTAAACCGTTAATTATAGTAGCGAGATTCCAGTCTAGTTTCATCTCCACACATTGGCAAACAACGAATCGGACACAATCGCATTACAGAGGGGAAGCAAATAATGCATTCCGTAACCAGACGAGTTGGTTGATTGCCGGCGCGGGAGCGACACACGTCCGAATGCAATTACTGCACATCAAATTGATTTAGCAGGGTCGTTACAGCAACTGCACTCTGTGCACAAGCAAACTGAATTGCTGGCAAATGTGCTACGAACTCGTCATCTCCCCAAAGCAATTACTTACCGGTAGTACGCTCGTTCGCAAATTTCCACACAAGCATCCGCGTTTCCTGCGTACATCAGGGCATCGTACAAATCGATACGTTCCTTGAAGCACCCGATGTACAAGCCCTTTTCCTCCGAGTCCAACGGCACCACCGGGTCCTTATCTCCTCCAGTCGGAACCCCATCCGCAAAAACATTTCCAGCAAGAAGCCAGACGAATACGACAAGATAACAATTCAACCAAGCAAGTCGCGCTCTTCTTGGGCGGCACCCTCCTGAAGATATCCAACAGTGATTAACACCACTCTTTGAGACCATTTCACACCACAATAGGACACAATACAACAAAAACAAACTTCACATAGAAATCAAATAAAAAATCCAATTAAACATTGAATACCCGCAGAACTCAAACAAAACTAAGCATCGTTTTAAAAATCAAAAGACATACATTGCATATGAAACACAGTACAGTAAAACTATTTTTGATAACACAGAACGACTGAAATTATGAATAGAAAACAATGCACCGGACGGAACTAACTCAAACGTTACGCACCAGTCACTCACTCGCCTATGAGCTTCTCTGACTCAACTCACATTCAAAACGAACCAAATAGAATCAAATGTAAAATGTCAAGTGAGCATGAGCCCCCCTCCCCCCTGGGCCGACAAGAACAATCAAAACACCTGTTGACACCTGCGTGACAGTTGCTTGTCCCATGTACAACCCATGTAATGCTATGCTGCATTTTTATTTTCTTCCATTCCTCCATTCTCATTTTCGCATACGATTATTAGAGCGGTTTACAGCAGGCGGACCAAAAGTGACCTGACCTAAAGCGCGGACTAAATGAACTTAGTCCTCAGGTGTTTATACCGATCTGACCTAAAATTTGCTTAGGTGGAATTTAGTCCTCGTTCGTATATGACAGCTGTCATTTAGTTTAATTTTCCTTCATGCACTGTATTTATCGTTTCATTTGTCTCTCAAACATGTTTATTTCAACGATTATGTGTCAAAGGGGAATGTTATGAGCTTATATTCAACATACATACATTATTAATAGTCGCGCAAAAATCAATGTTTAGGTCGCGTGTGTTTACAGCGATTATAGTCCACGACCTATATTTAGGTCAGGTCGCCTGAAATCGTGGACCGACCTAAATTTAGGTCGGTCCGCGAGTGTATACACCATGTGGACTAAAAAATTTAGGTGGAATTTGGTGTTTAGTCCGCGGACTAAATGTGCGCTGTATATCGCCTGATTTAGGATTTCCACATCGTTTACACAGCCCTATTTAAGTATATTCTACACAGTTTTGGCGGCGGAATTTGGCCTACGTGAATTATGCCTGGCAGTGCTGACGAAAAACTTTTGAATGCAAACGTTTATTTGAAATTACACTAACCTGTCTAATGGAATTCGAATTTATCACAATCACGAATTACGATTTGTTCCTTTGAAGAGATCTGGAGTGTGTTCAATATTCTTGCCATAGTAGCTATAACTGCTATTTAAGCTGTTTTGGGTCAGAAATTATCAGAAACTCAGAATTGAAATCAGAAAAATCAGGCAACGTGATTTTTTCCCTACAACAGATAACAATACAATAAATAATCGTTTACAAGTATAACTGGTTGCAAACGTATAAAACAGCAAACAATACGTAAAATACTCCTAATTGAGAGATATTTTTAGAATTTTTCAAATCCGTAGCGAGCTACAAGTACAGTCATGGTAGTCATTCGGACCGCAAGAAATGGGAGACCGCACGATTTCCGAACTCTACCTACTCCGTGTCAGGTCGTCAAAACAATAGAACGAATAGAACCAGCAGCTGCAGCAACACCAGCAACACTCAATTTCAAAGCGAATCTTGCGAATAGTGCGTCCTCCGTGAAGTGAAGCCAAGTGATTACATTTGTAGAACAGCTACAATTTTGGTGCACAGTGCTTACAACGGAACATTTTCTTGAAGCTATTTGCCATGCTGAAAAGCCGCGTTGTGATTTTATTAGTTTTCTTCTGTGCTCTTGGCGAATCGATACTAGCCGACACCGACAGCTGTAAGTAGTCTGAAGTGGTTTTCAAATCCTAGTAAGGTATTGGTAGGGTCGTACGGTAAGGTTATCATTATCGCACGACAAAGTTTTGGATATTATCATTTGTCGTTCAGTTTGAACTTTTATAACAATTACACTTAAAAGCGTATCGCAGTAAAAACATTTTTTTCATTTTCTTTCTGCGCAGATCGGAAATGCAATCCGCACCATATGAATGATTGTCCTGAATGGACGATTTGCACACAATCAGGCGAGTGTCGATGTTGGCAGAATTTCATTTATAATCCAGCTCATGCAAGAAATGCCTCGGCAGATTATTGCATTCACAAGCCAAGCAACCCATCCTCGTTGTCGAACGTTGGAATTGCCGCAGGCTCGCCAGTGGTTTCATCTTCAGTGTTTTCTCCATCGAATGGGTCGAATCAGTCAACAAGTAGTAAAACAGCATCAGCCATTTCTCAACTTGAATCGCCAGGTGCGCATCATTTAGTCGGCGGTATTCTGATTCCCGTTATATTCGTGATGGCCGCAATCGGTATCATATATTCGGTAAAACGGTTGAATTTGTTCAGGCGAGCGCGAGAGGCGTTCACGCGCCGAAATCGTCCATTCTACGAAGATGTGATGATGGGAAACGATAATGACGATCCACCGCTGATTTAAGAAATAGCAGGGACTGAAATGAATGTAAGTATATGGCACAGATTACAGAAAACGAACGAAAGTGCATGAAATAACATGTCATTCTAAAGTCAGGCTGAATTATTGTCGCTCATTTTCATTCGCTCATAAGGAATCTGTTTTGCTCATGGTCGCCCAACATGCTTTGATTCCAAATTTTGATGTATTCAAAAGCCCATGACCCCTACCACATGTTTAAAACTATGTGGCATTTTAAAGAGAATATATGTTTCAGTTTTCGTAAGTGTCGAAAATATTTTTTTGGTGTTTTTAAAATCGACTAAACTCGACTACGTGCGCTCTATTGCCGTTAGATAATTTTACCGATGGATGCTGTGTTTTGATTATTGTGTGCTTGTTTTTGATGGTGTTTTTGTTTGTTTGCATGTCTATCATCATCGTGTTGTCTTCTCGTCTAGTTTCTGTATGTTTTTGAGTATTTTTCATCAAGTTTTTGCCCCTGCTATCACCAGAAGACGAGCAGAAATAAAAAATGGAAGAATAACCAACAAAAACGTACAAGAAATGCACGAGAAGACAACGCACTGAAGATAAACAATCAAACATACGCAACTACAAAAACGCAAAAATACCAGCTAGATATCAATCGATAATATTGTCTTATCGCTTAAAAACTGAACTGTTAGTCCTACCTGAAAATCAACTATATTATTCTCTCAAAACGTTACATCAACTCAAAATTCCAAACTGATTTCTATCATATGCTTCCAGACTGGCACAAATGTGTTCTCGTTGCCTTCAGCACAATCAGGAATGGATCAACAAGTTTAAAAGCGCTCCATTTATCTTGGAACTGCCAAGGGGGCAGCATCAATTGTTATCGCAGTGAGTAAAAATTGAATTGAAAGATTTGCGAACAAAATGTAAAATGAAAGAAAGATAACATGTAATCATCGTTTTTATTCTCGATATCTGAACTAAGGAAAAATGAAAATATATAGTCGAATATAGTAATATTTATACTATCGTAGTGATCATCGAACATCATCCTAAGAATATATTAACATATTGGTAGATTAGATGATAAAATCAGATCATCAAAATATGATATACAAATTTAAAGTAGACAGAAAAACGAATTTGCATGAAAAGAACAATGAAAGTGATTGCAGCAGTTTCGAAGAGATATTAGTGTTTCATCATTTTGAAAAAACGAACTGAGTAATAGGATAAAATTCAAGTGAAAGATGTATAAAAAGGTCCAGGCATAGTTCAATATTATACTCTGTTAATACTGGAGAATCCATCAATATTTTTAAAAATATTTTATTCATCATTTCCGAATGTTTCGAAAACTTATTGGTTGTTTTTCAAATTCTTCGGAAAAGTAAATGTGAGCACACGAACACATACAGTAACATTAGGGCGCTACATCAAACTACAGCAATATTTTATCAAATTCTCTTCAATCCGATTTGTAATCAAACAAATTTTAGCGACTTCAAAAATAGGAAGAGGAGGCCTGGTAGGTCATTTCAACTGAACCGAAGCACAGAAGAGAGCTTGGTAAGAAGTTGGACAGCTCAAACATCAACAGCAAAACAAATGGATTGCCCCGTAGGCAGCGTACCCTATAAATGACCGTAAAGGCCCCTGATCCGCCTTAGCGGAGGCCCCTTCTATTAGATTTGATTTTCACACTTTTTTTTCTTTCTATTTTGTTTATGATGTTTCATTCAATTCAAGTCAGTTCAATTTATTTCGCTTGTAATTACAATTTCACTATTGCGGACAACTTATTATAGAGGTTTAGACTAATTCGTCTCTAAAGCTATATTACTTATTACTTAGGCTTATTACTGAATAATTAATTGAATATTTTCTTGTAAATAGGAAGAGGAAAACCGGAAAAATCATTACATATGAAATTTTATTAGATTAAAACCTAAATCCAACTTATTCTACCTTTTTTCCCCTGGTGCAGATGCCCAAAAAAATCTGCTCACCAGACCCCCGGGTGACTTATCACCGCGGGGTATGTGAGATTTGACTCACTCAAAAAAAGGACCATCCACAAGCCCACGAAGTTCCGAGTCGGTACCCGCCTAAGCACTCAACCCGGTCGTGCTGACTCACCCATCGGTAACCACGGACTTCAGAAACTACCACAACTCTTGGGTCGGTAAGGCAACCTTCTTCCCGCTTTATGCGCAGCACTTTCTCAACGTATGTTGAGACTGCATGCCAGTTCTCCTCGTTTCGCAGCATTGCATCCACGATCGTCTCAGGCGTTACCAGGCCGATCGTGGACTCAATGGTGCGCCTCAAATCCACGAAGCGACTGCACATAAATAATATGTGCTGAGCGTCATTGAGCTCAGTTACGCAGTACCGACAGTACGGTGTGACCACGTTATCCATTCTGTTCAGGTATTTCCTTAAGTAACCGTTCCCTGTCAAGAATTGACAAAGGTAAAATTTTACCTATCCTATCTCTGGCTCCGGCTAAGCCAAGGCTCAATAAGACCAATTAGCTTATCCGTCCAGCGTGCCTTAGCACTTTCAACACAACGTTGCTACAACGTTGCTCCAACGTTCAACGTTGTTGCCAAAGTTGGAGAGTAAGCGTACGCGAATGCGTTAGAGCCTCAGTTCTGCCCAGCTTTGAGCGAAAGAGGTACCCTTCCTTGCGTTCTCACGCCAGTAGGTCGATCGGGATTACTCCCGATACCCTCCATATAGCAAGATGGAATCGGTCGTTACCACCAGCAGCCTCCGTCGCGTCTCACTGGGTTCACCTTTCGGTACCTTTCCTTATTAAATATTCTTGATACCTTTAGAGCATTACCAATTCCAGTAGTAAAGTCACGGGTCGCAACTATCAGCTGATAAATCAATTCTTCAGTCATATTGCAAAACACTCAAGAATATAACGTCTCGCTGTCAGTTGTTTGACTAGTGTCACCTGCTGCCATGTCGTGAACTCCGGAGGTTTGGCATATTTTTATTTACTTTTAGTTGTGGTCTTAAACTGCGACTTCGTGTTCGTCGCGTTGTTTGGCACGCTTTTGTGTTATATGTTTGTGATTATCTCGTGAAAAAGTGATATTAAAAATAATCGTATAAACTGATTCAAAATAATATATCGAATTAAATACCGAGTGTTTAAAAAGTGCAAAGTAATAAATTGAATCAAAACCTCGTGTTTAAGAAAGTCGAACCCGATGGCCAGTGCCGACAGGAAAGGCCAACCCCCCGGTTCATGAAAAATTGAACCATTTAGCGAAAAAAAAATACTTTTTTTTGTACGTATGAATTTGTATCTTTTCAGCATTGCAACACAATCTCACACTATTGTTTAGCTTAAAGAAAACACGTTGTGCTATTTGCATTGGCTGGATAATGAAACACGAGAAAAATCATTCGAGACCGAGCTCGCCACGCAACGTTCTTGTTGCAAAGCGTGGAAAATCTCGAAGCTTACTGACGAGTCACCCGTGAATGGGGGACGAAAATGCATTTTGGGCAAACCCAGTTCAAAAAATATAGAAATATTAATTGAATCAAATCAAAATATTATACATAATCTCTGTGACTTACTATACTCGGATCCCAAAAAAATGAGAGGTTTTCCCTCTTATTTAGATCAATCAATTAATTTAAATGAAAATCTTGGAGAAACTTACTGACGAGTCACCAGTGGGGTGGAGGACGAAAATGCATTTTGGGCAAACCCAGTTCAAACAAAATAGAAACAAAAAAAATATAGAAATATTAATTGAATCAAATCAAAATATTATACATAATCTCTGTGACTTACTATACTCGGATCCCAAAAAAATGAGAGGTTTTCCCTCTTATTTAGATCAATCAATTAATTTAAATGAAAATCTTGGAGAAATTTACTGACGAGTCACCAGTGGGTGGAGGACGAAAATGCATTTTGGGCAAACCCAGTTCAAACAAAATAGAAACAAAAAAAATATAGAAATATTAATTGAACCAAATCAAAATATTATACATAATGTCTGTGACTTACTATACTCGGATCCCAAAAAAATGAGAGGTTTTGCCTCTTATTTAGATCAATCAATTAATTTAAATGAAAATCTTGGAGAAACTCACTGCCACCAGTGGATGGAGGACGAAAATGCATTTTGGGCAAACCCAGTTAAAATAAAATAGAATTAAAACTGATATCCAATAGTCAATTTACATTGTCACTGTTAGTATTCTATATATCCTCTGACTAGTAAGTATAAGACAGCTGACAGGTAAGTATCCATGACTATTCATACACGCATAATAAATGTATAATTAAATCTATTTCAGGTCGATCGCGAACAAGATTAGCATAGATCTAACATCCACACTACATATACAATATCTCAAAAGATTTTCGCGATATAATTATCCCAAGCACGATCGTAGGCACCAGTATCCAAAACCTGCCAGCAGTCAGTTTGAGAAGTGAAGAGCGGGATGGGTCGGGTGCCGACCCATCCCGCTCTTCGTGAGCATGACGCCCGGCGATAATACTTAAAAACAACATCTAACAAGATTACATCTACTTTCATCGGAATGTCATTCACTTGGCTCGGATAAGCTAAAACTCTTTTGTGGTGCGAAGAATTTAGGAGGTTACTCTGGGTTGGACGTTCAACATTTTGTTTGACAAGGAACTGTTTAGGTCTTTCAAAACGATTGTAAAAAGAGTTCGCAAAAGCATACCGTGCTTGTTTCAAATCTAATTCTTGGGCAGTGCCGTCACCATATAACATCGCGACGATAATAGTACTTCGCTCATGGGCTTATTCAATCTAGTAATAAATATAGTTTTACTATTTATTTACTACACTTTTAATCTGTATTTACTACATTTATTTCTGTGACACTCTTCAACAGCAACAAAAATTCCGTTAGGAATTTGGCTGCTGAACGAATACAATAATAAGGTCGCTGGGGACTTACGGGACTTTAGTATTGTTCAAATTGAATTTCGTTTTCAATTTGAAATTGCTGTAGCGACTCCGAGCACGTACAGTGCGAGTCGGAAGTAAGTGTCCAGTAATTCTGCTGGAAATTACTGGATGCTACAATTATTCCTACTCGGTTAGCTTTCACCGGAGTTATGGTTTCCGACTTACCCCGCTTACATTTTTTTGTAAATACGACTACCGATTACTTTACTCTACTTGGCTACGTACTCCCGGATTCGGAAGCGTTCTTACATGACTGAACTCTTTCCATTCATACCTCCATTCATACTACCATCATATATAAAACTCTAATGCGAAACGAACTCAATTTTAGGTAACACTCGACCATCCATAACAAAAGAAAACTATCAAATGATAAAAAAAGGACGAAAAGAAACGGAAAAAATAAGAGAAAAAAAAGGAAAAAGAAAATAAGAGCAAAACTGGGACCCACCTCAAGCTTACGGTATTTACTATATTTCCATTTTCATCACTATGTTAAGAATAATTATTAAGGCTACTAACTCCCACTCAAATCATCTTTAAATTTACGTTACACTTAAACTAACTAACCTTATCTCTCGTGTGAGTTCTGATTTTCGATATTCCTTTCGCTTATCACTCCTAACAAGTTAAACCAAACTTACTAGGATACCCTTCCCCAGATATTTCGGTTTATATTAGCCCGTCACCATTTATTAAAACTATGACTACCACTAATTTTATCTGTAGCTGGCCTATTTCTATTCTTCAAAAGATAAATTCAAAGCACTGTTTGTCATACTTCATGTCACGTAACATTTCAGATCTTTAGCATGCCACACTCCCATAGCTTTCCCGTTGGAATCTATTTTTTTTTTTCAAGTTTTTTTTAACTGCACAACAACAATATTTATTTTATCGAATATTTATTACTTTATTTTATAATAATAACAATTTTTTTTATCAAATTGTATTTGGCTTTATAATAACATTTTTACAGTTTAGACCACATAATAATATATTCATCTTCAATAAAGTTTTACATTGCATCAACAATATGCCTTTCATTATCCAGTACTTTTCAACAAGAACACTTTAAGTATGATTTCGAATAAATTTATCAAGTTATTGCTTGCAGAGCTAATTAAATAACAAAACTTACTGAATACGTAATAACTGCCACTGCATCCAATACGTAATAACTGCCACTGCATTGATGCCGACATCCATTACCGGCATCACTTACGTCCTCACTGCCACTTCATTGATGCCGCTTCATCGATAGACCTCGTGGGGCCTCTACCACGATCTCTGCAGGGACACTCTTATGTTCTGACCGTGGTGGACTATGTCACCAAGATGCCATTGCTATTCCCCCTAAAGAAGGCGACCGGGGCAGCTGTGGTGCGTCTACTGAAAGAACAAGCCCTGTTCTTGTTCGGAGTGCCACGGATAATTGTATCTGACAACGGGGTACAATTCCGCTCTAGAGAGTTCGCACGGATGCCCGAAACTCATGGAATTACCGTGCTATACCACCCTCAGGCGAATCCTGCGGAACGCGTGAACCAGAATGTCAAGCACCTGCTCCGAATTTATGCGTCCGAGAATCATCGGGAATGGGACAAGGAGTTATCGAATATTGATTGTGCATTGAGAACCTGCACGCATGAGAATATGAAGGTTACCCCTTACTTCTTGAACTTCGGGAGGGATATTACCATTTACCGTAGGAGTTCCCAAGGCCCGGGAGCAAGCGAAAGGGGAGGCGGTGAGGAAGACGGGACCGCAAAGGCAAAACTGTTGCAGAAAGTTCGTGAAGAGGTTCGTGAACGATTGAGGGTAGCTACTCGTGAATCGAAATCGCGTTATGATCTGCGGCATAGAGATGAGCAATTTCTGCCGAGGGATCGGGTATGGCGGCGTAACTATGTCCTCTCGGCCGCAGCAAGGTACTTCTCCGCCAAGTTAGCTTCAGAGTACGTGGGACCATTCTCGGTGAGAAGAAAAGTGTCCGGCTGGACTTATGAGAATGTGTAGACGCCATGATCGGATCGGCTTCCATACCTTCAACAGACTCAATGGACAGACTTCTGAGAGGGGAGGGAGAAAGGAAAGCTGACCAAAATCGATTACCAGAGACACCTCGTCAACGACGGGCGCTACAATATGATGTAGCATCGATATCAAACTCGCAGATAGGGAACGCAGTTAGCACCGACACTAGTACAAATACGAATCGTGAAGATGTTCCAGTTAGCCGAAACGTTAATGCTCCTGTATCAGCAGACGTACAAAAAACGTTGTTTTCATCGCCTATCAGTGCAGCGACAACACTTCAAAATGTCCGTATCCGTCCCGCCAAGATGACGTATTTTTACTTTGCGTTTATTGTGGCATCACACAAATAAATAAGAAACATATTCATATAAATCTAGATACCACACTTCTTACTTCACATTTAATTCTATCATTTGTCTATTCTAAGTATGGATGCATCTTTTGTTTCGAATAATTCAAAAGTGAACTATAATTAAGTTTGTATTTTTAATCACACTTAATAGAAAAAGACATAAGTTGAGAAATGTGAGTTACAAACTTGTTACTTGTTTTTATGATTACAAAAGCTTATCACATTGGGAGATAAAAGAACAAATGAATATCGTTATCCTAAAGTTATTTTTGCTGAATGAATTCCTATAATTATTGTCTTTGGGAAAACTACCATGAAGGATCCGATCACCTAAGGCCCTTTCTTCTCTGCTTTCTTTCAAACTACTGTCCGGAAGTTACATTTCCTAAACCATTTGCAACCTGACAAAACCTGTCTTCAGTGATTTAGCTGTTGGCTGATCTTAGCGTACAGTTCGGCCTCCTCCATTGACTCGATTCTCTGAATAAACCGATCGTGAATCCCATAATCCGTATATGCGTACTCAAGCTTGCTAAGTATTAATCCAGTCGGGAACCGGAGAAGCATTTCCAAAAATACCTGCATGTTTACAGAACTCTTTCTCAGCTGATACGTTTGTTCATGGGTTTTATGGAACAGACGATAATGATTGAGGAGAGCGCTGGGCGTTGCAAAACTCAGGTCGCATTGGATGCAGTCACATGGACCAATATGTTTGCGAATGTGCTGGATGGCTCGCAGCTCAGTATCGAAGAACACTTTGCATTGGCCGCATCCGAACAGAATATGGTCAGTAGGACCTTGTTTCGGCATCAGACGCGGTGTTTGTGAATAACTGTGCAAAACGTGGTTCGTGTGTCCCACGGAAATCGGAACTTTTTCAAAATATCCTATATACATAACGCCATCTATTACTGACTATATGCGTTGGAAATGTTCATCCTTCCCGAACATTCCAGTCCAACATTCATGACATTTGGTTCAGTAAAAGCCGAGATATCGCGTTCAAAGTGACAGTGAGTTTGTGTCATCGGTCGAAAAATGAACTTCGAACAAAGAGCGAATATTAAATTCTGTTTTAAACTCGGTAAAACTTTTACCGAAACGTTTAATTTGATGAAAGAAGTTTATGGTGATAATTGTTTGTCCCGTACCAGAGTGTATGAGTGGTTTAAGCGGTTCCAGGCAGGTCGTGAGGACATACAGGACGACGAACATCCAGGTCCCTCAAAAACCATTGTTACTGAAAGTAACATTGAAAAAGTACGTGAATTCATAAAAAATGAGCCGAAATCTTCATTGAGATACATGGAAATGGAACTGAATGTGTCCAAAAATTCAGTTCATCGCATTTTGACCGATCATTTGAATCTAAGGAAGATCTGTGCACGATTTGTTCCACACAAATTGACCGACGACCAAAAAATGCTTCGAATCCAACATTGCTGTGACTTGATTAAAGAGTTAAAAAAGGATCAAAACTTCAAATATTCCATCGTGACTGGTGACGAAACGTGGTGTTTTCAATATGATCCGGAAACCAAGCGTCAAAGTTCTGAATGGAAGCACCCAACCGAGCCAAGTCCGAAGAAAAGTCGCCTCGAAAAGTCAAAAGTGAAGACAATGTTGATTTGTTTCTACGATTCCGAGGGCATTATACACCGAGAATTCGTTCCACCTGGTCAAACGATTACCGCTGTGTTTTATCTTGGTGTAATGAACCGTCTCTTGTCGCGTATTCGTCGTGTGCGGCCGCAATACCGTGATAAAGGAAGTTGGCGTTTGTTGCATGATAATGCTCCCGCTCATCGTTCAACGTTAGTAACGGATTTTTTGATCAAAAATGGCATTTTAACCATAAACCACTCCCCTTATTCGCCTGATTTGGCACCGTGCGACTTCTATTTATTCTCCAAACTGCATTTGCCGATGAAAGGAAAGCGCTATGCCGACGTAAAGGCCATCCAAAAGGCGACGATCGACATACTAAAGGCGATGGACAAAAAGGACCTTAAAAATTCATTCGACATGCTAATTGAACGTGCAAAACGTTGTATCGCAGCGGAAGGAGACTATTTTGAATAAAATAGAAGTTATTTGCAGAAATAATGAGTGTTTGCTTTTATTTCGAAAAAGTTCCGATTTCCGTGGGACACACCGTGTATAAACTGCTTTTTGCAGATATATATGATCGCAGCTTGAGCATTTGAAAACATCCGCCACTTGCCCAGCTCCGATCTTTAGGAGCTCCATCAAGAATTCTTGATTTAAGTACTCAAAGGAGGAATGCATTTCTAAGTAGAGTGCCTTATGCACCAGTTCCCAGTGATTCTTCATCTCGCGAATTTCAGAGAAAACAAACGAGCACTCCGAGCATTTTCTCTGATAATTTCCTTCCAGGGTGAAAAACAGATAGTTGTTGTGCGCCTCTAAATGATGAGCTTTTAACTCAGTAAATGTACTGTACGTTTTGCAGTAGCCACAGAGAAGCTTTTTCGAAATGCGGAATCACCAGGATGATTGACTCGGAAGTGGCTACGCAACTTTGCAAAGCGTTCAGACTTGATGCCACAATAAACGCAAAGTAAAAATACGTAATCTTGTGCTGGACGGTTACGGACATTTTGAAGTGTTGTCGCTGCACTGATAGGCGATGAAAACAACGTTTTTTGTACGTCTGCTGATACAGGAGCATTAACATTTCGGCTAACTGGAACATCTTCACGATTCGTATTTGTACTAGTGTCGGTGCTAACTGCGTTCCCTATCTGCGAGTTTGATATCGATGCAACATCATATTGTAGCGCCCGTCGTTGACGAGGTGTCTCTGGTAATCGATTTTCGTCAGCTTTCCTTTCTCCCTCCCCTCTCAGAAGTCTGTCCATTGAGTCTGTTGAAGGTATGGAAGCCGATCCGATCATGGCGTCTACACGTTCTCATAAGTCCAGCCGGACACTTTTCTTCTCACCGAGAATGGTCCCACGTACTCTGAAGCTAACTTGGCGGAGAAGTATCTTGCTGCGGCCGAGAGGACATAGTTACGCCGCCATACCCGATCCCTCGGCAGAAATTGCTCATCTCTATGCCGCAGATCATAATGCGATTTCGATTCACTAGTAGCTACCCTCAATCGTTCACGAACCTCTTCATGAACTTTCTGCAACAGTTTTGCCTTTGTGGTCCCGTCTTCCTCCCCGCCTCTCCTTTCGCTTGCTTCCAGGCATTGGGAACTCCTACGGCAAATGGTAATATCCCTCCCGAAGTTCAAGAAGTAAGGGGTAACCTTCATATTCTCATGCGTGCAGGTTTTCAATGCACAATCAATATTCGATAACTCCTTGTTCCATTCCCGATGATTCTCGGACGCATAAATTCGGAGCAGGTACTTGACATTCTGGTTCACGCGTTCCGCAGGATTCGCCTGAGGGTGGTATAGCGCGGTATTCCATGAGTTTCGGCCATCCGTGCGAACTCTTTAGAGCGGAATTGTACCCCGTTGTCAGATACAATTATCCGTGGCACTCCGAACAAGAACAGGGCTTGTTCTTTCAGTAGACGCACCACCGCTGCCCCGGTCGCCTTCTTTAGGGGGAATAGCAATGGCATCTTGGTGACATAGTCCACCACGGTCAGAACATAAGAGTGTCCCTGCAGAGATCGTGGTAGAGGCCCCCACGAGGTCTATCGATGAAGTGATGCCGGTAATGGATGTCGGCATCAATGCAGTGGCAGTTATTACGTATTGGATGCCATGGAACGGATGCCAGAAGTCGTTACCAGTACATACATACGACTCGTGAGGAGAAATAAATTTGCTAGATAGATCAAAATGTAAGGTAATTGACTGAAGATTCCATCCCCATAGGCGTGTAGTGAAAGGGGGTAAGAAGGAAAAGCAAGAATATGTGTCAGGTAGATGGAAACTGAAACCTGGAACGGACAACAAATACACAGTGTTTGATTGAACTATTGTATGTATGTAATACTATAAGAAAAAAACCAAAATACATATTACTTAAGTCTAATGTGATAAAATAAAATTAAAAACATTTCGTAAAAAATAGGAACACCTATGGGAAAAAAACACGTAAAGTCTAAGCTTAGGTCTATTACAAGTACATGAAAATCCCAAAACAGACATTACAAATTACGTCTTCCGCTCTTTTCGAGCTTTTAATAAGCGGTTTTGTGGGGCTTGAATCCACGCTACATGCCCTAAAAAACACTGCGGATGGGAATATCCTTCTCTGGACATGGCTTCTGTAAACAAAGAAGAAGAAGAATGTTAGGAAAGACAAACACAGATGTGCTATATGTACTAACTAAACAAAACACCACAAAGGTTTTAGTTCTCCTTAAAGGAGTTTTTATTCCGGACCCCATCAAAATTGTGACTCCTAATGATTTTGTTGGACACAATTTTGTGGAGATTCTTTGGTATTCCTCCAAGTTGCAGTAACTGCTTCACAACGGCTACCTAACGAAATAGCAGTTGAATGATGTAGCTCTTGAAAAGCTACAAGCTACTGGTTTTCGCAAAGTTAAATCAGGATTCCTTTTTCGATATCCATCCAACCAACCTTTTCCTGCGATTTTCCTACCTTCACAAGATACTGGCATTTTTATCTTGTGGTATGTAGCCAGTTCAAAAGCTAGTTTTCCTGTTTCAATCGTATCAAGACCGTAATATATTTTTGAACATGTTATTAGATATTATTTTAGTGCTGCTTCTTCAGCATTATAAAATATTTTATTAACCGCGTAATTCAGAGTCAAGCGCATGTCTGCAGCTTCTTCGGCTAAACAGACCTTTCTTTTTTTTAACATAACGATATCAAGTTCCGTAATTCACGTTCATTCTCTCGGCAGCTTTTCTCAGAGACAATCTCTTTTCAACCAGCTCTATTCCTTCTTTCATATTATTAGCATATTAGCAAAATTTATAGTTTAAAAATTGTAACAAACTTTGTTTACTGTTTAAACGTTAGCTACATATTTGCAGATGATAGGGAATACATATTTACTCACCAGAAATTAATAGTTTGCCAACAAGAACAAAACTTCACTTCCCAAATTTTTCTCGTTTTTACATCCGAACTTTCTTCTGTCCATACAGCGATTAGATGTCCGATGACAGCTGTTTAAGATGGCAACACATGAAGTTAACAAAACACGTATAGAGAAGCCATAGATAGATAAGAAAGGGAAGAGTTAATCTTCAGGTTATACTGTCCCCTTGTTATACTGTCCCCCACTTGACCCTAGTCTTACGAAAAGTTCGCTCTTAATGAATAAACAACTTGACAGAAAAAACATTGTTGTCGGTAGTTGAAAAGAATTGAGAAATAGTACTGTGCTAACTTACGGAAGTCTCCCCTACACAATTCTCGGTATTCAAAGTCGTATTGGGGATCAATACCAAAGGAAATGATGAAAGTAATTTAATCATAGTTTATATACTTGGCTGGTTTTTAAGATGATGAAACACTCTCGACTCGAACTCATTTATTTATTCACTTTCTTACTTTCGATAGTACATTTGTGAAATAAACAAAAATAAATTAAGCATTTCAATCTGGAGATTCGAAATGTTCAGCATTTGTATTTCGATATTGATCCTGAGAAATATCTTTCTTACTAAAATAACATATCGATGTAGTTAGAAAGCGGATATATCAAAACAAACATAAAACATGAAAAAAACGAAGCTCATGAACAAATATTGTAAAATATTAAGAACAAAATCTATGACCTTGAAATAAGTTTGTATGAAGTTTCGTTTTGAAATTTCAACTATTTATCGTACAAGATTAAGGATGACGTAGATATAATATTAAGTAGAAACTGAACCTGTATGCATTCTCTATAATTTAACATGTAATTCAACTAGTGAATTTGTAAATATACAAGACTTATTTTTTACTCTACCATATACTACCAAAGAAACAATGTAATCTCATAACTGTGTAGTTTATAAGAGAACTGCATGGAAATACGTGTGTTTGTAAGTAATATAAATGCATCAAAAAATTATCAATATTATTGGATATAATTTATCTGAACTTTTATTGAGTTTTGTACATAGATTATTAGTTCTAAGTGAAATCATGTTTTTCAATCATTTTCTATAAGAAAATTATATCCACAAATTTACAGAATATGTAATAAACTTGTATTAGATTATTTATGAAATCCAAATTCAGTGTTGTGATTATAATTCTAATGCTGTCCAGTATGCATTGTAATTTTCTATGGACGAGAAACTAGAAACACGAAATTAATGTGCATTGTCACAATTTGATATTTTTTATTGAAATCTATTTGACTACACAAAAGAGAAGATGATTGATCAAAAAAGCATTAAAAAAAACTTAATTTGTGATAGGTTTATTGATGGTTTTTCATTCAAAATTTATTTATTCGAATTCACAAGTTTGTTAACATAAGCTAATAAACTACTAGAAAAAAAAAACAAAAACTAAACGTAAAAAATCATATTTGTATTTATTCTAATAATATCGAATTTCAAAATAAAGTTCTGTGATATATTTTCATTGAGTTTTGATATTTTGATTTTTGAAATGTTGGAAGTAGTGTGAATTGACGCTGCTCAGTAGGAAAGACAAGCAATTTATAGAATTCCGAGCTAATTTTTTTTGTAATCCAGTGTCAGGAAAATTTCCAAAAAAACGTCCGGACAGTCTGAAGCTCAGGCATCAATCAGCCAACGTTTGCGAATATGACTATGGATATTTGGTTTATTTTACGATTAAATTGCTTTTGAGGGGTATTTTCTAAGATACTACTCAGTATGCAACTTATTCAATTGCATGATGTAGTCGTTGTTTTTCTCTTGTTAGATTTTCATCAGTGGTATGACTAGTGCTAAAGAAATATAAAACACATCTTCATTTGTCGTATTCAATGCAGGGCATTTAGTTAAGTTTTATATCAATTTGGCTGCAGTTTTGACAGAGTTGATCATATTTACTCTATCTACTATCTACAAACGTTTATTATTTTTATTTTCAAGCACATAATTTACTAGTAACCTATATATTTTTCATAGTATTATCACTTGTACCTAATCGTAGCCACGAAAAATAACCTCTCCAAACGCTCTAGTCCACATATTTTATTCTTCTAACACTTATTTTTCCACCTGCTATATATTTTCCTTTTGATTAGTTCCACCGGTTCATATGTTTCCTGATCGCATTGGTCATCTATTTCATTTGTTAGCTCTGGGCATTGATATAATTTAGTTTTGAGGCCGAAACATAATTTTATATATGCCATTGACCATACGAATCCTACCACAATTAAACTTAATTTCCTTACAGGCGTTATTCGAGTCAATTAAGATACAAATTTTAATATTTTTTTTTGTTCTGTGGTAGACTGATACCTTCGTATATGGCTACAATTTCACAGCTAGTGACAGACGACTTAAGATTTCTTTTTTTTTTTCTTCATTAATTCAAACAGAATTACAAGAATAATATTGCGTATAATTTCAGTCCTTTTACAGCTTAAATATATCTCTTCTACTATTATATAAATTACAGTTATGTAATGACAGAAGCTTTAGGGTAGCAATTGCGGTGTTAGAGGAAAAATCTGTAAATGTGTAATTAAGTATTTTGTGTAATCAAGACTTCTAATTCCATGGGTAATTGACTTATAACTATACAAAACTAAGGATATATTGTAACCTACATTGCTCTCATCACATTCGCCTATCATAACAGATTGTTAATTAAGGAATTGCCGTTATTTCGGCGGTTTGAAAGAAATTCTTTCTAAAGTTTTGTCAGAGCTATGGAAACTACTACAATCTGGGTATTTAAAGCTTTCCAAAATCAAAGCTGCAGTATTTCTATTAAATCCCAATTGGCATAATTTTCTTCCAATCTCTTAATAACAGTATGTTTAATGATATATTTTGATCTGCTCCCAAACTTTAAACCGTACATTTGAAAAATATGTCGCTTCATTAAAATCAAAAGCCAATCATTATTTCAACGGAAAATTTAAATACAACGTTCCGTTGGCCTCGAACGATTTGAGCGACCTTTTAAATTACTGCCATCTACTCACGTAGCCTAATATCACGATGACTTTTCATTAACGCAGCCCGACGCTCCAAGTCATCGCGCGCTGAACATCTAAATTCTCGTCGGAACGTCATTTGATTGCACAAAAATTCCACAGTCACAAAATTTTGATTGTTCGGATCGGCGCGCGGCCACCACCATTCGTTCTCGCCCCAAGATTTATGTGAAAAAATGACGGCTACGATTAGTCCAATAGTTTCGTTCGTCAGCAAATAGCAAGATCGATTGCGAATACGTTCATAGTGAAATTCCTAATTCGGCTTTTCGCGTTTTTCGGTGAGTTGACGACCGTTTTCGGCCGGATTGAGGCCGCTGTGCTTGTTTTCGTGTCGCGAAAATTCCAAAGGAAGTTGTTGCTGCTGAGAAAATCCAATCGTTGGTGGCTCGAGTTGTTTCCCGTGGGGACATTGCTCGAATGGTGAGACGAAACGGGACATCCTGGTGCGAGTTCCGCTAGTGAAACGGTGGAAAAGCGTATTTGGAGGATTTCGTGCGGGTTTCTGTGTGCAATTGTCGCTCGGAAGTTCGGAAGGTTGAAAAGTCGTGTCTCTTTGGCTAAAGTGACCAAGGTGCAGCGCGGAGCCGCTGTCGCCGCCGCGTTCCATTTGTCAGCCCATTGATGCGAATGCCAATACGGTTTGACAAGGCGTTGTGTTTAAGTGGTTTAACGAATATTTCAGTGGATTTGAGGAAAGTTATTTGTTAGTTGAGGAAAAAATTGTGCATTTTGGAAAGTTTTATTCGTGCTCGTCGACAACTCGGAATTCCAATCCAAGTGGTGTTCAGTGCTCACTTGGGTGTGTGTCGGTCGGCCATCGGGCGCAAGTGTAGTTGTGCGAAATAGGCTGCGCTGCGCCACGACGAAGTGAACGAGTGTGCAGTTTGACGTGCGAAAAGCCAAAGCGAGCAGTAGCTCGCAGTCTGCAAGTTCGAATTTTCGTAGCGGGCTGGCGTGTAAACAAATAAGGTGAGTAGACGGATGAGTGTGTTAGTGGGTTTGCTGTATACTTCACACAGGCCTAAGCTTCGCGCTCATGGTCGACGCAACTGTTGTCATTTGATCAATGTTCTGTGTTCTCAAAGTCTGCATTGCTGGTTACGGCGAAAACGTCATGCCGGTGCGAAGCGGCTACATTTTTTTCAGTGATTATTATTTGATCCGGCAGTAATTCTGTGTGACCTGAAAAGTAGCGATTATTATTATATACAGATAATCATTGCATAATGTTCGATCCTTGAAAGTTGAGGCGATCCCTGCCGATGGGAGCCTGAGTCACCTTTTGTTGACATCACACTGACTTACGGCTGCCCAAGTTGCACTTGTATGGCAAAATTGCTGTGTTTGTATGCTTGCTTGATTTGCTTTCGACGCATGGAACCGGGAAGAGGTGACAAGTTGAATCTTCATGCAATTCATTTTTCCAAATATTTCCAAGCGGAACAAAAAGAAAAATATTTGTTAGAAAAAAAAAATCAATTGTGAAATGGAGAGAGCTGATTTTTTCTGACAGGTCAGATGGAATGTATTCCGCAGAGGCGCCAAGGTTAAATCTCCAGTCGCAATGAGTCATTGTTCAAAAATTGTTTCTACTTTATCTAATCAAAAACAATTGGATAAGTGAAATTATATTGGCACAGTCGGCAATTGCACGGTCCGCGTACATCACAATAATCACAAAACTTCGTCCTAGTAGGTACTTCCCAGACTAGTGTATTGTACCATCATGATCTTGATAGTTAAGATACTTAGCAAAGTTATGGAAAAAATGTGATTCTGTCCTTTTTTGTCCCTAATGCTCGAGAGAGTACACACTTTGTCGTTTACTCGTAGTATCTGCAACAGTCGTCCCGCTCCTTACCTATTTTGTGGAGATGGTCAGTGCTCCACCGAAGGCACTTGTGTCACTTTTGCAAAGAGCAACTGCTTCTTTCGCTTTTTGTTATTGTTGCCAAGGTATTTTTTATAGTGTTTCAAACTCTCAAGATTAAGCCAGTAGCTTTCGATCTTTTTCTTGTTCCATGTTTTAATTTCCTTGACCGTTTCTTTCTTTGTAAAGTTCAGTACGGAGAAGAACCTGTGAAGAGCATTCTTGCTCCTTCTTTGGCTTTGGTATCCCCATCCTTGTTGCATTGCATCCATATCAACTTGAGGCTGTTCTCTGCCGCTATTTAATTTAGGACCTCCCTCGCCTCTAAGAGCATAGCTGAATTTATGTAATCGCGATTAATAGCCTTGAGAACCACTAGACTATCCGATATGATCTTAATTCTGACCCTTTTAATGCTCCTTATCCTTATTATATGTGAGTCTCTAAGTATGATAGATAGTTCTGCTAAATAGATGGTAGCTAACTTTTGGAAAGGGAAACGCATTTTGCACTTGAGTCTTACGATTCCTGCTCCTACTCCACAATCCATCTTTGAACCATCCATATACAACGTTTGCGCTCCTTTGTACGAGGGAGTCGAGCCATCCTCCCATTTGTTCCCAGATAGAATTGTGACCTTGAAGCTCTTCTCGAAGGCATGTTTGGTCTTTATTTGATGGCCGAAGTTCAACATTTCCATTATGGGCCATTTCCATTATGGATCACCTCAAAATCCCTTCCAAAATCCAGGAAGGGATTTTTAGGTCTCCTGATTTGCACCTGTAGGCTTGTTGTAGGATAATAGCCTGTTTCGCTGCTTCCTCCGGAATTTTGAGGTGAAGCGGGTCTAGGTATAGAAGGGCCTCCATTCATGCTAAGTGGTCTTCAGTGTCGTTTTGTTTAAATGCGTTTCCTATCTCGGTGGACGACTGTGCCCTTGATATTTAGGGCTCCTATTTCGATTTTTCTGTTTCTGGTCAATGGTACTCTGGTAGTTTTCTAAGGCTTAATGGATAAACCTTCTTCCTCGCGCCATTAGATTGTTTCATTTAATGTTTTTTGAATTCTGGATATCAAGGTATTCATGTGTGAGCCTGTTATTAGTACCGTGATGTCGTCAGGGTCACGAGAAGGTCATTAATTATTAAAGAACATAGCAGGGGTGGATAATACCCCTCCTTGTAGACATCCCCTCCTAGTGTCCGCCCTTAGCATCAAATTCATAATTTTCTTTAGCCAAATTCATAAATTTCACAAATATAACTCGTCATTTTTTCGAGTTAAATTCGTAGTTTTTTTAAGGGAATTCTAATTTGTGAAAGTCAAGGTCATAATTGATGAATTCGATGCACAAAATATGAACTAACCTTAAGAATTCATGAATTTAACTCGAAAAAATATATATTTCACCTACAAAAATTATGAATTTGTCTTACAAAAACTATGAATTTGATTCGAAATGAATTCGACTAAAAAAAATTATGAAATTAACTCGAAAAATTATCACTTTGATGTAGAAAAATATTAATTTGACTCGAAAATATTATGAATTTGTGCCATAAATGTATGAATTGACTCAAAAATGGTATATGTAAATCCAATGTTTGAAAACTTCAATTCTTGTGACCTTTCTCTTCAATTCTTGTGACCTTTTTTATGTAAACTCCATAGAAATTAATGGAATATTCTCTCTAGATAAAGAATTAATCATTTAAATCCCTACAATATCGTCTTGATTATGCAAGATAGATTGAATATATTCAATCATTATTAGTTTGAACGACATATGTATATGAAGAGCGCATTGCGGAGGGGTAATATCTAGTAGATAACGATGAAAACTGAAGCATCACATCAGTTCGATAGATATGACACCAAAAAAAATTCATTTCGTCTGCTCTACCCGAAACTGCATCATTTGAATGTGTTTCACTGCAGTCCGAATTCGAATAAGACGGTCAATAATATTGCTCGACATTTCACAATCATTGCAATCGAAAAATCTGAACCTACAAGCAAACATAATATAAAATATCATGTCATCGCGCAACCGTATCCTTGAATTAATCTAAAAAAAAAGCTTAACTAGAGCAGCAAATGAAAATTTGAAGGAATGCAATATGAGCAGTACGGATTTCGTTGACCACAAAACGGCAGCAGGACGAAGGATTGCAAACAGTGAATGGTCATATCTGTTCTGATGGTTTGCCTTGAAAATGTTAATCTGCAACCGTGCTTGAAGAAATATGAAAAAAGTGAGGATATTGGGTCGGATTTTGTTGGTTTGTGCTGTTTTTGTTTGGCCAGGTCGGGGTGATATGAAAGCAAGGATAATGAGGATGCTAGTTAAATGACATGAAAAGTAGACCTTGCTAGGGCTAAAAATGCTAGTTGATTACTGTGACCGCATTTGTACCATCAAGCTGTTGGTAGATAGAGGCCAATCTGAAAAATGTGTTCTGCTTATTAGAGCCGGTACTGTTGAGTGATTCAGAGTGATTAACATAGCTAATGGGGAATAAATTATAATGAAAGAAAATAAATTCTGAGTTCTAAACAGTTTATTTTATTCAATTTTAAGCAGCGAAGTAAAGACATATTTCAATACGAAGAAGTAGTCACACCAAATATTCGCCATAGTATCAGGAAGTCGAAGCGATAATGATTCAAAGACTGAACTGTAATCAAATTCGATGAAAAGTCCACGTTCTGATTCTGTAGTAAAAAAGCAATGGAATCCATTTAAATAAAAATTTCTTCTGACATTATCCTTGAACTGATTCAATTTTGAATTTCTTCACATGAACGAGGTACAACCTCCCATCAAAGATAATTCAAGAAGTTTTTGCCTCAAGCCTAGAAAAGGGCAAATACGCACACGCCCATACATACAGAAATACACAAATCATAAATATACGTTAGATAACAATTCAGTTAATTTGAATTTAGTTTCAAATAAGAGTTTTTGAGAATGCAAAACCAACTCAACTCAAATTCAAAAACAACTCAAACATGTTATTAGAAGATTGTATAGACTCATTCCCGAAGAAATCAAAATTGATGTCGAGGAGCAAGGTTTCAACCCGATTGAGTTTTTCTACCTGCAAATAAGAAGATGCCATCAAAGGGCTCCTTCCGAGGCATGAAAAAAGTTATATATATAGCAGCCACCCCATCTGCCATCTAGTTTGCCAGGCTGAGGCACTAAGACCTAAAGCCGGCCAAAGGAAATGCCACAATTGCCAACGACCAATCTTCCAATAAGTATCATGCAGTCTAGGTATGTCAAATGTGACGGTCTCCGTAATCATAGATTTTGCGCTAAACTTGCGCCTTTGAGCCAAAGCTCATTAACTATGAAGGAAAGGTACCTGCAAACTATGGAGGTTGCCCGAGAAATTCCTTTTTAGCATGCAGGCGTAACTACATTCAATGATGAAGGATATAATGGCAAAAATGGTTCAGGGCTTATTCACCAGAATTCCTTCAAGGAATTTTAGTCGGAGAGGTTCTCCTTGCTTAGATCTTAGGATTAAGATTATATTACCAAAATGTTTGCGATTTGAGGACCAAAAAACCAATGAGTTCGGGCTTTCTGCAACTATAACTTAGGACGATATAATATGTCTAACGGAAACCTTACTCACTAATGATATCTTCGATTCTGAAATTTTACCTAACTGCAGAGTTTTCCGTACTGACCGGGTTCGTTTAGTTAGTGGTAAATCCGATTGTGGTGTTCTCTTCGGTATTACGAGGGGCATTCAAATATAAACGACTTAGAAAGCGTGTCGAAGGTAAGCGAAGCGTCAGGAAAGATAGGGGGAACCCGTCTAAATGACTCAAGGCCAAGCCAGCCGCCTGACTGGTTTATTTAGTGGTCCTCAAAATGAATGAAAGAGAAGTTCATCCTTGAGTTGCGCAACGTATTGTAGTCAAGTTTTTAACGAACGCAGGCGTTAAACCAGCCGAAATTTGAAACCGAGTATGTGCACAGTTCGGGGAGAATGCACTTTCATTGCCACGAGTGAAAGCCTGGTGTACCGAGTTCAGAAAGAGCCTCTATGGAGTGGACAAAAGAAGGGAAGCCAGGACCATCGAAAAACAAAACTCGCTTGTCAGCCGGTAAGGTCATGTCAACGGTTTTCAGGGAGTCTCTATGAGTTTTACTCGTTGATTTCGTTCACGATCCTTGCACAATAAAGGCTGCTTACTACTGTAAACTTCGTGACCAGGCTCGAGCTGCATATCGTTCAAAAAGGCGCCGTAAATCCATCCGAGACATTCTGGTCTTGCACGACAATGCAAGACCCCACACTGCAGCCCAAAAATTTGATGAAATGTTTTGGACTACAATTGATCATCCTTCCTAGAACCTTGACCTTGCTATTTCCATATGTTTGGGCCTCTCAAGGAAATAATTGAAGGAGAGCTTTTTGCGAACGATCAACAGGTTGAACAATTCGTGCGCAGTTAGTTGGATACTCACCCGAAGTTATTCTTCAAAAACGGCATGAACCAACTACCTGTTCCATAGGTAAAATGTATTACTAAAAAGGGTGACTTATGTAGAAAAATAACTATAAAGTGTGCTTTCTCTTAAATGTAAAATAAAGTTCTTTTTGCAAAAGACTCGTTTATATTTGAAAGCCCCTCGTAATAAAACACTCAACGGAACACTCGGTGCTGATTTTCCTTGAATCCTGTTGAATGTATTTTTGTGCGTATTTCCTTACCTGCTGCTAAAACCCTGCGTCGTCTCATCAATATATCCCCTGCAACCTTCCTCTGTCAGTTAAGGATCGATTCCTTGTGGAACTCGCTTCTTATCTCAATATTCGTTTTTCCACCGCTTACGTTCTGCTATGTGGTGATTTTAGCCGCCCAAATCTGGATTGGGATGCTGTCTATTCGGTTATCATTTCGACTAGTAGTATCTCTTTATTAACGTCGTCGCTTCTTTCACTTTGTTCCCTCTCAAAACTTAACAATATACTTAACAAATGCCAGCAAAAGAATTCTGGACCTTGCTTTGTCCAATCTTCCAAAATTTTCTCTTTCTTTAAGTGCAGCTGCCTTTCCCTATGTGCCTCCAGACTCTTATCTTTGAAATTTCGAATATTATTTCTATGAGGAAGTCAAAAACACGGATCGTAATTTATATAAAAGATCTGGCTCGCTTGCTGACCTTTTTTTTATGAAGAACTAAGAATCAAAGAATCTGCCAGAAAGGCGATCGCACCTACATTGCTGGCATTGAAACTCAATCAAAACAAACCAACCGAAATCCTCATGGTCATTCATCCGTTCAATAAAACAAAACTCTCCTACACTAAAAAAAAAAATATATCGCTGACAGATATAAAACGACGGAAATATAATAAATCTCACATGAATATATGGGTGTATTTTGAAAGACATAATATATTCACGGCAGATATAATATAAATATTTATCGTATGTAAGCAGAAAAAAGCTCAGGGGATTGCCCTTTGAAGCGAATGCTTAGCCATGGCGGTAAGGAGACACATATGGGAGAAGCCGATAACAACTATTCCATTATTCTTCTAAGTGCCACATTTATTTCTTATTTTCTAAAGCGCTTATGTTATTCTTAGTCGCTACTAAAGCTTTAATGTGATACTTAATCAATGGAGCGCTAGTATTATGCCCAGTCGCCGACTGTTAAGACAACATAAGACGAACAAATACAGCCATGGGCACGGCGGGATTCGAACCCGCGGGCAGTAGATTGCTGCTTCGGACTGACGCGTTAGCGAGCTAAGCTACCGACCCTTTTGCAAGCTCAATCTCAAACTATAAACAAAAGATGCCCCATAATTAGAAACGAAAATAAACCATATATCTACGAAAAGCATATTACATTGTTCAGTGGTCATTTTATACCTGTCGCGTATATAATATACCAACTGTATGGATTTCATATCTTTCGCTACCAGAAAACAGAGAAACCCATATAGAACTTATACCTGTAGCGTGCATAATTATGATTGCTGTGTGCATATTTTGTGTACCCGCGTTATATTTTTTACCTGAAAGCCAAATTTTACTTAAAATGAGTATAACTCTGGATTTCCATATACTCATAATACCTTTTAAATCAATAGTTATACCTGTTGCTTGTATATGTTATGTATCACACATAAATAGAACAAAAATATATTTGTAGGGGCAATTTTGTGCCCACTACAATTAATTATGGCTATTACGGATATTATTATTTTTGCTACACATATAGCAGAGCGAATTTTTGTTGTGTGTAGTATTCCCAATGGTATGCATTTTGGTGATGCAGCTGCTTCCTCTCTACATGAAGCGTGTGCATTTTTTGCACTGGTTTTCCTCTTCATTCTCACAGCAATGCCCTCCTCCTTCCCAATATCTTCTCCCCACATCTTCTCCTAAATTACATTCGTCTCGAACAAGCAAACCCTTTAGAAATTGAACTTCTGATATACGATATCGATGCCAATACCGGTAGTGGTTCCGGCGGTATTCCAAATATCCTGGCTAAATCTCTTTCATAATTTTTGTTCGTCTCTTTTTCTATTTTGATCAATATAAGCATATCTTCTGGCTCTTTCCCTTCTCTCTGGAAAATTGCCAATATCTTCCCAATACATAAAGCCGAAGATCGTACATGCATCTCAAACTACCGTCCCAATTCCCTTCTTCCCTTTTTTTGGGTAAGATCCTTGAGAAAGTGGTCTGCAATAGAGTCTACTTCTTTATCTAGCCTACCATAGCTCATGAGCAGCATGGTTTTGTCAAAGGTAAATCCACTTTAACCAACCTTCTTTCTTTCAACTCTTGATCATTAAAAGCAGGTCGACGTACTATATACTGACTTCTCCAAAGCCGTTGACTCTGTCAACCATAATCTCCATCCACAAAAGCTGAGGAACGATGGCATAGCTCTTCTTTCCTGGGTTACGTATTACATCTTTGGTCGTACCTGTATTGTAATTGTTAATTCCTGCTCTTCAATTCTCTTTTATCATGCGTTAGGTTTTCCGCAAGTGTCTATTCTTGGTCTTCTTCTCTTCGGTACATTTATGTTCGCCTATTCGGTGTCTGGCTCTCCTCTTAATGATGTTGATAGTTTTAGCGATCTTGATGTAATATTTGATCCAAAGCTTGAATGTGATAAGCATATTCCATACATTACTTCCAAGGCCTCTAAATTGTGAGGTTTCATAATGAGATCCTCGAGATCTTTCGTTAATATTTCCACTTGTGTACAAATTTTTCTCATCTTTGTGCGTAGTGTCCTTGAATATTGCTTTCAAGTTTGGTATCCTCATTATGTCTATTTAATGCGTTGGAATCTATTCGACACAGGTTTACTCGTGGATTATTCTTTAAATTTCAATTTCTCTGCCGCCCTTACAATGATCGTCTTTCATTCCTACATCCTCCCGGATCCTTTGAAAATTGCTATGCTGCACTGATGACGGCTCGACAGAGCCAAGGCGGTCGTAACAAGACCGAAAAGTTTTTTTTTACCATAAACATCAGCGCATAGATGTAGGCGTTGTAGAGTTCTTTCTACTTCTGTAAGTTTGAAGAAAAACGATAAGCACCCTTCAGGATCTTTCCGTCTTCTATTTAAGATGGGAGTGGCAAATAAGTTGCTAATGCAGCTAATATATTTCATTAAATTTATTAACAACACTTAGGTTTATATTGAAGTAAACTTGTCTTAATGATCATATTATTTCCTGCAAACTCTTCATACATGCTTTTTTTATATATTTTTCAGATAATCAAAGCAACAGCGACTCACCGTAGACATCAGGATTTATTAAAAATATCCCTGATAATAACCCGAAAACTCGATCATATTGATAATAATGCTTAACTATACAGCTGTAAAGCAAACGGAACGTTAAATGCAACAACAAAAAATGCACCGCGTTAAAGTCCATCGTCTGACGCAATCATATCTATTTTATTATTATAATTTAACGAAAATTTTCGAGAATATTCAGCTTACATTCTCGAAATAAACAAATTTCTGTTCTGTTCGGTTGTCCTTATTGCTAGTGTGTCATTAAGTTGAATTGTGTCAGAATCGATCGTTAACTTCCATGCAGTCGAAGAAAACTAAATTATTTGAGTGGATTGTGTCATAAGTCCAAATCCTCGCTCGCTTGAAATGAAAAAATAAATAGATATATATATATGTATTAAAAGCTGTTACTCTACCATCACAACTATTAATTGCAATTCCGGTTTTTCTATCAAAACGACGGTGTTTGTGTCAAAAATCAAAGAAGAAACTTCGTTTCGTTATTGCAGTTTTTAGTGAGAAAGTGTGATAAAAGTGCTGCGAAATTTACGATCGAATCGTTATTGATATCCATTCAAGATGGCGTACCGAAAGCCATCAGATTTGGATGGATTCATCGCCCTCATGGACAAACCAGACATGAGGGTGCGTGTAATGCTGGCCGAAGATCTTGTCGCTTTTCTGTCAGATGAAGACAATTCGATTGTTTGTATGGATTTAGGAATGCTGATCGATGTCTTATTGCCATGGATGAATGGTAGTCATTATAAGGTAAGTTGAATTGAAAACTCATTTTTCTCGTAAGTTTAGATTTTGTTCTAGAATAGTTTCCACGAAAACTAGAATCAGTGCATCGCAATTTGACCGTAAAGTGACAGAAAAAAAATATCGATGGATTTTTTAGGTTTAGGTTGAAAAATAGAGATCTATCTCGAACTAGCATTTTTTTAAAATATCCGTCGCTTTTCAAAATATTTGCAAGTAATTGATACTTTTCGGCAGTACTTATTCTCACAAGAAAATAATTTAGTAAAACTTTCCGCAAATGATTTCTTGTTGGAATGAAATTCGCTATTTTCGACTGGGTTAAAGAAATACTTATTTACACTTAGAACAAATGTAATCTACTAAAAGTTTACGTTTGCACTCACACATGTCCAATACTAGTGCTAGGAAAGGTTTAAAAATTTTAGGCTTTCGTCATAATAGAGGAAAACAAACGATTACAGAAGACAACGAGTAAATTGACGTTGGACAGACTCGACTGCTTCTGACAAATACACAAAACGAAGAGACCGTACTTGCGAACAGTGTTCTAGTATGCTACGTACTAACGATGAGAATAGATGGACACAAGATATTAATGGGAACAACGAAAAACGAATACCGCGATTCTTGATGCTTTCGGTAAAATGAATTGAACATGCAGATTAAATTTCAGACGAGGATCAAAGATAACGCCTATGTTCTTAGGTTGATCTACATGCAGCAACAAACTACCGGAAAGGGTACAGTCAAAGTGGACAGAAATTGGTTTTTTAATAAAGGACATACTAAAGGTAATATTAAGGGAAAGAGAGGTTACAGTACACCAATCGTACAAAGCAGTAAGGTTTGAATGAAGAAGGAAGCAGCCTTCAAAAAAAAAATAGTACGTAGGCGCTTAAGGTCATCTGCGTAAAGGAGGGAAACGAAATTGAACTGGGAAGGTCATTAATGAACAATACGAACAGGATCGGCCCGATGATGGAACCTTAGGGAACACCATATGTAGGATGAAAACGGGAAGAAATTAAGCTATTGAAGATGACGCGACAAGCACGGTTAACGATATAGAAGGAGAACCAGGAATGAAAGATTCTAGATAAACCGAAATTGCGTAGCTCATCCAATAACACTGGATGGTCTACTTTGTCAAATACCTTAGCAAACTTTGTGTAGATGACGACAACTTGTCATCTATCATCCAACAAACCATCGATGAAGCTGGACAAAGTTTGTTGACGCAGAATGGCCTTAATAAATCCATGCTGCCATATACCCTCGAGCAATTTCGCGAAAAAAAGAAAGAAGGGAAATAGGTCGGTATTTAGAAACAGTTTCAACACTCCCCGATTTTTGAGGATCAGAAAACATTTACAACTTTCCAAACAGGAGAAAAAACACCGACGCGTAAGGTAAGATTAAATAAAATGGAAAGAAGGACACTTAAAGATGAAGATAGATATTTAATAAATACACATGGAATACCATCAGGATCCTTGCTGTCTGTGGGGTTCAAAAGGGGTATTTAAACTTCTATTTTAGAAGAAAAGATCATAATGAAATCAAAAAGAGTAGCTGAAGATAAGTGGAAGTTACCGTTTGAGAAACACAATAATGAAAGAGAAATCATGTCTTTTGTGTGCAGTGGAGTGTGAACCTTCATAGATTTCCTAGCCCGGGCTCGATTTACTGAAGCATCTACGTACTAACCTTATAGAATCTTCTTCTACCTTCTCCTCGCAACACTGCCTCTCGGTATAACTTCGCGAAACGGTTAGGAGACAATGTTTCACTATCAGGGCTCATCTCCATTCCTCGCTCTCTTGATTTTCCCGAGCTCGATCATCACGTGAGTGACGATTATCACTACTTCGTTTCACTTTGCTGCCGATCGCAGCATATATCGCACATAGGAGCTGAAACTGTGCATATAGCAGAAAAGACCATAATGCATGGGTATTTCGTCTTTTGGCTATATTCTATATAATCCGGGGAAATTTATCATGGTGCTTCGGAAAAATTAGGGGAAAGCTGAATTTTGGTATGAACCTTGATACTGGTGTGTTGAACAAAATGTCAAAAGTCCCCATCGATCCGAGTGCTGCGTTACTTTTTATACGGGGTCACAGGTCACCAAAAGCACACAAAAGCACACTTTTTCATCTACCCTGGAGTGCGGTAGATAAGTTGTTCACATGGTTTTTTTATGGGCCTCTTCAGCATAGAAAAACAAACTCACTAACATTCCAAGTCGTAATCAAAATCGGATAATATCAACATGCCGTTGAGAAAGTAGATACTGTTAGTTATAAATGTTTAAATCAATGTACCTCAAAAACGGTTATGGTTACAATAAAAAGATATAGAATCTTTTTTGTTGGAAATTTTTTCAGCTACAAATTCGTCATACATTGTTTTTACTGAGTTATTTAGAAAAGGTCACTTTTGGTGACCTTTGACCCCGTATAAAAAGTAACGCAGCACTCGGATCGTTGGGGACTTTTGACATTTTGTTCAACACGCCAGTAGCAAGGTTCACACCAAAATTCAGCTTTCCCCTAATTTTTCCGAAGTTACGTCTTTTTTATGTCGAATTTCACTGGGTTAATAGCTCTGAGTACTATGCACCATAAATGCTGCAGTATGTGTTTTTTTTTGTGTTTGATGTCAAGTATCATCGCTTGATGACCACTGTGGGTGTAGTGTTCGCTGACCCACCATAATGTTACCCGTGCAAGATATCTGCTTGCAAAAGTTGTGTCGATAATTAAAATTGGTGATAATGTAAAGTGTACAAGGGTGAAATAGGTTTTATAATTATATATATTTTCTATATATTTATGATAAGTCAAATTGGATTTCCTGCGGTCAAGGAAAAGTGCCACATTGAGAAGTGCAAAGGTTTCCAGACGCATTCGGCCTCACGCATTCGTGGCTCGGCTACTCCACTCGGCTGCCCATGCATTGAAGTCAACTGTCTAGTATGCCAGGAAACTTAATGCACGAATCTTTTACGAAGTCATTTAGCATTAACTGAAATATATTCATCTGAGCGCGCAACAGTTGTAGAAAAGCACGTCGTTTACGTTGGCTTGAATGAATCCCTCTGAGAAAGTACCGGCTTCTTGATGCACCAGTACTCCCTAGGTCAATATTGCCACTTTTTTAATTTGGTCGCATACCCTAGTGCTGCTTTGTAGGGTTTTGTACGTCTCAATTATGAGCGCGAGTTGGGCGTATTTCTCTTTCTCTTCGTATGTGCTAGCATATCTTGGGCTGTCGCGCAATGGTTCAGTTAGTTTGGATCACCTTCATTTCCCTCCTTAGATTCGGCTAAGCATTCGGCATCTACTGCTCCTAAATATATTTTAAGTGTCTTTCGAAGTCTCTGTCGATTTGGTGATGCATTTATTTCGGCAATATTTCGAGATGTCCCAAACTTAAGACATCTGAAGCATTTTGCCTAGCTACTTTTTTCACGAATTCCGCAACTCCTACCTTGATCGTGCTGGACTTAAGAAGGAAGTTCGCGCTTTCTTCCGAGACGCAGATATTCGAGATTTGCGTTTCATCATAAGTCCTTCGTAAGCTTATCACTTCTTCTGGTCCGAAACTTTTGAGCTTGAATTGGGTCTTTCTAGCCTCACATACATCTTATTTGGTTTTTATTTCATCAATGTCTTTAATTTCTATAACCACCCTAGAGTACTGGCTACTTGTGAGTGGCGTCTCTGGTTTGAATGCGGGCTCGGACGAGGGACTGTGTACCGAGCTTTAACCTCACCTAGCTCTGAATAGATACCTGAGCTAGACAGGGGTAAAGTGAGCTTTGGAACTAATCACTCCACACTCGTATTCACATTGAATGTAAATTAGTGAAAGAAGTTCTCTACCAACTTTAACCCCTTGACCCGACAAACGGTTGTTCTGGGATTACGTTACTTCTTTTATACAAAGAGTTTCTTTGAGAATTAGTAGAAGTTCCTTATGCAAAATCGCACTAATGGGACCAAATGGGTTAATGCAGGTCCGCACCCGGTGCCCAACACACACAGGTTCGCACCTTGAACTCGTATAATTTGTAATTTTAACTACTTCATTATTCAATGAACAAATAATACTCGTATTTCACAGTTACTTCTGTATCTTTGATCAATCTAATATTTTCCGAAACATCTTCCCATTACGCATAGTCTGTCTAATCAGAAAACGCTTCTCATCCCTTCAATTTGACTGCGATAATGAAATAATCAAATTAATCGCTGTTTCAGTCCCGAACTTTTTATTGTAGTGAACCTAGTATCGTACGCCATGTTTCGTTTTTTATTTCTCAGTTTCACATGTGAGTGTCAGGGACCTACCGTAACTAGCGATAACTACAAGCAATAACTGAGTAACCAAATCCTATTCTGTGCTGCATGTCTTTCGATGGCTATTTCTTCATTTTGTGCACCAAAGTTGAAAAAAAATACAACCGACTCATTCGTTACGTTTTGTCTTTTTCTGCTTTTCTTGACACCATTTCCAGTTGGGCCACGATACGAAGCAAAGCATACAAATGATGATGGCATTTCGGCTGAATTGGTCGACTAGCGTATTGCCGAGCAGTCATCTGTTCTTCGGCTAGATGGAGTGATAATATCGAGGAATAAATAGTAACAGCAAGAGAATCGTGCTCGCTGAGCGGTGCGGTATGGCGAAGAGGTGTTTTATGAAATTTTATGACTGATGTGAATTAAAGTTTAATCTTAATATCAAGTTCATTAGATTTCGCACACCATTTGGAATATATGAACAGAACGGCAATAGTGTGTTTGAAGTGAGAATTAAGTTTTTTTTTTAAACAAAGGTATTAAATGACTACAGCGGTATAAAGAAAATGGAAGTAATGGTTCATTTGTATGTAGGTAGGGAGAGATGAGGTTAATGATGATTTGTGTGATTAATGATATGATTTTGGACTCGCAGTTATGCAATGTTTTTATTTTAGATTTTTTTTCCAAATAGTAGTGGCTTTAAAGGTATAATAAGTCTTGTGGTCAGTTGAGCTCGTTTTCTTTCCAATTTAAAGCTAGAATAACAGTAATTGATTAGATTTTCTGATAAAAATCTTATGAAACAAACACAAAGTTGTCATACATTAATTGGGCAATTTTATTTAAATATTGCCTAGTGGGATATCAGTGCTAGAACGCAGTTATGGGATTTCTGCCAAATTTTACGTGCATTTTCATTCAAATTTAAATAATATTGTCTACACTATTATGTTTTGCATACCGATTCACCTGCCATCCATTTAATTTACTGTTATTTTTACAACTGGCTTCTATCTATTCCAACTGTAAGTTCCATTTTCCCCGAGCTAAGTTTCTTTTGATTTCGTTTCCTAGAATATTCTCCTCTTTTATGTTTTGATTAAAGGAAGCGCAGATCATTTAGATTTGTCAAAACCAATTTTTTGGAACGTATATTGACGCATCCGCATTCACTTGCTAATCGATTGATTTTTTTGTTGTAGATCAGCAAGAAAAATTCTTCAACAGATACCCGGGTCTCCAAACCGGGCGTTATGTAAGATTTTTACTTACTAAAAAGCTTAGTGTCCTGCATCACTTCCAGCTGACCTCTGCGAAGCCTACTGTCATTAGGGTGACAGTTGGTATCCTCCGCTTCATCAACATGACTAACTCTGCCTTTTACAGCACCAGCTGTAGATCATGGTGGGTCATACATCTTTTCATCCTCCTCACGACTTGGTTGTCTGAATTGAGTGAATTCCGCAATTCTGAAAATGATTACGGCTACCATGCCATCAATGTAACTTACCAGAAATACATCCGTTGGAATTTCCAGGCGTAGCAGTCCATCGTTAACGATGTTCTAGAGGTCAGGTCCGAGGATTGACCTCTGTGCTGTCCCCGGGCTAATAAGTCTCCTCTGAACTCCTCCGTTGGTGTCGAACAGCATATATGTATACCCGCATCATGACCAACAAGTAGTCAGGAATGCAAAAGTTATGGCTGGAGGGCCCGAAGCACATCTATCCACCTCGCCGAATTGAAGGCATTTTGCACATCATTATCAGCAAAATAAATTATCTGACGCTGGGGCATGCATATTATCTCTCCAACCAGGGCTTTAAATTTTTGATGAGATGCGTTGTCTACCTACCTCTCGTCTCACGGAGACATTCCAGAGGTTTGGAACCTAAGGTCCATTCTTGAGCCACTCCTAACGTAATCTTCTTACTGTGCTGTCATTCTTTCGTTTCGTAGATGAGGGAGGAGATACTTTGGGACTTGAAACTGATCAAACGTGCCCAGTATGTCCCTCTACCCTGAATAGTTAAACGCATTCCTCATATCAAGTGTCACTAAGAGTACCAACCACTGTGAGAAGTGGCTATGATCTTCAACCCTGCTGACAGCCTTGATTCGCGTCAAAGCCCCAGAATCACGTTTCTCGTACATAGTCCAGACCGATAATCTCGTTGAGAGGTTTGCAGCGTCTTGGAGCGCTGACATCAGCCTCGACTTGATGAAATTTTCAAGCACCTTTCCTGCCGTAGTGTACACAAAGAAGGAAAGGCGGATGACAGCTGACGGCCACCCTTGCCTTTGCTTATAAGCACCAATCGTGCAAGTTTTCAACGGGTACAGAAGACTTCACTTGCCAGGCAAGCGTTGTCCATGTGCACCAGCAAAGTTTGAGTTCTGATGAAACACTAGCTTCAGTGTTTCACTCGGAATGCCATCGGGACCTGGTACTTTAATGTCTTTCCCGAGACCCACGGGCCATTTTTTAAATTATCACTGTCCCTAAGCGTGTTCCAACAACGCGCCTTACTTATGTTAATAGCTTTCCAGAGGTCCTTCCTTTTGGATCGGTATACATCGGATTTGGAGAGATGACGTTGACCAGGACGCTCGCTGCTTAGGGGTGCCTAATTGGGTGACATCGACTCGCGATCTGGACCGATAGAAAAATCTGTTGAAGGATGCCAGAACCAGACCCCAATTGTAGCGCCGATGATGATTCATCGGATCTCAGTTGTGCGCCTCGATTCTTATGCGTCTTGCGATCCGTCGAAATTTTACGCATTGGAACGCTTTTCATGACAAGGATTCTTGCGTGGCACGAAGGTCTCTCGATCTGCCTTGTTGGACTCCATAGTTGAAGCAATGAGCGATTCAGTGGTCCCTCTTTCAATCGGACTCGCCAATCTGTTGCCTCTGTTCTTACTGCGAGGACCTCAGTGAACGTCTAAACAACGTTTCAGTTGATTTGCTTCAAGCTGGTGACAATAGTTCACAAATTTGATTGCTCTGTGTAAGTTACGGTCATCAGCATAAAGAAGACAAAAAGAGTTGATAACGAGAAAAGAAAGAAGAATAAAAAAAATCGTTTTCAGGGTCGGCTTGAAATATAGAAAGAAAAACGATTTTTTGAAAAAATGTTTGCCTACATTTATGCATTCAGCGCTTATGGTTGATGATTTTCAAAACATTGTCACAGCAAAGCTTTCAACTTTCATATTGCGTGCTTGCTTTTTTTCAAACTCCTCTTTTTCATAGAAATACCACCTTGATCAAGAAGTTTCAGGAACGATCACCGAGTGGCGCTCTCAGTCACATGATTTGAGTTCTTTTTTTTTGTTAAGTTGCCTCATCCGTCATTGATATTTCCGCCAAATTTCAGCGTCGTAGCTTGACAATTGTAAAAGTTACGCCGTGTTGAGTACATCTGCTTCTATACGTGTTATCGATTTTTTACCATTTTAAAAATGGAATCAACTGTTAATCAACGAGTTTGTATTAAATTTTCTGTTTAAAACAAATTCAACGGAGCGAAGACGCTGGAAATGTTAGTAAAGGGTTTCGGCAACGATACTCTATCGAAAACAAATGTTGAAGTGGGAAGAGAAGAAGAAGTGGGCGTGAGTCCGTCGAGGATGAAGAACGCAGTGGCAGGCCGTTAACATCGAAAACAAACGGAAACATCGATGAAATCAAAGGAATGTTGGCCGAAAACAGAAAATTGACAATCAGAGAGCTGGCAGAGGACTTGAACACCGCTTATGGATCCGTCCAAGACATTTTTGTTAATGATTTGGGCTTGAGACGTGTTGCTGCAAAGCTGATGCTGAAAGACCTAGATTTCATCCAAAAAAGGGATCGCGTTGATGTGGCAAAATACATGATTTTCGAGTCTGAATCCGACCCAACATTCATCGGTAGCATCATTACTGGAGACGAGGTGTGGGTGTATGAGTATGATACGCAATCCAGACATTAAGCGAGTGATTGGCGTACACCAAATGAGCCAAGACCGAAAAAACCATGTGGTTTTCAGTCGAAAAGGAAGGTGATGCTCAGAGTTTTCATAGATTACAACGATGTTGTGCATCATGAATTCTTGCCAGAACATCAGACAGACTATTATTTTGGCGTTATGAGACGTTTACCTGAAGCAATTTGCCAAAAAGGCCGGATTTGTGGGCAAACAGCTCGTGGATTTTGCACCACTATAACACACCGTCGCACAATACCATCGTTATCCGTAATTTTTTAGCCAAGAAGGGAACGAATACCATCCAGCAGCCACCGAATTCGCCTGATTTGGCTCCCTGTGACTTCTTCCTGTTCGGTCAACTCAAGAAGCCGCTCCGGGGAACGCGCTTTAGCAGCCGAGAGGAGATAATGGAAAAATCGAAGGCAGCTCTGATGGCCATACCGAAAACCGAGTATAAAAATTATTTCGAGGATAGGATCAAGAGCTGGCATAAGTTCGTTCCAGTCGATGGAGAGTACTTTGAAGGGGGAAAAATCAATTTTGATGTATAAACTTGTATTTTTAATTTTCTGAATAAATTCCTGAAACTTTTTGATCAATAACTGTATCTAAAAAATCACTAAGTGCCAGCCGCCACCAACATCAATAACGGTTAAAAAGCCGCTTAAGATGTTCTAATATAAATGACTATGATTTTTTCTTTCAAATCATTAAAAATTAACGGTTTTTGCATGTCATGTAATAGTTCTATCCTAGTTTAGACTATTGATGCTGACTCAGCCATCATGTCACCATCGTGGTTCGCTAGCCTAGATCCTATTTCATATATTACAGCCAATATCCTTGTTCTCATCCTGCCACCACCAACTACGCAACGTCACTTGTAATTAAGTGCTGAGATATCGCCAGCATCTGACGTGCGTTTCATTGTTCGCTGCAAACTTTTCGCAATCAAGACGAGCTCATTAGTGAAGGAAGTCATCATCTAATGGTGAATGATGTGATGATGATGGTAGCGGTGACGATGGCAACAGTAACAAATAGTCTTTTCATTATGCGAAACAGCATGTCTGAATATAGGCCATGTAGAGAAATTGTTGCAAACTTTCCATTTAAAGAAAGACGTTATTTGGTTAAATGTCTGCTGAATGTAAGTACAAAAGCAATTTTTATGAGCGTGTTTGTAATTTACTATGGTTTTGAAAGTTAAGAAGCAAATTTTGTTTCATTTGACTGACTTTCTTAACTACATCTTGCAGCTCAGGTTTCATACTTATACAGTTTACAGTCCAACTGAACTGAACATCAATTGTCTCCTCATCTATAATTCCATTGACGAATGACCCAACCTCCTTACCTGACCACCATCTACCATTCTCCATATCGTACCGATTCTAAATCAACAACTTGGCCTCGAAAAGTTTGATTCTTGTAGGCGGCAGCAGTATATTGATACCCAATACTTTTTCCAGAAACTCCATAACAGCGCAGTAAACTCACAACAGCCTGAAACCCAACTCTTACCATAAAAGATACTGTTCAAACGGAGGCAGAGAAAGAGGTGAGCTGTCTTGCCATTCATGCTTGTTTTGAAACCCTGTCCGCCGCCGCCGCCGCCACCGTCGCTACCACACCTGCACCGGCCAATTCTAGTTAAATGAACAAATTAGCTCAGGGGGTAGGTGTAGACGTATGACTGAGTTTGGTATGTTTCCGTGAAACAAGAAATTCACCTTGCTGTACCATCGCATCGACACATGTACTTCGTCGAAATATGTATTTCGGAAGATGCTGGTGCGAATAGATTCCAGAATTCCGACAGGCCAGTTAGTTTGTCGGTTACTTTCAATTTGATCGCAATTTCGATTACAACGTCCGTCTTTTGGTGTTTTCGAGGATTCACAGTTAAGTTTGGATTAAATCGAGCAGGAAGTGCTAGTTTGTTGAAGTGAAGGTGTTGCACTTAAACCATATCTCAGTCGAATAGATCGTGAATCGGTATGAAAGTGCAGTGAATTGTGTCCATGTTTTGAGTAATTAAGTGAAGATCGGATGAAGATATAAATGTCATTAGTGTATGATGTCATTTCGAATTAGCTTGGTATTAATCGTCACTACCTGACATCATACTGTATTGTTACTCCCATAACGCTATCAAGTGTGCATTAAGTGTTTGTTACATCAACCCCAAGAAAGGCCAAATCACTCTAACATCAACAGCTTGGTCATCATCGCTATAGCTTCTAGTGATACCAATTTCATAGCATTGTCAGCGATCATTTGAAAACGGTAAATCTTTTTTCTGCATCCAAACTGTTAACATATAATTTATGATCTAATATCGAGCTCATTAACATTCAAGCTTGTATCAAGTTCAAGTTGTTGTTTGCTTGCTTCAATTGAAATTCATCATTTTGTTTAATTCAATGAAAATGGCTGTATGACATCATCTTCAAGAAAATCAAGTTACAGTTGTCGTTCGAGAGAGGAGAATGGCCTTAAGTCGAGTGTTTAGTTTTTTATGTGTGGAATGTATTTGTTGCGAATGTCTGAGAGAAATATTTTTTTGTTTTCATTTTTTCGTAACATAAATTCTCGATATGATACTTGCTTCGTAGTGATGTGTTGCTTTTTAATATTGTTTGATGTAATAAAATGTCTATGCACATATGAATTGTTAACATAATCTCCTGGAAATTTATCTTTCCCAGTAGATTGGGCGGTTTTAGATCCCAGCAACGTAAAAGGAAGACGATTCTGTTAGGAGCTAACTGTACCCAAAGTCCTCTACTCGCGCGCGTCTTGGAATCGTAGGCCACCCAGCGCCTATAGAGCTGGAGAGAATTTTCAACTCGAATCCATCTCATTTCTTTTATTTTGCGTAATTTAGAGCTGCAGAATTGTGTCGAATCGGCTGGTCGTGTCTTTTGGAATAATAATCTTCACTTGCCTCACTTGAATGCTCACAATAGTCAAAAGACCGTACGCAGGCCAAAAAAGAAAACAGTTGCAAACACCTTCCCAGGTGACTAACGAATTTCGACTTTCACCAAGACTGCATCCGAAATTTCTCCGGCACTCCATATCGGCTTTTTCAATTTGCATGAGTAATAATGACTTTAAGTTTCGTATTTAATTCAAAAATTCATCTCTGCGAACCGAGATGAAAGTTTCAGAAAGCGCGCTGAAAACGTCTCTACTTCTCTTCTGCTGCCAAAAGGCAGAAGAATTAACTAATGTACACTTTACAGCCCTATAACTTTAAAAAATTTCGAACGTTGATCGTCTTGCGAATGCTCTCTTCTTTAATGACACGTGAAGGGTGAATTATATTAAAGATTTTAAACTGTTCACATCCATCCTTGAACTTTTTATGCCTTATTTTTTACTTGGAAGCCCTTGTCTATGCTTGGTCTCTGAAAGATACCAAGTAGACCAATATTTCCAATATGAATCCCAAATCCAACAAACAAAAATAGAACTTAACAATGTTATTATTTAAGCTGAATCTAGAAATCACCATCCTGCGGTAAGAGAACAGGAAGGAGTTTAACAACTTTAAGAGTTCTAATGAACAGGTCACGGTATAAAACGAAGAAGAAGGCTTTTGAGTATTTCGTAGGTAAGGCGAAGAGAAAGCGTGGATAGACGCAAATCGCTGAAGCATATGACGTGCAATATGAACCGTGCTAGTTTATTTATTTATTAATTAATTAAATCCTTGCGCTACAGATACAATTCCAATTACAGCGTCAAGAAAGCAAAAATAAAAGAATGAAACATAAAAAAAGAAAAGAAATAACAAAAATAATTGAATAATTTGAAAACTAAAATTAGGACTATGGTAAATAGCAATTCAAGGTAACATTTTCAATACATGCTTGAATTGTGAAAAAGGTTGCGGGAGAGGACCAAGCTTAAGGGCATTGTGCGTTCTGGGTAGTCGCAGCAAAGGTGAATGAAAGTAGCCTTCCGTACGAGCAAACGGAACAGAGAAAACCTCAGAAGAATGACTTGGACGACTAGATTCACGTCTGGTTATCTGGGAACCAAGATCTGACAAAAAATGTCTTGGCAAAGTTTAAAGAGAAAACACTCATCGAGGAACAATCTCCGAGATTGCAACGAGGGCATACGAAGGAGGGAAACACGAGAGTAGTAGGGACAATAGGGGACATTGAATTTAAAAAGAAGCGAGCGAGTGAACCTGCGCTGAACAGATTCAATGGCGTCAGATATATACTGAAAGCGCGGAGACATATAAATGAATACAGGAGGAAATGTTGGTAAGCATATACGAAGAACGCAAAACAAATCCAGCAATCCTAGAGTCCCTGGACGTCATGTTCATGACATGAACATCAAATCTTAACTTTGAGTCAAACACCACACCCAGGTCTCCAAAATGCTGGACAACTGACAGGGAAATACCAGACAAAGAATAAGAGAAAGCATTTGGAGTATTTTTATACGCAAAAGACATCTGATGGCACTTCAAAATGTTCAGTGGCAAGAAGTTGTCTTGACACCAGAGATTAAGAGCAAACAAGTCAGCTTGCAATTGATGAAAATCATTCGCAGACTTTATTGCTCTGTATAATTTTAAGTCATCAGCATATAAAAGACAGAAAGAATTGATAACAGAAGGAAGGTCATTGACAAACAAGATAAAAAGTAAGGGACCGAGGATAGAACCTTGAGGAACTCCGGATGTGGGAAATATAGGAAAGGAAATGAAACCATTAAAAGTAACTCTGCAAGGACGACTATGAAGATAAGAGGAAAACCAGGAGAGGAGGGGACCAAAAACACCGAAACCATTAAGTTTAAGAAGCAGCAGGTTATGGTTCACAGAATCAAAAGCCTTCGAAAAGTCTGTGTAAATTACATCAACTTGACGTTGACAACCGAAGGCAAAGGCTACAAAATTAGTGAACTCCATAAGGTTGGTCGATGTAGGGCGACCCTTTATGAAACCATGCTGCTCAGGAGCAAGTAATGGCTGTAGAGACGGATAAATTCTATTGTAGACAAGACGTTCAAGGATATTACTGAAACAGCAGAGGAGGGATATAGGACGTAGTTGGAGCACAGGTACTTTAAGCGTTCTTAGGGTCTCAGGTTTTCCAAGCGAGCGATCATTTTTCAACACCCCCTCATCATGAAACGAAGTAGACCATTGGTTTAGTGGTATCTATCTTCCAATTAAGGTGGGCTATAAACTCCTTCGAGCCGTTTTAATCAACGGAGTTTGATGGCGTTCTTCCGGCTGACATCCAGAAGAAGGAGAAAAGTAATGCAACCATGACAGAGCATGATACAAAACGTGCTTGCACTTCTCGTGTATTCCAAAAGCAGCAAAAGCATCTAAGTTTAAACAAAGAATTGTCGTCCACTATGTCTTAGTTTTGTCCTCCTTAAGATTTTGGAAAGGATTATCCGCTATTATATTAAAAAGTCAATCGACCTTATGCTAATTTCGCAATCTTAAACCAAAAAACATCTGTCGAAACTGCTTTGCATGTTCTCATTGAGCAGATTGAGAAATATACGCTTGACGCCTTCCTGGACATTGGGGAAACCTTTAAAAACATCTAGTCTGATATGATTGTTAAGGCTCTCACAGAGTTGGATGATAGTTTTTATCGAGTAGCTTCTTAGGAATAGAGTAGTGACCTCTTTGCTGGGGAATGTACACTTACGACGAGGAGTCAACACGAGAGTGGAGCCCTGTTTCATTTCTTATAGATTATTACGCTAAATATTCTTCTGATAACGGTAAACCGTGCCGGCTTGCTTATACTGCTATTTTTATCTATCATTCGGAGTGGTTAAATCACTCTCTTGATCTGCATTCACGTTGGAGTCGGGAGTGGAACTTGAATGCGAATCCAAGCAAAACAGACCTACTATAGTTTGTAAGGAACTACGAATATCCTCGATTTCACACACTAAGATTGAACCGTTTCTCTTCTGACCTGAGCCAGAAGTCTGAATATTTGGGGCTGATCCTCGACTCAAAGCTACTACGGAACGACAATGCAGCAGATAGATCGCGAAAGGCTTTCGGTATCTTTTACTGTAGTACCTTTTACTGCACTAGTTGAAACTAAACTACTCTGTGATCTGGCTTTGTGGTAGCAAGCTACTCTTTGGGCTGTCTGCCAACGTTGGCTTGCAAAGGTGCGAAGATTAGCTGCCCTCCTGTTGAGTGCACTCAACCCCGTACTAAGGCATTTTTCATGTTACTTCATTGGCTACCAACTAATTTACTAATCTTGCGTGAAGTGTAAATAGGTCTAGTAACGCTAAAATCTTATTTGAGTGTGTTTCCGATGAATGCCGGGCATCTCTTAGGGGAGTGTCGAGACATTACAATTGGTATGGGTACCTGGACATGAGATATTCGAAATAACTGTGAAGCCGATGAACCAGCGAGGCTCGATACCTTGCTACCCGAAGGCTCATGTCCCTTCTCCATTGAAAAACCAATATGGTCGGTGAAGACAGCAAAGAGCAAAAATACCTCGAGGACGTCAGAAAATCCTGGGCTGAAGATGCATCCTATGCGATAGCAAGGCAGTCCTGGGTCTGCTGCGTTGAAAAGGTTCAATTGCATCTGATAATTGCGCGAGGCTAAACATAAGGGTAGTGCATGCAACCTAATAAGGAAGTGAGCAAAGGAGTACTGATGGAGACTTGCTAAGAGTAGCATGAGCAGCAAAGAACGAAACCTGGAATTCAAACGCTATAGAAGTAATATAAAACGCATCCAAATCAAATTTTGATTTGAGCTCAGGCGGAATACCAAGATCTTTATGCTGATCCATGCTATCAATATCTTACCTGGCAAGAAAACGACATAAACAGACATTTGATTACATTTCGAACGAGCGAGTTCCTAGTACACCATTTGCTAAGACTACTAGATCTGTTTCCAAAACCATACGATCACTGAAACAGGTGATTTCACAAAACATCCTAATGTCATCCGCATAAAAAAAGTTACTTCGACGTAAACACAAAAGATGGTGAAAAGAACAAAAAATAAAGGGCCGATGTCGAACCCTTGTGGTACACGAGAATAGCGATAAAGAGGAGTAGAAGAAAAACTATTTAAAATCATTTTACAGGTATTATTGCAGACATAGGATGAAAACCAAGAAAATATGAAACAGGAGTCGCGGTTGACATCGTAGCAAGCTTTCGAAAAGTCTGTATAGATGATTTCAACTTAGTGCCCATTGTCAAGAACAGAAACCACAAATTCGACTAAATTAGTTAGAATTGGAGCGGCTATAGACAAAAGTGTGTGTTGCACATTGTGCAGCACAGTAGATGAAGTGAATTCTCTTTGTGAAATTCAGAACCTAGAAAATGAAAGTATAGTTGGACACGTTTTCAATGTCGCCCGAATTTACTATCGGGGAAAACACCGTCCAATCTCTAATGTAAAGGAACCCTCGAGGGAAAGGCTGAAGTTAAAAAGGACAAATAAAAGCCTGAATTTAATAACGAAGATGAGAGAGATTTTAGTATAGTTATGCCACCAGGACCGCTGCTACCCCTATGGACCAAAAAGAACATTTAAGTTTCCACTTCAATAGGGTTTGCCGAAAGAAACAAACTCTTTTCGTTTGCTTTTTCTTTAAATTGAAAAAAAAAGGTAAAAAAAACTCATTTCGAAAATTTCAAATGATTCTGCAATTGTAATGACCTGATGAATATCCTGCAAATACTACTTATAATCAAGTTACAAAAAATTCTTGTCAAGACGTAAGTTTAACTGCAAAACAAGTCTAAATGGCAAGGATTGTACATTGATTTCTGCAATCCTAGTCAAATTCATCGATTTCGTATGTGATTTTGTCTTTCTCGGGTTCAATTCAACCATTTTGAAGAACCAAAAAGTTTATCAGAGCACATAAGAGTAATTATTTTAATAGAAAAAAATCGTGCACCAATTTCATCCTTCCGTTTTGCAGCTAGGAAGGATAGTCTCTAGTCGCTTTTAAAGCTCAAGCAACACGTAACTATACCTCATATTATGCTCCACTGAATTTCTTCTTTGTTCGCTCTATTTCTCCTTATCTCTGTGTGCCAAAAAAATGTCCTTGCTACCGATATCCTGCGAATTATTCTCTTTATTGCTAATCTTCTGAAAGCGGAAAATTTGTGAAGACATAATGCTCTTGAAATTTTGTGAAAACTTTTTTATCCGTCCTGTCTATAAATCTAAATTGTACACACACAGTTATACATACACAAGGAGTATGACTTGCGCTGTATACACAAAACAAATAGGTTGGCTGGCTGCTGTCTTTATTAGTTGCATGCTCTGTGTTGACTCAATCGATGTATTCACGTTTTGGTGGGAAATAATGGGATTGCAGGTGCTATTTAGAGGAGGAACGGCAGAAGAGAAGGAGAGGATCCTATTATTGATTGAGCAGAAGAGAGTTCAAGTTTGCTCTTCGCTACATGGAATTTGGCAGTAGGGATTCTTGAAACCTATTTATGTATCTCACCACATTTTTACAGTACATTTCCTTTTCGATTACAGGTGTCCGATTTCAACAGAATTAATCAAATTACCGAAAACAATGCATACATGCCAGTCTTTCCGACTTTTCTACTCTGTAATTTGCTTGTAGCCATTGTCTTCTCTCTGTCTAATGACATCAGCCGAACCCTCTGTCGTTTCAAGGTTTCTTGTCGTTATGCCGCATGGTGCGTAGTAAATTGCCTCCATGCACGAAACGAACTAGTAATACAAGTACGATTATCTGCGATAAAAATAGTGTCATTGCATTGTTCTAGCATTTACCACAAGTTCGCTTCTGTAACGTCCTTTTCAGCTCCCCATCCCTGCATCATCGCCCTCGTTTGTTCTTCTGCCAGGATACTGGGCGCACTGTTTGTACTCGAAACATCATCATTCACAAGCATAGTTCTTCCCTCGGGCTCACCACTCAACCACAGTCCTCACGAAATGGATTTTTTACCGGTTTATAGTTGCGGATTTCATTCTGGCATTGATCCAATTTCGAAATTCCTACCATTTCGCTGAGTGAAAATTGAACTGAAAACACGTCATCGGTCGCAATTTGCCTACAGCACACACCACTAGGAGTGCACCGGCCACCGGGGGAATTCTGTTGGCTTTCGATATTGGCCGCTCGGAACGCGTACAAGGTGAAGAAATTTGCGCCGAAATCGTTACCTATCGACATGTTTGGCAAAGTAAATGTTGTTGTCTGTTGGCTTTGGATTTGTCGCAGTCGTTATTTTCATGGATGGTTTAGTGCATGAAACACAATTTACAAATAGTACGGAGCCAGAGGCCACTCGTTGAGCCAGCTAACTTTCGCAATTTGAATGTTTCGGTGTCAGGTTTCAATGGTCTTGAATCAGAATGTTTGTAGAAGTTTTCAAGGTTTTTCCGGAGAGATTCGGTAAAAGGCTGCATGCTATGCTTTAAAAAAACACTAGCAATAGTACTTTATGTAAAAATTGGTGGCCCCAATTTTTATTAATCTGTGTTTTTGTTATTTGAATTTTTAAGAAAGTATTTTGAGCAACTTTACTCTTATTTTTTATCCATCATTGGTTTTTTTTCGAATTATAGGATAAACCGGTCCACCCACTCATTTTGACTCACCCATAATTTCTTAAAGATCTCTCTTCGTAAGGCACAACCTGAATCAAACTTAATACGACTTTGCAATATGGTGATTGTTTGCTAATCAGAATCAATCACCTTATGCATTCTTATTTCCATTTCTTCCCTTCTGTCCGTGATCTCTTCAACTTGTCTGCCTTCGATGCAAGTCCGCAACACGCAAACACATCATTCTGGTGTAGGAGGGCTGGGTGAATTTGCAACAAAACAAATCGAAATCAGTCGATTGTCATTCGAGACGCGTGGGATAATCATATGTCGACTCGAATTCTCTTATTTACACCGTCCGCATACTCATATGGTCGTATGGCGACAGCAACAGCGGTGAGAAAATAACAGCAACAAAAACTGCGAGAACAATTACATTGATGCAACGTACCTAGAAACAGTGTCATAGCGGGAATTGTGTTCTTGTTAAAATTATCATATTCGTCATTGCTGCAAAACACCCGCCACAGAAAAGTATTGACGTTAATGCAACCAACATAATTATTTAGTTGTTATGATTCGCAGCACGTCTAGTTATTTCGTTCCCGTTGCGATTGGATGAATGTCAGCGCCTGTGTTATTGCAGGTCTATACAATTCAGTGACACTTGCAAGAGGTTTGCCCTGCAATAATTTCTTGATATTGTGAAAGTATGTTGAGAAACGCTAGCAGATAAGAACCGCTAGAAACACTGATTTTCGAGGAAAAGTAGAAGGATCTTGGAAGTTTTGAATGCATTTTCTATCACACGCGCTCCTTATTACAACCAATCTACTTTAAAGGTCATGTATCACTTTGATCCAAAGAATGCATCAAAACCCAAAAAGTAGAAGGGTTTTCAGGGCTACCACTCGTATGCATTTCAAAATCTAGGAAAGTACTGGCACTTGAAAGCACCTGTAGGAAGTACACTTGCTCATTATATTCATTATTGGATGCTTATCTTACAAAACTTTGACAGTAGCACCTCCTATAACATAAATGATGAAAATGATCAGTGCTGGCAATACTTTACCAGTACTGTAACTAAAATTCTACAGCAACCGACCTCCCTTTCGAATTTCGTTTTCATCCCATGACTTCATCGAAAGGTACAGGGTTAGAAATGTGTTTCGAGCTGCTATCCAAAAAACAAAACTTCCAAAACTGAAAATTTAAGCATTGGTTACTTATTTTCATTGTAGGTGTTTGCTCTACACTGAAAGAAAAAGTCGTGGTTGATTTAACTATTATTGATAGGAAAAAGTTTCTTTCTACTCTGCTAAAATAGTTCATTTGACCATACAAAAGTTTTGACTTTGCTGATACAAAAAATATCGAAACCTTCGAGGATTAACACAGTTGAATCCTCGAATTCATAATTACGATAAATAGTTGATCTACAGGAAAATAAGTATTAATTCATTTAACACTACAAAATATTGAATTATCGACAATTTTCATAGTAAGGGAACCACTCTAAAATTGTTATATTCAACAAACATAATTCCACACCACAGACTATAGTCATTTACTATTTCGTACTATGTATATTGTTGGAATACCATTGTTTGTGGTTGCTTACTATTTTTGCACCGCGGACGTTGTTTATTAACCACGCGTCATGGTACATAAAAGTAATCAACAATTTTCTTATAGTTGTTTTAACTATAGCCCGTAGTTGACGCAAAAACAACTAAGGAAAATTGTTGATTTTGCCAAGATTTTTCTTTTAGTGTATGCATATTTAATGGTAGCATCTGTTGATACGAAAATAATGAAAATGTCTGCTGCTGGCTAGCACCTTAAGATTAACTCACCCTGTGAATTTTGGTTCCATCTTTTCTGGTTTGATTGAAGTTATAGTGGTAAAAAGTACTTTAGGGTTAGCACACGCAAAACTTTTCAAATTCTCAAAGTCCAAATATATTTTTTTACGGTCGCTTCAAGATCATTACTACAGGGCGGCGCAAAAATGACAAAAAATCTACACGGACGAATTTATAGGGAAAACTATCTTTAAACATTTTCATATCCTCTTTAATTTTTCTTAAGTTTTAGTTAATTCCTGTATAGAAATAAAGTAGAAATTTTATTATGTTTCAAATGTACTAAAAATCGAAAAGATGTATAATCCCCAGTAAAATATGCAGACCCTCAATACTTAGGTATTTTTGATTGGCTTCAGGTGTTATATCTATGGTATAGTAAAAGAACGATTGAAAACAAATTCACTCATCCAGATTCCGTCAGTTGAAGCGGAAGCACTAAATTTACCCAAGGACCCTGATTTTGACGACCTTTTGTCAAAACCTGATAAACTTTGAAAATCTTCAACGGAACGAACTGACATTTTTTTTTACGATAATGGCATTCAATATGGTAGAAAGCCGAAATGGTAGAAAGCCAAAGAAGTGAACAAAATGAAAAAAAGTGGTCGGCTTAACAACTAACGGCTGCTAAAAAAGTGTCAAGGCAAACCGTTGAGCGAAATCTTCATCCACTAACTGGGTACGAAAAGCCTACTTTCCGATGAAAAGATTCGAAACCGGCTGAACTGTTGGCAACAGCTGAAAAGCGTTGGATTTGCTGACGACAATGCCCGTGGCCGAGCCCGGAGTGCAAACATCCTTTTTACGGACGAGTCGTGGATTCAACTGCATCCAATACCTAGTCGACAGAATAGGACAGTGAGAACCTGATCTCGCAAATATTCCCATAAAAAGAGTTAATGGCAGAATATTAAAAGGAAAACATCTTCCGTGTTTTTTCACAATCCCTTAATAATCGCCACCAATTTATGGACAGGAAGGAAGTGATTTTGATGCAAGATGAAGCCAAGGCGCATACAGCTTTGAAAACTTATGAGGCGATTTATGAGTACTTTTCTAATGTGTAGTTTGACTGGCCTAGTAATTCTCCTGATTTAAACCCCATTGAAAAGAGAATGTATTTAGAGATGCCAGACCAATTATTACTGAAGCTGAATCGACGTATTCAAGTTGAATGGGACGCGATTTCAGTAGGCTTCTAGGAAATTTATGCGAAAGTTTCAGAAGGTGGATTTTAGATTGTATAGAAAACGAAGGAGTACATACTTCATACTCATTATATATGATGCTACCTAATGTGTGTACCTTACAAAAAAATTATAATATTAAACCAATCTCTTTTCATTAAAATTTTATGCAAGAAATACTAAAGGCAGAAACTTTTGCGCCACCCTGTAATTGAAAATTAAAATGATGGTAAGGAAGCTGTCAGCACTGCCTTAATTTTTCAATTAAACTTCTACCAACCTTGGCTTAGAGTAAGGTCCAGTTATAGTGTGAATTTCTCTGGTAGCTAAATAGAAGCTTATAGGGCAAAAAGCATTGCTTTTTCTATGTTGAAATGCCATCACTACCACAGGATTGCCCACAAAACCACTTCTAGCAGACTTGGTCCTACTTAGGACAATACATCCTGAAAATTTCATATTGATCTGAATGTCAGATCTTGAGTTTTCGCAAACACAAATTTCAGGTTCGAAAAATGGAGGTAAATTGGTAAAAGGCTACCGTTCTTGTACAAAAAGGAATAGCAAAAATTTTAATTTGGCTCTGAAGGCAAATTATAAAATTTACCAAAAATTTGAATTTTTTTTTTAATTCTTAGGAGAATTGTTGAATTAAAGGTTTTCTGTTTACGTAACTGCCGTAGCTACAGGGTTGGCTACAAATTTATCCAAAATCACACCAGCATATTCCTTGTGCTTATCAATGTAGCCCATGAACTTCGTAATGACTCAGTGCGAAGTTATCGCTATTCGAAATTTCAAAAATTTTGTTTGCTTACTTTTAGGCACTTAGCGCCTGCATGGAGATGTAAATTTCTAAAACATTACCATAGCTAAGCCAAAAACATTATTTATTTTCCTTTCTAAGAGCTAAAATTTCCGTGAACGGCAACCCTACAAACCTTTCTACCCCTATAACTTCCAAAGCATTGATCGGATCAAATTTACAGGGTGAATTGGCCTCGACCTAAAGCTGATTAAGAATTGATTGTGATGTTGGCAAAAGGTTGCAATCACCAGGTATTTTTGTTATTTTCGTTCCGCCAGATGCTAGGAGTTGTGGTAGTTGTGGTTGCAGCACAACTGTCACAACTGCTTCATAACTTTTGTACTAGGAAATGCTGCTTACAGATTTTCATCTGATGAGCATCCTATAATGAAAACAAGTATTGAGTGGTTTTACTTTACTAAATTTTCAAACTCTCACGAGTGGTAACCCTGGGAAACTTTGTACCCTATGACTTTCGATTTAGTCATCGGATCAAAGTGGTAGGGTGAATGCTCCTAATGTCGGCTTGCACCAAAAGTCGGCTTTCACTAAAAGTCGTTCACCCAACACTTTTCTATATCATAACAAGAATCAGACGCGTTAAAACGAAATCTAAACTGCAACCCTTGGAACAATATCCACTGTTCTTATTTTAGATACCTTTTTAACGAGTTTGATCCATGTGGTGAGACAAAAGAGAGTAGGTGCAGGCCGACTTTAGAAGTAGGGTGGCCGAGTTTTGAAACAATCACCCTACATGACCTTGAATATAGGTAGGTTGTAATAGGGCGCATGGCTGGTAGAATATATAATCAAAATCTACACAATTCCTACAGTTTTCTTCGAAAATCAGTCTTTCCAGCGGTTCCTATGCGTTAGAGTTTTTTTCTAATTTATAAAGTTCTACCATCACTGAAGAAGTCAGATTCTTCTAAAAATAGCAACTTCAGTCAATAAATTGATATATATATATAATATCTATCTTCTAAAGGAAAAATTGATCTTTAAATGCAAACATTTCACTCCTAGTTTGTTTATGTACCGATTTGTTTAAAAAAAAGAATTTTTAAAAATATTCGAATAGTTCCTGGTAAAAGTTAAAAAATATTTTTTTTAGATAAATTCGTTACTGTGAAAGTAGTAAACACTAATCATCACCGAGATTAGTCGATAAAAACAATGGCACAACTTTTCTGGTGCTCCAAGAGTAAACACGCTTATAAAGAACAACAAAAATTCTGCTTGACGAAGTCCCGATGAATTAGAAGTGATTTTTAGAAATTAGATATTCTCCTTCAGTTACATTTCCAACGAATATTTTTGACCAAAATGATTGTAGATAGTAATGTTTTGATAAACTACAACAACAAAAGAAAAAACAACGGAAGCCAGCATTATTTCTCTGAAAACTTCGAATATTTTCTATAAATTGGACCACGGTTTACATGGTTTATCTTTATCAATTTTCCATCTTTGTATCAATTTGACATTAAAATAACTTATAAACATATGTATTTCAAAGAATTCACAGCCAAGCGACAATGTGAATAATATCTCTCAGAAAATCACATCATTTCTAATATTCATCAAGTCGATGACCATGAATTCACCGAACTAACTGATTAACTGAAACCAAAAGTGAATTTTTATCAGTTGGCCGGCATTGTAAAAATTTATGATAATGAATGAACAGCTGACGGCACTGACTGCTAAACATTTTATTTCTTCGAGGGGATGATATCATAGCTTTGCTATTTTCGATAAACTATTTGAGATGCGTGGATGTATGCAATGCAGTGAATAGTCTTGGCAGTTTTTTCTAGATGTGATATTGTTTTTGGCGTAGAATTTTGTGGTATGTGATTTGATGTAATCTGAGGAAGTTCTCGCAATTATAAAAACTGCTGAAAGAATACTTGCTTGTAGATTTATTTCGATAGGATTTTAAATAAAAACCAGCAATTTCACTATGATGCATATATCGTAATGTTTTCTCTATGAAAATCTAACTGAATTGATTGTGAATACACACGTTAAATTTACTTTACTAATGTCATTATCTACTAAAAAGATACATACCCGAAAATTTATTCTCGGGAAAACTAATAGATCTTCGATAGCGCAAGTTGTACAAAACAATATTTCATGTTCCTTCAAAAATTTCTCTCGAATCTAATTGAATATGCGCCACTCCCTTCAGCTAGTCTCCCCAAAAAAAAATAAGTGTCAGACAAATTGTATCCATCCTGACCATTTAGCTTCCGAAATAATTATTCACCGGCTGCTCCGCGCTGATTACGCTTGTCTTACCATGACGCCATCGCTGTCATTTGCGCCAACCACAACACCACCTCCTACATCGTAGACTCGGGATTATTGTCGTCCCATGAAAATTCGTCGTATCTATCAATTGACGGCAAGTGTGGCAAATAAAAGCGACAAAGACAATTCTGAACGGTAGCACCGACGCAAATCCAGCCATCACATCATTCGTAGTAATGAAATATTCTGTGCAAATATTAGATTTAGAAGACGTCGCTCAACCATTTTTAGCATCGAGTGATCCGACGCACATGGTGACATAATATGACCCAGCCTCTATCTACTGATTAGATCCATTTGCATAGCCCGGAAATAATCAGATACTGTTTTTATTTCGTTGATATTCGTTAGCACTTGCAAGACACAGCCGTGACCATCGACTAGGTTATTTGAATTGTTTAGCTGATTTAGGAAATCAATTATTGGCAATTCACTACAAACTACTACTACTTGGGGGCTGTCGTGCACTTGCTAATTGAATCACTTTGAATGTGGCATTTAGCTATCTTATTATTTTTCGGACGCAAGAAGAGACTCGCAAATATGTTAATATTGGGTGGAAGAATAAAAAAAAGTATTACCCTAACACCAATCGATTGACTAAGCTGTGCACAAGCTCTGAACTATGTTCATATTACATCATATTTGCATGTTGGACGGGTTATTTGCATAAACTTGATCTTTACAATAAACGCGACCTTGAAATATTTACGAAGACTCTGTATATGATAATACTCTGTATGTTCAACTCATAAGTGTTTTGTTTGCCTTCATATAGCTGTAAAAAATTCAAAAAAACATATTTGGATAGGTGACCGTCTCAAGTAAATCAAACTGCATCTTCTTAATTTTTTATATAAGGCCGAGAAAACATATTGGTCGTGTATATACTCTATTAAAATCATGTACGCAATTTGTAGTTTCGTGATAAATCCACCTTCACTAAAAAAAGGTAAAGGAAAACAGCTGGAGGAAGAGGAATAGTTCAGAGCTTGCGATGTCCTTCTCCAACAAACTTTCGACTATTTTCTGCGTGGTGATATTTTACTGCAAGTAGATCAACACAAAGATTTCGGGATCATTTTCAGTCCCAAATTAAAATTTGTCCTACATGTACACTACCGCTCAAAAGTATTTGCTTACTCATATATTTTGGGATTTTCGGTACTTATAGGTAAATTTATTTCGTAAATTGATCTTAATATTGCCTTAACTAATACTCTAAAGATGTCTATGTAAAAATATCAATACTTTTTTTTAAACAGGTGTCCTGATTCTTTCCCGTTATCAATTATTATCATAAACCGGTACTGTATTTTATAAGAAAATGCCTCGGATTTTTACTTTGCCGTCGGTCTCTGCGAAGAAAACATTTAAAAATTTTTTTATTGTGCAAAAAGTTAATATGCCGAAAAAGAAGGAACTTTCAACGGACGTGCATTCTTTGATAATTGCCTATCATAAAATTGGCAAAAGTGATCGGTAGATCGCGATTGAGTTGAAAGTGCCAAGAAGAACAATTGACTATAATGTTAAAAATTCAAGACCAGTGGAAGTGTTCAGAATAAAACACGTAGTGGACGGCTCAGGATCACCTCTTCAGTCGTAGATAGAAAGATTTTGGTGACTAGTAAACGCAATAGACGCCTTACTGCACCAGAAATTGCAGCACAAGTGAATGTGAAGAGGTCTGCAACGCTCAGAGTTTCAACGATCAGACGCAGATTTCAAAAAGCGGATCTTCATGGTTGGATAGCTGTTAGAAAACCATTGTTTCATGTCGAAAATAAGAAGAAGCGACTGGATTGCGCGCTAAGCAACACAAAAATTGGATATTTCAGGATTGGAAAAAAGTTCTGTGGAGTGACGAGTCAAAGTTCGAAGTTTTCGACTCGAGACGAAGGGTCTTTGTTCGCAGGTCAGCAGGAGAGAGAACATCCGATCAATGTTTAGTGCCTTCCGTGAAACATGGTGGTGGTTCTGTTATGATATGGGGCTGTTTTGGTGGAGATAGGTTAGGTTAGGTTGTACTGGCTGGCACGTGGCCACACATAGACCTACTGGTCCGTAGCGATACCAGATATATGGACCTAGAGAAAGGAATTCAGTCCAGGCAGCCATCAAAGGCCCCGGACTTTTTCACGAACTGAAGGATGTCCTTCAGCTTTTGCTCTGCCACGTGCGAGAGATCCACCAGCCAGGGCTCACCGAAGTATCGCAGTCTGGTTCTCCCCAGTGCCGGGCAGTGACACAGGAGATGCTGGACAGTTTCTGAGACCCCCGGCTCTTGACACCTTCTACAGGTGTCGCTCGTTAAGAGTCCCATTTTCATAGCATGCGTTGCCACAAGACAATGACCAGTAATGATACCAACGAGTCGTTTGCAGTCAATCCGCGTTAACTCGAGGAGGTATTTGGTCGATGCGAGATTGTACGACCCCCACATGATTTTGGTTACCTTGCAGGTCTGAGTTGCACCCCATCTGCGCGTCGCACCCTGCATCATTTGGGAGTCGATTGAGAACTTAATCGTCTGGATAGGAGTAAGGATGTTAACCGCTCCCAAAAGGGGAAGACTAGCCCCATACTTGGCTAACGCATCCGCCTTCTCATGGAGATAGGGTCGGTTACATCTGCAGAATCCAATGAATAATATCGGGATATTATCAAAAATGAAATGTTGCCTTCTAGACTGCGTAGTTTAGGAAAAGGATTCATATTTCAGCATGACAATGACTCGAATCACTCTTCGAAAATCTGCAGAGAGTATTTAAATCAGTTGTCAACTTAGGGAGCTCTTAAAGTTATGATTTGGCGACCACAGTTACCTGATCTCAACCCCATAGAGCTCTTATGGGATGAGCTGGACAGAAACGTCCGGAAAGTATGCCCTATCTGTGGAGTATTTTGCAAGCAGAATAAGGCAAAATCTCATCAGAGACCTCGGCAAGATTACTTCGTAGGATGCCAAAACTTTGTGAAGCTATTATTACGAATAAGGGTGAACACATTGATGAGACGAAGATTTAATAATAATTTTACCGTTTTGAAACTTTTTTATATATATAATATGTCCTCGATATATACTTTCAATTCTATTCATAAAAACCTTTTTTTTATAACTTCCAATCGATTGAAATAGTAAATTTATTTGGTGGGCAAATACTTTTGAGCGGTAGTGTGCGTTTCATTACTTTAAGAACAGGCTTTGCTCTGTGTTGCTTGCGTCACTCCTTAAATATCCCCACATGTCCTCATTCATTCACTTCCCTAGTTGTTTCCTTGAATACTGCTCCCAAGTATGGTCTCCTTGTTTTTATTCAACGTAAATTCACTCGTTGTTGTCCAAGTTGCATGTCCCATATTTTCGGTACAAGTATCATGTCCCATATTGTCCGTACGAAGATCGTCTATCATTGCTGAGACTCCCTTCCCTTAGTATCCTTAATGTATGTTTTTTGTACAAATTATTCAATGGGCATTTTTCTTCTAGTATATACATCTCGCAGTTTTTGAACGTTAACGATCTTGCCTCTAGATCTCGGGCTGCTTTTAAAATTCATTTTGCTCATAATGAGCTATACTTTCATTATCCTCTCTTACGTGTGCTACGAAGCTCTAGCGGCACCAGTTTGGTTCTATGTCTTCTAGTTTCGCGTCTCATAAAAACATATATTTTGTCTTGAAAATTAAATTAATAGCGTTCCTTATATTCATTTTTATTTATTTTATTTGATTATATTTCTCCCTTTTATTTTAGTTATGCTCTAAATTTTGTAATTACATTGCTATCTGCAAAATTGAACTATATAAATAAAGATAAAAATATTTTACGAGCAGACATTCATTTCTTATCACATCTTTGCACCCACGCTTTTTTATCGCTCTGTTAATCAACCCCTTTGTCTTTTTTATTTTCGTTTAGTAATTTTTCCTTAAATTTCTCCGGTCAGAAGCAATGAGCTTTGAAAAGTTGATACGTTTCACTATTTATGTTTGCTTCTATGCTTCATGTAGGATTGCACAATTTCACATTTATTTAGCTATCTTTAATGTCAAATAATTCACTCCACACATTTTATGAAGAAATCAGAAATGACAGTACAAATAGTCAAATGGCCTTTCAACAATGTGTTTAACTATTTAACAAAAAAATGGTATCATTAGTTGGTTTAGGGCTTGGTTTTTTGGTTTTAATTTGTAATATAATTTATTCTCATTTTGCAATTGAGTTTTCTATATAATGGCTTAACTAAACAAATTATTGCCATGGTTTACTTCACTTTCATATTAAAGTATAAGCTCCATTATTTCAAACTTCCGATAATACTCAGTATGTAAACTAATAAACAAGCAATCTGAAAATCTTCGAGAATGCACTCGAGCTACTGCAATATATTCTTTCTGAATATCCATCAGGCTGTGACATTTATTAATATTTTTCAGTTTTACTTGAAAGCAAATCTTTTAAATATAATTGTACATGATATTCTGCATGTGTTCTAACTAACATATACCACGCACACATGCAAAAACTTCTGCAAATTTTCATTTAATTTTTTAATTCCATTCATTTCACTCTTATGATTTTAAACGGACCATCTGCCACATCTGAACTCTACTTGAAAATTATCTATAAATAGCCAATTATTTACATACTACTGCATTCTGATTGATGATTTACTCAATAAATAATTGCGGTGACCTAATAAACTACGCCTTTGCAATACAATAAAGGTCATCATCATCATTGCGATCTTGGTTGACTGTCTGGAATTGTTATTATCATGATGGTTGCGTTAAAACAAAGCTCTATTAAATTTCATAGTTTTTATGTCTGCATCATCGAATCATCGAACTTGCTCTCCTATAGATACAAAATACCGGATGCTATCATCATTATAACATTCAATTTTCAATGAATATCCATAGATATAGATACATAGATTTACTCAATCTAAAATCGAACTTATCATTCTTCTACGCGTTCAAAAGTATATTTTTTGCTGTTCTGCTTTTCGTACCTCCTCGAAGTGGAATCAAGCTATAATGATTCATTGAAGCATAAAGAAATCAACGAAATTAACTTCGTGCACAGAAAGAATAAGACATTTAGAACTTTTGAATGTACGAAATTTATTATTTGTGTGCTTCGAGTTGTAACTGCAGTGCTATGGGGCTCCTTCAGGTCTTAGTGACTTCTTATGTATTCTTTGTCTTGAGTTTCGTGCAATATTTTGTACAGAAACAAAGAAAAAAATTAAAGCAAACATGCATCTACTTTAAAATTCGAACGAGATTTGATGATGGTAAAAATGCTTAAATATTTTATATGCTGTCATCGAAGTGTTCAAATTTTCTTCTTTCACTTCCTTTGAAAGCACTCACAAGAAATCACGCCATGCTGATCGCATTTATCCAAGCTCCATATGTCTTCCGTATACTGGAAGTAGCATCGATGGATTATCTTCTAAAAATAAGCAGACACTCAACGCGTGCAGTAATTCATTTTGGTACTGAAGTAATAATCTCTTAAGTGCAATCACAAGATGTTTCCTCTTGCATAAAGTACATATAATACCATTTGCTATTTACTTTTAACGTAACGAGTGTGTGGAGCATGATAAAAAGTTTGACAGCGGAGAAATGTTTAACTTTTCGGCTAAAATGAACAAGAACAGACTTGCAAATTGTATTTATCTTTCTATCGTCTAAATTCTAGATATATTTTAAAAATTCTAGAAATATTAAAAAAACCATCTGGGGCTAACATATCCATGTTAAATATTTTCGAACTAAATTTACATTTTAAAATGAATTTCTAGTTGCATTCATGTTTCTAATATTGTCATTTTCTTCATTGCAGATTGCACAAAAAGCCATTGAGGCCTATACCGAATTAATTAAACGTCTGGGTCCCGATTTCAATGCATATACAGCAACATTACTACCGCATGTAATCGATCGTTTAGGCGACAGTAAGGATACTGTACGCGAAAAGGCACAATTGCTGCTGCACAATTTAATGGAATCGAAAGTTCAAACGCCACAACAACTCATCGATAAGCTAACAACATGTTTCAAGCATAAAAACGCTAAAGTACGCGAAGAATATCTACAGACTATAGTTAATACGTTAAATGAGTAAGTTTCGAATGAAATTATTTCTTAAGAAACATATGTAATACATTTTCTTATTGAAATTTCAGATATGGTACATCACAGCTGTCTTTGAAAGCATATATCCAACCGATTGTAACACTACTTAGCGATCCAACGGCAACAGTACGTGATGCAGCAACTCAAACACTTATAGAGATTTATAAGCACGTTGGTAAGTATGCTTCTGAGGAAAACGATTGGACAGCAACAGGCGAGACAGAAAAATCAATTGTTTCGACTTGTGCAAAAGTAGTAAACTCATTCGCAAATCGTTTGTGATGCTTGCAATACTAAATTCTTTAAATTATAAATTGCATTGCAATTTTTGAAATTTTTTAAAGAGTATTCATGCAAAAAAAGATCGATCTTCAGTTTATGAATTCGCAAAATATACCAAGTACACTCCTGTCTTCAACTGTAATTTCTATAAGTCAAATCTCACTCTAAAATCTCAATCAGACCCCAATCACTACATATAAAACAGCCACTCCAATAGTCCTTACACACATAGATGTTGCTTCGGCGCCTATCATTTCGCATCTCGGCTACCAAACAACTGAAGAACTGTTCGCGCTTATGCTCTAGCAAAATTAGCGTTAGCGCTTAAAAAATTTTGCTAAGCCCTGTTACTGTGCAAAAAGCTTACGCCGAATACTAAAATTATCAGGAAATTTCGTCATTCCGCTTAACAGTCTCTTCTCGCGTAACCCAATTGCTTCAGAGAGACTTTGGGCCGCCAGGCATTCTCTTCAAAGAATTCATAACTTCACCGCGAAGAGATTTTCGGCCCATAGTTTCGAGAATCGATCAAAATTTGTCCAAATTTTGCCTCTGGGTAGAGATGATAATCGTCTAACCACTGGTAAGTCCGATGGTGGAGGTGTGTTAGTCGGCATAAAAAGGTCGCTCAAAGTAACAGTCCATATTGACTTTTAGTTTTTGTCTCACGTTGTATGTGTTGTTCAAATCTTCTTTAATTCCTCCTGATTGTTATCACCGTTTACTTTCCTTGCAACTGCCCCTCTTTGGTGTATGAACGTATGTATATTTTCTGAACTCTCCACTTATTTGTACAGCCGCTTTCCAACCTCGATATTTTTTGTATGTTGGGACTTTTTTTTAACTTCCAGAAAGCAAATTTCTCTGGATTGGCTTCGGAAATAAGTAGCATTAATGGGTTTTCCTTTTTCGCAGTCTCGATATCCACAAAGCTCCCGAAAAATTTTACATTTTCCTCTCAGAAAATATTTCCTCGCTCACACTTATCTTATCGTGCTAATGACCAAAATGACGTCCACCGCTCTCAAGGCAAAATATTCAACTCGGATTATGTATAGACGTACGGGCTCTTGAAGTCGATCTAATTGAATTTAAGAGATTGCGGTTCATAGCTACTTCGATAGTTATGATTCTTCCATCCGCTTCAATGACTACAAACCTTTCTGGCGTTACGTGCACTCGCTTAAAGCAATCCAGTAAGTATGCAGCTCAATGATGTGTCCGCTTCTAATGCCCTCGGCGTTTGTGCGCTCTTTGCGAATTATTTTTCCTCCGTCAGTATCCAGTCCTTCGAACTTATTTCGTATAATTTTTCTTTTCCACATATCTCATCTTCGCTTCGTAGCGATCTCCTAGAAGAATCATTGACAAATTGTCTTGATAAGAGTATTGATCGTGGCTATGACGGCATTCCCAATGTGTAGACGAAATCACTTTCCTCCTCCTTGTGAGTTCCTCTGTCCATTCTTTTTAAGTGTAGTCTAACCACTGGGAAATTCCCGCCACGCTTGAAAACCGAAAAAATCTTCCCAATATACAAGTCTGATGAGCATACTAGCATATCCAACTACCCTGTTATTTCCCTTCTTCCGCACTTCAGTAAACTTCTCGTGCGGATTGTGTATAACAAGCAATATTCCAACATAATAGTTTTGCTAAAGAAAAGTCCGTACTTACAAACCATTTGTCCTACATAAATGCTTTTGCATCTGCTTTGGGTCAATGAAGTCAAGTATATTGTTTTATATATCTACTTTTCTAAAGATTTTTACTCCTTTGATCATGCGCTAATGCTTACTGCTAAAACTGAAAGGCTAAGGGACTGTCCGATTCGCTTCTTTCTTGTTTTTTTTTCTTATGTGCATGACCTATATGTGTAGTAACTACCAATTCATGCTCTTCAACTCCCTTTTGTTCCATTTCTGGAGTTCCGCACCCACCGGTCCCTTACTGCTTTTACTTTTTATAAATGACCCTCCTTCGGCGATAAACTCATCTTGGCTTTATATGCGGATGACTTTGAAATATTTAGAGTGATTCATTCTCATGATGATTGCGAACATCTCCAAAGTGACCCTTTGCATCTTGAATATCGGGTGCTCTGCCAACTCTTGGCTCCTTTGAATCTTGAATCGCGCAGACTATTTCTTGATGAATTCTTCTTTTTGAAGCTTCATCGCCAACTTATATTATCGCTGATCTCTGTTTCCAAGTTTCTATTCGTGAATCGGATCGCTACAGCAGATCCACTAATGTGTTTAGCGTCCCGTTTGCGCGTACGAATGTATATCTATACTCACCAGTAATGCAAATGTCAAGGAATCATGACAATCTTAATCTTGGTCCTTTATACCAATCAATGTCACAATTTAAAACTATTTTGAAAAATAAAGTCATTTCCTTCTCTGTTGATTATTAATTTAATTTTACTGGGTTTTAATCTTTTTTGGCGAATTAATTTTTTTTTGTTTTATTTGTAATGCATGATTTCTTGAAATTATATTATAGAGTGTTGCTTATTATCTTGTTCATTAATTTTTTATTACTTTTATTTATAATGTAATAAATAGACTATGTCTCTTAGACTATAACTTTCGTCTCATTTAAATAAATAAAAAAAAGTATCATTTAAACCTGCATGAATTTATCTCAATTTCCAAGCTAGTTTTGTTTCAATTTCTCCTGTACTTACGGAAGCTTAATCATTTAAAGTTGAGGCGATAAGTATTCTATTTATATGATGATTCCTGCGAACACTATGATTTCCAAAGCTTCTGTTGCCTTCTGAAATATAATCAAAACACAAACCCAGAGCCACATTGCTGCAACCTTTCTACAATAATAACAATACATTATACATTCCAATTACGAAATCCACATACACATCTTATTTTTGGCTTTCGATCCATTCATATGCGTTGAAATCGTTGCAGGTGACAGATTAAGAGCAGATTTACGAAAGAAAGAGGTACCTGCAGCCAAAATGGCTATACTCGAGCAGAAATTCGATTGTGTTAAAGACGAAGGATTACTATTGAAATCGGCAATGTCACATAATACACACGACGAACCTGATACAACAGCACCTCAGCGGCCTACGCGATTAGTAAAAAGGACAGTATCAGCGGTATCGAGAAAAACACAAATGTCGGAAGTTTCATCAGGTGGTAAGATTGCATTTCTTTTTTATTCAATTTAGAACATTTTTTCCAAAAATATTTGGCATATATAACTACATTTTGTATTGAACACATCACGCTCAAATGTAATTGTTGTCAATGGCTTAAACTTATCGCAATTCAGTTGAATTCGACCAAATGGTAGATAGTTGGTAAACGAAAACTGTATCAGCACCTTAAGCTTAAACTTAGTGTATCTCGTGTTTATTATTAGATTTTTCACATGCTGCTGCATATCGGTCAAAACATGCACGACACGCGATTCAAGGCAATTGCGCCAACAAACAAATGTGGTCGCGCAGTGAGAGTGGATAATTATTTTAAATAAACGTCTCATGATTGATTAACCGTCAGATTAAAGAATTATTTATATTTTAAGTTTTCGCTAAGTTATTCAAAATCTTCGAAGTTTAGTAAAGAAATTTCGTTAGGAACTAATATTGGAATTTAAATGGTATTATGCAAGCAAGACAAAGAGTGATGTTGCTCGTGAAATCGTTTTTTTTTTTTATTTTCTTAGCTCGTAGATATATTATATTGGAACTACCATTTTGCTACCATTTTAAAAGTTAAGCAGATTCTTTGCTTTTCAGTTGAGTATATATTAATGCAAAAAATATAGCCATGAAATACTGGAATTGAAATAGTTTTGAGTTTGATTTTAATATCTCAATTTGTGCAAAACGGATTTTATAGCTGTTAAAATATAGGTAAAATGAAGCTCTCGAATGATGCCCATGACCTCCTCAATTTCTTTGATATTGTTAACAACGTTAGAATTTATGTAGCATTTCAGGACTCCTGTTATATTTTATCTAGTGCGAGTTCGAAGAGCGTGTGTTTCCAATAGATTGGAAACGGTTTCTCTATCCTGTACCCAGTTTCAACAAATATTTTCAAAATTAATTGCAATTATCCCTTCTCTGATCTAGAAAGAGTGTCTGCTACAACGGACCAAATTCTATTAATATGGCTTTCCATCGCTTCTTCTTCATGTTCGTATTATAATTGCTAAGCATGTATTTGAAAGGCTGATGGCCAATGAATATCGTACCCTTTCTCGACATTCTTTCTCGACTTTCTCGACTATCTCCATAGATAAATTTTTTCAACGAGTTAAGGGCCCATATTATAGCCAACATATCTTTCTCGATAGCCGCGTATTTTTCTTCGGTTCAAGTGCGCATTGTGAAGTGGTAGTCAGTACAAAAGTGTTGCTCTAATCCGACTGTACAAGCAGAACATTTTGTGAAGTTAGTGAATCTTTAATTTCTTGGAAGGCTTCTAGAGCTCCTTAATGTAGATTAATTCGAATTTTGTTGGACATGTTTCTTGAAAATTCCTTTTTCCCTTCTTAGAGTACTTGCAATCTATACATAATCTTGAATGAACCGGCGATAGCACCCTCCCAGACTGAGGAATGATCTTAGACTCTTTAGAGTCGCAGAACGTGGATTCTTTTTTATTGCCTCTACCTTTAGGAAGTTGGTTTTAATATCACGTTCATGGCCTCATAAAAGCGCACTTATGCACTTCCACAATCATATTAACATGTTCTAGGGTATCAAAAACCTTTTTCAAATTGTCCAGAAGTTGGTCCTCATTTTGGACGAAAATAAAAATGTGATCTATTTAGATATAGCACCAGGTACCTATACGACCTCTCAATATATAATCTAGCGTTTCTGGTCAATTTTGTAATCCAAATAGCAAGGGGGTGAAATCGTACTTGCCATTATTTATCGAAACCGCCGTTTCTTCGATATCACAAGCTCTCAGAGGATTTGGGTAGTTGAATTCTGGAATTGGCTAACGGTCTGAAATGGTGACTAAATTCAGTTTTTTATGACCAGTCGATATTTCTTTTCCATTTCCATGTAACCATTATCCGTTGGCATGTCTTTGCTTCCTGAATCCTGTTCGTTCAAGGGTTCTGCAGTATGTTTCTCATGTCGGTATTCGCAGTAGGACGCTACTACTGTTGTTAGTATAATGTGTGCAAAATACAGCACCTGTGGCAGATCGACGAGCCCTCTCATGGATAGTAATTTAGGTAGATTTCACTTTAAACCACAAATAAAAGTGACATGTGCCTTTTATCGGCATATTATAGGATTTCAGTGCAGTGACCAATATACTTATTTCGGATAACGTTGAGCATCCCGTAGTATCGCGGAGTTCCGTTCAGGTTTTCATATAGTCTCTTCGCTTTTTCACCAGGAACCAAATGCTTCCGGATTTCCGGAGTCATTTGCTCAGCTTTCATGTGCATAGGCACTTTTTTTTACTCAAGGTTATACAATAACAAATGTTTTTTAAATTAACATGGGATTTATATAAAATGATCTTATTAGTTATTCAAAGTCTAGACAAACCATCTAACTTATTGAAATCTACTTCGTTGCAGATGCTGGGGCTGTTACATGGGAAGTATTTGAAGCATCGTTCGAGCTTGTTCCACAGCTTACGATTTTTAACCAAAGAGACGTTGAAGACTATTGGAAAAACATCATCCCTGTAATCGGTGATAAAAATATGGACTGGGAGAAGCGTGTTGAAGCAGTAAGTTTTTTCTTTACATATCTAGCATATATGTATAGTGGCCGAAAATCTGCTAATAACCATGTCATCATGTTACAGCTTAAGAAAATTCGATCACTATTTTTGAGTAACGTACAAAGTCAACCATCATTTCCCTTATATCTGAAAGATTTGTCGATAGCATTCCTGGATATATTAAAAGAATTGCGATCACAGGTAAGATATGCATGTTCGTTTGTTGTCTGAAGAAAATACTTAATATCAACGTATCTACGACATTATCGATTTCAGGTCATTCGTGAAGCGTGTATAACATTAGCTTTTATGAGTAAAACACTACGCAATAAGTTCGATCAATTTAGCATTTATATACTACAAGAACTAATCAATTTAATACAAAATTCCGCTAAAGTAATCGCCTCGTCCGGAACAATAGCATTGAAATATGTTATCAAGTACACTCATGCCCCGAAACTAATTCCAATCATCACAAATAACTTGACACAATCAAAATCGAAAGATATACGCGCGTCACTATGCGAACTCTTGTTGCTAATATTCGAAGACTGGGCCACCAGGTCAATGGAAAGACATTCGGTTGTTCTAAAAGATGCTCTAGCCAAAAGTATTTCTGATGCTGATAGCGAAGCCAGGAAGCACAGTAGACGGTATGTTGTGACTTTGGTAGAAAAATTAAAAAATAAGATTAATAATAATCATAATAATAATAACAAAAAACAGATACAAAATGCTGTGAAAATATCTAATTCACATTGATTTTTAGAGCGTTTTGGGCATTCCGACGACATTTTCCCGATTTATCGGACCAAATTTATGGATCACTGAACCCGGCAACGCAGAAAGCTCTGGAGCGTGAAAGGGATCCAACTTCCGATATGAATGGTACGGGTTCGATGAATACGAGTCTTCGTGGTAGTAATACAAGTCTGAATTCAGTGTCTGGCGGGGTTATAAGTATGTGCTTGATGTCTTCGTATTATTATAATAACTGTGTCATGCATGCTATTGATATTAATCGATTTATTGTATTGTTCTATTACGTTTAACAATATGAATAGACATGTTACTATTTTTGGATAGAATCGAAATTAACATTTGAAAGCGATATGTTTATAAATCGCCTACAGAAAATTTGATTCTGCTCCCCCTATCTATAACAGAACAATACTGACGCATTGGGAACAACAACAACTCCCCCTTTCCATAACAGGAGTTGTTTTTGTTTCCAATGCGTCTGCACTGGTTAGCATTGTTCTGTAATGGATACGGAGAGCAAAGAAAACGCGCCTAAAGACGTATTGATAAACCCAAAATGTTTACAATCCACCACATGCCATTTGTTGAATTAGAATCAGCAAAAATCTGATCAGAAAAAAAAAAGAAACTAATCAAAATGCGTTCAAACGTTAATATAAATTTCCCCGAAACACTAATACAAATGAAAATCAAAAATATCGTTGATTTAAAACATATTAAAATACTAACTGGGTTTTGTGTCTTTCCGTTTTTTTACGTGTTTCCCTAATGCGATCAGAGAGAAGACAATCGAGTGGTTTAAGAAGTCCCGCTACTACAAATCCTTCAGGTATTTGTCCTTCTTCCTTTGTGTTGTTACATATAATTTTTAATTTAATAAATAAATATTTTCACTATAAAATCAATGAAAAATCACACCTAATATACTTGTTTTAGTGTGTGGTGATGGATACTTCTAATGTTAGAATAGTAATATTAAACACGAATTTTATGTCTATTTGTGCTTCCGTATTGAAAATTGGATTTTGAAACATATGGTACAAACGAAAAACAACAAAATATAAATAAAACATTACGTAATCCGATAACATGAAAATTTAAACATTAACCCTTTGGGTATAAATATTATCGAAACAAATACATATGAACAGCGACGAGTGTAAGTACAGAAAATTTGTCGAATACACGACTGCAACGTGCTCCATCATTGCCAAGATCCTACAATCGTAATCGAAGTGGAATACCAGTCGCTCATCGTGAGCCTCCGCCAAGAGGTTGATTATGAAACATTTTTAACGTTAGACTATGTTTCGTGTTGAGTTTACTGTGTTAAATCTGTTGTTTTTTTTTTCATTGAGTTTGCAAATTATTTTCATGAGTTTGCAGATTTTTTCAGTATTAATGTTTTTAATACTGTGCATAAAAATATTGTAAAAACTGTACGGCTTCGTTACTTGGAGTTTACGATCATGGTTAAGCGAAAATACATCTTTGAAACTTGCGCTGAAATTGACCGTTTATTGCATTTCATTTGTAACTAAACGACAATGTGTTGCCAAATTATAAGGAACAGTGCTCATATTTTTGTATTTTTTTAGTTTTAACTTATTTTTAGAGCGAATAAAAAAAAACATTAAATTATCAGAGTATTTGATTAAGATCGTAAAAACCGAGTATTACGAACACAAAGCTCTTTTTTTCATAGAATAGATGTAAAATAAAAGCAACAAAAAACACGTTGTCGAATCGTGCATAAAAACGAATTCTCGGGCGGATTTCTCCAGGAAATCATACCGCAAATTGTAAAATACGAGTTTCATTTGTACTGGTTCTGTTTCATTGTGCTTTCTACCATGTACAGACTTGGATAAAAGTACATACACCATGACTCTGACTGGATGTTTAACCCTCTCCACAAGACCGTCTGGGTGGAAATGCTTCCCAGGGCGTCGTCGAACAAAAGTGCTTTTGTCGACTAAAAGTTCGAACGTTGATTCATCCGAGAAGCAAACCTGTAAAATATAATAAATACAAACAATCGTTATTCATGAACTACTCTTTTACTAGAGTAGTCTTTTATTCGACTCCAGTCCGCAAAGGTCATATTCCAGTGCTGCTGGGCCATTGCCGTCTCTTAACTTTCCTGGCCTTGGTCAGGCGTGGTTTTTTCATTTGCCCGGGCTTTAGATTGTCCTTTTGGAAACGTTAATTCCCTGTTCTTTAAGCATTCTGTGATTTTCGGGACAGATGTACCTGACTTTCCGATTCGTACGAAGAATGGTGGTCCTTTTTAACCACCCTCTTTCAGAGGCTTTTAGTTTTATTCTTCTTACAACTGATTCAGAAACACCTGAGTGTTTTGCAATGTGTCTCTGTGAATGTGTGGCGTTAGCCAGTAAGTTTCTTAATTCCCTACATTTTTGTGGAAACGTGTCTGAAGTCTTGCCCATACTAAATATAAAAAATATTGAGGGTAGTACAGGTGGCGACGAACATTTATTAAAAACAATAATAATGGTACCAGTAGCAATTCATTTGAACTAGAAAATACAAAAAATATGAGCACTGTCTCAAATAATTTGACAACCTACTGTATATTTAGGAGATCTAATACTAAAGTAAAACCAATATCATCGCGTCTGCATCCTGAAAATAAATATGTTTTAGTAACATTAAAATTCGGAGCTAAAAGACTCTTTCGTTAAAAAAAATTTGGTCTCGAAATTTAGCAAAATGGTTCAAAAAACATAACACTCAAGGAGGTCTGCTAAGATTAGCGAATCCAATCCCGGGATCCCGGATCCCGGGATCCCGGCCAATTTCTGGTCCCGAAAATCCCGGGATTGATGAGCTCTAATCCCGGGATTTTCGGGATCAGAAATTGGCTGGGAATTCGGGCCCGGGAGTCAAGCATTATCGGCAATCAAGTTACAGCAAGACTCGAAAAGTGCAAATAGAATCCATATTTATGAGAAAACAATTAGCTCACATCAAAATGCGTAAAGAATAGAGCAAAATAAACCGATGTAACAGTTAACAAGAGAATACAAAGGGGTTTGTAAATAAATAAGTATGGACTGTTTCGCATTTAGTGCATTCGTTACATCGAATGATTTGAGGAAATTAATACTAGCGAATGCATACACAGATTTACCAAAATCCTTAACAACAATCAAAAAAAGGTTGTTGGCTATGCAAGCAGGATAAAGAAAATAATAAAAAATAAGATATAACAGGCTAGTATCTCAGGTGAAAGGTTCAGTTTGATGTTTGATGAATGGACCTTGACTGCAAATAGGCGCTATATAAATATAAACATCTACTTAGTAAATTCTTACTGGAGCTTGGTGGGAGTAAGAATATCAATGACAGCTGGAAACTACCTAGATATGAGTTTAATGTTTCTCTAGGAAAAAACATTGTTACCATCTTAACTGATGGGTCAAACGAAATGCGAAAAGAAAGCAGACTAGTTGGTATAGAGCAACATATTTGTTTGGCGCATAGCATCCACTTGGCAGTTTGCGATGTTCGCTATAATATGAGGTCCATTCCAGATTAAAGAGTTGATGAAGCAGCCGATAGTCTGAACGACGACCACGAAGATTTGGATGGTCCTGAATCAGCTAACTACGTTGAAACCGGTCGCCTGCAAGACACGCTAGATCAGACGAAGGACATCAGCGCATGCATAAAGAAAGTTTGTTAAGTAGTTTTATGTTTTAAAAAAGCTCCAACGAAAAATAATAACGATCTTTCAAACTATGTCGGATCCGAGCAAGGCATTTAACTGTCTCCTTTAAATGGACTGTAAAACAAGATGAAATAGTCTCTTGACAATGCTCGAATAGTTTCCCATTTTGAAAAATAGTATACATTAATAGGCCTGCAATATTCAAAGCAATTAGAAGCAACAGCCTTTGATTCGATTCAGAAAATTATTGAAGTTTTACTCCCTGTAAAATTGGCTGTGACGGCCTTTAGTCGCAGACTTGCAAATTTCTGCACTTCTAATACTTCATAAAGATTTGTATTTAGGCTGTTAGGAGAAAAACGGTCTATGCTTCTGAATGCTATGAAAATTGCAATATTGGACCGAATAAAAGAGCGTCAGTGTACCGAGCTATCTGGTATGCTAAGCTATCTCCAGAATCCACATTGTACCAGCGCAAATTTACCAAGTGAAATAAAATCTCTATTTTTGAAACCAAGCATCGCAAATATTTAAAAAAAAATACCTCAATGTTCTAGATGCTGAACCCTTTGCTTGCTAGCCAAAGAAATGAGGAGAACCCAGTAGATACCCATATTGAATCAGAACAAGGTAGTCGTCAATTGATGCTACAAGAAGAGCTCCAAAAGTGTGAAAATAATCAATCATGAAATGCCGCAAGAAACTAATCTAATTAAAGCCATTGCAAAAGAAATGAATCTTTTCGAAAGTGGTGGCACTTGCATAGTTTGGAGCAGGCGTACCAATATTTCTTGACCGTTTCCGCGGTGTCCAACATCGGGAATAAATTAAGAAGCAGGCTTGGAGACGATACTTTAGATGCTTTGCTATTGCTTCAATGTTAATTCCGAAAAACCCAATGAACTTTGGCCTAATTTTTTATATGTTACTTTATTATGCATCTCAATTCTAAGAGTTGTGTTTTGTTGTTGTGGTTTTTGGTCGTTGTTTTTTGTTGTAATTTGTAATAGATGTAATTTTTAATATCTGTCTTCATACTGTCAACGTTTCGGATAATTAAAATTATTGTTTTTATTTGCATCAATAATATAAAAAAGTAATAATACAATTTTTTATACAGTTTTGAGCTTACTCATTGTTGTAGTTTTGAAATGATGGCAAATAATATAATCTGTTTACTAGAAACTTGACTTATTTTGTTGTGTTGTATTATGAATTTCAAATCCCGGGATCCCGGGATCCCGGGATTTGAGATTTTTTAATCCCGTAATCCCGGGATTGAAAATATGGTTCGGGATTGGAATCCCTAGCTAAGATGTTCTACATTAATCTTAAAACTTTCATTTTAAGACATAATACAGTTTTTAGATTATTTTGACTTTTGTTTAACAATTAGTTTTATACACACTACACATAGTTAACAACAAATACATGAAACAAAACAATCAATTTACAGCTGGTTTTAGAAGTGTCTCGGCCGTTGATGCTGCTGCCGTACAAAGAGCTCGAGCACGTGCCCAATATTCGAATTTAGCACGCTTGAAAGTAACATCGGGAACAGCATCATTGCGTAAGTTAACTATGTAACCCTTCTGTCTACAGTCTTCTTTTTTTGTCACTTAAAAAATCAAACTTGTAAAAAATCATAAATTAAAATTCGAATGGCACTAAATTAGAATTCTTTTGTAAATATTATTTTACATAAAAAACCACAACTGGTGTTTGGTAAAATAGAGAAACAGATTTGAACATGGTTTAATGTTGTAGCTTGTGTAACTAAAAAAATCTTAAGCATTAAAATCAAATAAGAATTTTTGAAATTATGAAAATCATTGATTATTTTTCACTTGTTTCATTTTTCATTTGCGCTCAAAACTTAAACTTAATGCAGAAGGATATTTTGCTCAGCAAGGTAAATTCTTGTTATTTTTTTTTTTGTTCGATAATGTGAATGAGTGCTTAGAAGCATTTCCTAATGTAAACTTCTTTGTTGGGGCTGTGAATTGTCCTTATGATTTTATTTGATTACAGCACGTGCAAAGAAAATCGCAAGTACATCGGCTACACCACAAACTGCATCACCGGAACATCGGCCGGCAACAACAACGACTAGCCGCGGTTCGAGAGCCGGTGTCTCTCAGTCACAGCGTAAGTAGTCAATAATTTAATTGTTAAATTCACTTGTACTTTTTCAACGTAATTAAGATTCTACAAATGCAGTATTAAGTGCTCGATGTCGGATAAGAGCTATAAAATTAACTTTTATAGAGGATCCTTGAGCTCTTAGGGTTTAAGAGTGGTTTGGGGAGCTTCGAAAGACGCTTTGTAAGAGTATGATCCAGGAACATCGAAATTATTTTACAGAATATAATCAACACAATGTTAAATTGGTTATGGTTTTAAAAGATAAGCATTATATCCTGGTTTTTTGAAAATATTAAAACAGTTTTATTTATTTTTTACTCTGAAAGTTCGTAATGGTCGATAGAAAATTGAAAATGCTTTAATTGAATTTCCTGACAAATAGAAAAAAATTTCAATCATTAAATACTATACTAATTAAACTTCCTATTGTCGCTTAATTGTCGGTGCGGATTATTTTCCACAAAACAAGATCACATGATCACTCATTTCGAAATTTTTCGAATGAGAGCTGGCATATACTTTAGTTCAAAATTAATTTATACGAGCCTGTAATAATTGATACCTTGGCTGACTTAACTATCCTGAAGTTGAACTCTAATCCTAGCTCGTGCAGCTTATCTAACGTCCTGTCACCCCAGTAACCCTTGCGCTTTCCACTAAATTATTCATTAATGGGATTTCTAACCCATAGCTGACGCAGATGTATAATGTGTAATCCGGTGAAATATAATGATTCCGGTGTCAATCAATAAAATTAGTGACAATGAACGAACTGTAACTGAAAACTTAGTGGCAACTAAATAAAAAACCTCTCTTTGCAATTGATTCCGGCGTTGAATTTTCATAAGTTTGATTTGCAGGTGTAGGTATCAAATGTCCCCAAAAAATGGGATGCTTACAAATTTGACCCATAAAGATATACGACAAAAATTCATTCGCCAGCATAAATATCTAGTGTACAAATATTCAAAGCGCTATTTTGTATCCTGAAAAACTAGCCGCCAGTTTGATCATACCATTGTGTGTACAAGTAATCAAATATCCTTAATCATATCAAACTTTTCTTGAAGAACTGTTCCGTCGCTTGATAGTGAACGCCCTTCCGGGTTGAGCCGCCAAAGAATTCTCTTAATCGTAAAGATTCCACTGCTTGGGTAATGCCGATTCGTTTAACCACATGTTTCTAGCTATATATCTTAAGCACAATTTTCCGTCATAGCATGCCGGGATGAAGCTTTGTATATGAAAAGAAAACGCTGCTGTGATTGCTCATGGAAAGTTTTATCAACATGTCGTTAAATATCACCTTGGAAGAGGTGCATTTCCAGTTTCTTCATTCTAGTTCAATAATGTCTATGTCGGTGCCTAATATTGACGGTAGATGCCGAAAGGAAAGGGCTAGACTAACGTAGCTCCGGCGGATAACTGACCCAAATTTTTTCCCGCTTTTCGATGGTTACAGCGATTGCGATCGAATGATTTGCCTCCACTAACACTAAGCTACTTGCCGTGCCATAATCAGAACCCGTGCTAACAAGACCGACATGTTGAATACTTGTAGACCTGCAAACTTTGCTACATCACTAACACAAGCTGTAGCAGCTGCTTTTACTGAAATCAACACTTGGCAATATAAGGTGAGGTAGAATTAAATATACCAATCTTTTATCTACCTGTAATTGTGCGTGGTGGTTCTTCTCATCTTTACTTTGTAGTCTCTTACTTTTTTTCAAGTACAAACTAAGAACCGCTTTTATATTCCGGTTGTGCAGCGGTTCGCATGATTGTCATTGCAAATTTATAAGAAGTTTACTGTTCAGACAATTGTACTTTCCTATACCAGTATCACTTAATCAGTTCCACGCTTGAAGAAAACTACAACCTAACGTTGCAAATATCAGCTAAATTGCAACAGATAAAGACAAAACGTCGAAAAACGTGTCGGTTAAACAACCTTACTTGTGTAACTAACTATTCCATTGTAACCAACATTAGTTGAACTATTTCGCGTCGCCTACGATGAGCCAAATGCACACAAAGTACCTCAATATATTTTCTTGATACCAGCTAAATTTAAACTTCAATTACATTAACACACAGTATGCTATTCTTGTATTCGTACTACCGAAATTGCCAGGTAAAGCATTTGACAAACTCTGCAAAAGCCATTATTTTAAATAAGCTTTAATTTTATCTTTAAAAAAATCTGTATTATAATTATCGTTGAATTGATTTTTGAGCAAATCACGACACTTAAAGTAAAGTTTTAGTGTATATGATAATATTTGTTCGTTGAAGCCCCCTAAAAATTATTAATTTTTGAGATTTCAAAAAATTGCTACTTAGAGACTCGCCTAGTATAATTACAAACATTTTCGTAAAATAAAAATTAAACAATAATTTCTCGAGTTATTGCATGCAGCAGATCGAAAAAAATTTGTTTCGAGAAAAACATGATTGAATTTATGATGGTCCTTCTTTTACATCGTCGTCATTGCCCTTTCCAGTTTTTAATATTATATTTGGTGCGAATGTTGATAGTTCTCAAAAGCATTGAGCACTAAATTGGTCGTCTTGATTGCCAGCATCTCGAGAATTTTCTGTGTAGTAAATCAGCTTGATCAATGGGGATGCACAGTTGCCCTGGTTGGTGGTTAGTCGTCTATTAATCAGGGCTTTCCATATGTTTAGGCTCTCGTATGCATCTAGTTTTTGTAACTGCTGTACATCCTTGGTCACCTCAATGTTTGCCCATGTTGCGCTCCGCTTTCAGGATGTCTTTGTGATGTTTTACTTCCTCTTTTAGGATGATTCAGGATGTTTTACTATCTGGGTGTGCGTGGTTTACAGTAGATATTGAATCCAAGAAGATCATACTTTCTGATGATCATCACACTCAAGAATGGTATTTTGTTGTTTTCGACTTGGATACATTTATGTGATTTGTTCAGTTTCTCAAAAATTACTCCGAAAAGATCATTTTCACGATAACTAGAATGTCGTCTACATACGTCACCTATAAACGGGAAAGGGAACCTTATTCATGAAGTTCTGTTTGTCCATAAATATCTCACTCATTAGCGGTGATAAAGGAATTTTCATGGTAACACCTTTATTAGCTTTGAAGTACGAGTACCCTTTGCGTCTAAAAGTGAAGTATCTTTCGCTGATGCAAATTGAGGGAAGTTTCAAGTAGTCTTATTCTTCCGCTCTGGGGATTTATTCTTCTCTAAGAGCCAATCCTCAAAGAACCGGAGTGCTTGTTTTACCGGCAGGCTTGGGAACAATGCCTTGACATCAAACGATAAAACTAGCTCACATTCACTTCATCTTTTCTAAGGCTCTAAATTCTTCCACCATCCATTTGGCAAATCTCCTTTTTGATGCGTTTGTAACGGTGACAATCTCTCTTAGCTCATTTCCTTCTTTGTGTATTTTCGAAAGGCATTCATTTTTTGGGCGTGTTGGGATTGGGACTCGAATCATGTTGTCTCCTCCAATAGTCCTCTTGAGTTCTCTCAAAAAATTGTCCATTCGTCATGTAGAATCTGGTAAAGCATCTAGCTGATGGTAGTCCCTATTGTTGAGCTTTTTCCTGACTAATCGGTCATATTCATCATTGCCCATTATAACTACGGCGTTTCCTTTATCTGCTTTGGTATAAAAAACCACTTTAGTAGCCAGCTCCTTAACTACATTTTGTGCCTTTCCAGCGTTCCTCCTCTTACTGCTTTCCTTCAAGATGAGTTAAGCCACGTTGCCTCTAATTTGTGCTGTTTCTTCTTCCAGAAGATAATTTATCGCTGCTTCGACGTCTACCACCAAAACTTGTCAGAAAACGTTCGATCGAATTCAACGACATTTTTCTAACTAAGACCCTCTTTTGCAGCTTAGTCAGACCTATTGTCGAATACGCAAGTATATTACAAAGTTTACATTGACCAAATTGAGTCCATCCAAAAGATGTTCTTGCGTTTCTGCTTCCGCGGTCTTCCGTGGTATGACCCTTTACTTATACCTCCTTATGAAGAACGCTGAAAATCTTGTACAAATGGTGAATACCTTGAACTCTCGACGTCAAAATTCCAAAATCTTATTTGCCGCAAAAATTTTGGAAGGCACCATTGACTCATATATAATTGATATATATATATATGGAAGTATATTAAATAAATATATATATATATAGCAAGCATCTACTTATTGCAGTGACTGGTTCAAAGCAACCACAATTGGTCCGATGTTGAGGGATCGACAAAAAGTTCACCCGAACTTTTTGTCGATCCCTCAACATCGGACCAATTGTGGTTGCTTTGAACCAGTCACTGCAATAAGTAGATGCTTCAACGAAGCTTACTATATGTTTGATTCTCATTCATCTACAGCATCACTTAAACGAATTCTGTGTAGGAATAATTACCTTAAAATCAAAAACCTGAAAGTTCGATGTGTGATCAGGATCCACGCAACATACTGTATTCAGATTTGGGTTGCAAGTGTAAACGACATTAATTTGGTTCTATGAATATAGGTGAAGTGTATCAGATCCCCGATAGTGCTAAAAATTAATCGACTTGTTTCGATAGATTATAAACTTATTGCGTCATGTAAATAAATACCTAGTTGGCATTTCACAAATCTGATTTACTATGTGTCAGTCATGATTTTAACTTTCGATTGCTATAAGGTCTCACATTTTCATCATGAATATCCGAATAACGCGAAGAAGAACAACTATATTAAGCCATCTTAGTAAATGCACTCCTATTTGCAGGTAGCATTTTATTTAATATATAATTTTATCTTTTCAGCTGCATCGCGAAGCACATCTCCATCGGCCAAATTACGTGAAATGTACGGATCATATACACCATCATATCGTCAAACTGGCACAGTTCCGAAAAAGAATTCCGGAATTCCAAGATCACTGGCTAATTCACGCGAAACTAGTCCGACACGGGGTGGACTGAAACGTGGCATGTATGCAAACAGTCCTCGACGCCCAGACCGACCACCAATCAATCCGGCGCGACCAGTTCTCGCACAAAAAATCCTCCAGCAAAGCCGAGAAGCTGAGAGTGCGCTGGCTGACGCTTTGGTAAATTATTGATATTATTTTTTTTTTTCGATTTTTGGGCGCTAAGTTTAAAAATTTTTAGTCTCCGGATGATGCTGATCTGTCATCAGACTACTCCCGGCTGTCGTTGAATCGTCGAATCTCACGTGATGAATCAGATGAAAGTGAAGCGTCGTCGGTTTGTTCAGAACGCAGTTTCGATTCGTATCGGAGAGGAAATGATGTAAGTTTTACTAACATAGCTAAACACTCCGAATACGCTATACACTTTCGATTTTACAGTCTTACTCGTGGAACGGGTCCAGAAATCGGTTGGATAGCTTTCGAGCACCTATCGAAGACATTGATACAATTATACAGTTTTGTGCTTCGACACATTGGTCTGAGAGGAAAGATGGTCTCATTAGCCTAACACAATATTTATCAGACGGGAAAATATTGTCGCCACAACATTTGCAGGCAGGATTTTATCTGTCTAAAGCCAAACCACGATTTGCTCAATGCGATTTGTATTTTCTAGGCTGTCTTGGACCTGTTCCGTAAAATGTTTATGGACTCGCACACTAAAGTCTACGCACTGTTTCTCGACACGGTCAATGAACTGATCTTAGTTCATTCGAACGATTTACACGATTGGCTTTTCATCCTTCTCACGCGACTGTTCAACAAACTGGGAACCGAGTTGCTTGGATCGATGCATGGGAAAATCTGGAAAACTCTTCAGATCGTTCATGAATATTTCCCGGCCGAGTTACAACTTCAATGCGTTTTCCGGATCCTTGTCGATGCGGCACAAACGCCGCCGATGAAAACGAAAATCGCAATTTTAAAGTTTCTCACAAACCTGGCGATGACCTATTGTCCGGCGCCAAGTTTCAAAAGCCAAGCACCGGCCGATCGCGCTATCACGAAAATCATTCAGTTTGCGACAGATCAGAAAAGTGCCGAATTACGTGGCCAAGCACGATCGTGTATTATAGCATTGTATAATTGCAACACACCAAATGTAAGTTTTTCGTGGCACTATATGATTGGATATTATTTTTATTGTTTTGAATTTCAGATGACGATCTTACTATCTATTCTCCCGAAAGTTCATCAGGATACAGCGCGAACGATCATACAACAACATTTAAGACGAAGTACATCTGGTAGGTTTTTTTTTCGCCAAATTTTCAACTTTCTGAATGTATAATTCTTACTGTTGAACTATTAGAAAATGTTAACATGTTTAAAATATTTTTTCCATTGTGAATAGTATAGTTACAAGTCGGGTTGTTCTTAAAGTAGTACTCAAATTTCAAAAAGAAAATAAAATCATTTTGATAAATAATTTCGTAAAGATGAAACGAATGTTAGTACAGCAAACTGCAGAAAATTGAAAGTTAAACTACAGATTCTCATGATTACATACAGACTGTCATAACTTTTCTATAAAAGATTCATAACTCGAAATACAACTCTTATAATTAAAAAAATACCACAGGAATTCACTACCTACAATCTTCTTCTCTTACACGACTCACTCATCTTTTCGTTTTCAAAGTCTTAACCAGGATACTTCTTCGACGAATTGGTATTTAGTTTAGAAATGTAATCTTATTTCTTTCGGTAGGCTATCGCAGTAGCTACTTAAATACTTTTATTGCTCCATATTGCCTAATTTTCATCATCTTATTTCCGAAAAAAATATGTAAAAGCTATATCAGCATTCCACCCTAATTTAGAACTTGTAAGGCTATTATAAATTTAAAATGTTTTTCCAGCTTGAAATTTTGTAGATTATATCACGTTTATGCTTGAAATTTTAGGAAACAATAGTCCATCGTCGCCATTATCGTCTTCGAGTCCAAAACCTTTGCTTAGTCCTCAACAGGGTCCATTTAGTTTGCAAAATAATTCTAGTAAGTAAATTGAGTTTCTCTGAATGCATGTTTATTTCGTGTGTGTAGTATTTATATACAAATGCATATAACATATGCCGTCATTAGAACTAAGTTGTTTGTCTACAAATAATGGTAAATGGTAGACTAAAGCATGTTTTAGTTTAGTCTAGATTTAAATAAGCTTTGCAATTTCGCTTTAGTGTATATCTTTGAAACTCCATGTTGTAGAATAATTTTTTTCCCGATTTCTCTGTGAAATGTCTCTAAAATGTTTGTGTGGTATGCAGGTCCGAGATCTCGCCAATCTTCGGTAGAACATGGTGATCCTATGAACACAGAAGAAGTGTACAAGAGTTTGCGTAGGACTACAGCCGAAATTCAAAACTACACGTTCGAAACAAAACTGGATCGTGATGCTAACAGCAAAGATTCCGGCATTAGTCAAATGGGTGATCATGTGGGACAGGGTGATCAGTTACCAATCATTCCAGCAAATGGCATAAATGGACATATAGGGTAAGTTTTCGTTTATTAGGATTACTTCTAATATACAAATAACTTTATTGTTTTTTTATTTTGCTTACTCCCGTAGCAGCTTTTACAATGTGACTAACATATTTTTAATTTTCTAAGTTGACATTTCTTACTTAATAATGCGTATTTTGACGTGGGTGTTTATAGTGTTTTGTGGAGAGTTGTGGATGGCGCATGAAACGAAAATATATTTATGAAAGAATATCCACAGTTTGGTAGTAATTTAATAGAATTATTTTGAAATCAATCCTGTAATGATGCTTCATTCTAAGAATGTCGAACTTCTCACAGTTGTAATATCATCGCAAATTTCGAATTATTACATTTGTGATCCGAGCTTAAAAGAATTTCCCGACTAATAGATCTGCATTGCAGTCCTCTCATAGTGTGACGAAATCTCTTCACAACTAATGAAATGCTATGACTGTCAAGATAACTTATAACTAAACTCTCTTCTTGCAAGACGCATGAAGATCGGTTAGTTGAAAATCAGCTATCAGTCAACTAGCTTTTAAGTTTATCTATGATTAAACAATATATTGATTGCGCTATGTGGAATGCACAAAGTGTACGGAACAAAACCATCGAAACTTTCAATTTTACTATCGATCAGAATATCGATGTAACGTGCTTGGGCGAAACTTGGCTTAAAGCTGGGGATAAGTTTGTACACAGCAATGATAATGTTGTGAGGAATGATAGAAAAGAGGCAACTGGTGGAGGAGTCGCAATCGTAATTAGGAAAGGTATCGCATTTAAGCAGATTAACAACATTCGTATGCGTGTAATAGAAGCGGTTACGGTTAAATTGATTAAGCCTGATGTAACTATTATTGCAGCCTACTTTAATGGCATGAAAGTAGATCTGCATAAAGCGCGCTCCTTCGATGAAGATTTGGCATTGATCACTTCTCTCTCCCCCGATATATCTTATGTGGTGACCCCAATGCAAGGCATACCTATTGATACTGCTTAAGAGCTAACAAAGCGGAAAATACATTATATGAGGTCTATTCCCGTACTTCAGCAAACTGCAGCAGTAACAGAATTTGGCAGCTGGCTTCTTTTTGCTGCAAAATTTGGCTTGCATTTGGCTTGCGGCAAAAGTACGAAAACGACTTGCTGCGAATCTATTTTAATATATTATAATAGATTCAAGTACGGGAACAGACCTATGATCTCAGCATTCAGAAAAATATATTTATTCTTTTTCCCAATGCGCTACTTGAAACGAGATCAATTGTGGATGGCTATCCTCGAGGTGGATAGCACACCTCGAGGATAGCCATCCTTAATTGATCTCGTCTCAAGTAATAGTATCGTATCCCTCTCGCAGCCTTCAGCCAACACAATTCCCGGCACATTCCTCCTCTCTACTCTGTAGATGGCTCTTTAGTTTTTGCGAAAAACGAAAAGGCAGAGCTCTTAGTTAAAAGCTTTCACAAACCACACACCATCAGTCAGAGCCCAGGTGACACCAACCTCGAAAATACGGTTAAAAACAGCGTCAATATGTTGCCCGAATTCCCTTCTGACTTCAAACCAAGCAACTTTCGCTCCCCTGCTGAGATAAAGAGACATCTCAAAACATTGAAACTTAATTCATCCCCCGGTGAAGATAAAGTACTTAATATTCTCCTGAAAAACCTTCCTAACACTGCAGTTGGCTGGATGTGCTTCTTCTCCAATTCCTTTCTAAAACTGGATTACTTCCCACTCGCCCGGAAAAATGCACTGATCATTCCCATCCTGAAACCTGGAAAGAATCCAAATTACCCGGAAAATTACCGGCCTATCAGCCTGCTGTCGTCTCTAAACAAGCTATACGAGAAAATAGTTCTAAGCGGATTGATAAACATCACATGTGCTCAAAACGTTATATCTTCAATTCGGTTTCAGACCGGGTTTTATCACAAGCCATCAGTTTCTGATAGTTGTTAACCAGTGTCCAAGCACTCGACTGGTCTAGTTCTTGTTCTAGACATGTAAAAAGCGTTTGACACAGTATACACGAAGAAGCTGATATTTAAGCTCATGAACTATTCCTTCCCGGACTACATCATCAAAGTAATTGGTTCCTTTCTTGAAACCAGTACTTTTACAGTGAAAACACGCGACCTGTGGTAAATACTGCGTTCCTGCTGGTGTTTCGCAAGAGTCAGTCTTAAGTCCTACTTTCTTTAACATTTGCACTGCTGATGTACAGCGCTACAATAACTGCGAAATAGCCATGTACGCGGATGACACAGCCATTTTTTGTAGCTCGTGTAACCCAGATGCTATTATTAATATACTGCAGCAGCAGCTCGCTCTTATGAGCAACAAATGGAAAATCAAAATTAAACCTGCTAAAACGCAAGCTATCTTTTTCAGCAAAAAGAGAGCCAACAAGAAGTCTACCGAACTCCCAGATAAAGGTCGTAGGTGAAAATGTCATATGGACATTCAGTGAAATACTTGGGCGTGCATCTCAACGCTAAACTAACTTTTAAAGAGCATACCGATGCAGTTGTGAGTAAAGCTTCCAAGAGTATTAGAGCCATATGCAGAAAGTCCAAATTGTCGACAGCTAACAGGATACTATTATTTAAATCCATAATTCAACCGATAGTTTTCTATGCTGTCCCTATGTGTCATAAAAAGAAACTACATACAGCTGAAAACTAATGCCTGAAAATCATAATCGACAAACCATTTCCTTTCTCAACCAGATTCCTCCACAGACTTGCCAGCATTAAACCGATTTCACCAACTGCTCACGATTTATAGCTAAAAAACAGCACTTCTTGCAATCCTCTCATAGCATCTCTAACATACGTTTAGGTTTTTAAACAAATAATCTACCTTAAATGTTTACTAAGTATAAATTAGTCTAAGTAAGTAAGTAAGTTCTCCTTTATACTAAATCATAAGGTTTTTGTATGCTTTTCCCCTTAACCAGCGCCAATATACGTTAAAGACTGAACTTCTACTAAGGTTCCCTTCTAGATTAAGTAACATAGTTGTAGGACACTCTGTTCAACCCCTAGATATGTGATTATTGTGAATTCTAAATACTCTCTTATATTAAGCCATTATTATTATTATTATTATTATTATTATTACATTTGTTAGAGAACTGGTGTTTGTCGAACGAATTAATACAACATATTCGGCAATTTTATGTTTTATATATTTCTCAAAATATTTTATTCAGCACAGTTAATAATTCAATTCTTCATCTTTGCTATAACAGACTTGAAAAAGAGGATTCATGTAATGGCTCAAAAACCCAATCCGCAACAACGACCGAATCAAATACACCCGAGAATACGGTTCGTTTGGAAGCGATGGAAATTCAGTGTAATAAAATCACAGCATATTCGACACGACACACACAACCCAACTACACATTCGCCGAAAACGGCGAATTAGTATTAGAGAATGGACGTAAAGAAAGTGATATTATTAAGGCTGCCATAGTTTTAACATTAGAAACAAGTCCTGACGTTATACAGCAAACTCTGCATGAACTAAATTGTTGCATTAAAAATGGCAACTGTGATTTACCCAATAAGAATTTCAAGTAAGATATAAATTGTGTTACTGTTAGCTTAGAAGTATTTGAGATTACAACAACAAAAATATGTTTTTCTTGCAGGGCAATTATGAAGATGCTTCTCAGCCTGCTCGAGTCGCCCGTTTCTGAAGTGTTGAAGAGCTCGTTGCCGGTTCTCGGGCGAATTCTTCGTAGTGAAAAGATGAAACCGTGTTGGAGTAACTTTCTGGAGTTAATATTATTAAAGATAATTGACTGTTATAAAAATAGTAAAGAGGTGAGTACGTTAGGACTGAACTTCAACTGTTTTATGGCGTATTTTGATAGCGTATTTTTCAACATGAACAGGCTTCGCGGGAAATCGATTCGACAATACCACGAATAGCTGCTGTTTTACCATTAGATGTTACAGTGAATATATTGAATCCTGTGATAGCTACAGGACAGTTTCCAAGCAATCTATGTGCAGTTAAGCTTTTGACCGATATTGTGGCGAAACAAGGAACCGAATTGACTGAAGCCCATTTGGACGGCCTCATGGCAAACTTGGCACGAGTAAGTTGCAGGTTTTGTTATCAAATTCATTATCTGCTAACATGTTGTTTCTATAAACCATCACAGCTAACAGACGATACACAATCAACGGTTCGAAAGGCCGCCGTGTTTTGCATTGTAAAGTTATATGTTGTTCTAGGAGAGGACAGAGTGAAGAAGATTTTCGCTCTTCTCAATCCCAGCAAAATAAGGTTTGTTTCACTTATTATTTATTCTCAATGATTTGGTGGCCGTGAAACCTGAATGTTTGTGACAACTAACTGTTTCGGACGTAAGAATTGAATGTTTCATTTTCTCTATGTTTGCAGACTACTCAATGTTTACATTGAAAAGGAAAAGGGCAAGAAGCCAATATCATCATGATCAAATGCCAAGTGATTATGGGTTAAAGGACGCCACTTCGCGAAAATGTTTATGAAATTGAAGCGAATAAAAATTATTCCCGAATAGTTTTTATTCAACTCATTGTTTATTTCCGTTGCCTGTTGCTCTGTTAGTTGATGATATTTGAAATAGTTCAAATCGATTCGATTCGCAGAACAAGAAACAACAGAGAGCTTAAATAAATAGGCAAAACACAACAAAAGATATTATTTAAGAATTAACGATCGAATTGAAACAAACAATATACAGAAATATATATATAATTTCATTTGTAATGTAATATTTGAACAGAAAACAACACATTGACAAGTAGCAGGATAATATAAAACAACTATGAATGTGACTACAAGTAAAATTTATTAGTACTCATGCATATTTGTAATAACAAAGGTTTTAATTCGACATGTACATGTTCAACTCAACTTAGTTTGATATTTTGTTTTGTCGTATTTCGAACTTAAGAAACACATAAATTTTACTTGTCTCAGTAGTTCTAAACATTTTATTAAAGACACATTATAATTTCATGAGAATAAATACAAAATTTGATTTTTATTATACACAATCGTAACGCTACTTGCTTTTGATCTGCTTTCTATGACTATTCGACGTTATGCAAAGTAAAACAAAATAACTATTTCTGTTCAATGTGTATAATATTAATGCATTTTGTCTTAAGAACAATATAGAAATTAGTTGTAGAAAAAAGTTTTTGTAAGTAAATGAACAACAATACTACAGTTTAAAAATATATACTGACAGTTTTAATTGGTCTATTTTCCAAAACAAACGAACAATATTGAAATTTCAGATTTCATTTCCCGTGAATATTTTTAAAATATTTCCCTTGTTTTATTCGTGATACATAATATTACACCTTGAGAACGGTATGCAAATGCAAACTTTGCTCTTCCTCATTTTTTTAAAATGATCTTTCGAATGAAAGTGATACGCTTTATTCTGCTTTAAATTCATTGTGAAATATATTCATTCATTTGAAATAAAAGAAAACAAGAATTACTCTTCTTGAAAAGTTTTAAGGTACATCATTCTAATGGCGACTACTCCTAACTACTACTAATATTTCGACTACAACTACTTACGTATATTTGCTATTACAATTGCTCTAGTACGCGTATATATATATACTTGTTACTATTACTACTATCTATATATACTTGATTATATTACAGATGAATGATTAATATGTGTATGTGTAAAAGTTGTAACAAATTTTAAAATATAGTTTATTTGCACTTTTTTCCTAGTAAAATTTTTTTAAAAAATTTTCTAAGTTATACGATTGATTAACGATGAGAAAAAATAATAATAGTAATCATAAATATGGCATATAAGTGAAAGAAAAAAAAAAGAAAACTAAGATAAAGCTGTTTTTTATAAATAATTTTTGCATTATATTTCATTTCCGAAATCATTTTGATGTTGGTCTTTTTGAGCTTGTTATTTGAAAATTCATCTTCGGTCATTGTTTGCTTTATGGATCTCTAAGAATTTATCGTATATTAAATACAGAGTTTTTCAATAAGGACATACGAATTCTGTATTTCAATAACGCACAGAATAATTGAGGTACCGGACTGACATTTATTCCAAGTGTAGTAAAAATGTTACATTTACGTATGAAATTTGATTTCTTTCATATAACCACCGTGAACACATTTGCAACGATGGATTCTTATGAGCCTATTCACCACCACTCCTAGCAGGCATCTAGTGCATATGTATGTTTGAAACACGTTCAAAATTAATTAAATTTTTATTTAATCATACTTGATTTTTTGAACAATCTGTTGTCAGAATTATAAGAGTACTTAAAATATCACTAAAACGACGTCAAAGAGCTAACGATAATCCACATTAGATCAAACCTAGACGTATTTCACATATACAATAATATACAGCTCAAGCGAATGACGCGTTCACGAGAAACGGCGATTCAAAAACATATTATGTCCTTATTGAAAAACCCGATATCTTAAATTACATCTTCGATCACCAGCGAGATGGTCACTGCAGTTGGAGAGGAATATGGGAATAAGAAACTCGATTTGTGATATCGTTAGCCCCAGTCAAAAAAATTGAGACTTGCGTTTCTGTCAGACAAAAATATTAAATTTTGTCGGTTTTTCTTGGTGTTTATTTATTCTGGTTTATGTTTATGATGTCTTGCTGACGTAAAGACCTGTTGTCCCCCAGCTCGCAGTGAAGTCGGTAGCCTGAATCTGTTCCGGAGCTAGGCTGGAACCTAGAACAAATCTTTCAGATAGACGTAGCTTTCGCTTGAACCTACGGAATGGTGTTTATTGAAGCTGTTAAGTATTCGTGGATGACAAGCGTTGATCTTCGTGAACGAATGATGATTCTTGAGAAGCATTTGCTCTTGTGATAGTGCGAAAGGGTTGTCTATCATTGATATCGAACGCTTCTACTAAGGTCGGCCTTGAAGAATCGAATGATGATTCGGACGTTGAACTAGGTCAACAGGTCGTTGGCTTCTTATCGGGGTTTTAGTTGATCGAATTGTGTGCAAATCAGTCTTCCGCAGTCGAGTAAAATACATATTATAAAGAGCATTTCCAGCACATTCAACGAAGGAACGATGAATTTCGTTTCCACTGAAATTTGTTACTAGAATTTACTGTAATATACTAAACGTTGTTTATTTAGTGATCGATATTTCGCCCCATGTTTCACATCGAATTGTTTTTTCACGTCGAACTTTCAAATGAACCGCAATCAAGCGTTGTTTCTGGCCTCAAAAGATTCAATACCGTATGAATTTTTTTGACAGTGAGAATTTTTGGAGATTATTTCTTATCTGGTGCATTTCGGTTCGAAATCCTCCTCCTCTCGTTTTAATTTCTTTAATGCGTATTTGAAAGTATCTACGAACCTTTCAGCTTGGGCATTGGGTAATAAGGGCTAGTACGGAAATGTTGGATGCCATGCTTAGTAAAGAGCTTCTGGAATGTTGAATTTGTGAATTGAGCGCCATTATCAGAAATAATTGCCGATTGGAATCCAAAGCAACAATTTTATTTGGAATATTTATGGTTTTATTGTCCAGAAATTCGTCTAATCCAGACTTAACACGAATGCAATCTAGGTTCTTTCTTAGGGTACGGACAAGACGGAGCGACGAGAGCGTCGCGAGCGTCGAGTCAAGCAACGCGCCGAAATCGGTCCTATGCTTTCAAATGGAAGTGGCCATGTCGAAGCAGCGACCAAAGAGTGAAAATTTGATAGTAGCGACGACATCGATTCGAATCGATTTCGTTGCTCGACTGCTCGCAGCGGTAATGTATTTTGTTGTTGCAAAATGTGTTTCGATGGCATACAGTAAGTAGGCGAATTGCGTTAATGGGTTTTTCGTGGGTAATTCGAAATTTTGGGTATATTTTTTATGATTGAACGGTGCAGAGTTGCACACAGTCAATTAGATTTCTACCAGTGATTAGGAAAATCTATTGATTTATATATATCAGCAGTCTATTGATTTCAATTTGGTGTATAGTGGTGAGAAAAATTTTTCATCCGACACTGAAGAACTCATTATTTCGACTGCCACTGTAAAATTTCGTTTACAATTTCGCGTCTCATCGCGTCTACATGAACACAATTCAATGCGCTGTTCCATGCTTGACTCGACGCTATGCTCGACTCGACGCTTTCGTCGCTCCGTCTTGTCCGTACCCTTATGCAGAATTTGTTTAGTAAGCTTGCTTAAAGCATCTACTTATTGCAGAAACTGGTTCATTGTAATCATTGTTGGTCCGATGTCGAAGAATCAACAAAAAGTTCACCAGTTTACCACATTTGTCATTATTTATTTATTCTATAAATTTAACCGTTATTGATAAGGAGGTAGGGTCATACCACGGAAGACTGCGAAGGCAGAAACGTAAACACCTCTTTTGAATGGACCCAATTTGATCAATATAAACTTTTTGATACGGCGCAAATAGACTTGCGTATTCGGTAATAGGTCTAACTAGGCTGCAAAAGGGTTTTAGTTAGAAAAATGTCGTTGAACTCCCTCAAACGTCTTCCGACAAATTTGACATGCTTTCGGATGCTGATAGGTGCTGCTCTGCGAAATTAGCACCGTAGTATCTAGGTCCATTTTGAATTAAAGAACGGGTATCAGCGTCGAGAGAATGGGTGTGCAGGGGAAGGCCATGTTTGAAGTGACGGGTAGACTTAAGATGATGGAGGGAAATAGTTTTAAAAAAAATAATTTTGATGAGAGTAGAGAACTAATGAGGAGAGGAACATCATTAAAGCCAACAGGGCAAAAATCGCATACAAACATAAAAACGTAAAAATGACTACGGCGTAGTTAATTTAATTTTTCGTGATTTGAGAAGGGGCAAACACTTGGCGCAAAACTTTGAATACGACTATTGCGTCTGCATGTTTGCTTTTACGTGTTTGCTTGAAACAAAACATTCTCACATAAACTTGTCTGCTGATTCTTAAATACATGCGTGTTTTAACAGAGAGTAAAATTTGAACCTTGCACATTTTACTGCTGTTTGAAGTCTTGAAATTCAACAGAATTTTCAAATGCCGGCACAATGCTCATTTGTTTGCTTTCAGGTATCATAAGTGTTTCCCGAATTGCACATAAGCAACATGTTTTTGAAACCAAATACACATGTTTTCTTGTTTGAAAATATACAGCATAAGTATAACGTTCAGAAATTATCAAATTTGTAGCCTTCTTATACCTTTTGCAATCGAACTTGGGACCGGTTTCAGTGGAATTTGGTCATTTTTGATATCAACCTCGTTGGTTTTACATGAGAAGTAAAACCAACGTACATGAGAGACATGTGACAAGTCTATTAAATATCAAAACTACCGAAAGCTAATCAAACATTTTATATCATAGCTGTTTAATTTTTATTTATTTTAGCAACTTACATAATTTTCTCTAGCTTCATAAAGATATGATGAGCTGCGCCACTGACTGAAACCATGGTAACCACGGCGATGCAAAAGTCACTTCCGACAATGTAAACAATTCATCGGTGCACAAACTTTTCTTTCACTTTACACGAAACTTGCAGAAGTCCCGCGGATTTTCTTACGCACTGAGATAATATTAGACCGTATTACGTAGATATTGAATAATTTTTTTGAAAAAAGTCACTACAATCACGCTGAAACTTTGCTTATTTTAGCAAGAACTATCTACTCACTTTTACATGTTTTTCTTGTTTATATTTATTGCTATTTCGCGATTTACGCACTAAAACACAAAAATCGAATATGATTATAAACTGAAACCACTAACCAAGTTTAAAATCACTGCAGTACAACACAATTAATTGTGTTTTAAATAGCTTCCACTGAAACTACAACCGGCGGCGCGTACATTTGACAGCAAAATTTGACAGCTAAGCCCAACCAGGCCCAAGCCAGAGAGAATAAAAGAGCGCGTTTTTGTCCTATTACACAGACAGGAATGTAGGGCAAGAAGGATGGGGTAGGCCGCTCCTCTTAGTTTTCTACTCTCATTAATTTTGGTTAGAGTAAATTACATACCAGTAACATACTTTGCGGTGAGGGAAATAGAGTAAGAGCCTAGGTGGTAAAGTGAAGGATAGTCGTTCGATCGCTGACATGTGTATTGGCAAGGGCATAATCAACCGTCTTATATTGTTCGGATTTCGCGGAAATCCTCACGACGTAAAGGGGGAGTTGTAACGTTGTAACAAGTGTATGTATGCTTATATCTAAATGGAGCTAAACATACAAAAAAAAATGCAACGGGTCCCAAAGCCGTCTGTCTAATAATATTTTCCACCACTCACTTCAATAAGAATGTAACCACCACTCAGTCGGACAGTAGGTATTGCAGCATCCGACTGGTGTCATTAACCTGTCGTATGCTAGCAAAATAGTTGTTAAGGCAATTAGGATATAAGGAACTGCACGCCGAAGTAGCAAGCGCTCAGGATTTCACGATTCACATTTGCTTTCACATTTGCTTTTGCCTCTAACATACGATGCGGAACGGCTGTCCTGTTAATCGAAGGCATAGAGAAAGGCATTCTTGGAATTGGATGGGGATTCTTGGTCAAAGAACGAGACGGTGAAGTTGGGAAAATTATAGATACAGGGCAACGGGATTTAGGTGTGAGCAGGCGATGAGTAGAGATTACAAATAACACGAGCGACGGTGGAGGATTGATTTTAGCTGCGAAGCTGCGATTAGTGACTTATGAATATGAAGCGAGAAGTACCGAAAGCCCATACCCAAACAGTAACCATACGAAAAATTGAACTGAATTATCCATGCAGTCAAACGGAGGAAGTGGAGCTACTCTATTTTTTTACAAGGTTAGTCAATAATGATTTTATTTTTAGATGCTAGATTGTAAGAAATATCTTGAAGTGCGAATTATATTGTGAAGAAAGTGAGTGGTCGACATAGTAAAATAACGGGATCCCGCACAGATAGGCTAGACGCCTTTGCCGAAGAATTGTATACACTAGGTCAAAGATTATCTGAAACTATTCTTTTGGTATAATGGTAATGGTTTGGTAATGTAATTGGTTTGGTAATGTAACTGAATAAAAGTTGAAGAATTAGTTCACGTTGATCTGCGTGTGAAAATTGAGTTCAATCAGATTCTGGGTTTAACTTAATGGAATATGGAATGAAGAATTAGGCTAGGGGAATCTACGTGCGTCAATGGGTTTGAACTAACCGGACAGAGTAGTTCGAGATTCAGTTTGCGGAAGTCTAGGGGTGATATCAGGACTTATTTAGATTCTGTGTTTAATCGAAGTAGATGGTGACAAGAATTAGAATATTATTTGAGTCGAGGTACGGTTTTTGAACTAAGTCTGGTGTGCTGATACTCGCTCGACAACTCGAGGCTCTAAATTTGGGGTGAGCGAGTGGCCCGCTTACGGCCTGTTTTCGACTAGCTAGCTGGACCCAAATCAGACGGTAATTGCCTCAGGGCGGGTGGGTATCAAAACCTAAGACATTGCTAGTTTTCTCAACGATTGAGTCGATGTGATCGTCGAATGTGAATAATTGATTCAGCAGTGCTCCTAAATCGAACACTTTCGCTGATCTATTCAAATGTGTACTCAAAAGTGAGCATTCATAGATTACAGGATTATTTTTTCGTATGTAAGGTATAATAGTACACTTTTCAGCAAAAATAATAAAAAGATTACTATCGGAATACCAGCTGGCAAATCTGTTTAGATCTGGCTGGAAATCATAGCAATCGTTAACATTTCTAACAACTTTGAAATTTTTAGCGTCATCGGCATAAAGCAAAACAGATGTTGGCTGCAGAATGGAACCTACATCCTTAACAAATAAGGCGAATAGTAAACGGGCCAGATGGCTACCTTGTGGAATACCAGACGTGGTTTTAGTTTCAAATTACAAGGCACCCAGAAATGCTATACGTTGGGTTCGAGTTGTCAGGTAAGAGCCAACGCAGTTCAAAAAGAAGTTGAAAAGAATGAAATTTAGCTAAGAGTATAGAGTGATCAAGCTTATCAAAGGCTGAATTTAGCTAAGAGTATAGAATGACCAAGCTTATCAAAGGCTCTCGTCAAGTCTGTGTAGGCACAGTCAGTTTGGAGGTCAGCTTTGATTGAGTTGGTTACTTGGTGAGAAAGTTCAAGCAGGTTGATTGTGGTTGAAGGACCTTTCATAAAACCGTGCTCGTACGGGGGCATAATGGATTTGCAATGAAAGGCTACAATATCGGTGATTATGGCTTCCATCTATCTTTATTATTTACAGATGCGTCCATTCGTTCAAACCGGTTTTTTAGAAAGCGGGAGTGAAATGAGAGAGTAAATCTATTAGGTTGAGTTTCGAAATTAAACTTTATCTGTTAAGTGATATGCAAATGAAACTTCTCTACGACAGATATGTCTCAATATAGACAAAAACTTTGGTTGTCAAGATCTGAACGTGTCGAGCGGAATTGTTCCTAGTTTTGGTTTTAGAGTTTTTCGAATGGCAAAGCGGTGGAGATATCCAAAGAAAACGAATCTTGGTATTATTGAAGACAGTTGGCACGCATCGTAAAAATACAGCTGAACAACTGATTGTGGTAAAAGTGACTTTATCTTGATTTGGTTCATTCAAGAACATTCACAGATAGCAAAGTCACGCAATTGATCGACATTAGCTCGTTAAATTTCCGTTCAGATGCATTAAATGATAAGTTATTACTAGACTTCGGATCGAAAATGACGTTTAATCCACGACCATGAGTGGTTTCGTCGATTAGAGATGATGCGAAGTGCTTCACCAAAGTAGAAGAGGTATCAGCCATAAAAATTAAGACCAGCAATTTTCCATCTGGATTCGGATGCTATTGGTTCGACACAAACCAAGGGCTATTATTTCATTTGTGAAATTAATGTGTTGCCTGTAGGGATTCCAATCCCGAACCATATTTTCAATCCCGGGATTACGGGATTAAAAATCTTAAATCCCGGGATCCCGGGATTTGAAATTCAAAATACAACACAACAAAATAAGTCAAGTTTCTAGTAAACAGATTATATAATTTGCCATCATTTCAAAACTACAACAATAAGTAAGCTCAAAACTGTATAAAAAATTGCATTATTACTAATTTATATTATTGATGCAAATAAAAACAATAATTTTAATTATCCAAAACGTTGACAGTATGAAGACAGATATTACAAATTACATCTATTACAAATGACAACAAAAAATCACAACCAAAAACCCCAACAACAAAACACAACTCTTAGAATTGAGATACATAATAAAGTAACATATAAAAAATTTGGCCAAAGTTCATTAGGTTTTTTGGAAGTAACATTGAAGCAATAGCAAAGCATCTAAGGTATCGTCTCCAAGCCTGCTTCTAAATTTATTCCCGATTTTGGACGCCTCGGAAACGGTCGAGAAATATTGGTACGCCTGCTCCAAACTATGCAAGTGCCACCACTTTCGAAAAGATTCATTTTTTTTGCAATGGTTTTAATTAGATTAGTTTCTTGCGGCATTTCATGATTGATTATTTTCATACTTTTGCAGCTCTTCTTGTAGCGTTAATTGACGACTATCTTGTTCTGATCAATATGGGTATCTACTGGGTTCTCTTCATTTCTTTGGCTACCGAGCATAGGGTTCAGCATCTAGATCATTGTAGTATTTTTTTTTAATATTTGCGTTGCTTGGTTTCAAAAATAGAGATTTTATTTCATTTGGTAAATTTTTGCTGGAACAATGTGGATTCTGGAGATAGCTTAGCATACCACTGAGGCTCTTTTATTCGGTCCAATATTGCAATTTTCATAGCATTGAGAAGAATATACCGTTTTTCTCCTAAGAGCCTAAAGACAAATCTTGATGAAGTATTAGCAGTGCATAAATTAACAAGTCTGCGACTAAAGGCCGTCACAGCCAATTTTACAGGGAGTAAAACTTCAATAATTTTCTGAATCGAATCAAACTCTGTTGTTTCTAATTCCTCTGAATATTGCAGGCCTATTAATTTATACTATTTTTCAAAATGGGAAACTATTCGAGCATTGTCAAGAGACTATTTCATCTTGTTTTACAATCCATTTAAAGGAGACAGTTAAATGCCTTGCTCGGATCCGACATAGTTTTAAAGATCGTTATTATTTTTCGTTGGAGCTTTTTTAAAATATAAAACTACCTAACGATTTTTCTTCATGCATGCGCTGATGTCCTTCGTCTGATCTAGCGTGTCTTGCAGGCCACCGGTTTCAACGTAGTTAGCTGATTCAGGACCATCCAAATCTTCGTGGTCGTCGTTCAGACTATCAGCTGCTTCATCAACTCTTTAATCTGGAATGGACCTCATATTATAGCGAACATCGCAAACTGCCAAGTGGATGCTATGCGCCAAACAAATATGTTGCTCTGTACCAACTAGTCTGCCTACTTTTCGCATTTCGTTTGACCCATCAGTTACGATGGTAACAATGTCTTTTCCGAGAGAAAACTTAAACTCATATCTAGGTAGTTTCCAGCTGTCATTGATATTCTTACTCTCTCCAAGCTCCAGTAAGAATTTACTAAGTAGATGTTTATATTTATATAGCGCTTATTTGCAGTCAAGGTCCATTAATCAAACATCAAACTGAACAGTTCACCTGAGATACTAGCCTGTTATATCTTATTTTTGATTATTTTCTTTATCCTGCTTGCATAGCCAACAACCTTTTTTTGATTGTTGTTAAGGATTTTGGTAAATCTGTGTATGCATTCGCTAGTATTAATTTCCTCAAATCATTCGATGTAACGAATGCACTAAATGTGAAACAGTCCATACTTATTTATTTACAAACCCCTTTGTATTCTCTTGTTAACTGTTACATCGGTTTGTTTTGCTCTATTCTTTACGCATTTTGATGTGAGCTAATTGTTTTCTCATAAATATGGATTCTATTTGCACTTTTCGAGTCTTGCTGTATCTTGATTGCCGATAATGCTTGACTCCCGGCCCCGAAATCCCAGCCAATTTCTGATCCCGAAAATCCCGGGATTAGAGCTCATCAATCCCGGGATTTTCGGGACCAGAAATTGACCGGGATCCCGGGATCCCGGGATCCGGGATCCCGGGATTGGATTCGCTAGTTGCCTGTAACACTCAGAACTTCATAGGCACCGTCCGCTGAGGGGCACCAGTTGAGTCTAGACAGGATGAAGAAACCCATAAAGATAATATCATCGTTATTGTCAACAATATCGCATATGAGCTGGAAAATATTTATTAGCCAAGTGTAAGCGTCATGCGAGGAGTATGGTGGCGTGCAGTTGACAGCAGACAATAGCTTATTCGTTGAGTTCGACTCGAGCACAACTAAATTCATAATCTTCTGCATGAGGTATCTATATTAAAGAAACTGTAAGTTTTTTTATGTATATCGAATGTATCCCGAATTCAGAATTTCAGCATTGTGAAAATTTGCAAAAAGCCACGTTACGGTGATAAACAATGACATCAACAGCTTGAGTTGGAAAGATCATAAAACTTATAAAGTTATGAACGTATTCCACGTACTTTGGCGTTGATTATTGAGATGAGTTTACCCCGTTTTTGGTTGCAGTCTTTTTGACTATTTGTCTTTTTGTTGACGAATTCATGCACAAGGGAGTTCTAGGGCCAGAAATTGCTATTGGCTATGAAACCGCACCAACAAGCTGGAATTATAATTTGAAATGAAGATACTCGATGCCAGTTCCCTATCTTAATAACTGGTATATGGTCCTTGAGGATAAAAGCTTTTCTGTGTTCAACGATTCTCCGAAGTTTTTGCTTACATCATCAGGGCTTGTACCAGGAGCAAGTCTGGATACAAAAATAGTTTTGGATTGTGCGACAGGGTGCAGTTGAAAATATTAAAAGACAGACACCGCAGGATAATTTAAATCGGAATTTAGTTTTGGTTTTTTGGAAGAGGGTATAAAAACGCACTTTTGGTACAAAATAACCTGCTCACAAATTTTAACTGACATTCATCGAACATGAAGTCCAATAAAGTACTTGGTAATCGGAGTTTAACTTTAAATAAGCTCCTTAAAGCCTGATTTTTCAACGATTCAAAATGACCAACGATCTACATTTTCACAAAGAACAGTAAGGGTCGGTTCGTTCACTCTCGATTAAATCCCAGATTCGGTTACCACAGATTGGCTTAAACCATAATTCGGGATCCCTGGTTACCCCAATGCGTTTGTTCCAAACCACAAGTCGTTACAATTTTCCTGTTTTTCTGTCAGATGTTGTTAATAGTGGCGAATAGTGTTAAAAAAACAAGTATTGAAAAAAATACGTTAACACCCGAAAGAAAATAAATATGTGATTAAAGAGCTAATTCTCACTGGCGGTGGACCAACGCAAAGCAAAACAAAAACTACTTCTCAGGAACCTATTTATGATGAACTGTGCTATGTAATGGGCGTAAGCGTTGAGGGATTGCCTTCCAGGGTCTTATTGTCATTCATTTTAGTTATCTATTTTTCGAATATGATTCCCCATTTCCGTAGATATCATAACCATGATCTTGTAGCTGCAACCACATCTGACTCAATTAATTTCTTGATTGACGAAGATTTTGATAAAATGAGAATATCATCAAAAAAAGCATTTCAATGTAGTCGACGAAGAAACAACTTTAGAAGAAAAGTGCTCGTCATTAGGCGCGTTTTTTTGCTCCTCTATCCAGCGGAGAGTAGAATGAGAGTAGAGTAGACGCATTGAAAACAACAACACTCCTACACCAGTGAATTCACTGGTGTAGGAGTGTTGTTGTTGTTTTCAATGCGTCTACTCTACTCTCATTCTACTCTCCGCTGGATAGAGGAGCAAAAAAACGCGCCTATTGTCTTGGAATGCTACGTTACAAAAAAAAATTAAATTCATTGCATATGTGATTATATTTAACAGCATGACTTTACTTGTTGCTATTATTTCATTTCAAAGTCAATATTAAACATAAAAATAGAAATAAACACTTGGAGTTAAACAAAAACCAACACAAACAAATGTCAAAAAATATATATGAAAAAATTTAACTTCATATTCGTTCATCTAATATAAACGAGATTTTTTTTTTTAAATCGTAATCGAAGCAAATTACGTTTCAGTACAAGCTTCTAAATGCAAATACATATTTTCAATCGCGCTTTTTATATTCATATAATTATTAGCATCTAGTATGTAAAAAGTTCGAAATATAGATGACATAGTAGTGACAAAAAGTAGTTTTATATACAAATAGTGTTTCTAGGAAATAGTATGTGATGTTGTAGATAAATAAAATTCGATGTTAAAAGTTAATAAATTCTTATAAAAATAGTATCAACATGATATGCCTCTTAAAAGATGTCTAGATTGAGAATAGCAAATATAATCACGTTGCAGATGTGAAGAGTAAATTATTTATGAATAAGTAGGACCATAACGTTTCAATCAGAAGGGCAGAAGGGCTAAAATTCAATATGATTCATGATAAATAAGGTAATTTGTCTTGGATATGCTGCACGTAATATAAAAACCGAAAATTTAATTAAAATTCCATGTGAAATATTCTTTAGTCCCAAAATTCAGCTGAAAAATATATATTTCTGCTTAAGTATGAATAAAAATTGATATAAATGTGTATGTAAAAACCTGTTTATTTTTACTTGTGGTGTGCAAAATATAAAGCAAATAAAGACTTTAAAGCAGATTAAGTATTAAATAAGTTGTATTTTACTGAAACTAAATGCCTGACGTGGACTGTAGTGCACTAACTACGACAAGAAATTCAGACATATCGTAGACCGAAGTAACTTTGGGACTAGCTCGAGGTCTCCTGCTTTTGAAAAAAGGAGCTTCAATTTGTAAGGTATATTATAGTAGAGTCACACTTAGATTCATTGTGAACTTGTTTAACCCTCGTTGCGTGGCAAAGTCTTTACTGAGCAGTTGTGAAAAAAAGGAAATTCGTATTGGGTTCTATACCAAATTATTTCATTTATAGATATGCTGTTCTAAGAAATATTCCCCAGGATTTCAAGCTGAAGGCATTTAAACGTTTGAGATTCCGTGCAAAGAATATAGATATTATCTTGAAAATTTTAAAATTATTATTACGGGCATTACACAAAAGCTATCGACGAGGGAATTAAATTCCGTTTTGAACAATGAAATGCAATTTTGGTGAAAAATACATTCCGGAGTAGGTCAAACTGGAATATTTAAGAACCCAGGTGGACAATTTTTTGCCCCTACCAAGACAATGTCAAATAAGCCGGAACATTCGCCAAACTTCCATAAAAGCGGCGCAGAAGTGTCTTGAGTGTGGTAGCAGTTCATGTGATGGCTCATGGCTCTTTGTAAAGCTCTTTGTCCAGCATGGGTACAGGAAAGAATACTCCTGGAAGTTGTTATCAAAAGAAATATTTCGTACAAGAAAGCCAGAGATTTAATTTCAGATCCAAATAGATAGAAGGAGGATATCAGTGATTTCCTTGCCTTAACCACGGACAAAAAACATCGATGCCAGAAACCCTCAAAGATAAATAAGTAAATCTATTTAAATAAAAAGAAGATTTCAGAAAGATAGTCCAACTAAAAACGCAACTTGTAAAAAAGTAATCACACCAGTTCGATGAAAAACCGGAAAAATGAGAAGTAAGAAGGAAAATGAGCTGTAAAGCAGGGCGACAGAATCAATCACAGGAGGTCGTCTCTTACTTCGAATTTTTATGTGAATTTATTTAACGGCTAGTTAGTCGTAATTATTCCTTGAAATAGCAACGACGTGTTTTTCTGAATAATAGTCTTTATTAGGTATGTTAAAGAAAGTCGCTCCAGATAAGATCGCAGTAAAAATTAAAATGATGTGCTTCCTTAATGAGATGACTCAAAACCTGACAAATATAATTTCCTGGTCACAGTATACAAGACAAGAAGTAAGAAGCCACCATCCTGGACATACAGCGATTATCATTCCAGAAGAAGATTCCACTCAACACTTGTCGCGAGATATTGGATTAATAACATCTCGGAAAGGCTCGCAAATTTTATTTTCCCTGGCTCTATTCACTGTAACAAATTATTCTGTTTTTATTAGAAGTTTTTATTAGAATTATATGAATAAAGAATTTAACTAAAAGCAATTTTCAACAATCAATGCACTTAGCTCTTATTGGAATGATTTTTTATTGGAGATGGGAATAAAGTTTGTGATTTTTAGCCGATTGTCTGTAGGTTTAGCTGATCTTCCAATGTTTTTTTTATTCAATTTCTTTGATCTGCAAATTATAATAAATTTTAATGTAAGAGAAAGAGACTTTGGCTATATCAACGCTGGCTGCGTAATAACATTATAAGCTAAACAGCTTCTTGTAAAAAGGGTCTTTTATAGCAAAAAATTAATTTCTGCTGTATTTGAATATATGTGGTAATTATATTCATCCTTTTCCGAGACAATGATATACTTGAAGTTATAACTAAGAAATATTGCGAAATTTCGTTTTATTTACATTGTTTTTTCGGAAAATTTCAAACTATCTACAACAACAAATAATGCTCAAAACGAATCGAGCCTCAGTACATTCTAATTAAAACCATCTACCATTGACAAGTTCGCATAATAGCGACCAATAACATGTTCATGGTTTCTAAACAACGTTACCAATTACGCTGACACATTCAATTTCTCACCATTAACTAAACGAAAACACAACCCATTTTCACACCAATCGCTCAACTTAACGTTCAGTTTTCATCGCGCACTCCACTCCAACTATTCGATCGCGATTTTTTACACTTTTGTCGAACAACAATGTCTGAATTGAACATACGCTCATGGATGCGGGGAAGAACCATTTTAGTAACAGGCGCCACAGGATTTCTGGGCAAGGTTCTCGTTGAGAAGATTCTTCGTGAGTGCGGGACCGTTCGCAAAATTTACATTTTACTCCGAGCGCGCGATAAATTCGAATTGTTCGACCGATTCGTGAAATACAAGAGCAGTCCAGCGTTTGGGCGTCTGAATTCGGAACAGTTGGATAAATTGTATCCGATTCGAGGCGATTTATCGGAAAATAAGCTGGGACTTAGTGAAAACGATAGAAATTGTCTGGTCTCGGAAGTGGATGTTATCCTGCACAGCGGCGCTTCAGTGCGGTTCAATGAAGAGCTGGACTATGCGGTTCGGTTGAATGTACGCGGCACTCGTGAATTGGCCGAATTGGCGAGAAGGATGCCACAGTTGAAAGTTTTCGTGTATATTTCCACGGCATTTTCGAATTGCCATCTCAAAGAAATCAAAGAGGAGGTCTACGAGTCCGCCTTCGATCCGCAGAATGTGATTGGGCTTTGCGAGAGGCAGTTGTGCGGCCAGATCGCAAAAGACATCGAGAAACAGTATCCGAACGTGTATATTTTCACAAAGAATTTATCGGAGAAGTTGATGTCGCAGTATGCTGAGGTTTTCCCGGTAGCGATAGTAAGGCCATCGATTATAACACCTTCCGAAGCCGATCCCTACCCAGGCTGGATGGATACGAAAAACGGGCCTATGGGACTGCTGCTTGGAGGTGCAGCTGGGCTTATTCGATCGGCCTATGGTTTCAAATGGAGTATTGCTGATTTTATGCCTGTAGATAAGGTGGCTAACGGAATTATTGTGGTCGCGGCGGAAGTTGGCAGCAGTGGAGTGAGCACTAGTCCTGTATATAATTTGGCGAGTAGTAATGATGCGCCGATAACCTGGTATCATTTTCTTGAAATTGAGAAAGAGGTGTGTTATTCTTATTTTATTTCATCTACCCATATAGATTTGAATTGATCTTCCGAAATTGGTTTTATTTTATATATTTTAGAAAGAAATATTTTCATCCAAAAACCGTTTTAACCCATTTTAAGTGTGCTTCTCGTTCAGTATCAAACAGAAATTGACGAAATATCGATGTCGACTTAAAAGCATCCTTCAAGGTGCAGAAAATCTTTCAACCTGTCACTGGTTATTCGATTAACTGGATGTTTAGTACCATTGAACGAATAGCCACAAATTTTTAGCGAAGATTAATTTAACATCAACTCAATCCAAGGATTCTCTTTAGATTCCCTCAAATCGAAAATTTTGAGAATTATGCTTTCTTGGATTATGACTCTGACTTTTAATTCATAGGTCTCGTTTCGTCTAAACTAATTTTTACTTGTCTATTTTTTTCATAAGAATAAAGCCAACAAAGAGTTGAGTGTAAACCATTAACCATATCGCTAGCCATTAAATTTCGCTCCATATTAATAGTTACATTGCATAGTTAAACTCTTGAAATTTGCTTCTTCAAAAGACTGACTGTATATAGGGATATTTTTGCATTCTCGAGCATTTCCAGAATTGTCAATTGCATGCTTCTAGACTATTCCGGACATCCCTCGTCCTATGGGAATTCGTTTATCCTTACATGTGTCTTGGCTGCTGGGCTTTTTTTATTGGCGTTTTACATTAAATTTTCCCTGGGTTTTCCGTTCTATGAGATACGTTAGATGTTTTGTATGAATCTAGTTTGAGACGATATTTTTCGATGTTCACGTTATTTCGACTATTGATTGGGTGCAACACGATCTACGCTAGTTTACATGCAGCAATATCTATGGATACTTGTTATAAGTTGTTTCAAGCAGGGAATGTTGTTTTAACTTAAAAATATTGCATTTTTTTGAAAATTATAATCCTCGTAGCATCAAATAAGTAGCCTTTTATTTTCACCAGAATGATTTAACACTCTGCTTTTCCTTCTTGCAGATCGTCGTCAAAAATCCGTACCCGTCGATGGTATGGTATCCAGGCGGTGGAATCCACGATAATTTTATCATCTTTAACCTATCATTTTTCTTCTTTCAACTACTACCGTCAGTAGTTAGTGATTGCATTCTCTTCGTGCTGGGCAAGCGTCCGTGGCTCATTCGATTCCAAATAAAAGCCTATCACAATGTGAAACTACTTTCGTACTTCATCAGCCGAACATGGGTTTGGAAAACTGAAAATTGCAAAGCACTTCACCACAAATTGAATTTCGACGAACGGAATAAGTTCAATTTTAAAATGTGTCACGTTAATTACGAAAAATATTTCCGAAATTGGCACGAAGGAAGTAAGAAATATTTCTTGAAAGTTGAAGCGCAGGCTTCGAGAAAAACAATGTATAAATTATGGATGTTGTATTATTTAGAAGTTTTACTGAAAATTGTATTGTTTTTCGGAGTGTTTTATGTGATTGTAAGGATTTTCGGTGAGCATAGTTTGCTGGCCTTGCCGAAACTGGAAAGTTGTAGTGCTTGTAGTAGTGTCTACGCAGGACTTAAGGGTGCATATCTGAGGAGATAGAAGTTGTTTATTGGAAAATCTATGACAGTAAAAATAAATGAATAAATACATTTTTGTAAAAAGAGATTAACTGGTTTTATCGCCTACACTTTTGTATCTCCATCTAAAAGACTTTTGTGTTTTTACTTGAATTTTTTTTTTATATATTTATTGAAAACACGTGAATTCGTGATGCTCTGCGCTGTTTAAGTTAAACAGTTTATTTTCGGGGGAAAACACTTTTCCACTACACTTTTGTAGAAAACTTTACAAAAATACACGTCTATTTAAACCACTCTTAACGATCGCGTTCACTTTTAATATTAGCTTTATTAGCTTCTGAAACTTTTTTGAAATACATGTAACCGTTCTCGCATTTTTTCCAAATTGGTTCCGAATGGTTGACGATCCCCAGCCGGGTATTTTATCTGCCACAGAAGGCGAATCAGCGGTATCAGGAGTCAAATATTTTTTAAAAAAACGCTCAAAAACACAAAAAAAAACACTGAAGAAAAACATACAAAAAACACTCAGAAGCAAACACACAACCACAAAAAAACAAACTTACGCTACTCCCCAGTCAGACATCTATTGATAAAATCGTCCAACAACTCTGCAGGACCCTTAGTCTAGTTTAGCCAAATTTACTTTGAGAAAAATTGATTTATAAACTTTATATTGCGATTTATGGAACAAGGACATAGTTTCTTTCATTCATATGGGCACAATATTGATGTGGGAGGGTAAAAGAAGCCCAAAAATTATCGATTGCATCTATATAGTCTGATAATTTAAATTATTGCTATGCAAAATTTGTGTTGTTTTCCATTATGTCCTTCATCTTTTCGATTGATTTGGCGAATGAATTTGCTACCATAACTAGCGAAATACGAGATCGAAAACAAGAAGTGTCTTTCGGCTTCGTTTTATTAGCTATTATATAATTCAAATATACTAAATATTAATATATCAAGCTAATTAGGTCGTTCTATTAAAGAATGAAACACATAAAATATGCACAGTTATGCAAGTTTAACAGAAATATTTTTGAATGCTATACTATGAAAAATGGAATTTTAGCTAAATGGTTTCGAAAGTACATATGCAACATTTCTTAGTGCATACTTGATCACTTGCAAGGTGGGAGATTACTGGTTTTTATTAATATTAGTTGAGACAATTTTTTGGTCCTGCGAATTTAATCCAATGATCCATACAATTAATTTACATCCAATCACCTTTAGGATTCAAGGTTCAATTAAGATATATGCTGCCTATGATATTGTAGGCAGGAAGGGGAAAGGCTGATCGCAGTTTAACACTTTTATTAAATTTACTATCATTGGATGAAATTCCTTCGTAGGTCACAAAATTTGTCTCAATTAAATTAAATAATAAGTAATAATCACTCACTTTGCAAGTGGCCACATCAGCCAGGCATACACTATAGGAGCTGATGTCTGATGAGAAACGGTGCCTACTTTCGAAATCATTTAGCTGAAATACAATTTTTGATAGTATTGCAATGAAAAAAAAATTGTATACGATAATGCTTTCGGTTATTTTGTTCCCAAAATAATCCATATTCTCGCATCAAGTGTTCTCCGCTTAGAATTCAAGGCTTTGGAGCAGATACACGCTGCCTATGATTTTGCAGATAGGAAGGGAAAGAGCTGATCGCAATTCAACACTTCCACCAAAATATTTGTTTAAATAACATCTGATGCATACTAACCTTATAAAAAATTGAGTTTTGTAATTATTTCCAATGGCATTAAAAACCATCAGATGCTATTTTACTCTCAATTAAAATTCCTAAACTAAACTCATATGCAAATGACACCACACTGTCAAACCGAAAACAACGCGCCTAATTTCAGCCGGCAGTAGAACAGTTTGCAAACAAAGCCTACGATTTTTACTCAAAGCCAACTAAATCGGATCACAACAAACTTTCCGAGTTGATACGAACATTTTACGAACCACGTGCTTCGAGTTCGTCGCAAAAACAACCAATCCCATCATTTGTCAAAATTATCGCAAACGAGAATCAACAACTGTCAAACGAGCGTACTTGGTCGCGAGAAGTCTGGCAAAAGCGACAACAAAATCAATTTCCATGTGCCACTCTGTTACTAAAATATAGTCGAAAGAGATGTCTGAAGTTATTGGAGACAGTGTTTCAAATCAAAAGGGTCTTGAAGAGTTTTTATTCGTTCTTAAATATTGTGTATTTGTTGGTGCAGAGTGTTGACGTGTTGTAGAGTGGAAATAGTGCCTCACGCTGCGGCTTGAAGATCCCTAGAAGACGATGGCCGATAAACGAAAATTCGATGAACTTGCAGATCCAGACTATCCACAAAACGCAAAAGTTGCGAAAACAGATGTTGAGCAGAAACCGTCGTTGTCTACGGGGGAGCGTATCTATCGAATTCGCGCCATTGCTAAACGTGAGTTCCAGCGGGAACTGGCTGCGAAGGAGCAAGAAGTGATGGAAATTGATAATCGAATCGCTCTTGTGAGAAAACTTTTGCACCGCGTGCGATATGCTGTAGTGTCGAATTACTACAGCAAGAAAGGAATGGATGTGCCCGCCAATGAAGCTCAAACTTGCGTAGAGTCCCTGAACTTGAAAAGTACTGCACCGCCCGCCAATGAAAGAGATCAGCGGACGATTCATCCAGCTCTGAAAAGCATATTGGGTAAGGAGGTGGCGGACTACGAAGAAATTCTCAAGACAAGACCGATGCGGGAAGCCGCGAAGTCAGCGCAATCATCGATCAAGGAGAAGCTTCGAACAAAAAAGGAAGAAAAGCGCCTGCAACGTGCTATGAATGGAGCTATAAACACAGTAATTTGCCACGACACGACTCCAAAAGTACCACGACATGTAAAGCCGACTCCAGTTGAAAAGGAAATACCTCAACTGAATGCCGCTCGCGGTAAGAACCAGTCAAAACATTTGATAGTTGTGGGGAATACTTCGCAATATGTGGGGAACGAGAAGACCGTCAGCGGCGTGACGCACAAGTGGCTTGTCTATGTCAAAACTAAGACTCCTGTTCCCATAGAGAAAATCTTAACAAAGGTGCGTTTTTTTCTGCATCCTTCGTACCGGCCGAATGATATCGTGGATGTTTGGTGAGAAGTTTTGACGCAAACACGGAAAGTGCATAAAATTATAAGTGTTTTAATATTTCCTCAGCAAACCACCTTTCCAATTATCGCAGCGCGGCTGGGGAGAGTTCCCAATTAGATTGCAATTGCATTTCGAACCGACTCTTGAGCAAAAACCCATTCAGCTTGTCCACAATTTGGTGTTGGATAAAACTTTAACTGGACTGCAAACGATGGGTAACTATTTTTGATTCATATTTAGTTATTAATACCTAATGTTTAAGTCATGGTAGACGACTGTATGTATCGTGTTCTGTATGGTAAGTAAAGTAATGCTACGACAACCTTGGAATTTTTCTAGGGATACGATGGGATTTAATTTTCTAGGGATACGATGAGACGCCGAACTGCGATTCCTTATTCTTCTTGCAAAGTCGGCATAGTTATTTCAATTAAAATGATAAGGTACTACTAGCCCAGTGCGTTTTCTGGTTACGCCTTAAAAATTTCAACCGTTAATGTAATGAATTCTACTAGCCAATGTAAACTCAGGCTACGCTTAAAATATATCAACTCGGAGCAAGTAAATCACGTCAAAACTTATGTTAATATGTTAAGGGTAGAAACTAAGGTTCTTGTACTTTGATTCTTAAGTTAAAATTTTCTGTCGCACATCAAGCGTAAACGTGTAATTCAAACTTGGCGTAAGCGACACTTAAACCACACACCAGAACAGAGAAATGATTTTATTTAATTCTCAGATTTATTGAATATACAATGTTTACTAACTACATATTCATATGTTCGATCTTGAGTAATCAAAAATCAGTAACATGAAAATGCATGTCAGCAGATAATGCTTTGAAATGAAAATTTTCGCAAAACTCCAGTCCGGATCCTGCCCAATTAAACAGTTCCTGTCTGCCTATAAATCATCGTTTTCATCTCTATTACCGAAATGTTCGTGAACTGAGAACCGAAATTTTGCAAATCAGTTTATCCTCTATAATAACTTCCGATGATTTTATCTGTTTGACAGAAACTTGGTTCTCTGCGGTTTTTTTAGCCATGGACTCCTTCCCCTGTGCAATATCTTCAGATGCGCTCGCAATCGTGATATATCGAATAAAGTAGACGGTAGTAGAGTCTTAATTGGCATACACAAATCTCTTTCTAGTACACTTAGTGCAAGCTTCGTGGTGTCTCATCCAGTTGAGTGGTCCATCCCTTTCCACGTATTAATGTTTTTTTTAATGAGCTGTTAGACTTTATTTCATTATCCTGTTGTATGCGGTCATTTTAACTTGCCTTCTGTTCAGTGGGTCCTCTCGATATTAACAATTTTGCTTTCAAATGTAATTTCTTCATGTTTTCTCCTTATCCTAGTTTAATCACGGTGGCAATAATAGCAATCGTTTTTTGGACCTTGCTTTTTCTAACTTTCCTTCTAATCTATATGTTTCTTTATCTTTTCCGTACGTTGATTTTGACCCTTATCATCCTCCTCTCTTCATCGATTTTTTGTTTGTTGGATATCCCACGCACAAAGAGCATAGCTGTGCCAACTTATAACTTTTTTAAAGCTGTTTATCAACAAATTACTGCTGAACTCGCTATCAACTGGTTTTCTTTTTTTTCGTGTGCTTGAAATCAATTAAGCTCTTTCTACTTTTTAAGCTCTTTCTTCTTTTTACCCTTATCATAATTTTCTTGTATCTAGATTTACTCCTGTGTCTCGTCGTTGTCGTGGTGCTTGTCCTCCTTGGTTTTCTATGGTAGTCTCTGAAGTTCTGTGCGAGAAGAATAATGCCTTTTTCAGCGTTATCGGTCTTTGTGAGTAGTCGCTAAAGGAACAGTTGAAGAAGAGAAGTGTGGTTACTTCGCGCATATTGAAGTTTGTCTTTCTTCAAGGGGTTAGGTCACTTTAGAGGCCGAAAAAGTATACTTTTGTGGAGATTTTTTTTTCAGAAAAACTACAAAATAAATCGAGGCTACAAATAAAGGTATTTATTGTGCGTATACAATAATTTTTTGGATGTGATTAATTTCAAAATGGCGGCTCTGCACAGTTCTAGCGATGACGACTCCGCTTTTCCAGGGTCCACGGCCGGACAAACAGCTCTTGTAATTTTAAAATTATGATAAGCCAATGAAAATTTTTCGATTATGTATAGTAACAGCTATAGAAGTACGTAAAATTTTGTAAAATTGTAAAAATAAATCAATAACATAGGAAAAATGAAAACAAAAGTTCACAGAAATATCGCGATAACGAGAGTTTGTCGACTAGCGTCCTTTTCAAATGCTTGTCTGAGCCTAACTATCTGAAACAGACATTCAACAAGTCTAAACTTGTCTAGACTAGTCAGGCAACAAATGATTTCAAGAAAATCTGCCGTTTAACTGCCCTGATTCCCTAAAGTACCTCACAAAAGGAACTCGCTGCAGACCTGTCGGCCTTGTACTAAAATTCGAAAACCGTGTACTGAGAGATTTTTCCCGGCCATAATCTTTTGGGACATCATTTTTGAGGTCCTAAGGGACCATTAAAAATAAAGAAAAAAAAATGATTTTCGGAAATTCTAGAGTGGCCTAAGCCTTTAAATAACTCGAAGCCTTTCTGGTCGTATGCCCGTTCCCTTAAAACAACTAACCAATTTCCTGGTACTTTTTCTTGAAAGAAACTACTTCTTCAATTCCTCATGACATTGGTGTTTAGTTTGCTACGAGTTTTTGGTTCTTCGTTTTTCTCTCCTAATATTTCTTCAGGGAACCCTGATTTGACTCTGTCTTCTCGTGTAGATATTATGATGACTCTTGCGGTAGAAATTTTAATATCCGTGTTGGATATCTATGCGAACAGTGGTGTTTTGTTAAGTTGCTTGAGCGGATCGTTCATGAAAGAATTCATATTACTTTTTGTCACTTATTTACTAAAGAGCAACATGGATTTATTAAGGGACGTTCTACGACTATTAATTTAGTCGAATTCACTAACCTCGTCGCTTGTAACAAGCCTAATCCCATTCCATGTGAATACTTTTTGTAGGGTAGATCTTTTGTAGCATGTAGATCAACCTAAGGACCTTGACATTATTTTTCATCCGAAACTAAAATTATTTTCTTTTGCCGTCTCTAAATGTTTTATCGGCTCTAAAGGTTTCGTCCTGTCCCGCTTACGCTTTGCAGCTGATATGGGCAAATGTGTTCGTCTTTCTTTTCCCCCTTGTTCATAGCATTGCTGAATATTGATCCCAAGTGTGGTCTTCTCGTTTCGTGGTAGAACTACTGCTTAAGCACTATTTTCATTCTTTCATCATTTTTTGATGCAAGCCCTCAAATTACAACTATCTACTGTTCAGAGTAAGTTCACACTTTGTTTTCTGTACAAATTTAATGTTGCTTTCGTCCTCATGATGATCATCTGCTTTTTTTTAATCTCCACACGCTGAGTTCCCGCAGAGTGTTCCTTGATGAGTGTCTTCTTTACAAGCTTTATCATGATTTTGCGTGTCTCACTTCTTACGTGTGTAGCATCTACATTGTATATATTGTTTTTTTAATCCCCTTTGTTCTTCCTTATTATATTTTTTTTGTTTTATGTTGATGATTTTTTTATACTATCTCATTTTATAATTGAATTGTTCTGTTAAATGAGATTTGAATAAATAAATAAATAACTTATGTGTAGATTGGAAAATTTGACATAGAATTATGAAATACAAACTTTTTTCTATTGTCTTAGAGCTAAATGAATTTGGCTAAGAATTTAGCTATAATCTCTACATAATCTCTGCTACTCATAATTCCAGGTGCTGAAACCCTTGTTGAAATGTGGCTGGCTACAGATCATCTTCAAATGCCTCAAGATTCACATTACAACCGCTCCCACATTCGCGACATTGAGTGTCCAATGGACGATAGGTCGTCAAACAGTGATGACGCCAATGTCGATCACATGGATGATAATCTGATGGAATTTCTCAATCGTATCGAAAAACAAACTCCACAGTTATTATGTGAAGAAGGCGAAAAAATCGAACCGACAATTTCAGTGCCTTCTAACTTACTCGAACCAGGGTTTGGACGCGACGGAATTGGCGACACGCATCTATATCATAATGGCATTGGAATGAACACAAAATCGGTTTTAGCAGAGATAAACGAGACTAATAGTTGCACCACAGATAACAGGGATAGACAAAATACTTCAGGTGTTGCAGATGTAACTGGCGACTCTGGTACAGTTCAGTCTCTTGGAGCTAGTCATGAGTATTCTTCGGACATAAATCTTAATTGCAATGAAGAACCTGTCCAGGAAATTTCAAAACCTCATTCTACTATATTGAAATGTGCATCTTCTGAAACACTGAATAACCTCGCCTTGGTGACTTCGAGAAATGCTGCAGATAAATGTAGTGATGCTGAAGCACCACGCCCATCACCCTCTCAGGGAATTCTTCGAATTATTCCTCCCATGCCAATAGTCACAAATACTTCATCGCAAAATAGTCAGCAACAATCTAAACCTGTGCATATAATAAGCAAAGTACAAAATTCTAGTGAATCAGCGACGAAAATTCAAAATACAATGCAACCGACCATCATCACGTCATTAGGGTCAACTGCAAATAAAACCGAAATGTTCCAAAAACGGGTTATTAAATGTATTGACAAACAGGGAAATATAAAATATATTGAGTTACTGGTGAAGCCAAATAACGGGCAAAATAAGCCGATTGTGCTGAATAGCAAACCTGGCGTCGTTCCGAAAGCAGTGATCGTAACAAATGCTCTCGGGCAAAACCAGTCGAAACTTGGGAAGCCAGTGATTTTGAAATTGGCGCCATCGACCTCAGTAAACCCAGTGAGAATTGTATCGAATCCAAGTACAACAAAGGTCACCATGATGCCGCTTGGTAACCTTTCTGCACCAAAAGTGATAACTTCATCAGCCCCATCACATGCTGAACCTGCAGCTATACCCACAATTAGCAAAGAGAATCAATTGAATTCATCTACAGCGAATCCAATACAAAACAATACAAACAAGAATCAAGTGCTCGTGAAAAACGGTAAAATGTACATAATTGATCCGTTACAAGCGAAAATCAAACAACAGAGGAAGCAAGAGTCTTTGCTGAAACCTCAAGTGAGTCTGCTGAAACCGATCGTGAAAAATGATAACTTCGCTAACTGTATACGAAACGATGCCAAGAGAGTTTTCAATCATACCGCCATCGCTACAGATCATGACTACACGAGTTTTCTGGGAAAATCTTCAACTCCGAACAGAGTAACGATTCACAAAACGCTGCCGAACCAACAAAGGACCCAAACATTTGCGCAAAAACAGAAGACGAGTATAGTTACGGTGAACAGTCCGAATAACAGTCGGATTAATATACGAGTCACGAAGATCGAAGACAATGATGAGGATTCGGAGGAGGATGAGAACGAAAGAGTGTGGAAGGATCGCACCGCCAGACTCAACGCGAAGAGCTCAGCATCTCACAAACCGACAGCACTAATGCAGAAGCCTCGCACGGACTACAGTGGCGAGCTGGAGGATTCTTTCTTTGGAGTTGAGGTGACCGGTGTGAGATATGCGACGGAATGGTTGCTGAAACGTCTGAGTCTTATTAACGCTCAAGCAGCCAGCATTGATTATAGCAGTTCATTCCCGTTTGTTGTTCCAAGCCAGGCTGATTTCGATCGGTTGCTAACTCCGAAATTACATGCTCATGAGGTGAGTATTTCAATAGCATTAACTTACTGTACGATCTAAACTAATTTCTCAAAAATAAAATCCTTCTAGTGGCTTCGAGCTAAATACATTCTGAGTCTACTGCAAAAACATCCCTCAATCAATAGATCCAAACTGTGGACAACGAAAGAGATAATTTTGTTTGCCCGCCTCCATGCCTATACACCTGTGATAAACTATAAAACAAATACAAAAACTGGCCCAGACGAGGCAGCAGATAGCACGCTAAAGGATCTAGTTAAAAAGGAAATCAAGCGCGAGAAATACGACATAAGCACTGTAACTTTAGTTCATGAAACGTATGATTGGATGACTGAAATGCGCCAAAGGATTAATCGTGAGCTGGAGGCGAGCGAAGAAGTTATCGATGTTGAAGGCGTTGGTATTGATGACGACGAAGATTTGAGTAGAAAAAGGGGCAATCAGTCGCCTCTGAAAAATTTTACCGGAAAGTTCTTTCATCCGATTGGTGCGAGCTTAGAGGCGGAGGCGTCATTTGTGAAAGATACGTGCCAGCAAATCGGAATACGATTGAATCCCGAAGAAATTGTTCCAGGTAAAATGTCTTTGAATTGCGGTTTTGAATTTCTAACTGTATTTTGTGTGTTTAGATGTGGTGCATCCTTCAGCGCAACTGGTTTTAGTGCAATGTCTCAAATCCTTTGTAGGTGATTTGGTTCGAAGAGCTGCGGCATGCAAGCCAGATGCTGATGCCACAAGGTAAGACATTTGGTGTAGCTCCCTCCGTATTAATTAGTCACAAATTATTATTTTCGTTTCTTTCAGCCCTCTTGTCGAGCGCATCGTACGACCAGACGATGTGAAAAATGCAATACTAAATCGTCCGCAATGGGATTTCTTGACAAACGATAGACTCGGAGTCGCTAAACCAAAAGAACTGAACGAATGAAGGCAGTCTTTCGCAAGATTGAAGTTTGAATAAACGATTACTGCTAATTTAAAGCATTTATGTATGTAATTATATAATTTTGTATTTAAGATGTACATAAATATAGTGTATAATTTTTTTTTATAAAAAACAAGCAAACGCTGAAACAATAAAATTTTGTCTATTTATACATCAGTAAAATATAGTTTTCGTTTCTTTGACATGCTTGCAGTTGGTTCCCATCCGACGGGGATATCAAAATCCTTTATAACTTTTCGCAGGGCCTGGAACAGTGGTCGATAATATTCGAGGAAAGGTTCAATGGATATGTCTTCTCTGCCGGTGAGTGTGTGAAGAACTTTTGACCAATGCTCTGACGCTCCAGCCTTCATGGCTCTCCTGAAATAAATTACACAAATTTCATTCGAGTCTGCCAAGTTGTACAGGATGTAGAGTTACTTGAGAATGATGCCAGCACGTTTTGAGCCATATATATCGCATTTATGAAGCGGCAATGGTAGTCTCTGTCCACTGTTGACTTTACCGAACACGGTCATTTCACAGAGACCTCGAAAGATCTGCGTTTGCAGTAAACTGGCAAGAAAGTATCTAAAAACAATGTTAGTTAAGGTATAGCCTGTTTTGAAAAAGTTAGTATTACCTCACATACGGTGTGTTGTCTGCAAAATGAAATTTCGCAGCTATATCAAAAAGCTGAGACCGTTCCTCCCAGTTCGGTGGCCGAACACCTTGTTCGTCGATGCTTAGCTTCCAGTAGCGATCATTTGCATTGTCGAACTGTATGCTTCCGTCGAACAGACCCCAGCGAAATACATCAAAAATATACTGGAATGGAAGCTGTGGGATTTTCGCTAGGCCGACCTTGAAGAGCAGCGTTAAGTCATGGGCATTCATAAGTTGACTTTGATCAACTCGCTTCCTGCGAGAAAGATCGACATTTTCCGAGGAGTCTGATTTGGAACTTTCGGAGCTATCTTGTTTTGACGGAGCTGGTGCGCCGTCGAATTTCCTGCGGAAGTTATGAACGGCAGCCATTTCTTCACGATCAAATTCGGGTGGACTATCAGAAAACAAATGTGCGTCTTCCAATATGCCGAGTCGATGTAGGTGAGATGGGGTCATCATGGCAAGGAAAATTGCATCACCAATCGACTCGCTAATCGCAGAGTTGGTTGCATCTTGTAGAAGTGATGGTTGAGCTGCGTTGTAGTGCATGTAGTATTGAATATGGCCCATTTCATGAACAATTGTATACAGGCCATCGAAAGTTAATTCACCGCAGACAATCATTCTGAAATGGAACAATTTAAGTAGTTGAATTTGATTTATATCAATTTCGATATATGTTTTTAGAAATCGATTCCTTGGAATCGTGTGAACATTTCAAGTTGAAGCATGCGATGAGGATTAGGTATGTTAGTTTCGTACCGATAATCATCTCCATTAAACATGTTCGCCGCAGTTCCATGACACTTCGTTTTGTTCGATGCCTTTTCGAATCGAGAGTATTTCCAAAATTTATCTGTCATCGGATTTAAACCCATTGATGAATAGAAGTCATCGGCTCGATTTGCCTGTGTGAAATTAGCAGGAAAATTTGAGCTTATGATTATTATAGTCAATCTGAAGGATGATAAATAAAACTAGATAATGAAGAGCTGTGAGTAATCGGATATAATACTGGCAGACTGGGAAGAGTATGTAAAATTTCGAGGATTAAAAGTAGGGGATTTCGTCTATTCTCAATTGAATTTTGATTGTTTGGTTTGCTTTTTTACTGATTGTTTGGAATAAGCGATTAAATGGAATTGTTTTTATGGGATGATTAAAATTGAAATTTTTTTTAACGAGGTGGTTTGATGTCTGATTCTCATCAGAGTTTGTAAGTAAATAAAATAAATTGTAAATAATTCGTATCCCATAGACGAGGATCAGTACATGTTTGACATTTTGAGAAGAGCTTAATATTTTTGAAGAACTATATCCTACCATATCTCGAGCAGTCCAGTTTGTGTTTTTGAGGAGATCATCAAGCTGAAGATTTGATTTTGGAAGAAGAAATTCATGATACGTTGACCAGTCTTGCGCCCACATATTACCTGTGTAAGAAATATTTTGCTAGAATAGAAAATGTTATTTTAATTTCAACACTTTGAGTTGACTTACCCAAAAGATGAGCAGGAAGTGGACCATTCCTTATGACTTCATCATTATGTCCAAATCTTACCCACAGAGCACTTCTAAGGACCGCATGTAAGATTTCATAATACGGCTTCAGTTCTCTCCACAGATTGTCAATCAGACCTCTGAGATTGCCCATTTCTAGTTCTTCTCGCCAGGCTTCACCGATATCATTGTAGCCTAAAAGATATTTTTAATTGGCAAGGTATGTATGTAATAAAATAGAAGAAGACGCTAATGATCTGTTCGTTTAGCGGCATGTCGAATTAAGTTTTGATTGAAATGAATTGTGTGTACGAATATGACTCCGCCCAGTTTTGGATAGGTAAAATACGTTTGTTTATTTATAAAATGGAGTATATTTTGATTTCAAGTATATTTCATCAGAAGCTACAAACTTCGTCCAGGCTAGTTACGCACTTTCTATCAGAGGAAGCTTATTTCTATGGATGCGATCCAAATCCAATTATTCAGACGGATTTCGATACATGGGAAAGAAGCGAACTATATTTTGCAACAGGCTGCCTGAATCGATTGGAACAAATGATTATCTGGAAGTGCCTGCTAAATCTGGTGTGTGGGTAAAATTTCCGTCTTACTTTTCTTAGTAGTTCTAACTGGGCCAAGTCATTTTTGTGCACTCAATAGCTTGAAAGTATTTATTAAAGACTTTTTTTATTATAGACATCTAGTTAAATATACTTTATGCTTACCATTGTTATTAGCTGCCAAATTCATAAAATATATAGCGCTCGGATAATGCTTGGCGATTTCCGGTCCAACAGCTAAACGCCACGCTTCCCATGCCCACCGGAAAATCAAATCAGCCGGCATCATACAGTCTGTGCGTTGGAGTGCTGCAAACTCTCCCGTCATGATCGTCTCCAGTTCGGGCTCGATACCCAAACAAAGAAATTTACCGCGACGAATTCGACGATCGATTTTCGCTTCATCTTCAATCATTCCGCCTTTGATACCACGGAAAACATAGTAATTATGAGATAATTGCCTATCGAAATAGTTTAAGGGATTATCGTCGTGCTGGCTGTAAGGGATGAAAGATGTTGTTTCTTTCGAGATTTATTGTTTGGAGAAAATATGAATCTGACACCAAAGTGAGCACTGTATGACTTTTTTAAGGATTTGTTTTCATTTATTATCAAACTACATTCCCATACATACTAAGAAATGTTTGGTTTGACACCTTACCGATCCTTAACGACAATAGATAAATTCATTGGAACTGTTTCTCCTATTGGTCTCCGAACATACGTATAATCAAACATTCGCTGATAATTCAAACAAAAGTCGAAATTCTTCGGAAGGCAGATCTTGGTGTCAGTGTAGATATTTTGCATTCTTGTGAGATGCTCCGAGAGTTGGCTGTATGACGGCAGAGCAAACATATTAATTCAAAACAATATTTTGTACTATTAATTCTAAATGGAAAATATTAGATTCCTGTCTACTTACCCTCCTTGATAGTTTGTATATCTTGGTCCGCGGCACAATAATTGGATCTGTCGCTTATGAAGATCATTGAGTTCTGGGAGAAGTTGTTTCCCCTCTTCGCATTTGCGAGTTATCCAGTGTGACCTTTCCGCACCGAACAAGGAAGCCTCTTCACTTATTTGAGCAGTTGGGTTCGTGCTGAGGATCCATTGAAAGTGAGCTGAGTAACGGTTCAGAAGACCGTATTCGATATTGACTTCTTCGAACCATTGACCAAGAGTGGTGAAGGGAAATATTGCAATGTCTGTGTGGAAAATAAAATGAATAAAATTGAGATTGACAGGAAGAAAGACTGGTAGAAAGTTAAGAATTCTATTTATATTCTTAACTTTAATATAATAATAGGCGAATAAAATATAGATAATAGGCTCATAAAATATAGATAATATGCTGGCGCTTAAGGTTTGCAGTGCAGACGGAATTCCGTTGCTAAAAAGGCAGATAATCAGGTTCGGAAAATTCTCCGTTTCCGTACTGGCAGGTTCAGCAACCTGCTGACTAAAAATTGGCCGAGGAACTCTCTCTTATACCAGTTAATAGGACTTGAACCACTTGGGGACCGGGTTGTGAAACTGACGATGAGAATTTCACTCCCAGCCAGATCGACATGAAAATGGACTGATCCAGGATATCACCAAAAAAAAAAAAATGGACTTATCCGAGATATCACCAGAATAGTATAGCGGCCAAATTTAAGATTTATTTATGTTAAATACACCTTATGTTAAGTAATGTAAACATAATTTGAAAAATTAATGAAAAAAATAAAGGTTTGTCTGCCAAATAGAGTTTTGGCACAATTAGAACTCTGTGGGTTTTCAAACAATATGGAAATATACCATTGTTTTACCCGCATTTCATTTTCTATGAATAAGGTAATACAACACAAATCTGGAATGCTGGATCAATATTGTTTTATTTATCATTAGTTTTCTGTCTAGTGTCACAACCTCCAATGTTTTTTACCCCATTTTGAAAGCAGGAAAGTCTTCACAGGCTAGTGATCATTACAAACACAAATTCCATTCACGCACCGTCCACCACGTTTTCCTTTTCGAAGAATGCAACTCATACCGCATGCAATCGCTCTCGTATCCTGACCTTCAAACAAACAGCTAAATCGTTTGTGACGTATCAAATTAACAGTATTAGAGTTTGTAGTGGTTCCTGGCTTATCCAGATTGGATGATACACTAGCAACAATCGTAATTGCAGCCAAGAAAAGTAAGATGAATTTCATTTTGAAAAAAGTTTAGAAATTAGGTTTTGGGTCTCTCTGGTTAAGTACTGGCTCTTACTGTTAAAACTGCATTAGCGCTTTCTCTTTTATACCTGCTGATGCTACCTGGTGCTGGTTCAGAAAGATAAGCCGCTTTATAAATTGTGCACCGACTTCAAATAAAGCTGCTGGGATTCACCCGGGATTATAAATGCCCAACTATTGTAAAATACTTAAACCTATTATAAGAGCTATGTTTTTCTGGAGAACCATAAAATTGTGTAGTTTTAAAATAATCACGCAGCACGTGTATTTTGTTTATAAACAACGAGTATTTGAAATACATGGAATTCATTAAAGCAACAAACATGTGCTTTTGATGGTATTATTTTAAATGATTAATGATATTCAGAATTCACGTATCTGGGCCTTTATTTGTTGTTTTAAACATACTATTTTTCACTTTTTTCGTTCATATTTATGTTTGTTTGTTTGAATTTCAACACGAAAGAGAACTCTGAGGAGCCGGCTGTATATTGGGTAGTTCTTGAAATAGAAAAGGGACTTCATTACAATGAATACACTCTGGGCGCCTTCTCAGACATTGAAAGCGAGTTCAATAATGCATATACAGCTGCCATTGTAAAGACCCTCCACGCACCCAACATCCACCCCACTATTTATAGGTGGATAACAAAGGTCAAGAGAAGATGAAGCGGAACATTCAAAGTAGACGATGAGTCGAGGTTAAAGAACCTGTAGTGCCGCCGTAAGCAAGGATCGACATAAGTATAACCAGGTAGATCCAGTCGGTTTGGGCATGTTTTACCCAGCACACTCTTGCTGGCCTGGATTGTGTTGCTTTTGCACTTAACTCTTTTCTCTAAATTCGCCTATCATGTGAACTTGCTGTCCAGAATAAGACCCAAGTACTTTGTTTGTGACTTGCGACTAAACCTAGCGCCGCTGATTGGGCCTATTTAAGGAATTTTGTATTTCCTTGTGAAGGGTAAAAGATAGGTCACATCGGAGTTGATGATAAGGTGCACGGTATTCGCTCACTCTTCAACCAGCCCCAGAGTATACTTGCTGAACTAGCCAAGGATATGCAGGAACCTACCCGAGACTAAGATGCCAATGTCATCAGCATAGGCTACAAACGTTAGTCCCATGCCCTCCAACCTCTTTAAAATTGTATTTGTTTGCTACTACTTTCCACAAGAAAGGAGATAAAATCACTCGTTGGGGTGTACTTCTGTGGATCTTTCTTATAATTTACGCTCACCCCCCAGTCCACTGATATGAGCTTTGGCTTAAGCATGTTGTTTATCCAGCTACAAATAGTAAAAATAAAAGGAGGAAGGAAGTCATGCTAATTGGTCTGTAGTCCTTCGGATACGTGTACTTGATTTTATCTGCCTTGGGTATAAATACAACTTTAGCGGTCTTCCAAGCTGCACTAGGCAACCTTTATAAATTTGTATGAGCCAAAAAACGATGAGCATTCCTGTCTTTTAGAGCATGGCAGGCAGAATTTTATTCGAAACTGGGGACTTGAAGGGCTTGAAAGAGTCAATTGCCCAGACTACTTCGCAAATACCTTCTATATCATGCAGATTGGACACCTACTCACCAGTGAAGGAGGTGGAGCCATCCAAACAGCCCGGGAATGGAGTATCCAGGAAGGATCGTCAGCACTTGCAAGCTTTTGCTCGTCCACTGCCCATCTGGCTCACACATTAAGCTTGGAGTGAAAAGGAGTTTAAACAGCAGATTTTCAAGTTTCCGAAGTAGTTTCAATTCTATCGCACAGCTTCTTCCAGGATCTCCAACTGGCTTTCCAAGAGTAGTAACTTTTTCTTGCTGAGTGTTTCATTTTTTGTAGCCTCCTCCGGCGGAACGGTGCTATCTTGTGCCATATAAGCGGTTGCTAGGAGTGCATGTTCCTCTTTGTTTGACCGTGATATTCTCCTCAAACAGCGGCTTATCCTTCTAGAGATTTGCCATTGGTCCCTGTGGGTCAAAGGTGTTTTCGTCACCATCATTTGGGTGGCACTTCTTTAGCCACATGTAAACGCTGCGTATGCTCCAAGCCATCTTGCCAAAACGCAGGTACAGCAGGCTGTTAGATTCCTTGTTTATCTGAAGTATCTACACCCCCACCCCCCATCTGCCCGCCGTCATGTGCTACCAGCTTAATAAAATTCAGGATCTTGCAGGCCTACGCTAGAATGTACAGATTCTGTCTCTGCAGCAATTTCAGGGTCACCAATTACCACTTTCACCCTAGGCAGTGTTGGGATGCTCTTCCTGTCGAGTATTTCAATTCGAGCTCCATCTCATACCCGGAAAAACGGAGGTTGAAGATGTATTCTTCTATCAATGTGCAGTTCATAGCAATAGAAAATAAAAGTATGGATATATCTTAGTCGGAAATGTTGGATAGGTATTGTTTTCTAACTGGGATGACGATCACATGTATGCCATTTGGTAAATGGCATTCATCTTCGAGGAAACTAGATTAGATGTAACATTTGGCGTTGTATATTATTTATTTCTTATTTCAAGTGTCATGTTTCGAACTGGTTATACATGTTTTCGGGGGGTTTTACCCCAAAAAAATTGTTCTCATATTCACAACACCCCCCCCCCCCCCTCAAAAATCCCCGCAAGCACTTCAAATCACCCATTTTGGGGTGAAACCCTCAATCTGCCAACACTGATACAACGTGCAATAAATAAATAATTAAAAATTAAAATATCAATAATTTATTTTACTGTTATCATTTATTTTATAATTTTATCAATAATTTATTTTACAACTGATATTCATAATATCAATAATTTATTTTACTCCATAAACTTCTAATTATTATCAAATTGGATTTTGACATTTTTCAATAACTATTCAATTGATACATCTGCAGACTCCATTTCTGCAGGTGCCTCCTTTCTTTCCAAGTCTGGCGATACAGTTGGCATTGCAAGCGAGAAGTGAGACAGCTTGGCTTTCGAACAAACAGCTGAGTCGTCGATGTCGGACCAGTTCCACAGGCTCTGCAATCTCCACAATCTCGTAGTTGTTCAGATTGTCTAGGCTCTCCAATTCTTCCAAATTGCTCACAGTATCGGGCCAGGCGAAAGCCATCGAACAAACAACAGCAAAAACTGCAAAGGCCAATGTGAATTTCATGATGATTTTGATTGAATTGAATTGAACTGTCGGAACTATGTTAAAACTGCTGACTTCTATTAGACTGATGCCTAGAAGATACTAAGCACTTGCTTTTATACTTAAATCATATCATAATAGATTGTGATGCGAATTTGCACCGTACTATTGTTGAGATGTATTTCCCCGGTTGAAAATAAGCGCACAGTGTTTTCGGTATGAAACCCCCATAAAGTGAATCCCAGTTCACGCAAGCTTTTGCATTGATAAAAGCGTTCGATCAGCAGAATTGACTTGGCTCCATTTGGCTCGGACGATACAATCTACTTTTGAGATTTTTTTTGATAGGGTGAAAAATATTAAGAATCTTTTGATAATATTTACCGTAAGCACAATCAGAATAATAGTTTAAGAAAGTGACGAATTTGTTAATAAGTACAATGCTTCAAAATACCTAATTTATTTCCAGTGATATTCTCAATTAAGTGCTACCAAAGTTTTGAATATGATTGTTGAATAGTTGGTAGGAAAAAAATTAGCATTTTAGAAGCTGCAAATATTTAGGTTCATTCATGTATAAGTGTGGTTTGAGCAAACGAGAACTAGAAGAACTATTTAGCTTGCTCTTAATACATGAATTATGATTAATATTAATTATACCACTGACAATGATTTGAGGTTTAATCTCAAAATTTACTCTATGAACCTTTCTCAATATATTAGGAACTGAAGTACCTTGTACTTTTTTCAGACTCAAGCTACGGTTATATAAGCTACGGTATATACAAGCAGTGTTTTTTTGCGCCTCTATCGAGAGCTGGTTAGCGTAGGTAGCATTAAAAACAGCAACATCTGGAGTAGGATTGCTTTTGTTTTGGAGGCCTGCGACGCCGGAGGTCATCGTGGAGATGATGCTACAGTCAGATGATGCTTGTTCAACTGTGTCAACATGTATGGAGCTTATATTGCACTTTAAAAAAGAGGAAGGATGACTAATAGACACTCAAGGTCTGACAGAATGAAAGTACGCCAATGGTGCTAGTAGCATGGTCGTCTTGGATTCCCATATTTTTTTAGGGAGTTAGAAAGAATATTACATAATCCTGCATAGTTCGGGGGAAACCTTTTGAAAGTTTTTCGATACTCGTTCAGAAAAAAAACAAATATCTTGCATCAAGAGTAATCCACCCTTTGAATTTCGTTTTTATCCCATGACTGCATCGGAAATTACAGGGATAGAATTTTTCGTAGTTGAAATCTTAAAATTTCCAAAACTAGGAAAATTTATTAGATATTTTCACTGTAGATATTTATTATTTGAAAATTTATTAGTAACATCTGCTGGTATGAAAATAACAAGAATTCCTGGTGCTTGTCAGCGCCACAATCAAAATGACAAAAAAAAATCTACTTCAAATTGAGGCCAACTTACATTGTAAATTTCATTTCATTCCCATGACTGCTTTGGAAGTTAGAGAAATTGAAATAATATCATTGGAAAATTTAATGATAGCATCACAAAGTAAAAAAAATGGCAATAAATTAGTAGAGCAGCCGTTTCCTATTTTTTCAGCTAAAACTCTATCAAAATTGGTCTACAGTGATACTAGTCGTTGGTTGTAGGGCAAACATTTTTTATTTTGTGGTGAAGTTTTTCAAGATGATACAACTCTCACAGGGTTGCCAGCATATTCATTGAACTTCTATTAGTACCTGGTCACAGCGTATGAAGTTAGTTCCTGACCAGCGTGCCAACTCCGTATATGTATGTATGTATACGGACCAGAATCCAGTGAACCGGCCTGAGATTTTATTGTTGATCAGCCTGGAAAGCTGGAAGAAATCGCATGGCGCAGAAAGAGATGCAAGCTAAGATTCGACAGATTCGTTGCTCCAATACGGATCCCTCTCGCAAAAAATACCAGCGCACTCTCAGGTTGCTTTGACAGTTAATGTATTGCGTAAATGAAGGTGCAATTTCAAGGTCAAAGTGGTTTTTTTTTTTTGGAAAATGGAAGGAGTTGACTCACTTATCTTTCTCTACCCTTTGACCTGGTCCTACTTAAGACCATTAAATACTATCAATTTCGATGGAATCTAATTATTGGGTCGTGAGTTTTCTCGAACACAAATTTTGGGTACTATCAAAATAAGTAAGTTGGTTACCGTTTTGTTCAATTGTTTTGAAGGGAAACCGTTTTTTGCAATGAAGATTTTCGGGAATATCAACTTGAACATGTAAACAAAGTTTAAAATGTTTCAATCGTTTGATTTTTTTTCAGCAGAGCAAACAAATTTCACGAGAGTCGATGATTTGAAGTATTTCTGCTTCCGCATCGATGATTTGAAGTATTTCTGCTACAGGGATGCATGTCCATTAACAAAACACATAAACGTATTTCTCGCTGCCTATTGAATTGTTTAGGTTAGGCTAGTCCATAGTGATACCAGATAAATGGACCACGAGAAAGAAAGTTCAGTCCAAGCGGCCATCAAAGGCCCCGGACTTTTTCACGAACTGAAGGATGTCCTTCATTTTTTGCTCCGCCATTTGCGGGAGATTCACCAGCCAGGGCTCACCGAAGTATCGCAGCCTGGTTTTCCCCAGTGCCGGACAGTGACACAGAAGATGCTGGATTGTTTCTGAGACCACCAGCTCTTGACACGTCCTGCAGGCGTCGCTAGTTAGGAGTCCCATTTTCATAGCATGTGCTGCCACAAGACAATGTCCAGTAATGATGTCAGCTAGTCGTTTACAGTCAGTCCGCGCTAACTCGAGGAGGTATTTAGTCGATGCGAGATTGTATGACCCCCACATGATTTTGGTTACCCTGCAGGTCTGAGTTGCACCCCATCTGCACGTTGCACCCTGCATCATTTTGGAGTCGATTGAATACTTAATCGTTTGGATAGGAGTAAGGATGTCTATCGATCCCGAAAGGGGAAGACTAGCCCCATACTTGGCTCCATCAATGCCCTTGTGACCAGGAACCCAGAAGATTTTGACTCTTCTGCTGTTGCCCAGTCTGAAAAATGTGTTTCACTTAGTTTGCGTGACCGTTTTTGTTTTGCTTTCATGCGTTTTTTCATATTCGCCCAAATTTCGAAAAGAATGCAATCAGACATCGTTTTTCATTTAGAAATGTTCCGAACTTCAACATTCTTAATTATCATATCCGGTGTCAGTTTGTCACCATATGCCCATTTTTACAACAATGCCGCATAAACAAGTAGCTAAAAATGCAACATTACACATTTATAGTTATTGCTAGCGCACAAACAAAAATTCAACAGAAAAACCACCCAAATGCAATGCATGTTTTATTTCGAGTCCTTCCTGTTGCACAAACAATGCTACCCATTCGATACGAGCTAATATTGTTTTTCGATTTCCTTGAAGCGCAAATGTAATTGGGGAAAAACTTTTCACCAGTCAAACATTTCATCGATAAGACATCAGTATTTTTGCAAAAACCCACAGCTCCAATCGAGAATTCAGAGCTTCTTCGCGAGAATACAAGTGTATGTATATAAACAAAATCGCTTGCGATGCTTAATCATCTATCAATCGTCTACCAAACCTTGACTCGAGCACATCTCAACAGTAGACCTCAACTAGCATTTGCAAATCAACATGAAATTCGCACTGATTTTCGCGGTTTTTGCTCTTATCTGCGCAACGGCCCTGGCACGTCCCGAGAAATCGCCGGAATCGGAAGAATCGCAATTGGAAGCTTCGCAAGTTGGAGACTTGTTAGTTCGTCACAAGCGACTCAGCTGCCAATTGGGCAATGAGAACGTCACGAATATTGCCTGTAATCTGAGTTGTATTAAGCGATTCAATCGACAGGGTGGAAAATGCAGAAACGGAACTTGCTATTGTACACCACGATAAGATGAAATTTATTTAATGAAACCATAGTATTAAATGTGTTATTTTTAATTGTAAATAAATATTTTTTTAAAGAAACTGAATATTGTTCTTTTTTGTATTCGCATATTTTAAGTGGAAAGTTTTATGGTATGAAGTTGGTATAAAATGTTTTGAGGAATTTGAATAGTGAACTAGTTTTGATGGAATACACTCGAAAAAATTGTTTAAACAATCGGGAAATTAAAACTCGACCAGAATACTTCTGATGGAGACAAAAAAGTTTGGAATGAACAATGAACAACACAAAAAAGTTTGGAATGAAATTTTTTTTTCTATTTGTTCGCCTCTGTGAGTCTTTGATTTAACCAATGCGTGTCAGGATGTAATTTCCACTTTGTATACCATACTGATTGGTTTTTCAATAAGTATTGGAACTAATCATTGCTAAATAAAAGAAGCCTGAGCGCAAAGAAATGCACTTAGACAACTGTTATTCAACTTATGAACTGCCAAATTTCCTAGTGTTAAAAAGTTGAATGCATGAGCACTGCAGTAATTGGATAATTTTATCCAGAATCTTTGACGAATTCATTCATCTAGAACATAGAAGTCCTGGATCACGAAGGCACAATACTCTTTCGGGCGACAAAATGCCTACTAACCGCCATGTTGGAGCTGTGAGAAGTAAAAAAGCTGGGATCGAGCCAAACAGCTAAACTGCTGACAAAGAAGGAAGTCCCCAATGAGCCTACACACTTCGGCACACACTGGCATCGTCTTTTGTACAGAGAATATCTTGATAGACGAAACAGTAACAGAGAGGAAAATTACCAACTGAGAAGCTTCCTGAGCCGTACTGGCCAAATTACCAGCCCGGAAACACCTGAATCGGCCAGTGACGTAGAGGAATCAATTGATTTCCTCACCAGTACCATCAAGCAGACAAAAGAGAGCAGTATGATTTCGATAAAGAATAAGTACAGTCCTTACGAACCGCCTAAATAATCAAATTGCTTATACGGAGGAGGAAGCAACTCAGGAGAAAAGCTAGAGGTACAACCGATCCTAGACTAAAGTGGAAACCAAACCAGCTTACAAAGCATTGAGCCTGAGGACAACATTCTCTGGCGGCTGTCCTGGTGCTACCGGACTAAATACAAGACACTTACCAAATGACGGTTCAGACAACCTGAAATTTGATAATATTGGCAAAGCCAATCCTATTGCCGACTTTTTGGAGTTTCAATTCAAAGAGAACTATTCATCATAAAGTATCATAGATAATCAAGATCACATGAACCGAAAGGTCCCAAGACTGCTTAGTTCTGAGCCAAGAAAGGTAGAACAGTTGATGTTAACGGACCTTGAGACTGTGAAAAGCTTGGTAATGAAATTGAATCGTCCAATATCGCCATGAATAGAAAACATCAACAGCTTTTGCCTCAAATATTTACAAACTGAAGACAGTTACGAACATAATCTGCGCCATACTTCATCTTAGGAGGTATCTTTAGGTGTGGAAATCAGCCATCATTATAGTTTCACCAAAACCTGGTAAAGACCTCAAATATCCCCTAAACTAGAGATCCATAAGCCTCTTTGCATCCTTAGCCAAAGTGGCTCATTGAAATTTTGTTTCTCACCCGAAATAAAAAGTCTACGAAAACAACATTTTCCTGGGAGAGAAATTTGGCTTCAAGCCTCTCTACACCACGGCACTCCTGTTTGCAACGGTGGTCCAACAAGTCAGAACAGAGCTCAACCCTACAAAGTCGACCGGACATTACATTTCGAGTCAGCATCAAGGTTTTCCTATTTCAACAGAACGGCAAATTGTAGCTGGAGCACCACAAAGATCCTCGCTATCACCCCTTGTGTATAATATACACAAAAGATATTATATCTGCCTTTGCTGCCCAGTACGTGTATCTTCCACATGTGATCTGATTTTCGAAGAAAACTAAAGAAATTGTGTAGGTTTGTAAGACTTCGGCCAATTGCTCACTGAGGCGTCGCTTCATAGACGCGTAATCGACATTTTACGCTTTGAGTACGCTTGCTGGTAGCTTTCAATACAATCCGCGATATTTACTACCCAAATGCACAGCAATATACGTCTTGCTGGAAGTACTTTTACCGACAGGCTAGGCTACATGCCGATAGCAAGCTGCAAAGAAAGCGTATCTCTGACGGAGCAATAGACACACTTCAATTGAATTGTATTAGAATCTGCACGCAAGCGTACTTTAAGCGTAAAATGTCTAGCATGCGTCTATGAAGCGACGCCGGAGTGGACTATCGGCATAAGAGTTTCAAAATTTTGTGAATGTAAAACATTCGTTGCTTATTTTTATTATAAAAGGGTAATTCCGTAGAAAATCGACCAATTTTCAAATAATTTTTGAATTCACCTCCTCAGAATTTGGAAATATTTTGATGTCCAGAAGGGCTGGCGAGCTTATTATTCAAAATGAAATATTTTTGGAAAATATGATATATTTGCGGAAATATGGCCCCTTGAAGTTTTTAAGAAACGTCGGTCCGTGTTGCATTCAAAAAATTGTATAAAATCTTCTACTTTACGTAGAGCCTTTAAATATTGCTTGTTGAAAAGTGTAAGGTGTAGTTATTCTAGGAAAAATAGTACGAGAGACATCCTGGCCAAAAAGGATAAAAGGGATCATTACAGTGTCCTTTATCCTTGAATATTTCAAAACGCACAACTTCGATTTTCTTAATTTTTTTATATTATGTTTTAAACAGCTATATAAAAAACAAATGTGCAAAATTTCAAAGTGGAGCTCGTAAAAGTACAGTCGTCAGAAATTTTTAAAGGAGTCGAATACTATAACTGCTAAAGAAAATTTATAGAAAATGGTGCCGAAACAAGGTAAAACTTACAAAATATAATACGAAAGAATTTAGTGTTCTAAAAATAGCTTTAAAAACTGTTTTGCAATGTTATTTAAAGCCTGCAGAAGATTCTAATCTAGTTTCTAACGTAGAACGATCTGTATAAGTCCATTGCTTAAACTAACACCACTGACGCTATTTTCATCAATTTTTTTTGAACATGTACTTAGAATAACGGCTGATCCAGGACAATCCTGCAGCTACCAAAATACCAATCTGTTTTCGGAGGAGAGCATATCATCAGAGATAAAAAGTCCTCATAATTAGCCAAGCTTATATCGGAACCCTTTGTTAGAACATTTATGTTTGGTCCTTTAATCATTAATCTAACGTTTTGATGTATAATACATACACAAATAGAATGTGTTCCCAATGTTTCCGCTAAATCGAGGTATTTTGGCAGTCTGCTGTTTGCATTGCTGAAGTAGAATGATTTTATGACACCAGCAACATGTTGCATTTTTTTTTATCAAACAATTTTTTTTAATCATATATGGGGTTGCGTCAGGAAATTCGGACACTACTTTGACACGTGATCAATTCGACGACAAAAGTGATAAAAGTAAACACTTTGTTTCCTTTTCTTTAGCTTTTGAACATTCTTCTTTGATATTATTCACTATAGATAATTCATTATTTGTTTTATCCTCTTTTGTGGGTAGTTCCTGTTTTATTTTAAATACATTTTCGTACAGTATGCTAGTAAAGTTTTCTAACTTTCTTCTTAGAATGTCCATTTCAAAAAATTTTTTGTCTATATGGACCCACGACTTTCCTTAACTTCAACTGCTTCGATCTATACCCTGAAAGCAACTTCTTGGAATCAATGTAAACTACAGGCATTGCAATTAATCCTAATTTTAAGTTGTAAAAATATGCAAAATAGACAAACAAAGGAAGTAATTAAAAATATGTGTACAATATAATATGTGCGAGAAACCCTACATGTAGGGAAAACCCAAAATAATCCTAATTACTCATGCCGCTTGTAAATGAAAATGAATCTGCTTTCTTTATTTTTGCTTTATGATTGCTTACAAATAATTTTTTTTCAATTATTGCAACAGTTTATATTCTAGTGATAGGTCTGTTAGTTACGGAAAAAATTGAAGTATTATTCCTTTTAAAAAATAAAAATCATACAAAAAATTACCCATAACTGAGGAATACAAGACCTTGATTTTGTGAAAAAGCGCAGAGCCACCATCAAGCTATTTCATATCAAACGTATATTGTAAGTTTCACCTTGTGTCGGTACCATTTTTTATAAATTCTTTCGCGGTTATAGTATTTCGTACTTTTAAAAATTTCTCACAAATGTACTTTTATGAGGGCCACTTTGAAATTTTGCACATTTGTAGCTTATATAACTGTTTAAAATATGTAAAAAAAAATTAAGAAAATCGAAGATGTGGATTTTGAAATATTCAAGGATAAAGGACTCTGTAATTATCCTTTTCATCGTTCTTGGCCAGGATGTCTCTCGCATTATTTTTCTTAGAATACATACATCTTACCCTTTTCAACAAGCCACAGTTAAAGGCTCTACGTAAAGTAGAAGATTTTATACAATTTTTTGAATGCAACACGAACCGACATTTCTCAAAAACTTGAAGAAGCCATATTCCCGCAAATATTAGATATTTAAAAAAAAAATTATTGGTGCACATAACTTAACAACTTATATTCACGGTGAAAATTTCTTTGAAATCTGACGATAGCGATCAAAGACCGTTGGTCGATTTTCCGTGGAATGACCCAAAATGCTTATCATTTGAAAATTTGATATTAGCATTTTCTTCCCGAATTTAAAGTTAGAAACACTGTTTGATTGATTGGTTTGAGATTGTTCCGAATAATTTTAGCTTAGAATAGACCAGAATGAGGAAAGAGGTTTGCAGTTTGGAGAGGAGAATTTAGTTTACAGGTAAATCCACAAAATTCGCAATGTGAAACTAAAAGAGACTGGATTTTGTGGAGTATGTACACATGATTTTGTCTGGTATGTTGTTACTCATTCAAAAAAACGTAGTCTTGTAACAAGCTTCTTATTTTGTTAACAAAAAAAGGCACGATTACTGACTCACTGCAATCAATTTTAAGCAAAGTATATAACATTCTAACCTTCACTTACGTTACTTTTTGGTTTTGTTGACTACTTCTCAACTTAAATTTTAATTAATGTTTTTAAAATCGATAGTTCATAGTAAACAAGCTACGTTGTACACTTGTACGTTGTACAAACAATATGAAATACTTTCAAAATTAGCTATGATCGACAACAAATGACAGAGTTATCTTATGATTTCCGGCCCACAATGTAAAGCTTTATCTAAATTTCACACAGGCCAAAGTGGCGTTCACCTGATAGCGTTATTCCGGACATCAACATTTTTCGTTATCTTCACGAAAAAACGTTGTTATTCGAATTCGAAAAACAGAAGCTAATCAGATACTTATGTTTTGCAATTTATCAAATTTTATCGAGGCTCGTATAAAAGCAAGTCGACTTCTATTGTAGCTATCAATCCACCAGTACAAATTGAAAGTAAAAGTAAGAAGATCGAATTCAGTCGGAAATTTAAAATCAACATGAAGTCTATGCTGTTAATTGTTATTGCTGTAGCCGTTTGCTCAATGGTCTTTGCTTGGCCTGCAGATGTAGCTGATTCGAAGAATTCAGGAACATTTGATGATTTGATGATGACCGATGTTGCAGAGGACTCAAAGACAATGGAATTGATTCATGAAGGACATGGAGGCTGCGTGGCGCACAATTGCAATGCTAAATGCCACAAGAAAGGAAAAAGGCGTGGCATTTGCAGGAACAGAATTTGCAAATGTTTCAAATGATAAGGTCTAAGCCGGACTATGGGCTATTGTTCCACCGATATTGTTTTAATTGGTATTTTTGAACAAATGTTAAAAGTTACGACTAAGTATAAAATTAATAAATAAATTTTTGAATCTGTATCAATGTGTGTATAACTGATCTATAACCAAATCAGCATTAATTTAGAGATTTAAATTGAAGCCGGTAGTACATTCGTTTTATGTTATTTGCGATCGAAATATTTATCCTTGAATCATTAACAAAGGATAACCTTCGTATAAGATGGTAAAAACTCGTCATCAACCAGCATCCTACCATCTTAACTTCATCCATTCCAGAAATACATCGATGTCAATTTAAAGTCTATAATGAATTCGGAAATCGACTAGCTCTTATATATCGATGGTATATTTCCATTACTTCTGCCGAAATATTATGGTAGTTCATTCCCTTTTCTTATCATAAGGATATTTCTTAGCATATCGATAGTTGACGAACGACTTGGGTTGAAGCTGTTACGCTAGATAAATTTTGATGAGTTATATATTTTTCATGCATAATATTACTCTAGTCGCCAGACAAAAACATAAAAATTTAAATTATAGTCCACAAGAGGCTGGAGGACCAAGCTCCTCGATTTTAATCTTGCAGCATTAGAAGCATAGTATGCTATAATTTGCCTGTCCGAGACCTGGCTTAGCTCAAACTTGTTGAGCTCCGAGTTGTGAGCTACGCATTAATATTCCGGTATGATCGTAATTCAAAGATTTCTTTCAAAGCTTGGAGTGGTGGAGTACTCATTGTTGTGAAAACTTCGCTTTCCGCCGATTCTATATCTTGCTCATCATACAGTTTGTTCGATTGTGTTACTTCCCACAGAAAAAACGGTTATGATTCAATTTTTGTTTTCTGCGTCTACTTTCCCTAGGAATGTCGACGTCTGTGAAGAGTGCTATGAGTCCTTTAGTGGTACGATCTATTCTTCAAATTTATATTGTATGGAGACTTAAACTTTCTTAGCATTCGTTGATCTTCTTTTCTAGCCTCAATCAAACTCACATAACATAGCAATCACTTTAACCAACTTAAGCGCTTTTATATGCAACTGTGCACTTCTTTTATGCATCTATAGACCTTTATAAAAATTATAAATTTGCTTTTCCATAAATAGCAGTTGATTTGCATCCTCCTCCTTTGAAAGTTATGTCGAAGTATTCCCCTTTTAAGCTCAGATCAATTACCGCAACGTCCTATATAGAAATTTTAAGCTTTGTAGCGGCGATATGAAAACGCAATCAGTTTATTTTACTGAGATATTTATTGTAATGTTTCGACAGCTTTGTGCTGTTTGCCGTTCAAAATTTATTCTTGATATTCTGTTCGGCTAAAAATTTATGCAAATATGATAAAAAAAACGAAATAATTCTTACTTGTTCTTGACTGAAGGAATGCTGAACATAAAAGAACTAGTTTCTAAGATTAAGCGAGTTTTTAAACAAACTAGTTTTCTATTTTAATTCTAAAATTTGATAGCAGTATATGCTCCGGCTACGCGACGTTGCCAGCTGTTACATTCTAAATCAGTGGCGGCTAATTTATGCGTTTAAAGTACTATAGGGCATATCATTACCGACGACCTTAAAAACGATGCTGATATTGAAAGGGAGCACAGGGTTTTGGCAATCAGAGGTAATATGTTGGCTCTCAGATTTTCCTGTTATACGAAGCAAGTTAAGGTAACGCTTTTCAAGGCATATTGCCAGAGCTTGAACACGGGGAACCTGTGGCTTGGGTATGCCAAAAAATCACTGGACACCTTGCGCGTCATATATAATAATATCTTCAGGATAATGAGGGGATGCACGCCGTTTCTGCAGTGCGTCAGTGATGCTTGTAGAGTACCAGAATGATGGCTTTGCAACCGTCATTCGCAAAAAACTATATCCCTCATCCATACAACACGGAACAGTTCCAACAGCATCTTAAAGACTATAGCTAACAGGTTCACTTCGCCACTATGAAGGTGCCTTGTGCGAAGGGTGATCACAGAAACCAGCTCGTTTCCTTAATCGCCCTCAGCACAGGGAAGTGGACTTATCTGTGTCTTTTATGTTTATATTTAAAGTGCTTTATTAACACAATATGGATATGTCCGAAACAAACAATCTTTATTATTATATATTTATTACTTTACTATACTACGCGTTTCAGTCATCGCAAAGTTCCGATAATGCTGAGTAGTTTATTCGTCCGCCAAGATTGAATTTGACCCCCTCTGAATTTGCCGCCTGGAGCAAGGGGTTCGGCTTGTTACCATGTTAATATCAACAAATGCTTTGGTTCGCATGACAAGCTGTACAACATGTTCGACTGTTTATACAATAGAACTTATAATGTTGCTGGTTTCACAATAATTATAAAAGCTGAAGAAGAAACGAGGTTGTTTAGTGACTATTATGGAATAAAACAATCATGGAGACCACATTTAAAGGGTTGTCCGCATATTGATCAAAAATCACTTAAACGTATTCATTGTAAGTGTCAATATATCCCACACATTTTTTAATGATCTGACAATTCTGCCAAAAGTTATCATAATTCAAAGTTTTACTACAACAATCTCTGCGTCAGCATGGCATGAATCCATTTAATCAGGGCGTCGTTCACGACATGAGATTTAGCGGCTTTATAAAACTCCTTAAATTGTGCACAGCCAAAAGCCTCTTCAACGTTCGCAAATAAAATCTAGAAACCACAGAATGAAGGGCCGACTCGCCTGATTTTCCTCGCGAGTCCGCTTGTTACTCCTCATTTAAAATATTAGAATTAACCGCTCCTATGAGTAGGTGTCGTTCAAAAATCAGTAAAAATATAGTGCATCCTATCACAAGCACAAGGAGGCCGGATGCTATAAACAGCCACATTACATTCAAAAATCGTAGCTTTGATTCGCCCATAATTATTTTTCAACTACTTTCGATAGAACACTTATCAAACTTACGGATTATCACGCGAAAAAACGCATTGGCAGCTTCCCTAAATGTAAGAAAAGGTACTATACAGGTACCATATAAGTCAAAATTTAACTTCAGAAATTTCGAAAAATCTTCCAAACAAAAGTTAATAATATGAAACAAATTTCTTCATTATATCAATAATTTATTTTTATTTACTATCTTTTTCTAAAAATTATAAAATAGAATTATTGCATAAATAACTATTCAATTGATACATCTGCAGACTCCATTCCTGCAGGTGCCTCCTTTCTTTCCAAGTCTGGCGATGCAGTTGGCATTGCAAGCGAGAAGCGAGACAGCTTGGCTCTCGAACAAACAGCTGAGTCGTCGATGTCGGACCAGTTCCACAGGCTCTGCAATCTCCACAATCTCGTAGTTGTTCAGATTGTCTAGGCTCTCCAATTCTTCCAAATTGCTCACAGTATCGGGCCAGGCGAAAGCCAACGAGCAAATAACAGCAAAAACTGCAAGGGCCAATGTGAATTTCATGATGATTTTGTTTGAATTGAATTGAACTGTTGGAACTATGTTAAAACTGCTGACTTCTATTAGACTGATGCCTAGTAGATACTAAGCACTTGCTTTTATACTTAAATCATATCATAATAGATTGTGATGCGAATTTGCACAGGACCATTGTTGAGATGTATTTCCCCGGTTGAAAATAAGCGCACAGTGTTGTCGGTATGAAACCCTCGTAAAGTGAATCCCGGTTCACGCAAGCTTTTATATTTACATTGATAAGAGCATTCGATCAGCAGAATCGACTTGGCTTCATGTAAATAATCGTTGTTTAGTATTTCCATCATAGTAGAAAGCTACTATTGAGATTTTTTTAGTAGAATGGAAAATATAATGAATCATAGATAAGCTATAATTCAGCTGTGTAAATCAAGCAGCAAAATAATTTGCTAAAGGATAAGATTGTAGATGAAGTCAATGGGTGGAAGGCTGTGAGCAATATTCTGAATTAAGTGCCACTGAAGAGTCCAATACGACTCTTAAATATCTCATGCAAATGAAGAAAAAAAAATTATTAAATTATTATATTAAAAAGAAATTTGTCATTTGGTGGTTTATGAATATTCAGCCTCTTTTATGCAATATTATTTTCGGCCCTCCATAAAACTCGTAAATCAATCAAATATTTTTCAAATTTTTCTTTAAATATTCTAAGTGTTAGGCTGGAATTACTGTGCATTTCACATGCTATACACAACATGAGAGGTTCAATCCGAAAATAAATCTGTGAATCTTGGCGGAGATGTCAAGAAACAGAAGAAAATTGGTGAATTTCTTCAAATTTTTTGGCCAATATTTTAGCATATTTCATTTGACAATCAACGTGCAGATAATACCAATACATGTTGATAATTTTGTTACTTCAAGATGAATGGAACAAGAAGACGTAGCTCCAGAGCATTGTGCGTCCACAATAGTCTTGGCAAAGTCAAGTGGTAATATATGGAAGATCCTGCAAAAGACACAGCAAACGTTTATGAGCATCGAGTATCGCGGCAAGGCCTACGAATTTTTGTTGTTGTCAAAAGTAGCTTAGTCTGTGATGTTGGAATATAGTTTTGACAGAACACACGGATCGAGAAAAATATGGCCTGTAGACAACGGCTGAAGGTTAAGTATAGCCAGTCGATCAGAATATTCCAAATAAGGAGAGCTATGTCTATAAAGAAGGTTTCGCGTAAACTTAAGTTGAACTGATTTGATTCATTCACACTGTGGAGACCAGACAACAGATGCAGTATCTAAGAGTGTAGACTATTCTCCAAAAGATTTGTCCATAAGAAGTGAGGGCGTTAAATGTAGGGAATGCTTAACATTTTAAAGGCACGGTTGACGATATCAAAGATTCGTAAATCAAATCTTAGCTTCTCGATCTTCTCAGAGGGAATGCAGTATGTGACAATATATTAAATGCTATAAACCAGTGGATTCGTTTTTTGGGAAAGAACCATTTGAGGGCTTTTCTGAATATTTGACACACGCTCGTTTGTTTGACCCCAACAATCAAGTTTGCTCATATTGGATTGAAACAGACCGCAGTCCTCGACGGATCTTACTGTTGCAAAAAGTTTAAGGTTATTAGCGGAAAAAGGACATGTATATGAAAGAAGTTGCGGCATATCATTTGCGTAAAATAAGAAAAGAAGAGGGCAGGAGGGAAGAACTCCATTGTTGAGTTTAAATGGAGTAGATAGGCAGAACTTGTATCGAGCACAACCAGATCGACCATGAAGATAGGATTCTAGTCATAGTACAATCGAAGGATAATCCAAGTTCTTGTAATTTTGACAGGAAAATGTTCTGTTCCACATCATCGAACGCCTTCGAAAAGTCTGTATATCAGATTCCTCATCAAGAGAGCTGGCAACGTAATTTGTGAAGCATACTAGATTTGCGGACGTAGAATGACCTTTGCGGAATCCATGCTGCTCATTAAAAATTAGGTGACCATATTCGTTGGAAATGATATCATGAGTATGTCACTCCAAGGCCGAAGAAGACTGAAAGAAGTGATATCGGAGGCTTTCCAGGCAGCAGGAAATATGTTTTCAGAAAGACTTTTGTTGAATAGGACTGTCAGAGTTAGGTTCAGAAACTCATTGGTCACAAATATTGGAAGACTATCCAAGCGGGCATTGGATGATGGTTTTAGTGTCTTCACAATTGTTTCTGGTTACTGAAACAATTGTAATGATTTTGATACAATAAAGTGAGATCTGCAGAGAGGATACTGTTTGCCATAAATGAGAATTGTAAGCATTTTAAATTTGCCTTTTTGGAGTAGATCTCAGTTCATGGTAGACATCTAAATCAAGTGATGAAACATATCGCTTAAATTTTTCTAGGTACTTGGTTTTGAGGTAAAGGTTTGAATTTTCTTTGAGAACATGCAATTCGAATAGAAAGATAGCTTTCAAATGCTGTAAAAATAGTTGGCTGAAATTTCTCAGGAAAACGATGACAGGATATTGGCCCGATGGTCTGATAAGAAAGTTCAAACCGTCCAGGTTACCGCGGATAGAGTTGTATTTAGAATCTAAATACAACTCTATCCGCGGTAACCTCGACGGTTTGAAATTTTTTATCAGACCATCGGGCCAATATCCTGTCATCGTTTTCCTGAGAAATTTCAGCCAACTATTTTTACAGCATTTGAAAGCTATCTTTCTTCTATTCAAGAAGATTCACGCCAAGATTCACAGATTATATTTTCGGATTGAACCTCTCATGTTGTGTATAGCATGTGAAATGCACAGTAATTCCAGCCTAACACTTAGAATATTTAAAGAAAAATTTGAAAAATATTTGATTGATTTACGAGTTTTATGGAGGGCCGAAAATAATATTGCATAAAAGAGGCTGAATATTCATAAACCACCAAATGACAAATTTCTTTTTAATATAATAATTTAATAATTTTTTTTTCTTCATTTGCATGAGATATTTAACAGTCGTATTGGACTCTTCAGTGGCACTTAATTCAGAATATTGCTCACAGCCTTCCACCCATTGACTTCATCTACAATCTTATCCTTTAGCAAATTATTTTGCTGCTTGATTTACACAATGGTCCAGTGCAAATTCGCATCACAATCTATTATGATATGATTTAAGTATAAAAGCAAGTGCTTAGTATCTACTAGGCATCAGTCTAATAGAAGTCAGCAGTTTTAACATAGTTCCAACAGTTCAATTCAATTCAATAAAAACCAACATGAAATTCACATTGGCCCTTGCAGTTTTTGCTGTTTTTTGCTCGATGGCTTTCGCCTGGCCCGATACTGTGAGCAATTTGGAAGAATTGGAGAGCCTAGACAATCTGAACAACTACGAGATTGTGGAGATTGCAGAGCCTGTGGAACTGGTCCGACATCGACGACTCAGCTGTTTGTTCGAGAGCCAAGCTGTCTCGCTTCTCGCTTGCAATGCCAACTGCATCGCCAGACTTGGAAAGAAAGGAGGCACCTGCAGGAATGGAGTCTGCAGATGTATCAATTGAATAGTTATTTATGCAATAATTCTATTTTATAATTTTTTGAAAAAGATAGTAAATAAAAATAAATTATTGATATAATGAAGAAATTTGTTTCATATTATTAACTTTTGTTTGGAAGATTTTTCGAAATTTCTGGAGTTAAATTTTGTATTTTATGGTACCTGCATATAGTACCTTTTCTTACATTTATGGAAGCTACCAATGCATTTTTTCACGTGATATTCCGTAAGTTTGATAAGTGTTCTATGGAAAGTAGTTGAAAAATAATTATGGGCGAATCAAAGCTATGATTTTTGAATGTAATGTGGTTGTTTACAGCATCCGGCCTCCTTGTGCTTGTGATAGGATGCACTATATTTTTACTGATTTTCTTTTCGAACGACACCTACTCATAGGAGTCGTTAAGGCTAATCTTTTAAAGAGGAGTGACAAGCGGACCAGAGAGGAAAATCAGGCGAGTCGGCCCTTCATTCTGTGGTTTCTGGATTTTATTTGTGGACGTTGAAGAGGCTTTTGACTGTGCACAATTTAAGGAGTTCTATGAAGTCGCTAAAGCTTATGTCGTGAACGACGTCCTAATTAAATGGATTCATACCATGCTGACGCAGAGATTGTTGTAGTAAAACTTTGAATTGTGATAATTTTTGCAGAACCGTGAGATCATAAAAAAATTTATGGGATATATTGACACTTACAATGAATACGTTTGAGTGATTTTTGATCAATATGCGGATAACCCTTTAAATGTGGTCTCCATGATTGTTTTATTCCATAATAGTAACTAAACAACTTTGTTTCTTCTTCAGATTTTATAATTATTTTGGAACCAGCAACATTATGGGTTCTATTGTATAAACAGTTGAACATTTGTATGGGTTCTATTGTATAAACAGTTGAACTTTTGTACAGCTTGTCATGCGAACCAAAGCATATGTTGACGTTAACAAGGTAACAAGCCGGACCCTTTGCTCCAGGCGGCAAATTCAGAGGGGGTCAAATTCAAGCTTGGCAGACGAATAAACTAATCAGCATTATCGCAACTTTGCGATGACTGAGACGCGCAGTATAGTAAAGTAATAAATATATAATAATAAAAATTGTTTATTTCGGACAACTAAAGGATACAGATTGTGTTAATAAAGCACTTTAAATATAAACATTCAAGACACCGATAAGTCCACTTCCCTGTGCTGAGAGCGACTAAGGAAACGAGCTGGTTTCTGTGATCACCCTACGCACAAGGCACCTTCATAGTGGCGAAGTGAACCTGTTAGCTATAGTCTTTAAGATGCTGTTGAAACTGTCCCGTGTTCTATGGATCAGGGATATAGTTTTTTGCGAATGACGGTTGCAAAGCTATCATTCTGGTACTCTACAAGCATCACTGACGCACTGCAGAAATGGCGTGCATCACCTCATCATCCTGAATATATTATTATATATGTCCAGTGATCTTTTGGCATACCCAAGCCACAGGTTTCCCGTGTACAAGCTCTGGAAATATGCCTTGAAAAGCGTTACCTTAACTTGCTTCGTACAACAGGAAAATCTGAGAGTCAACATATTACTTCTTCTGACTGCCAAAGGACTGCGCTCCCTTTCAATATCAGCATCGTTTTTAAGGTCATCGGTAATGATATGCTCTATAGTACTTTAAACACATAAATTATTCTTCGCGGGGCGCGTAGAAAACAATGGCGTTCGTTCAGAGCTCGCGTGACTCGTGGTCGTGCGATGGGTGGTTCAGTGGCACTCTGCAAGTGAAACGCACTCACATTTGATGGCGGTCAACGTGGGTGCTAAAAAGATATAGCTATATTTAGACATATCCTGCGTATTGTTATGGATGCTGTATATTATATCTATCAACAAACTGTTTTTCTTTTCGTGGGTCCCACAAAACCCCTAGCGACCTCATCACACAATGTCCTCAGCTTGATCAAGGAAACTTCTTGACTTCCTGCTCCCCAATCATAATTCAACTGTTAAGTTTCAATTATAAAGCTTAAAAACGGAACAAGTATCATATTTATCAAAGACAATAAGAAATAAAATTATTGACATAATGGCAAAAACAGTTGGAAATAGCATTCTGAATGACATCAGAGAAGCCAAATACTGAACAAAAATGTCGCATATAGAACAAATGAATAAAGAGAATAAATAATGAATAAAGAGAAATCTCCACCTTTATTTTGTTAAAAAAAATGCTAGCGCTTTCAATCTCTTGCAACAGATCTATATGCATGATTTGCAGGATACCTTTCCTAATATTTGTATTGCTCTGCGAATCTGCTCTACGCTTCATACTACATCCGCAACCTGCGAGTGAAGCTTTAGCAACGTATTAAAAATTATCTAGGATCGTCGATGAGCCAGGAGCGTTTATCGAGTCTCGCAATATTAGCAAAAGAAAACCGAACTGCTCATGAGATCAATTATGACAGGGCCAAAGATTTGTTCGCAGGAAAAAGGCTCGAAGAGTAAAATTGTAATTTCTATGGACAATATAATAATTACATTTAGTCTCGCGTTCAAACCCTATCCTGTCCTATTCGAATTAAAATGTGTGTGTGTGTGTGGGTTGGGGGAGAAGCGCATTGGCACCTCTAAGCACTCAGGCCAAAGGACCCATTGTATTCATTTCCCCCTGCCTACCACAGTTTCCCAGACTTCTTGATAAAGTCCAGGATCACTAATAGGGGAAAAGAGGCTATCGTCTGCATGCGTGCAACATCCCAGCTAAAGCATTGATATCTGAGACGCGCAAACGTTGGACATTCACAGAGCAAATGCTCCGCAGAGTCAGCCTCTTCAAAGCAGGATGAACGGTCATCCTGTACAACACCTATTCGGTACATATGTCCTCCTAGGCAGTTGTGTCCAGTCAGAATGCCTATCATGGCCCTGTAAACTTTCCTGCTCTTATTGAGCAAGAATCCTGCAGTCACCTGGTTGGGTTCTGAAAGGAAGACCTTCGTGTGCCTGGCCACACCAGCAGTCGTCCATCTATTTTTGTGAGCATCATCTACCCACTTTCGAAGAATGGCACGTGTAGATGCAGTCGGCACACCCAAGGCGGGTTCAGGGCCCCGTAGTGGAAGTCCAGAACCTTGCTTCGCAATGACGTCAGCAATTGCATTTCCCTCAACACCACAGTGCCCCGGTACCCAGAGCAGATACAACCTATTGAATGTGGCGACAGAATTCAATCGTGCTCTGCACTCTTGGACAATTTTCGAGTTTGTCAGGGGTCTACGCAGCGCCATCAGTGCAACTTGACTGTCACTGCAAATAGCAATGGCTTTTCCCCTCCATCTTTCTTCAAATGCCCAACAGGCAGCTCTCATGATAGCAAATATTTCTGCTTGAAAAACCGAAACGTGCTCTCCAAGTGAAAAAGCTCTCCTGCCATTCGATGAATGTAGATAGACACCAGCTCCAGATCTACCATCTGGCCTCGAGATCTGGATCGTCCCAGTTACTTCTGCTCAAGAGGATTACTTCGTACCTTCTTCCGAAGTTGAGGAAGGGCACCCGAGCGTCCGAAGGCATAGTGAGAACCGGAGAGATTTCACACATCGAACTCCTAATAGAGCAGTGCCCCACATCGTCTTCACCTACCAATGAGCCAAGCTGAGCTAGTCTATGGGCAGAGCTCATCGCCACACTCTGAACTTGAATGTCGAGAGGAGGCAGATTGAGAAGCGCATCAAGGGCCGCACCCGGAGTAGTGCTCATGATACCACAGATACCCAGGCACACCGTCCTTTATAATCATGTATTTTTGGAAAAAAATAAAGGCTTCACAGAGACAAAGCAGCGCTAGACTGGTCGTTGTGCCATTCTTTGGGGGTAGCTTATGTCCATCAGTGGGCGTCTTATGGCTGAAATGATGATGATAAAGGTAAAAATATTGGTAGATGGGGGCGGCATTTTTAAGTGTTTGCCCCGCTTCGAAAAAATTCAAGATCCGAGGCTGGAATATATTTAAGGCAGGAATGTTTTTCTCGTTTATCAAGGCTAGAGCTATAGGCTGCGATTATCCAGCTACAATCATCTAAACTTTCAGCAATACTCGTAGATAATAAGCAGTCGTTTTGTAGACTTTGGCGATGTGGAATCGTAAGATTCAAAAAAGGAATTAGTACAAACTGTCAAAAAGGATATATGGGGTGCAAATATGGTATCGTATCAATACCGTGGTTATTCCTCCTTCCGATTTTGCTTGGGAATAGTTTGTAAAAGTATTTCCACGTTAAACATCACATTTTGTGAATAGTGTGCAGTATTGGGCTACTCGTATGTCAAATTTTTATCGAATTTTATTTCTTTTCGATGTGTTGCACCGACTTTTTTTTAATGCATCTTTTATGTCATATATTATTTCAGTGATTGTAAGTCACAAAGTATACTGAAATAATAATTATTATATTTTTATTTAAATATTGTTGACATACGCAAGTTTTCGAAATATCAAAAATAAAGCTATATGTACTCTTTAAGGATTCCAAAAACCTCGCGTTAATTTTACCTCTATAGTTTAATTATTTTTCGAGATATATCAGAAAATATCAATCGCATTCACACATCAGGTGGATATCAAAACGTAAGTTTCGATATATGTACATTGGTTGTCATTTGGAGGCCAACTCGTCATACTTATCTGACTAAACCCTTTACTCACGAAGAATCATTAGACCAAAATGAATTTCACAGAATGTTTAATAGCTTTTCATATATAGTAGCTTAAACTTTGATTCCATCTTTTGAACTCATATCCTATAATACTCTTTTTCTTTGATTATTTTTTTTCTTTTGTATTAGTATTTTCCATTCTATAATTGGATATTAGTCTGTTGTACTAGGCATTCAAATTAATAAACAAAAATTAGTTTTCTATCCAGAATAACATCCTATATTTGGTGTTCGATAAGGTGAGGAAACTTTGATTTGCTTTTGGTTAGGTTGGTCATAGTGTATTTAATTTATATTCTTTCCTTTGCGATGAGGACCCACATCTGATCTGTTAATCAATATTTTACGGGACCTTGCAGCTCATATGGCGGGCGTGTTGACATCTGACACAAAATCTGCCGTATGACAAGACGAAGGAAGAACAAGATTTGGTCATATTTCCCTTCTGAAAACTCTGCTATCAGAGAGAATGAATGGTAAAATAAAGCTCACTTGTGCAGCTGTTAAAAAATAAACGCTCAAGCAAATAAATATTCACTACAAAGTTATTTAATTTATAAATCTAAAAGCATATATTGCATTGGTATATATTTCTCATTAAATCAAATCAACGATGACCTTGCACCCATCATTTCAAATGCGAAGATAGTTCTCTCTTATCATCGTGAGCTTTTTGCAAATTGGGATTCACTTTTTGCGGGTTTTCGCATGCCATACTTTTCATGTGATAATCAAATTCTATGGAAAAGTGCGCCCGAGTCTCGCTTGTTCGATTATTTTGATGGTGATATAAAAGCAAGTGCCTTGGTTCTTCGAGGCATCAGTGTACCAGTTATTCAGCAAGTTCTAACATTTCAATCGATTTCGATTAGCATCACCATGAAATCTACATTGGCACTCGCTATTTTTGCAATTTTCTGCTCAATGACTTTCGCCTGGCCCGATACTGTGAACAATTTGGAAGAATTGGAGAGCTTAGACAATCTGGACAACTATGGGATTGTGGAGACCGCAGAGCCTGTGGCACTGGTCCGACATCGACGTCTCACCTGTTTGTTCGAGGATCAAGCTGTCTCACTTCTCGCTTGCAATGCCAACTGTATCGCCAGGCTTGGAAAGAAAGGAGGCACCTGCAGGAATGGAGTTTGCAACTGTTTTAATTAAGTCATGTTGATCATTTATTATTGGCTATATGCATACAAACCGAACGTATTTGTACACAAAGTTTTGGGATGAAATTTTGTTATAATTTTTAGAGATATTTTTACATGTAAGAAATTATGGCAGCAAATAAGTTACTTATGAAATAAAATACATTAATAGAAATACCCATTGCGTTTGAGTTGCATTTGTAAACAAACACCAACTGTAAAAGCTCTTCATAACGATGTTTTGTATTCAATTTGCGCGAATCTACTCGCTGAGTCATCACTCAGTCTGTAGATTTTAAATAGTGTGCACCACAAAAGGTAATAGACCATTAACAGAAAACAGGTGAGTCGAAAACCGTCTCAAGTCGAAAGCTAAAACTTGGAAGATCACGTTTCAGTTTTTTCCCATGGAAGCAGTGTGTTTTTTTTTATTGAGAGCCGCATGTCTTAATTATATCAGTCATGTTCGTTGAATATGACTGCATAAAAAACGGTTGTCGGTGGTTTTATTAATTTTTTTGTAGCATCGTTAAACTGATTTGGTTGGTACTTATTGATATGTGCTTTTTACTAGAAATATGTATAGCTTGAACGACTGGTAGATTCAAAAAATCTTGAAGACGTTCGAGTACATGTACACCGAAAATTATTTGTGTCGCATGCTATCGCTAATTTTGATAATTTAGTTTCAGTCTAAATTTTGAGCAGATTAAATCAATACAAAGCTGTTTGCTTGTTCAGAATATTATTAAGTGTCTACATATAATGAAAATTAGTATCTACACATACAGTTTGTGACAATGGATCTCATAGCTAACTTAATTTCAATAATTTTCTCTCCTGGTTGTATGAAAAACTTCTGCTCAAATCAATCCCATTGTTTAGCATTAATTCTTTCATCTATTACCACCAAACCGAATAAAAGCTTCAAACTGAATCAAAAATAGAACAATAGTTTTCAAAATCAGAAGATTTATTACCTGGACAAATTGATATTATTGTTGTGAGGTAGAAAAACGTTGACCACCAAAAAGTTTTTGTTTGAATCATCGTTAGCACTATAACAAGCTTCGGAAAATCAAACACGTATATATATCTTCAGCACAAGTGAAATACGGTTAATTTAAGAACAATTAAAAATACTGAGCATTTCGAAATTTCAAACGACTTATTAAAAACAGTTTCATAAAAATCACAAACGAAATGTTCAAATAACAAAAAGAATATCGTCTTCTATTTGAAGAACCGAAATGACATTGGTACTTTCATAGCTGTAAAATGCAGTTTTGTTTCCAGACCAAAATTTCCAATATCATGATTAGAATACAACTTCATGGTGCTTGTGAAAGTTTTGACACCGCTGGGTACTTGTTCGATTGTGCATACCTTGAACGGAATTCAATTATAGCTTCTCAGCTAAATGTTTTCCGTTTTGATCCAGGAAATTTCTTTGTATGAAGTAAATAAAGATGATTGAATAACTTTTTTAAACAAATTTATATTTTCTGGTGAGTAGGAATAATAGTTAAGAATGCGTATTTTCACTCAATTTTCATTCAATGATCCCTGCCGATTGGAACACACTATGATAACCGATTCCCCTCTGCAATCGAAAAGCTTGTTACTCGGGCAATGGACATCATCACCTCACCTGTTAAGCTGAACTCTCTTGGCCACATTTCCACAGGGTTGCCTATATTTCTAAAAGCCCTGCTTCTTCTCAAAACTAATAGATTCTGTAAATTTCATATTGATCTGATGATCCGGTCGTGAGTTTTCGTGAACAGAAGTTTCGAGTGCTCAGAAAATAGGTAAGCTGTTGAATGGTTACCGTTCTAGTGCGAATCGGAATTTTAAAATGTCTATTTTACAGCTTGAATAAAGAATAATATTTATTAATTATTTATAATTTTTTTAAAAACTTTGTTTGTGTCCACGAGTTGCTCGGTGGCGGGCAAAATACTGAGAAGCAATTTGAAGGAGATTTTTTATGTTGTGCTCGGTCAACTTGTGGAGTACCCAGGCTCCCAGTTTTTTGGAAAATCCTCGTTATAAAGTGTTTTGATAAGCTCCTCGTCGAATTCCAAAGGTCTTCCGCTACGAAACGAGTCGTCGAGGTCAAAGTCACCCTTTTTTAACTTCGCAAACCCTTTCCATGTTGCAGACTCGCCTAATACGTCGAAAATGTCCCGGGCTGCTTCAGCAGCTTTTTGACCTCGATGAAAAGCGAAGAAAAGCAGGTGCCGAAAATGCTGATTTCCGGTGTTTTGCGGTTTCCTGCGGTTCTTCTCTTGCCGATGAAACATTGAATTTTGCTCTGAATATATTTATTCAAATTGAAATTGATTGCTTTCAAGGAACATGATGACTGGTGCAAAGAGCTGGTGCGACGGGTATGCAAAGATCTTCATGTAAACGCTAAGAAAATACAGTTAACACAAGTTTTAAAGACACGCATTACGTCGGCAATTCGATGAGAATTTTTTCAAGGAAATTATCTTCACCGATGAAACTCATTTTGAAATGTCAACAAACCAAACTGACGCATTTGAAAAGCCAATGAAACCAAAAAAAACTAACTGTATGGTGTGGATTTTGATGTGATGGCGTAATTGATTCATATTTTTTCGAAAATCAAAATGTCAATGCAATTACTGTGAATGGTACTCGATATCGAGAGATGGTTAAAAAAAATTTTGTGGAGTTAATTGAAAGATATTGATGTGCAGAATTTGAAGTAAATCTTCCCATAGAGACAATTTTGCAAGATGAAAAGAATGTTATATCCAGTCTAAAAGATATTAGAAACATGTGCCATCGAACAAAAGATTTATCAGGAATCACACATTGCAATACACTAATCCAACATATGGAGACAAGGCAAGTGGAAATCTTTGGCCATATTCAAGAATTCCGATTTCTAGGCAAAAAAGGGGTTTATTTGGTAAACTGCTCACAGCCGTTTTTGGAGTTAATGACGAGGTTTACACTGATATAGATACCTTACAAGAAAATCAGCGAAATATATTTGAAACTGTAAGCCACCAAGGTATGTTGTTGAGTACGAGAATATTGCAGTCAAATAATGCAACGACGAGTAAACTAAAAAATTTCGGTGAAATATTAAACCAAGTCATCGATTCGATCAACGATATGAAAAAATGGTAGGCACAAATTGACCACAACAGACTCTCTATTCAAGTAGTCTCAACGTACCTTACGGTGATGGATTATTACGATGAATTAAGGTTAAAGTATTTGAGATTAACAAGAGCTTTGTGTGGACACGAAAGCATCATCAATTTCATTTCTTTGAATACCATCAACGCAATGATACGAAACATCACACACAAAATTGGCTCCAATTTCGAAATTCTACGGAGTCCACAAAAACGAATAGCCCTGAAACGTAATAACGAGGGGGTCGCAGTTTACGGTTATTTCACAATAATCGAGAACATTAAGTATGATTTAATTCATGTAACCGCAATTCCGCACAAACCACATGAACATCGTTACACCATGATTACTACTGGACCTCCAACAATAGCGGTAAACTTCGACCGACAAGTTTATATCACTCTGAATCAGGAACAGCTAGCAGCATGCAAGTCCGAAGAGGAGCTACTCATTCGTTCACCAGGAGCCACCGTTAACATGTGTACGAAGCCTAACTGCATCCTGGATGAGGTTTATAACAGGCACAATAGAACTATGTGCCCCACCTTTAACACTATCAGCGAACGAACGTTGTGGAAGAAACTCAGGATGAAGAATACTTGGCTATTTGTTGCAGATCTGCCAGATCCAGCTCACTTAATATGTAATGGCGAGCGGCAAGAAATCATTTTAGAAGATGTAGGAATAATACGAATAGCTGCGAACTGCATAATAGAAACCAATGAAATTACGCTTCGATCATCGCTCAATGAAGAGGTAGCAGTTCTTGGATCATATATGAAGGAAATTTCACCTGATAAGTTCAACGCTGATACCCAACAGCTAGCGTCTGCAAACTCTGAGCCAATTACAAAAGTATCACAGCAGCCGTTCATGAACGATTTTGCCAGCATCCAAGAACCAACAACGACGTTTCAAAAGATTAAGAGGCACGCAGTACCGGCGGTGTCTACGATATTTGTAACTTTGCTTTAGCTACTAGTTGGGAATTTGCTAAGAAGGAGATATCGAGCCTACGTACTACGGATGAAGAAGTCCCCTGAACCAGCCAATGAATCTTCGAACGCTGCGATTTCACTGAGGGATCGATTCAACAACGTTATTACTCGCGCCCGCCCAACATGTTCAGTTCCTGAACAAAGTGAAGCGCCAGAATGCTAGAATACACTTTGGAATAGTTTCATATCTATGTTTGTATATTTTTTAAAACTAGATTTCATGTACTGCATACATGCATTTGCTTCATTACGCTCATTATTATTGCTTTTATGACACCTGGTTTTGCGGTCAATATTTCATGTTTACACATTCGTCATTCTAAATTTACGTAACTGCATACATGCATCGGTTCAATATATTTTATTCTTTACTATTTTTGTGGTACGCATTGCATGGGTCAATGTTTTCATGCTTGCACATTTTTTCATATATCGTTCAATACATTCATTGGTTTTATTTTGATGACACACATTTTATGCGTCAGTTAATGCAGGAAGTTGTATTGTACGGTTTTTGGTTTCAAGTTCATGTGTTTGCAAAATGCTTCATTTGCTGTAATGAAAATTGTATTTTGTAACTGGTCAATAAGCTTCTGTAATGAAAATTGTATTTTGTGACTAGGTAAATAAGTTTCATTATAAATAGGCTAAGATTGACAGAAATAAATGGATTCATTTGTAGTCATTCAGCAGATTCAAGTGTTTCATTTAAATCCGACATCTTTTCCCAGTCTTTCCACCTTTTCCCAGTTTACCCCGGTTTTGATATATTCTACAACCATTGAATATTTCAAAATTTCCTTCTAATCCTCAATAATAGCTGGTGTGGCTAGCATTTGAGGATTATCCTATCCCACCCGTGTTTCGCGACTGGAATTTCTATTTTCGGTGTGCAGAGTCCATTCTGCGCCGAAACATGGTTTCAACTGGACGGTGCAATATGGCACACAGCAATGGAATCAATCGATTTTTTCAAAGAGAAGTTTAATAATCGAATAATTTCTCGAAGCACAGACGTGAATTGGCCACCAAGATCATGCGATTTAACACCACTGGACTTCTTCATATGGCGTTTTTTGAAGAGTAAAACTTATGCAAATTATCCTCACACTGTTCAACTCCTCAAAAACAACATCATCGAGCAGAGCAGAAAGTTATTGAAAATTTTGGTAAAAGATTGATAGCTTGCCGAGCTAGCAGAGGAGGTCTCTTGAACTATATTGTTTTTCATTATTAACTGGAACAAATGTACTTTAATTTCCAATCAAAATAAATAAAGTTATCATACAATTTATGTCTTTTATTTAAAAATTAAAAATGTACCTCAAATTTGAGGACCCTTTATTTCAATGAACGTTCAAAGCAGATTTCGCTTCACTACGCAAAAATATTTTCATGTACATAGAAATAAATAACAAAACTGTTTGCCGGAAACTCGAAACAGCAGCGTACTAGGGTTAATCAAAAACTATCGGTTACGCAAGTCGAAATAGCTTTAACAATTGAATTCCAAAAACGGAAAAGTTTTAGTTTTTTCCTAGCTTACAAAACAATTATTTGAATTCAAAACCAATTATTTCAATTTAAAAGCCAATTTTTCTTCCAGAATTAAGATATATTTCGATTTCTTGACAGATATTGATATGTCCAGGGTGATTTTCTTGTTTTTTCAGTGTATATCAGTCGATCGATATAATATGTCAAGAAATCGAAATAATTTAGCGAGAAAACATTGGCTTAAAGGAAAAATCGGTCTCTCAATTAAAATATCAGAAAACAAAGAAAATTATCATAGCTAGCGTTCGAACATAAATAATCCTAAGGTTAAAAATATTCAAGTTTTAGCAAGCACATCATATCGCCGTGCATTGCACTTTTGCACGATTGTTTTTGCAATTTGAGAATTGGGTCAATTTGGAGATCAGTGGATAATTTTTGCTAGCAGGGTAGAATTGGTTGTGTTGCTTTTTTCGATGCAAATGTTTTGCTGCGCACGTGTGAATGGATTTATTTTTGCGATAGTTTTCGGAAACATTCGAAAATGAAAGGCCGTAAATTAAACAATAAATGTAATGAATATTTCTTTTAAGTCATGATTTTTTCCTGAACATTTCAATATAAGGTCAATTACCTACACTGTGAAGCAATATATTTATACATATTGGTCGTCTTCTGAAGAGGAGAACTACAGACAAAGACGATGGAAACAAGGGATAACTTTTGATTTTGGAAGATTTTATAACTCCGATAAAATTTCCTGATATTTCTTTGCCATTCGACGATTTGATCAAAGTCATTGGTTCGACTGCTTTGCATTGTTCCGTTTATAGTATTATAATTTGAATATGAAAATCCCCTAATTTTATCAAAATTTCTTTAGTCTCTGGCAATCCAAGGTGGAAATCAGGTTTTCTGAGTAAGTGTTAAGAATAGCAATTGACAAAGCTAATTTGTGAAATTTTATTGAGCTAATGGAGCTCTTGCGACGCTTCTCAAGGACAAAAATTAATATACGCTCAAGTACGAGCGCAAAACCTTCAGCTTTGAAAGGTGTGCTGGGCTATAAGCATAACGGGATCATGGACTAGGCTGATCTGTGCAATAAAACCTCGTGACCACTTTGAAATAAATTTCTATCACGTCATGGCTACTTTAGGAAATACCTCCATAGAATGGAGAAAGTCAACTCAAAATAATGCAAATACTGCATTAAAGAAATTAATGATGGATGCATTGGACACTTTCTTCAAGAATCTCCACTTCAAGAAGCGCTCTTGTCCGCAATCGGCCCTGCAACGCTTCACTCAAAATACGCTTGTTTCAGTATATGCAGAAATGGTATTGGGGCCGCAAGGAGAAGAGGATTGTCTTACAGACTCCTCTTGACGGAACGAAGAAGCACCTGATAGGTGTTAGTCGTACAGCCGAGTCACTAAAGTGGTTCTGGCTCGGACTCCTGTGGTCAGTGGGTGATATTTTTTAGTGAGTAAGAATAATCCTGCACCCTTTTTGTTTCGACATTCATTGGGAAAAAAACAATTGAAATCTATGGGAATAATTCAAAAGTAACAAAATCGGGTGCCTCACGTTGAATGGCGGGTTTTCAGTTACGAACAGCTCATTCAAAGGCAAGTTTTTTACATTGAGCTGTTTCTGGAGATGAGAAATCGATGTTCTACGACAACCCCAAGAAGAAAAACTACTATGCTATTTCCCGTCAATCGTTGCCATCGATTTCAACAGCCGAAATATTTACGGTTCGAAGATCATGCTCTGTACCTGATGGGACCAAAAGGGTGTTGTATACAAAAAGCTGCTAAAACCTAGTTACTCCATTTTCGGACAATCCTTATAGGCTGCGATTGATTAATTTAAGCCGTGCATTGTGTAGATAAATGGGCAGAATTCGAGCAAAGACATGACAAAGCTAAAACAAGCAAAAACTTATTTGAAAATAGTGCTCCCGTGGGATGTTTCACCGTATTCTTCGAACATTGCTTCTTTTTATTACTGTCGTTCCGACAGATGCAGCACGAATTGCCAGATAACCACTTCATTTCTTTTACAGAAATCGAAAATTGGCTCCTAACTGGATCGCCTCAGAAAACAAGTCATTTATTCGAGATGTAATCCGAAAATTGCATGAGAGGTGGAAAAAAAGTAGTTACGAGTGATGGACAATGCTTTGATTAATCTGTTCATTCAATTCGTTCTGAGCCTTTGAGCACAAAAACAAAACCGACTGAACTAGTTTTTACTCCCAATTTGAAATCCGGTCGGTGCAAACCTCTCTTTCAAAAGCTCAATGTTTTAGAAGGGAGTGATCATGAAGATTTTTCTTTAATTTTGTTCTAAACTATTGAAAGGAAAGTCCACCCACATGGACAGCATCTTTACAAAAAATAATATTTGAACAGTGGCAATTGCTACAGGCATTGATTTCTTTTAAGGATTGTGAAGCGATCGAAAACTGTGACCTATTTTTGGTGGGTAACCGCAAATTCTCACTTTCCGCTAAAAAAAACAGAAAAATATTCAAGAATTTGAATCTTAGGAATAAAGGAGTTAAAATTGTTCATATCTTCCCATTGGATTTTAAGTGTGCTATGCGATTTGTTATTCCTATTTCTGCCAGACATTTTGGATTCATATTCGATTTTTAATTTCACTTGTTTTACGTATTGAAAGTAAACGATACTTATCTAATCCACGTGAACTTTAAATGTACCTCAAACTTTTTATAGAACTTTATGATTTAATATCACATATCACATGCTGCACTAAAATATTTCTAGTTTATCAAGAAAGTTATTTTCGATTTAGTTGACCCTTTTTTTTTAAATACAACTCTTTATCAAATATGATCGTACCTCGATCAGTAAAACTATGGCACAAATGCAGTTTCTGCAAAACACTAACCAACACAAACATTAATACATAAGACGCCATTTATAATTTAATTGTTCAATTTTCGCCGTAAAAGCTACAATGATCGGAAACTGATTTAAATGTTCAACTAAAGGAACGATTTCCTTACTTTTCCGTTATATAGTAAATCATGAATTTCTGCAGGGACATGCGCAACACAGGCGCACTTTGTTCGGTTCGAATGATTTACGATGGACTAGTATTTAGCATTATGAATAGATATGAGCAAAGCATAACTTGTTTGGAGATTCTTGCAGATTGCGGTTGATGTTACGGTTGTTGTTAATCTAAATATGAAATGAATGTCGTTTTACAGTTTATTGCAGGTGTAGCGTTATCAATCGGTGGAAAGCTAATCCTTACATATTGATTGTAATAAACGGCACTATAAATGGCAATAGGATAAGATAAAAGGACTTTAAGCAAAATTTACTTGGGTATAATGTGTGTATTCTGTATCATTCAATTTGATTTAGTTTAGATTTAATATATATTTATGTTTGGAACTACTTATTAATGCACAAATAAAAAATAAGAATAAATTCAAAAAATATATTAAACCTATAAATTGTGCATCAAATCACATAGTTTAACGTTGCATCGTTTGGACAAATTGCAGTGGTGGACGATTGTAGCAGCCAAGGCAAAACAGAATGGAACCTAATGAGAACGTAGTTCTTAAATCCTATTATCGTTAGCTTTTATAAAACCTTCAAAATCGTTAACAAATGAAACCATTTGCAATTAAGAAATTTCATTCGAAATCTTTCCGGCTCTAATCATCATCATCTTGTCGCCATTCTAAATCTGGACATCAAATCCTTCCCTGTAGCGAAGTGTCAAACGATTTATTTAAATTAAGCTCAAATCCATCTCCCGGCTGGTGCTTCTTAAACATCGCCATTTGTGGCCGTGCGTCTTCATAGACACATTTACACCTACACGCAAAAACAACAGCAACGACAATAATATCCAAGGGTGGTTTTCTCTACTAGCCTTGGTTTAGTTGGAACGTCCCTTAACTCAACAGCTGGTTGCGGTTTAAAGTTTACGCTGTACGATTTACCGATTTATATTAATGGGATCCGACAAGTGGAAAAATCGTGAAAACATTTTTCCTAATTTTGTCTACAATGTACGTCAGTAGTACGTTGAGTGGTATCATTTCTATTACTGGTTTTACCTATGGAACTGTCTTTAAGATTGTAGTTTTATGGCTTTAGTATTTTAATGCAAAATAATCCTTGGGTGGAAATAATAATTCTGAATGTAGCAATTAACTTTGAGATGAATTCCCAGAGATTGAGAAGTATGAATTTTTGAAAGAAAATCACACCACTGCTTGTTGAATCCACAGATAATCTTCAATTAGAATAATCCGCGGATTGGAAAAGAAAATCTAAATAATAGAATTGCGGGCAAACGAATGGCTGAAGAAGAAATGAAAAAACCAGAATTATGGTATTATGCAAAGTGGAAGGTATCCTTATACTTGCTTGCTTTGAAGTTCGATTGAGGTGAATTCATGTAAATTAGCCCGAGCAGTAAATTAGCCCAATACAATTTGGAGAATCCTCAGCGTATATATTTACCTACAGGTTCAGGTATGTAAATAGGATGTGATTTTTGGCTATATTGCATCAAAAATCTGTTTCATAATTTTGCTGATGGTTGAAAACTATCTATGACTAATTGTTACATATGAATTTCTGGTGGGCAAAACTGTCAAATATAATCGAAAAATTAATATTCTAATTTTTTTTATTGTAAGTTATAAAATATTCAGCAAATTTATATTTTTCAACATAGCTACCTAGCCTTCGTAACACATTTTTCCCATCGAATCAGGAGCTTTTTAATTCCTTTATCGTAGAAAGAGGGGGGTACGGATATGAAACCAGTTGTGCACAAACGACTCTACTGCATCATCATCGTCAAAGCGCTGTCCTTCCGATGCTGCTTTGAAAGTCACATGGAGAAAGGTATAGACTATAGGAGTGGGGGGTGTTCAAGAGTCTTCCAGAAGATCTCCTCTAATTATTCCCTCGTTCGTAAAGCTGGGTAACATTGTTTTGGAGCAAAATGACACTTCTCATGGGTTGCTGTCGCCTTTTTGATCGGTAAGGGGCCTTAAGTTGATCAAAGAGCTAATAGTAGCGAGTCGCACTGATTGTCCGTTGGTCATGAAAGAAATCAAACAAAATCACTCCTTGGGAATCGAAAAAAACAGTTACCAAAACTTTGCCTGTTGTCAAACACGTTTTGGCTTTCATGGGTTGTTGCTCGCTTTTTGCTCGCCATTCATGTTAGTATGCTTACTCTTAGGGGCATAGTGACGGACCCACGTTTTGTCACAGGTCACAATGCAGATTAAAAACTCTATCCCTTCAGCAGTGAATCATTCAAAAAGTCGGCGGTAGATGTCAGAAGGCGTGGGTCCCAGCGACCGGAAACTTTAATTAGCCAGAGTTCATCTGCTATAATTTTTCGAACACTTCCATAGCTGATTACCAGTTCAGAAGCAATTTCAGAGATATTGAGACCCCATTATTTTTCAATAAGGCTGCGAACTACTCGAATGTTTTCATTCGGGATGCTCGTGCAAGGACGGTGATTATGGGTCTCATTCTCGACCATTTCTCACCCCTTAGAGAAAGTTTTAAACCAGTTGTAAAATCGGAACTGTGGCAGAGTAGTCTCACCAAATTGGTTGCGTAACCTTTTGAAGAATTTCAGCCGAGCGTATGTCTTCATTTGCAAGGAAATGGATGATTATTCTTTGCGCAACGGACGAGGGGACCTCTTTCTCGCTAATCTTGGAGCACATTGCCAGAGTTGTTTAGAAGAGCGGGCTTGCATCTTCCAACTAACTCTGTCTTACTCTTTCACTCCAGTGCGCAGCGGAGAAATTCTCGTTCACAATTGATCTCCTGTGAATGCACTTGAAGCAGCTCGAGAAAAGAGTGGGAATAACATTTAATGAGCAGGTTTACAATGAAGACCTAATGAAAATTGAAAACATAGTAATGCCAATGGTCGGGAAGAAGTTACAAGATTTTGGATTGATTAGTCCTCGACGATCAAACGCTAATGACTTAAATGATGAAATCGATCTTCAATTAATCCATGACGGCACAGCCTTGCACAGCAGATAGTAACTAAATTGGCACCTAAATTAAGAGCAAAACAATATCACGTCCTCCAACAATTGTTACGTCAGGTAGAGTCTAAAAATGGTGCACTGTTCTTTCTTGATGCCCCTGGAAGAATAGGAAAAACGTTATGGCTGGGCTTATTGCTCGCGTATATAAAAACAAAATAAAAAATGGGTGTCACCGTGGCTAGCTTTGGCACAGCCGCTACAATACTGTGCGTATTCCGTGCTAAAATTGAATCTTGCCCAGAAAGAAACACCCGTCTGCAATTTTAGCAAAAATAAGCTCTCGTGGCATGATGCTATGAAAGTGCTAGCTTTTTCTGTCAGGCAGATAAGCTATAGAAGAATCGTCAGGACTTTCAAGATAGTATACATATTATGAGAGCTGTAGTTATTTTACTGGCCAGTGACTTCCACCATAATTTATCGGTGATTCAGAGAGACGCACATGCAGATAAAATTAAAGCTTGACTCAAGTCATTAAGCTATTGGTCGAACGATAAGAAATTTAGCCTTACAACGAATATGTGAGTGCATTTCTACATGGTGGAGCACCACAGCCAGATATATTACGTAATTGAATAAATCACAATCTACTGAACATTTTTCAGATTTTTAATTTTTCCCTTATTTTATAACAATGGAAATATAAATTTAGAAAGTTTTAAATAGTGTATCACTCAAATGTGCTCCTGCCATTCGTATATACTGTAACAGCCTTTTACTGAAGTTTTCGTGCACTCTTTGAAGCATTCTCACAGGAATTTCTGCGATATTGGTCCGGATATTGTTCTTAAGGGCTTTCAGGGTCTCAGGGTGGTCATTGCAAACTCTAGGTTTGAAGTATCCCCACAGGGAAAAATTACAAGGTGCCAAATCAGGAGAGCGCGCTGGCCAGTTCATATCTCCTCTGAAAGAGATGGAGCGTCCGGGGACCCTTGCTCTCAAAAAGTCCATGATAATCCTGCTGAAACCAGGCGTCTTCCAGTTCAAACGCATCCAATTCAGGCTGGAAAAAACTCCTGGATCATGGTCATGTAACAAGCTGAATTGACCGAAACGGCTTGGTTGTCTTGTTCAAAAAAATAAGGGCCGATGATCCCATTTCTTGATAGGGCACTCCATACTGTAAGAGTGCAGAGGCCTTTGTTGAAGCTTCCTGGGGTTTGTCACACTCCAATAGCGTATATTTTGTTTATTGAAACATCCACTGAGGTGAAAATGTGCCTCGTCCGAAAAGAAAATGAGAGCGTCCTCCAGGAGCGCAGCAAGCAAGTTTTCACAAGCAAGTTTTCTGGCTTCATAATCACGTGACATCAATTTCTGGACGACTACCGTTTTGTTAGGATGCATATGAAAATGTTTTTTAATTATTCGATGAATGGTATTCCTCGAAATGCCAACGATTCTTGACTGTCTCCTTATTAAACGCCGGGGAGACTGTTCAATGGCGGCCCGAATCCTTTCAATGATTACTGGGGTAGTGACGTTGTTCTGATGCACCCTTCTGATTGACGACACATTTCCAGTTGTTTCGAATGCTTTGGCCCACGAAACAATTCGATTTCGATCGAGAGCACGGCAACCTCAAACGAAAGGTACGCTGTAGTGGATGATTGAGTGAGCCTTTTCAAAATAGGTTTTTACACAAAACGTACGCTGTTGCACAGACACAACACAAACCTTTCATCCTCCCCACTCATCACGCCCACTTCCCACCAGCCAAGTCTACCACTATCAAGCCCATCTGTCTGTGGTACTCCACCCTGTACAATAACGTAGATGCGGCACTTTAAAAAATGGCATCATAAACAAAATTAACTCAGATATTTTGAAAAAGATAGACTGAAAATGTAATTTATCATTGTATACAGTCATGGGCCCAGAACAGATCACCTCGTATCCCGTAGCATACCTCAACTCACTGGAGTTGTCAGGTGAGCGCTCGCATAAGCTCCAAGTGAAATTAGGCATACCGGTCATACTTGAGCGAAATTTATATGCACCGCGATTATATAACAGGATGTAAATAGCTACGAATCAGACAACTTGGGGAAATCGCTATATTTTATACCCTTGTAGCTATATTTTATAGCTCAGACTACCTTGTACGTGATGAAGGCGAACATAAATACTGCACTATACTATACAGAAATATGCGTTATGTTACATGGGAACATGCGCTATGTTAATTTTTCTCAGTGTAGTCTTTTCAGCTTCAATATTTTGAAAGAATTTGCTTTGCTTTCCTAAAATATGCAGTTGTTGAATTGAATATAGCCGAGACTTAGCAAATTAACTGGTTTTGTAAGCCAATTTTTTTTGGCATTTCCACGGCTTCATTTTCCGTAATTGTTAATTCAAAATATTTCTTTTGAGATAAGCTTGATTTTTTACACGATATTTAAAAAAAAACGCATGTATAGTTTACTACGAGCTTCATAAGTAGGCTTATCTATATTATTTGCTTATATATTTTGCTGTGCTTCCCTTAGTCTCAAAACCACGAGCCGCCACTGTATGACAATGTGTCCCAGCATTATCAGAGAGCAAAAACTTTTTGCTTTATTTGACAATTTATTCAAATATCTTCAAAACAATGTAGCTCTAAATAAGTGAAGTATGTTTGTTAAACTATTCTCCTGTATCTTAAACTAAAATAGACTGTGAGACGAACGGGGACTTTTCATTTACGAAGTCCGACAAAAATCCTCTCTTTATAAACCCCTATAACAAGGCTCGGTATTTCCCACTGAAACCGTGCAAAACACACCAACATCTTTATTTGTATCTGCCTTATCTGCTCTAGCATGATACAAGTAAATTTTAATTACCTCGAATCGCTGCTTGCCCGAGTAGTATTTAAGTGACCTCCGATCATAGAGAAATCAACAATTCAGTTTTGCTCTACAGCCGTTAAGACTTTATCAATCAAGCTCATTTGATTCAAGATGAAATTCCACCTCGTAGTAGCAGTTTTGATTGCCATGTTTGCAGTCTTCATGGCTCCAGCTCTCGCTTCGAAAAGCACAGGAGGAAGCTCTGGGAAATGGGGTACTGGCGGTGCTGGCGGCTCGAGACCTCAACCACAGCCAAAACCAATAATCTACGATCCACCAAGGCCATCAAATACCAGATACGCTTGAAGCGTGCAAGAGATAGGCCCGGAGTAGAAATTATTTTTTTATAAATTGGTTAAGATATGAATTGTAAAAGAAGAGTAATTAGTTTGTGAAATAAAAAGTGACATAATATTAATAAAAAATTTAAAAAATTTAAAAAAACTTGTGTTTGTATAAACGAAGATATTTTTTGATGTTGAATTTGAATTTATTATTTTGAATTCTTCTGATTAGATTTAATAAGACAAACTGAAAAACCGAAATTAAATTCCAATGCACAATAATGAAAGAGTGTGTTACCAAAGTAAATGAAAAGTAATTTGCTCCACAATCAATCTTAATTTTTGGTTTTTGTACTCACCCTATCGAAAGTTCTTGCAATCCTTTGAAATTATACTCATACAAAAATATGTATTGCTAAACAACGTAATATTTGTCGATCACATGATATATACTCAATGTACAACAAAGTAGACAAAGAAGAATGCCGTTTGCCCAACTGTCTGGCTTGTCAAATACAGTACCAATCAATTTTATTCTTTACATATTTGTCAGTTTTACTTCAACGTGTTACGATTGCATATTTTTAACCAGTGAGAAATCACAAAGTTTTTCAATGATCAATCTGAAAGGAAACTTTAGCTCCAGGAGACCACTAATATCAACTCCTTAATGTCAGTTTATCTATTTATATGGTACGGGAGAAAAACTTCAATTGATCTTCTCTAAGAATACAATTAAACGTTTTCAGGTTTTATCTATCATGCACAATCGTCCATAGTTGCAACGGATCACCAATACTTTTGAAGCCTGCAGATACGGTCAGTCTTACAAACTATCAAAATCCTGATCATAGTTTTGAGGAGCGGATTTTCGACGTTCCGTCTCTCACACCAGAGAATTCTCAGGCAGGGGAAAACAAACCCGACCTCACTGATCTACTCTCGAAACTTCGTGACAACTGGGAAGCTCCTTCTATTTACCTGGAAAAAAGAGGATACTTAACAAACGGCCAAAATATTCATAAAGCACAGCAGAGTTGTTTCCATGGTCCTGGCAGCATAGCTGACGTAAAGTCATTGAAGGAAAAAATCAAAAAAATCCAAGATCGAAAAGCTGCTCTTGCTGGGAATATGAATGTGAAACCAGGCAACGAACAGAAGTTTTTCTATTTTCCACCAGCGAATCAAAAGTTTACAAAGGATACGGGCTATGGGGCGTTGGGTGGATCTACGCAAGAACTCCCGAACGACGATTTAAAATTGTCTGAAGAGCCGTCGGATGATCTCATCAAATCCGGAGGATTGTTATCGAAAGTAAAAAATAAATTTCATAGTTGGTTTCGACCCAGTAAAACTTCATTTATAAAGGACGATATGGATTTGTACAACGACATACTCCACGAAGAAGCTATCGACAATGCGGACAACAAAAGAGCCAATCAGAAGTTCTTTGATTTCAAATACGATGACTCATGGCTTAGGGAAGGTAGCCCTGATAGTTTTGAAATGGGAAATGTCGAAGGCATTGACAGCCTTACAATTACAGATAAATCAACCCACCCCCGCTCACAATGCAGCGGCTCTTCGCCACCATCGAAGCCAAAGAATGATGATTTGCCTGCCAAGCTAGGTGATGTCCTACAAAATCTAACGCAGGCTGATATGGACTATGTCAAGGGCTTTCTAAAATGCTATAAGGAAAATAAAGCCAAGTTTTTTGTAGATTACTTGCATATGAATAAGTCACAGGTGAACGATACAGGAAAAACGAAAATGCCTGGACAAAACTCGACAGGATCCTCGCCAAATGCTACGAAAACTTCGGAGAAGACTAAAGTGAAAGAACAGAGTCACACGACGACAGTGGCACCAAAAGAGGAAGACAGTGTTAAGTTGGACATTCAAATTAAGACGAACGAGAAAAGTACTGGTGAGTTTGAAAAATGTTTTAAGGCATCATTCAGAAACTAAGTGGGTTTGTTTTCATTAATTCAAAACTGGAGAGGTTTGTGGTTTGTATGGTTTTAGCACAAACTTTTTAAATGTGAATATTGTAATTCAAAAAGTGATGCAATCATCACCGGTTGAACTCTTGAATCTGATCGGTCTGGTTAGCCCATTGATCAATTAGAATTTGCTGACTATTTCCCCAACTAATAAGTCTCTGAATGATACCACACTACACACCACATGTCAGTCAAATGTTGAAAAGCTAAATACCATAATGAACACTGATACATTAAAGAAACCTCTTTAAAAGTGAGCCAAAAATTCGCGACCTTTTGATTGTCCTATTTGATATTTCATTCCCAAACTCAATGCTCCGTTGTTCAGTCAACTTAGTGCGGTATTTTCCTTTTCAACAGTGACACATAAAATTACTGTTCTACTTTGAAATGGAAAATATCCGCAGGTCCATCAAAATGCCCAGGAAGTTCTAAGCCTCCGAAAACAGCTAAGCAAAAACCTCAGAAAAGTAAGTGAATTTCAAACAGTTTCGAGGAAACTTTATTCCTTATTGTTCTACCTTCCAATTGCACAAAATTTCTTTCGAGGCTAACAGTAATGTGCCAACACAAAAGAAATTTTCATGTTATTGGAAATCAATCGCAAGCCAGAGAAAAAATGTTCAGATTCATTTTCAGAGAAAAACTCCTGCACTACTACAACAACTCCCAAGCCTATTCCTGTCACAACCCCCGCTTACAAATGTGCTTGCCAACCGCCCGAAGAAAACCATTCTAAATCAGATAATTCGAGAAAATGCCCTTCCGCGTCACGCAATCGTTACGATACACTTTTAAAATTTTTGGCTCACCAGCATCATTCAGTAGATCAAGTTGGTAAACTACCACACAAACCTCTGAACCTAGATTGTGTCCAGGAAATGATTGATAGAGCACATGAGACTCTTAACATGGCTGTTTTACATTCAGCAGAAAATAGGACACAGTGTACACCAATCGATCTGGATGAAGTCAGCTTGAATTTGGCGTCGAAAGTACTTGAAAGACACCATCGTGAAGACGCCTCGCAGCAATCGTACCCTGGTCTCGCTTCTCCATCAGTAAAACAAAGCAAAGAAAAACTTGAGCCGGATATAATTCAGAGCTTTTTGGCAGGTTCGTTCATGGGATCTTAAACTGTAAACTAAATGTGCAGCCCATTATCTCTTTCAGACTCTCCTATAGTCCCGAGACTGCTTATTGGCCCTCCATATGCAGATAACTTCCTCATTTCAGACATGGCAACTCCAGAAGAATTGGTCGAACTACAGCAGGAGCATCAAGAGTTGGTCATGAAAAGGAAACGCGAAATCCCTCAGCCTGAAGAGCAGCCTGATAGCGTAGCTGAAGAAGAAGAATCCCGTGCTGAAGGCAAACATCTTCAACTAGCTCCACTGGCCGAAGCTCTCAACGAACATGAAACACAGTCCTTTCGTCTCGATGACTACTTGGATGACTATGGGCTTGGGGAGCTGAGAGAAAGAAAATGCACGAATAACGACGACGAAAGCGACTATGAAGACGACGATGATGCAGACAACGAGCTCTTCGGCCGCAAAAAGAAGAAACGAAAGAAGAAGAAAAAGTTCAACAAGAAAAACAGCGAAAACAGTGCCAAATTCAATTTCGATTTCCCTAGCTCTGTAAAAGGTGATCCTGCTGAATTCACAGTCGACAGTGACATGCTCCCCGCACTATATCAACAGTCACCTGCAGAGGCCGCCTCAAAGAACGAGTACATGGCTTTCTCAGAGCTGAATGACATAAAGTTCCATGTTTCGCCCCAGCAGGAAGAGGATATAGAAAAATTTATTCAAGGTATGAATACACCTCCGCAAGTATTCAACTTTGATGTTGAAAAGTATGTGAAGCCCAGAAGTAATGCTCCACCTCTTCATATAGAATCACAACCTCAGAAGACGTTCTATGAATTCATTCCTCCGCCTGCCGTGGAAAATGAGCAAGTTCCGCTAATTATGGGCAACTCCGGAGTACCTGAGTCCGATTTCCTATCCATAAGTGAATCGTCTGCGAAGGAAAGCCGAAACACTCATAATAAACGCGACATCCTCCGACAATACATCAAAGGCCTTTCTGATCATCTCCATAGCATGTACGGTGCTCCACAAGAAGCTAAGGAAGAAAACAGTTCCCAGGGAGATGCTGGTGAAGACGGTGAAGATGCTCCGATGAACGAATGGGTCTCTGGTGATTCTTCGGATACTGAAGAGCTCAATCAAAATGCAGATTTTGAGCCTATCGTAGGCAAATCAGATACAGAACCTTTTGATGCCCCCGATAAACGTGATTTACTTCGTCAATACATCAAGGGTCTATCTGGCCACACGCAGGATATCTTAAATGTCCGTGAGGCTTCCAAGCAAACTCGTAGTGAGCAGGTACCAATCGATCGAGACCAAGCTATGGCTTCTATTTATGCTAACAACTTAGACGTCCTGAACTACGGACAGTTTATACCTGCACAGAAAGAGACGGGACACGACGAGTTTGTTGACAATTTCTATCTTCTGAACGACGGAAGCTCACCAATCTATGGAGCGGCAGGGCACGCAGCGAAGCCAAAAGAAAACTTGCAGTTCGATCCAATGAGTGTTGATATTGATCTTGATTTGGAGAGGAAATTCAAAGATTTGACATTGGGTAAGCCAGAGCTTCAATCGCACGGGAAGTGTTCAGGTATGGATTGTGGTCATGAAAAAATGCTCGATATGACAAATATGGGCTATGATAATATCGATATGTATTATCTCCCATATGGTGGATTTCATCGGGAAGTGGTTACGGAGAAATCTTCTGAAAATGAAATTATCAGTGGGCAGGATAAACAGGAGCCTATGTTTGATATTTGAATATGTGTATTTTTGAGAAAAAGTTTTTATGGAATAAAGTTGATTACTTGCCAAGAACTGAGAAATAAGCAGTTGATGATTGTTATTTATGGGTTTGTGCTTTGCTACATCGTGTCAGGCACGTGATTCAAAGGAACACCAGAGTTTGATTAAAATTCGTCTTGGTTAGTATTGTTAGGTAAACGACTCACCAAATCAACTGTAAAAACGAATTGAGTGTGATGAGATTCAAATTACAAATAACGGTATCTGTAGAAGCTACAGAAAATAGTATTCTACGCCTTCTGCATGACGAACTGGCCACAACTTTGCAGAAGAATGGTTTGACGATTCGCAATCTTTGCGGGATTTTTGTCAGGTCATTTTGTTCTACCTGGTGAGCTTGCCGGCGCTTTGTAGACCCAAAATTGACTTTGATCATATCACTTTTGCAAGAAAAGGTTTTAATAATGAAAATAAATCTTGCGTTGATGCCGAATTTTTGAATATCGCCTCTTTATGGTATGGCATAAAACTCAAAACTGAATTTTATTCAATACTCGTGTTACAACAACTTTTGAATGTCTGGATTTGGTATTTAAAAATTACGTTACTTACCGTATTCGCTACCAATTAGTCAATTCATTTAATAAATTTAATTTATTTTTAACAAATCTCTTAAGCTTGTATCATTTTACAAAGAAAATCCCCAGGACTATTATTAGAGCTTATTAACGTTTATCGATTCATTGAGGTCATGATTGAAGGAAATCACTCTTCAGGTTGACATGGACACTTGAATTCAATCCGAGTGAATTGTTTTTTGATAGGCCTTGTCGATGGTGTTATAGCTGAAAGTTTATTGCGCCAACTCACGTCCTTACTCATCTTAGAAGTAAATCGATCGGTATCATTGCCTAACTTCAATTCGCAATGAACTTTTTGAAGCGCTAAGCAAACTAATATGACTGTTAAATAAACTAGATTAAAAATAGTCATAATGTACTTGACTTACCGGATCGATCTTGGCCACTAGATAACTAATTTACAAGTTGCAACTTTTATATATCGAAAGGAATCTAACCCACACTTTAACACTTGAGATGTGTACTGGCATATTCAAAACATTTACGAGGTTTTAAAATGCTTTTTTTCACATTGTTTCAATTATTCGAAATTATTGAAATCATCTAAGGAATGGTGAATATTCAAAATGTTCAGTAAATTTAATATTGATATTTGCAAAGAAAAAAATATTAATCTCTTATAGTACACCAACAACCTATGTTGCCGTCTCTAATATTGCAATCAATATTACAGTTTTATTGCCACCTTATGCTTATTTTTTTTTATTATTTTTGAAAAATATAAATAAATAAAATTAAAAAAAAAATCGCCTACTTTAACCTGTCACCAAAGTGGTGGAGCATACCTCAGGACAAGGCATATCCAAACGATTTCCTTTAAGCCTGCTTCCAGGTGGTCGATTTCGTCCCTTAGCATAGCTAGATAGATGCCATCCTGGCCCGGCAATTTGAGATTTTCAAAAGATATGGTTGCATCCCTGGTCTGACCAACGAAGTATTTCTTACTACTACGAAGAGCAAGAGGTTTAGTCAGAGGCACACGCACAGATGCCTTCTGAGCTTCAATCACCGTGATTACCAAGTGATTTCCAAGGAAAGTCTTTAGAGGCTCCATTTTTGACTTGGTGAAATCATCATCTGGGCATTTTAGAGAGTCCAGCTTATTTGATTCGTCTTTTTCCAAGACCTTGAATAAACCCAACATCTTTCGTACACTTCCCGGTACCTCACAGAACAAATTGAATGATGCTCTTTTGGAGGTCTTCTGGTACTTATCCTGAGCTTCTGCAGTACCCAGTTCCACCAGTGAATCCTCTATGCTTTTGCGTATTGGGCAGGTCTTTCATAGATACCCATTATAGTACCCATAGGTACCCATTATGTTTTTATCCAGAGCGCTCAGCTGGGATTCTTTTGACTTTGGTGAATTCACCCGACTGCTTCGACTCTTTCTGCAAGAAGTCAATTTAACTTAGCCCAATCAGTTTTTCCTGGGTTTGATCTCTCCACCACGGGTGTTGAATCCGATTGGTGACAAAGGTGGGAGAAATCTCCAATTGTAAAGTGATGAGCTCCACAGAAGCTATCAAATCAATCAGTTTGCTTCTTCCTGCCTTACATTTATTGTTCCAGTTCCAGTTTTTTCGATTCAGTGTACTAGGCCTGGTCTTTTAGCTCCTGTGCTGGTGGATGAAGTAAAGAGTTAAATGGAAAGTAAGCTGAGGTGAAACCGTGTTTTTAAGCTTGCCATTTTCCTGGGATTGTATGACGACCGCTGACAGTTCCCAGCTTGCTAACTGTCTAATCGTAGTGACCTCAAGCAGATAGAGAACACAAGCCCTCGCCCTTGCTGATCTTTCATTATAAAAGATCTTTGAATCTTTAGTTGAGAGGAATCCGTAGAACCCATTTCCGCTAACACATCCCATCCTTGCCCTTGCCTATGAAAGTGCAATACAAGGAGAAGCTTGTAGTTTCGCCAATTTTTCGCTCAAAAGAAAGGACAAAGCATTGGCATGATGCAAGCAGATTTGAACAAATTTTATATCTTCATATAGATATGTCCAAAAATTATGTCTCTTCACAGGAACCGTTAGACAATATCCCTGTGATCTTAGTAAATTAAACTCTATAAGGATAAATTCCTTCGGATCGTTCCTTTCAGCTCTGTAGGCATATCCAAATATAATCAAAAAGAATAGATGCTTCACATCACCTTGATTTGGCTAAATTTAACCGCATATAGATGTAGCTCAGCATCATAACTCAGCTCAGTCTGTGAACAACGAGAAACTTCACTGGTCAAGTACGAGCACCAAGCTGAAACCATCTTCTTCCTAAAATTCATTGGTGATCCATTGTTTCAAGTCAATGGTTGGATTCAGCTTACCAATTTCAGAACAAACTGTGTGCACCATCCTTCGATAATTAGTTGGAGCAGAGGAGGTAGAGTTGACCGGCCACAAATTTCGTTTGCGCGAAGTTGTGAACTGGCTCCGTCTCCGTTAATTCTCTCTTCACAGGTGGTTCCTAGGAATAGCACTCTAACCATCGGACTGGATGTTATTCTTATTTGGCATATACTTATTACAACCATGAGACCAGAAAACGCAACTTCAGCACACGTTTTCTTTCTTACTTTCGCGGATGATGTGTTAGTGCACAAAGACCATACTTGAAAATATCTCTCTCGCTGATTTTTACACTTTTCGGCACTTTGCGTTCAGTAGTGCAAACAACGGCTTTCACTTCTACATTGCGTTTTTTTTGCACTCCACTGTTGACAGATATGACATCTGCACTTGCGGCAGGGAGGTATCCGGTTTAACCGGTCCCACCACTACTTTCAGCATCACCACTTATTTTCGATTCGCATCTGGAAGCATCGATTCCTTGTGCAGTGACCTCTTCTGCCCACAGCTGAGAGCTTTCCTTGGTTTGCAATATCCAGTTGGTGTGACTTTGCTTTCAGTCATTCGTCCAGGATATTTCTTTCTCGACCTAATGGTCCTAATCGTCACCAACCAACCTTTCATTTGCTTCTCCAGGTAGGATCTGGAGTCCCACTGCCTAACATCCAGTTTGCAGGAAAACACTTGGAGTATTTCCAGTCGTCAGATTCTTTGATGTCTCCAACTGGCATTCTTCATTGGTATCACTGCCACAGCTTCTTGCGTCACTTACGATCGATAGCCTCCTCAAATTTTTAGAGTTCAGAGAAACCAGCATTCCTACCCTCAGCATCTCCGTCGGGTGTCTCGTTTGCTCTAGCTGGAGTTGTCTCTATCATCCATTCCCTCCTTCTCTTTTGTGAGAAAGCATCCTTTCCTTTGGCATGGCCGTAGTCAGACTTTTAGTTGGCACTCTACTTACCTTTCCGGAGCCTGTGGTGACAGATGCTATCAGCAAGTTCGAAAAATTGCTGGCCATGAAATCTTCCACGATGGTAATTTGTGAGTTCCCACGGCATCCTGGGCCATTCTTTAAAATAATACAGTCATAGTCCGGGTTAGGAAATGATAGTCGTGGTTGGGACCTGCAGAATCTGCGCCCCTGTCTTACTGATCACACCCAGCACGGGTGGATTTTTAGATTTAGTCTGGCTGCCACCTGCAGAGATAAAATCCTTAAGGTTCATCCCCATATTGTTTTCCAGGCACTCCTAGTGAGGGATCTAAAACAAATTAATAACTTAACTCTTTATCAGCTTAGTTTTTCGAATAGTAAGAATGTTAGACCAGGTTTTCTCAACAATAACATAAACTGTTTTGACCCTAGAAGGAGTACCGAAGATTCTACTGATGTCAACCAAAGCTATTGTAAAGGAATAGCTCTAGCATGAAGTTCTTGAAATATGAGGTGCTAAAGAATTCGCAGCCTGGTTGCTGGTTCCGCAGCCATTTTAAGGTTCATCCCCATATTGTTTTCCAGGCACTCCTAGTGAGGGATCTAAAACAAATTAATAACTTAACTCTTTATCAGCTTAGTTTTTCGAATAGTAAGAATGTTAGACCAGGTTTTCTCAACAATAACATAAACTGTTTTGACCCTAGAAGGAGTACCGAAGATTCTACTGATGTCAACCAAAGCTATTGTAAAGGAATAGCTCTAGCATGAAGTTCTTGAAATATGAGGTGCTAAAGAATTCGCAGCCTGGTTGCTGGTTCCGCAGCCATTTTCATATATGAGTCTCACATTTAAAAGTACTTTTCAGATAACAGTTGAGATAACAAAGAAATCCACATAAGTAGTGAAATATGTATTATTGATTTTCACCTCATAATTGAAAGTGCGTTCATGGCGTGGCAAGCACCACATTTAAGGCCATACATTCTAGACACGCCTCAAAGTAAATTGTACAAAGTTTCTACATCTCACACTTCCTCTCACAGTAAGCTAATCAAATTATTACAAAAATCATATTACAAATATATTTACAAGAACATATCAAAACAATTTGATCAAAACAACAACAGCAACAAAAACTCTTCACAAACAGTGACAAACAGCTTGAGGATTGCACCAGCCGAACATATATCCTTTCGTTTTGCACGTCCTATAACAGCTCGGATCTTCAGGAATCAATCGACACATATCGCCGCCCATTCGGAACGTAGGAATCGACGGAATGACATCGTCCATCAAAAAATAATCGTCGTTGTTGCCCAGGTTTTGTTCGACAGGCGGTGGCGGGATCACGTTGGCCAGGCAACTGTGGACCAGAATTATCAGGACAACTAGACAAGGTGCCGCGACTTTCATTTTCGAATCGTCCCCGAGCCAAGAATAACGAACTATAAGTGGCACAAACAAAACCTGAACTGCTTTTATAGCGTTTGTAACGTTTATTGCTATTATAGCTATAGGCTTCTCAATATGAAATGCATGTGATAAGGTTTTGTTTGCGAAAATATTACAATGACTTAAATTCGCTTAAAAATTGTTATGGCAGTGAGCTGAATCAGTTAGAAATGTAGCGAGCTCTGCTGTGCATGCGTTATTTTGATGAAGTGAGAACCGAAACCTTAACTAAGCTGCTATGCTTTTTATGAGCCGGTCATGAGCTTTGCAAAAAATTTTGGTATTTGCATGTCGTCTGATGAGGTATTTTAGCTGATATTGTGATTGTAACGTTTCGCTGAATATCGATTATTATTTTCAATGCATGTGAAAGCACTTTCACTTAGTACATAAAGTTCTAACTCGATGAGATAGAAAGAAGCCGATGAAATACGCAGGCTGAAAGTAAATTGGCCGGCTCAACACATTCAACCGGCAAATTGACCTTGTGTTCAGAAAAATCTAAAGCTCACGAAAACAACAATTTTTTTCTTAATATTATTGTGCATTAGGTGAGATCTTATTTCACCTAACGTAAAGTCTTTTTTAAACTCTGTTTAAATTAGGTAAACAATAAAATTTATTTACGTCTCTAAAGTCAATATTTTTATTACATCCTGTGATGAGATGAAACTAAGAGAAATGATTTTATTTGTTCTTATTTTACCGAAGGTGCCAAATATGATTTGCTATCATTTAAATCGTTAGAATCGAGAAAGCCAGGTCAATAGCCTTCAATGCGTATATTTTTTATCTCTAATTTTAATTATACATAATATACACTTTTGGAAGTGGAAATGGAAAACTTATAAAGTAAGATTTATTAATAAGGTTATGTATGGTACTATGAAAAAGTTTTCGAGCTCATATTAGACTAAGTTAGTTTCATTCTGACAGAGTGCGTTCAGATTTATAGCCAGCTTGGTCATTCAGTCGTTAGTTGGTAAATATAGCTATATCACACAAGCAAGTTAGCTCACACATGCACAATGACTCACAGCTTAAATTATGCAGTTTTAGTAAATAAATAATTAAGTAAAATATTTAAGCGTTGGTAAAAGCTTTCGTGAAGCTACCAGTTGCACGTTGACTCCCTTCCTCGCAGTAAGCGTTCTTGTGATCTAGCTTCCTTTCTCTGGTGTTTTTTGTCTGTTTATCGCTTTCTTGTGTATCTTCTCCTCTAGGATTCTAGTTCTAGTAGATTTAGGTAAATGACTGCTTCGCGCTGTTCTCCATACAGTACACAAAATCTGTACCCCATAAAATTTCAGAAAACCCCTTAGATATGGAATGGTTAAATGTATAACTGATTCGTAAGGAACTAAAAGTACTTTTTCACGAAACACTCATACTTTTCATAAAACAGAATTTTCATAATTTTCTGGACGCAAAATTCGTATTCGTATATTTATTATACAATGCAAAAACAACCAAAAATTTACTTCAATATTTAGTAGAGTATCTTTTCAACTTAATAACGCTCTTCAGTCGACGTGGCATCGGTGACACAAGCTTCCAGCTGAGATTCTGTGGAAGTTTTTCCTATTCATCCTTTAAAGCCAACTTTAGACCCTTGACTTTCCGCGTATTGTAATTTTTGAAAGGTTTTTGAAATACAACCACAAATTCACAAAAGGATTTAGTTATGGACTTTGAGGAGAAGTTTTCAAGTACGGTGAGCAGTTATAGAGGATCGACAGCCTGGTATTAAGAGTGGAATGCTTGAAGTCATTATTATGCTGAAAGATATAATGAACCTACAAACACAGTTCTCCTGCACTCTTTTATAAATTGTCTCTCAAAATATTGATGTATTTCGCAGAATCCAGGATTCTACCGAAGAAAAGCAAATTCGTAACTCCTATAGTTGAAAAACACCCCCAGACCATTACAGAGCCTCCGCCGTACTTAAATAAAGTTAACAGGTTTTTTTTTTCTGTGAAGGTCCATATTTCTTTCACGCCAAATCCGAATGTGCCCGTTGTGATACTTTATGTTGAATTTCGATTCGTCGTAAAAAAGTACCCTTTTCCAAAAAACAATATTCTTTTACTGATAGTTTTTTTTTGCAAACTCGATCCTTTTTCTGCATTTACCCGCACAGACGAAGAGCTTTCGAACAGCAATTTTACTCCATAGTCCTTGTTTACGGATCATACTTCGAAATGTTTCTAGTGCAACATTTGTGCCAAAATGTGCTTTCAATAGCCGACAAAGTTTTGGTCCTTTCATAGCTGATCTGCCGCAGAATAAATGAACTGTATCACCTCGTTAACGAAGGTCGATTTTTGTTCCTTTGACAGCTACAAAACTGCAGTGTACATTGTATACAACAGTGGAGATAATGGAGAACCTTGCGGGACTCCGGCTTTTGTTGGTCGTGTGTGAGAAAGGTGGAGGAGCTAGTTTATTCGGACGGAAAAATCTCTATTAATTGTATTAGCAGTTTTGGGATATGCAAATCATTCACATTTACGATAAGGCCTGCATGCCAGACTTTGACGAATGCCTTGGCTACGTCAAACATGGCATGGTCCGTTGACTTTTTTTTGAACGAACCCGGTTATGATGTGTTGAGCCCCCTAGCTAGCTGCAGCCAGGTGAAATGGAAGTCTTTGAAGCCGAATTATAGGAGGCTGATTGGTCTCCAGTTTGATGAAATTCTGAGTTTTTTGTATAGTTTTGAAACCACATTAGTAGTAGCTTTTTCCAGGGGTTTTATAAACTTTTTGCCCGGAAGATCGCATTAACAGTTTCTGTTCTTTCGTGTAATTTGTTACGAAACAGCCTCGCAGCTAGATCGCCACATAAAACACACATACACAAGCATTCGTAGATAGTTCAAATGCGGCATGTAAAGGTCAAGTACAATGCAGTGCCAGTCGAAAGTTTAGTTTATTAAATTATTTCGAAGAGAGTATTCATGATTTTGGTTTGGCTATTTTCCTTATCTACTCTATGGCGGAAGACAAAATGAATTTATGCTGAATAATTTAATGAAGAGCAATGTTTCCTTCTGAATTGATTCTCTCTTCCCCAAAAGATTTGTGCCGTTACTGTTTTTGTTCTTGTTTTATGAGCGTCTTGTAGCATGAAGGTCGGGTTCGTCATTAAAACTACGCCGAACTGAGCTAGCTGGAACGCGGGTCAGATGAGAACCCGATCTCAGATAACATGTTGCTCTTACGGCAGCTCAGCTGCTTCAGGTAGCACAATAATTTTCTTGTATGGTAAGTGACTGAGGCGGGTATTCTTCAGCGTGTCAAGTCCTCATGATGCATGTACATATATTGAGCCGTACTGGCAGTTATTTGTAGCTAGAAGATTGATAAGTAATTTCTCGATTTCCTTTTAATCGTCATCTTCTATCATTTTTGGATTTTCTTTAAATTGCAGCTCTAATATGTCTGCAAAACGTTCGGCTTCACTCGCGTTCTTATATTTGATGCCCGTAGGGCCGTGGCACAGCAAGTTTATTTATTTATTTATTTGGCCTGGCCTGATTTAGGGGGCCTCGCTGTAGGTCATTCAACAGCGTCTACCTATTTCCATGCAAAATCGCACTGCTACCTAATTTCACACCTATGAAGTGGCAAAATAAATATTAACAATATGTTTAGCGGCTGGTATACTATTCGTTTTCTTGACATTTTAGTGTTCTTGTAAGCTGCATATTTCTAATTTTTTAGTACCTATTTGAAAGATATTGATAAATATTTTGAATGATAATATTGTTTCTTATGAAACTTGCTGGCTTTGTCTCTCAAAGTAGGCAATATATTTTTGCCTGTATTAACTACACGCATTGCATTAACTAAGGAATCAAAAGCAACCATACAGCCTGCAGCCTATAGTCTTCAGACACTGGGTGTCAACAGTCAGAGAGACAAAAACTTCGGGCCTGAGGCGGTAGTCTTCAACAATAGTTTTACTAGCCTAAGCTAACAAGCAGAATTCAACGAAATCATTTTCTGTAGAGACCAATATAAACTGTTTTCGCACCGCCACCTAATATCTGATTTAGCTTTTATTTAAGCTCAGTGCATCAAGAGCAGAGGAACATGCTTCAATCACCTCCAGCTCCTACATGTATTCGAATAAAGAAATGAAACTAAACAAACATGCAATAATTGCAAAATTGCACGCAAAAATTGTTGGAGTTTTACACGACGGTGTGTATAATAAATTTCAAATCACATCACATATTATTCTGAATTTCAAAATTATTCAAATTATTGAACTCAAACTATGCATATGCAATAAAAAAGAATATTTCAACCAATTTCATTTTCTAATATTTTAAATAATTTAAATATTTTTCATCGTACTGTTTGTATAAATAATTTGTTTATAAGCTATGAGCACTTGAAGAAAACTCATTTAGTAAAACTTTCAAAGAGCAACAATTCACATTTCAAACTTGACAGAAAAATGTTAGATGTAGTTTTCTATATCGTTGTAATCCAAGCTATCAAGTACCTTGTAATTAAGTATTTATAGCTTTTATTTTCGGATTTGGTTTTCAATATGTGATTTGATTATAGTTATGTTTAGCATGAAACAAATATGCTATATGTATGAATAAATTTTGATGAATCATTATTATTGATGAATCAAAAAAAAAAATCAATGCGTTTGTTTTTAAGCCCACAATGAGTGCAAAACATTTTCTTCATTTTTAGCATTTCTGAATCATTGCAACACTTCAATTTAAGCATTGTAGAGCCAATTCCATATTAGGCGTAAAATTTAAAGTGCTTAAATCGAAATGGAAAGCATGCGCCCAGTGTGGGAATGTTTACGATATGATTCAGAAATGCTAAAATCGAAGAATAATTTAGAAGTCAAAAATTACAAGTAAATGTTACTAAGATGTTTGTATGATAATGAATTGAACACTGTTAATATTTGAAATGACTTTCTTGCTGGAATAATTAATCGATATGGATTCAGTTAGTTTAGCATGTGCAAATATCTGAATTTTATTACAATATATATTATATTCGTCGACATTCATCGCTTTCACATGTAAATTAGTGTTTGAAGTTTTTAATTAGGAAATATTTTTGAAGATGGTTATCAGCATTTGTTACTGTGAGTGTTTGCAACTACATAAATGATTTAAAAAAAAAAAAAAATACGCATCCAAATCATCCTCAAATCGAAGAACATGGAGTTTAGTTCATATTATTTATACATATAATTTTAGCTATAGAAAATCAGTTTTGTATTATTGACATTTTTATTTCCAATTCACAAGCTTTTTTTCATACACTCAGAAAAATGTCATTTAATAGAATCAAATTTAAATCAAAAATTGAAACATTTTTAAATCAAAGGGAATCTTATTTGAATTCCACTTTATCATAAAAATTTTATTTTCAAAGTGATTCTTGTTTGTTTTAATGTTTTATTTTTCATTCAATGATGAAACATTTTGATTTGAAAATAAAATTTTTATAATAAAGTGGAATTCAAATAAGATTCCCTTTTGATTTAAAAGTGTCTCAACTTTTGATTTAAAGTGATTCTAAAAAAAAGTTAAGTGATGAAATTTTTCTGAGTGTAGTTTAGATGGCCAAAAAAATTTGCTTTCCAGATCCGCGAGTGACTTATCAGAACACGGGGTATGTGAGTTTTGACTCACTAAAAAACTATCATTTTCAGGCCCACGAAGTTACGAGTCGAGAACCGCCTAAGGAAGGTTTCAGCGCTTCATCTTGTGCTCACTTATCGGTAACTATGGACTTCAAAAACAACCACAGCTCATGGGTCGGTAAACCAACCCTCTTCTCCATCATCGAGCTCAGTGACACAGCACCGGCAGTACGGTGTGACCACCTTACCTATTCTGTTTAGGTATTTCCTGAAGTAGCTGTGCCCTGGCAAAGGTAAAATAAGAATTGGCAGATTTCGATTCCATATAGAAAGTTGGAATTGGTCGTTACCATTCGCAGCTTCCGTTTCGTCTCAGTGGGTCCACTGACGTTGACCATTAGCATACTAGGTGTAATGTACTAGGTGAAGTCCTGTTACATGCCCTTCCGATATGATCCCAATATGCAGCTTTGTGTCCAGGGTCACTTTCAGATATCTGACCGATTTGCTGGTCTGGACCTCGACGGATTTTGTATTGACATATGGCAGTTGGTATGACACTCTTTTTGAGACTGCCAGCTGGAGGCCGTGCTCGGTTATCCATCAATCCACCCTTTCTATAACTTGGCTAGTTGAGCAAAATTGGCAGATCTGGAAGTGATTACCTCTACGATGTCATCCGCGTAACCTACCAGAAACACATCCGGAAGCATCTGCAGGTGCAGCAGATTATCATACATGATGTTCCATAGGTCAGTTCCTAAGATCGATCACCTTGCCGCACCTAACAAACATGCAGGGATACGAAATCTCTGCTCAAGGACCCGAAAATGTCTGTCCACATTTCCGAGTTGAAAGCGTTTTGTACGTCCAGAGTTACTGGTAGGACGACCGATCTGGCTATTAATACACAAATGCTGCTTAAATCATTAACATCGTTCTTAAAGATGATAGTTTGTTTGTAGAATCAAGACATCATTCACATAACGATGTTATTTATATAATTGCATTTGACATTATAGCTTAGTAATAATTAAACCACAGTCGGGAAATTCTGCCACCAGAGGGCAAATAGGTGGTAGCAGGGGTCGAAAATTGAAGGAAAACACACACAACTATACAAAAAACACGAAAATAGAATGAAACCATGCTTCAGGCGACGATTTATGTATTAATCAAGATATATCACAAAACTGAAAATAACACATTTCAATATATAATTGTCAATAAAAACTACGGGAGAAAGGCTAATATTTCACATTTTTATCACAGATAAAATCGACATTTACAGTCACTCATAAAACAAGCACCACTTGCGAAGCCACGCTTTCTACAATGCATCGAACAAGTATTTTCCGGAAATCCAACAAAACAATTTCCGAAAATCTTAGCTTTATTCAAGGCCATCAGGTTGATTGGATGATTCTTAGGTTGATCAGTACTACTTTGCTCCATATCCGCAACATGACTGCAATCTCCAAAATCCAACAACAACGACGAGCTAATCAAACTTGACACTATTACGACTGCGACTGTTTTCATTGTTCGTCGTCGACTCAAGACAATGGGAATAACAATGTTGATGCCCGAGTGATTCACGTTGTTTATATGCCGAAAATTTAATTGCAATTGTCATGACCGGTAAACTATAGTAAACTATAATTACAGTGTTTATTCTATGTGAATTATTTAAATGGAGTTGAGAAGTTTGGCAAAGTATGGGAAAAAATCCCCTTGTTAATTACTATCGAAACACGCATAGCTGTTGAAACTATGTTGTGGTAGGTCATTTCGATTTGATTGAATTCGGGGCCCAGAACACACCTAAAATATTCAAATACAACGACAACATTCGTTTTATCTTTTTTTTGTAGTTTAATGATTATTTGTTTTGATATGTAAATCATAAAATATTACATCATTACGGTAATTCCAACATCTCAATCAACAACCTGTTACATTCATGAAACAAAATAACTTTAAATAAAACTGATTATTCACTTCAAAAAGCATAGGCAACGACGCGCTTTATTACATTTACCGACAGGGTAGTTCATTTTTAAACAGTGCCTCCTACACCCTGAGTCAACTATTTGCTTCGAACGTTTCAGCACTTTGCAAAGTTTTTCCACTTTGCGAAATTGACCAGGCCTTCGAGTTGTCGGCACCGATATTAGTTCGTATAAGAAAAACTCCTGGTCACGAATTATTTCCGATGAAACTTTTGAGGTACGCCCCGTTGGAATATTAAGAAATAAGACGAACGCAGCTAGAAAGTAATAACTGATATTCTGTCGGAACATGTTGTTCTGAATAGATTGAATTGACTTTTGAACAGCGAATGTGCAGCGACCATCATAATTATTTGTTGGAATTTATTGTTTTATAAAATGCCATGCATTCATTCGAAACGAAATGTAAATAAAAACTATATAATTTTTTCATGTATAACAGCTGCATGTAGATTGGTTTTACGTTATGTTCAGATTGTTTGATCGAAACCAGAAATGTTTCTTTAATTTTTAATTTTTTCCCATAAACTGGGGAACTTGACATAAAAGACTTAGACTTGCATGAAACTGCAACTATGGTGCTACTATTTAAAGTGACTGCAAGAAATACGTCGAAATTATCTAGTGCTAAACTAAAAAAAATATAGACTAACATTTAATTAGATTAATTTTGTATCAAATCTATTTAGTTTGGAAATTATTCTACATACCTCGACCCACTGCAGATTGCACAGGGACAGGAGAAGTCTAATTTTTAAAAATAAATTCACAAATGCACTGAGTAAAAGCGTAAAACTAAATATCATAATTTATATACTTCTGTAACTATATGCATGGTTATTTTTGAGATCGGATTGTTGGCTCACCGCTCCAACCCCGAAGTCTGGAGGACCGGACTCTCTACTACTCAGTTTCTGTTTCTTTCACCGCGATTTTAAAATCCTGAGGATTTCGTTACCCGACTTCCGGTCAAGATATACACCACCAGACCGGGAAGTTGAGTAGAGAGAGAGAAGAGGAGTCAGGTCAAAAGAGCAGATCGACCATTGACATGTACGTCACCTTTCAACCGGTCAGTGGAATCCAGCGTAACTCAGTGACTCGTTCCAAACCAGACCGTGACGAAGGAGAAGAGATACAATAGTACTGATTTTACAAATAACCTTTTTTATTAACTTTTTACCAAAATCTTATCTATACAAAATCTTTTCTTCATTCATATCAAAAATTAATGCATTTTAAAGTTAATATGCTGAAATACAAATGCATCTTCCATTCTTACAAGCTCCATCCAGTTGACCGAACATTGTGCATATAAATGCACATTTTTCACAAGACGGCTCTTCGTCACTGTCCACATTGCTGCTCTGGATAACCGCGAAAAAAACAAGAAGTAGAGAAAGAAGAACAGTCAAAACCCACCTGGTGCTCATACTAGTGTTCACTATCTTTTGGTTGAATGTTGAAATCAATTTTTCACGCAATATATATCTTTAAGATGTTACTTTTAGTTGAAATTTCTGCATATCTCTGATAACTATTAATTTTTAAAATATTCGCGAATATAAATAGATATGCAGAAATCCACGTTATCTTTAGTTTTGCAATTACTTCAAGCATTTTGCAATTTTTTCTCATTTTATGACTCTAATGAATGTGAAACATGTATTCCATTCCAACACAGAGGCTATTCGATTGAGCTGAAGTTACTATACGTTCATATTGATGTTTTGTTGCAGTCAGTAGAGAATATTAGCTTGATAAAAAAAAATATGCACAATTACATCATCGATGAGTGGATATCAACAATTTGCAAAACTCAAATATAAATGCAATTGATCATTTTTTGGGCTCTAATTTTTTTTAAAAAAAATTGCATGATAGTTATTCTTGACAGCCATTTGTTCTCATAGTTGAAGATATCTATTGAAATTAATATTTATCGTGGTTCTATGACTTCACAATTTCACTTTAAACATACCTTACATGGTCAGATATACATACATAAATAATTCATCTAAACGAACAGACTGAAAGCAATCGCAAACGCAGCTGCACCCACTATTCAAAATTCCAAATTTATTTATAAAAATAAAAGCAAAATTCAGACCAAGGCAAAAATATACTATTCTTATCTGGTTTTGTTTCGTTTGGATATAACATCTAGAAAAAATTGGATTTATTATTTGCTTTCATTTAGACATAAATATTTTATGATGTGTAGTTATTTCAGATTCTTTTCAAATATATTAAGGCAACTAATAAAACCAAACAAAATCCATTTATTTCCTAGGTATTCTGGCTTAAAGCTATAAACATATTAGTGTAAGCAAGTAATATATAAACTGAAGTCCACAAAGCGAGCTACCGCTTTCAGTTAAGTCTTCGAAACCTTTCATCAACTGCCATGCCCTACGTCCCACCTGACCTACCCCATCCTCCACTTTCTATATAAATTTCCGTTTTCTTTATGTCTAGTGAATCTCCCTCTCGTCCCTCGCACTTTAATTACCATAAAGCGGACTTTGTTAAGATAGAGAATCAATTCAATTAACGGGTACTCATTCTGCGTCGGTTTAACTGTTAATTAACTCACGCTCCGATTTTATAATTTCCCCTCCAGCCTCATCTCCCGTTTCACTCCTTCCAGTCGTCCCCGCAAATCATATGATGCTCCTTGGTTTCGGCATGATGTGGTAGCTGCCCTTCGGGCAAAAGATGCAGCTCGCACTAAGTTCCGTGCTTCAGGCTGTCGGATTGACTACTTTGAGTTCTCAAAGCTTCGATCAGCCACCAAAACTGCCGTGAAACAGGCTATGCGCGATTATTTCAATGACATTGAATCCTCTATTCGTTCTAATTATCACAAGCCTTTTTGGTTTTACGTCCACTCCTTGAAAAATTCTCACCGTTTCCCCGAGTCTATGTTCCTTAACAGGGCTATTGCTACTAATCATCAGGAGATTTGTAATTTCTTTGCAGTCTGCTTTTCCTCTTTTTTTCCCGAAAATGATCCGTGCGACTCTTATGATTCCCCACATTTCCCACCATCATCCATTTCCTGTATCCAAACCAACCCCCTGGAAATTGAGTCCTTACTTCAATGACTTGATGTTAACATCGGCTGTGGTCCTGACGATATTCCAAACCTGTTCGCCAAATCCCTTTCGTCGTCCTTATCTGTTCCTTTGTCTATTATCTTCAATCTTGACATCTCCTCTGGCTCCTTTCCTTCCTACTGGAAGGCTGCTCATATTTCGCCGATACATAAATCTGCTGACCCAAGTTGTATATCCAATTCTCGTCCTATATCACTCCTTTCTTTTTTTTAGTAAAGTGCTCGAAAGAGTTGTTTACAATAGGCTACTTCCTGCGTTTAACCTATTCCTTGCTCCTGAGCAACATGAGTTATCAAAGGTAGATCTTCCACATCTAACCTCTTAGTCTTCACTAACTTGGTCGCTTCCGCCTTAGACCAGCAGAAGCAAGTTGATGTGGTTTACCCTGATTTTGCTAAGGCTTTTGACTCTGTTGACCACAAGCTCCTTCTATTAAAACTCCAAAGCTTTGGGGTATCTGATCTTCCCTTGTCCTGGTTCTCATCATATGTTTCTGGTCACAGCTGTGTTGTATCTATGAACTCACGTTAATCTTTCCTATATTGCCCTCTTTCTGAGGCTCCACAATTCTCAATACTAGGCCCTTTGTTATTCCTGGTATTTATCAACGATCTCCGTTCCGTTATCCATTTTCCATGTCTTCTATTTGCTGATGACTTTAAGATGTTCAGAGTGATTGATTCGCTTGATGATTGTCACCAATTACAGCATGATCTCTGTGCTTTGAGTGAGTGGTGCTCAAGGAACTTTCTTACTCTGAATATATCTTTAAGGACCTTGGTGTGTTGTTTGACTCAAAGCTTAAATTCGATAAACACATTGCATACATAGCTGCCAAGGCCCCTCATTGGTCCGGGCTTCGTCCTCAGGTCTTCCTCTCTTTTTACTAACATCACTACTTCCCTCCATCTGTTTTTGTTACTTGTGCGTAGCATCTTCGAATACTGCTGTCAGGTCTGGTCTCCCCACCATGCCTGTTTAAGGGGGTATTCTGGTCTAGAAATTTGATCAAATCGATTTTTTTTCTTTTGCATATTCTCAATGTTTAGATCTTTAAGAATAAGTTTTTAAAAGGATTTTAGGAAATTCGAATTATTTTTGGAGTTACAGCTATTTTTGTGACACGGCAACTTACTGCCCGAAACGAGACTCCAAGTTTTAAACGCGTTTTTTCTTGATACGGTTGACATGATATCTCTAGTTGTAATGAACCGATTTACGTGAAATTTTACACAAACCCTCTTAATACTATTAGTTACCGTCTGACGTAGGGATTTTTTTTTTCGACTATTTATTAAAAATCCCCAAAGTTGAAAAAATGTGGCAAATAACCAACTTTTTTTTTTACATGGACGCCATTTTGTGAAAAAAAAAAAGGTTTTTCAAATCGCCTACTTCAGACGAATTTCACATTTTTTTTATAACAGAATTCACCAAAAATGTCTGTTTCAGACCACCAGGAAGGTTGGAATCATGTCAACCATGAGACAAGTTTTTTTTTTGAGCCTTCACTTCGCCGGCCTGTATCTACATCAATTTTTATTTTTATTAGTTTTTGAATAAAAAACTATATACCAAAAATATTTCTGGTTTTTTTTATTGCGTCCGTAAAATCACCTCAAAATCGTGCCTCTAGACCAGAATACTGCCTTAAATGATGCCGTAGAGCGCGTGCAGCGTAGATTTACACGCTCATTATTATTTAAGTTTCACATTTCCTATTTTGAGTCTAGTGCTCGTTTGTCCTTAAGGGGTTAGTCCACTGTTAAACTGCTCCAAATGAACTTTTTTTTGAAACAGCTACCAAAGAAAAACTATTCAAGATATCGATTTGAAATTTTACAAGCATCGTTATTAAAGTTAGGAGTTAACATTTTCATTGGAAAAAATTAGTAGAAAACAAAATGGCGGCCACCCCAATGGATCGCCGCAGCACCGCCGAAAAAAAAAGCAAATTGCGCCTCGTAAATTCCTGGACAAAATAAGCATCTGTGAACAAAATACCAAAAATATTTCATTAGTGTTGAGTATGAAGGACTGCACGGGCCTAAATTTAGAGCCCTAAAGCGATTGAAAAAAATGTGGTATACTTTTGAATTAAAAAAATGTTTAAAAAAATTTTTTTTTATCAAAAAAATGTTTCCCAGATCGTAAAAAATTTTTTTTTTGTTCTAAATTTAGGTTCGTGCAGTCCTTTATACTCATAACTAATGAAATCTTTTTATTAGTTTGCTCACAGACGCTTATTTTGTCCAGGAATTTACGAGGCGCAATTTGCTTTTTTTTTCGGCGGTGCTGCGGCGATCCATTGGGGTGGCCGCCATTTTGTTTTCTAACAATTTTTTCTAATGAAAATGTTAACTCTTAGCTTCAATAAAAATGTATGTAAAATTTCAAATCGAAAGCTTGAATAGTTTTTTGTTGGTAGCTGTTTAAAAAAAAAGTTCATTTTGAGCAGTTTAACAGTGGACTAACCCCTTAAAGTCTCGTCGAGTGTTCCTTGATGAGTGTCTGCTCTTCAGGCTCCTCCACTGTCTTATGCTATATGACCTTGAAACGAAGCTTCTATTTAATATCTGCTTTATGTTTGCTTTTATAAAAGCTATAATTTCATGGTTCTGGCGTTTTGAGCGATTTCCTCGGTAGTTTGCTTTGGATACTTTTGTTTAAGATATTGTTGTGATCTACCGTTAGAACACCTTCCGTGAGTTCGATATTCTTCACATTCGTGAAATAAAACAGTTTCTTTTAAAACACTAATTACACTTTTATTATAAACACTATTAATTATTTACACTTTATATTCGCACTACTATAATCTCGCGTTACAATTTAACACTTTTTATTTCTTTATCGCACTATAATTACTCGCACTTTATCGCTTTTAATTAATCGCGCCCGGATACACTAGAACCGCTGTATCGTTTTTCACCGAACAGCCTTTCGCTGTCTTCGCCATCTACTGAATGATCGCTAGTACTTCTCGTGGTGGTATTTATAGTGGTGCCAAATGTGTCTCGGGTTCTCGAATGTTCCGCTTTTGCTTCTAGAGGGCTCTATGATTCATGGGAAATTCCGTTGCCATGTGAAATGGGAAATGGGTCCGTGTATTAGGTTCTCGAAGTTTCTCAAACTGCCTTCTAGAGAGTTATTCTACGTTTTATTTACGATTGTTATTGTGTATTGGCTATTTATAGATTGTTTACGGTTTTTGGCTATTTATAGATTGTTTACGGTTTTTGGCTATTTATAGATTGTTTCTATTCCAAGAACACATGATGAGACAGATACTTTAACGGTTATCGCTCTTCCGGCCGCCGACACGTCGAAACATGTTTGTTCATGCATGCAACACTACCCCCTCCTTAGACCTGTTCGTCCCGAACAGATTCGTCGTCATCCATTGCGTTATTTCCATGGTACGGGGCAAGTCGGTCTAGGTGCACAACCTTCATTTTCGACCGGTGTTTTCGATGCTGCTGTATTCGGTAAACAACATCATTGAGCCGTTTAATAATGCGGTATGGTCCTTCCCATTTTGGCTGTAGTTTCGGGCTCAGGCCTTTCCGCCGGCGGGGGTTGTACAGCCAGACTAAATCATTTTCTTGAAATCCGGCCGAGTTTGCCTTCAGGTCATATCGCGTTTTCATTCGGTCCGTGTTTAGGTTTATGCGGCCCCTAACTACCTCGTGAATGGAGTCTAACCGTTGCCGCAGCTCCGAAACGTACTCCGTTGTTGTCGTCGGCTCTTCTGGTGGTATTCCGAATTTAACATCAGCCGGAAGTCGAATATTTCGTCCAAATACGATACGTGACGGTGATTCTCCAGTTGTAGTATGCGTCGCCGTTCGATAAGCCATCAGGAAGAATGGGATATGACGATCCCAATCATGCTGATGGTCTTCTACCACTTTGGCCAAGTGCTCGATCAAGGTTTTGTTGAACCTTTCGACCATTCCATCAGACTGTGGGTGTAGTGGAGTGGTTCTCGTCTTCTTTATGCCCAACGCATCGCAAAACTCAGTAAACACTTGGGACTCGAAATTTCGACCTTGATCGGAATGTAGCTCGTTTGGGACTCCGTACCTACAAACCCAGTTAATCACGATTTGCTCTGCCACTGTAGATGCTTCCTGATTTGGAATAGCGTAGACTTCTGTCCATTTGGTGAAATAGTCGGATACTACCAGCACGTAGCGATTTCCTTGTTGCGACACCGGAAACGGTCCTGCCACATCGATGGCGATCCTTTCGAAAGGGGTTCCAACGTTATATGTCTTCAGCTCACCTCTAGGCTTTCTCCTGGGTCCCTTCACAGATGCACAGGCTGCACATTTCCTACACCAGTCCTCCACATCTTCCCGCGCATGCACCCAATAAAATCGTTCTCTTAATTTATTAAGTGTTTTGTTTATACCCAGGTGGCCTCCTGACGTTCCCTCGTGTACTTCCTGCAAAACATCCTTAACTTTGCTCCGAGGAAGTACAACCTGCATTCGATGCGCTGACCCATCCGCGGTTTCCCATTTCCTTTTTAGTAGGCCTCCTTCAAGATGCAGGGAGTTCCATTGTGCCCAGTAGCTCTTTAGCGTAGGACTTCGACTCGATATGCTTTGCCATTCAGGCCGATGTGCAGACTCCTTCCAGGCTATGATTTCTCGTAGATCTCCATCTGCCAGTTGTTCGTCCAATAGTTCCGATTGCGACCATCCTCTTGCTGGTGAAACGGATATCCACTTAACCTCGGCATCGACTACCTTTTCTTCTAACCGATGACAGTGCTTGCATTCCGGCTTGCATGGACGTCTGGAGAGGGCATCAGCATTTCCGTGCATAGTACCTTTTCGATGGACTATGTTAAAGTTGTATGTTTGCAACCTTTCAATCCATCGTGCCACTTGTCCTTCGGGGTTCTTGAAGTTGAGCAGCCATCTCAGAGCGGCGTGATCGGTCCTCAATACGAAGCTTTGACCGTACAGGTATTTGTGGAAATGCTTAGTGGCCTCGACTATCGCCAGCAGCTCTCTTCGGGTGACACAATAGTTTCGCTCTGGTTTGGATAGCACCCGGCTAAAGTAAGCAATCACCCGTTCCTGGCCATCAATTTGTTGCGATAATACTGCACCTATACCTGTATTACTTGCATCAGTGTCCACGATGAAAGTTTTCTGCGGCTCAGGATATGCTAGCATCGGTGCTTCACAAAGCTCCTGCTTAAGCTTCTCAAACGCTGCTTGGCACTGGTGGTTCCAGTTAAACGGCTGATTTTTCTCCGTTAGCTGGTGTAAACTTTTGGCAATGGTAGCGAAATCCTTGACGAACCGGCGATAGTACGTTGCCAATCCCAGAAAACTCCGAAGTTGATGCTTATCCTTAGGTACTGGCCAATTTTTAACGGCTTCAATTTTCGCAGGGTCGGTTTTTATTCCTCCAGTAGAAACCACATGACCAAGGTATTTCACTTCACTGCAGAAAAGGTTGCACTTTTTGGGACTTAGCTTCAGGTTAGCCGCTCGCAACCTTTCGAATACGTCCTCCAGGTTTTTCAAATGTTCCTTGAACGTTCCGCCGATGACAATTATGTCATCCAGGTACACCAAACATGTCTTCCAACTTAGTCCAAGCAGTACTCGCTCCATGAGTCGTTCAAAGGTCGCAGGAGCATTACAGAGTCCGAACGGCATTACAACAAACTGCCAGAGCCCATTTCCCACGGAAAAGGCTGTCTTTTCACGGTCACTCCTCTCGATTTCGACCTGCCAGTATCCGCTCTTCAAGTCCAACGTTGAAAACCACTTCGCACTGGCTAGAGTATCCATAATGTCATCCATTCTCGGCAATGGGTAGCTATCCTTTTTCGTAACATCATTCAATCGTCGATAGTCAACACAGAACCGTGTACTGCCATCCTTCTTTTTGACTAAGACAACAGGCGACGTCCATGGGCTATTCGAAGGCTCTATGATCCCTTGTTTTTGCATGTCCTGTATCATATCGGCGACCTCAGCTTGTTTGGCTAGTGGTAAGCGGCGGGGAGCCTGCCGAATCGGTGATGCATCTCGTGTATCGATTCGATGAGTAGTCAACCTTGTTCTTCCGTAATCGTCCTCTCGAGTCGATAAGATATCACCATAGCGTTTAATTAGCTGAACTCCTTGTTGGTACTGTTCGTCGCTTAGTTCCGAAGATTGTAGCATGTTCTTCGCTAGCTCACCTATCTTGCTGTTGGGTACCTTTTTGTGTTCAGATTGTATTTCTACCATCTCCAAAGAAGTAATTGAAGAAACTGGTTGACAGTCGGCGATTACTTCTCCTTCCTTAAGCTTCTTTTCCTGCTCCGCCAAATTCAGCACCCTTATAGGAACGTAATTCCCCTCCGTAATTGTGATTAAGCTTTTTGCCACCATAAGGTTGCTGACTGCTGGGTTTTGCGTTGGCTCCACGATGAAGAATTGGTGGCCCCCAGGATCACCATCCAATTTGGCCCAGATGATGTTTTCCGACGACTTCGGTACTTTGGTGTTTTCGCAGACGACGATTCTTAGCCGGTCGTTTCCCTTCCGGTTTCCTACCAACGGTATTTCAACGTTTTTCCACTTGATCACCCTGTCTCCCAAATCCAGACTGAAGCCATGAGGGCCTAGGAAATCCATCCCAAGTATACATTCGTCGGTTATATCTGCCACAAGGAACCGATGCTGGAACACCAAATCACCGAGCTGTATTTGGCGCGTTATTTCTCCGTGAACTGGTGCAGATTCGCCTGTTGCTGTACGAAGTACATATCGTCCAACGTTACCAAGTCTCCATGCCTTCACCAAGTCCATCCGCAAAATCGACTTCATTGCTCCGGTATCGATGGTGATATTGCAAGGCTTGTTTTCGATTTTTCCTTGCAGACTTAAGTCGTTCTCGTGTCGATAGAGCCTAGAGACTGTGATGATGGTTCTGGGGTCAACAATTCCACGAGCCAACCTCCGACCCATGAGGTTGGCTCTTACTGGTTTCCCGTCTCTTCTGAAGAAGAGACGGCTACGTTCGCTGAACCAGCCCCGTTCCTTTGTCGCCATCGCGCTGCACACCCTTCGCAAAACCTTGTCTTCAATTTCCTTCGGCAGTCACGCCTCAAGTGCCCTTTTTCTCCACAGTTCCAACATTGTGGAGCTCCACTTGTCGTTGATTCTCGGCTGACCTCGGTTCTTTGGCATACACACTCTTCGTACACTTCACGCACTCTAACGTTACTGCGTGATGCCCGCTTTACCGATTCGTAAGTGAGAGCGTAGGCCAAAGTATCCCTCAGCGTTCGATTATTTGTCAATCGAAGTGCTTGTTGGAGCTCTTCATCACGAGCTGCCTGGATGAAAGCGTCCTTCGCTGTCTCGTCCCGATGATCTGGATTTGAAGCAGGATAAGACAGAAGTGTCAAGCGCTCGATGTCCTGAGCCAGCTGCTGCAAGGTCTCTCCCGGTTTCTGTGTGCGTGTCCTCAGCTGCGCACGATGAACTTCCTTTAAGTGGTCTTCGCCATACCGCATATCCAAGGCACTCGCCAGGCTGCAATAACTGGAGTAATTGTCGACCGACATGGTTTGCAGTACGTCCACCGCGGATCCTCTCAAAGACACCATCAGTGAGGTCGCACGTTCTTCATCGTTCCAGCGGTTAACTTTTGCAACAGCCTCAAATTGCTTCTTGTAGTTGGTCCAAGAAGTTTGCCCATCAAAAGTTGGTGGTTTAAGTGCCTTGATGCCACTTGATTCTGTTGGCACAATTCCTACGGCCTTCACGCGTTGAAGATCCAATTTCATCTGGTCCATTCCTTCTTCAATACCAACCAACTTTTTGTCGAACTGTTGTTCCACTTCCGTTACTCGACTCTCTAATTGCTGTTTAACTTCTGAAACTTGCTGTTGGAACTGTTGTTTGATTTCTACCAGCTGCTCCTCACTCTTCCTCGCATGTTCTTCTAACTGTTCCTTAATGTCAACGGCTTGCTGGTCGAGTTTCTGGGCTTGCTGGTCGAGCTTCTGATCAAGTTTCTGGTCCAGGTTCATGGCTTGTTCTTTACTTTCTTCAGCCTGCTGTTCGAATTTCGTGGCTTGCTGTTCGAACTTTTGACCGATATCCAGGGACATTTTCAACAGCAAATCCATCACCGGGTTTTTCTCCTCGCTGCTTTCTTCCTCTTGAACAAACTCCTGGCTGATTTCCTCGTCCGGGAATTCAAATGTTTCCGGATCGTTACCTTCGGTGCTCAAAGCCTCCCTGAGCCGTGACAGTAGCGCCGTCTTGTTCCCAGACGTTGAAAGTTCACGTTTCCGGCACTCCACCTTTAATTCTGCCAATGTCAGCTCGTTCACTAATTTCGGCATTGTTCTTCACAACTTCTAACACTTTCAGTTTAGTTCACTCAATTTTTCACAAAATTCAAATAGTCCGCACAATTTACAATGTTCACTGTCCAAAACGTTTAACTTTTTATATAGTCCGCGCACTTATTAATTTTCACTTTTCACATGAATTCACTGTCCGTAATTTCACTAAAAGTCACTTTTTAATTCACGAACGCGACAGAATCCCTTATTTCTGACACCAGTTGTTGTGATCTACCGTTAGAACACCTTCCGTGAGTTCGATATTCTTCACATTCGTGAAATAAAACAGTTTCTTTTAAAACACTAATTACACTTTTATTATAAACACTATTAATTATTTACACTTTATATTCGCACTACTATAATCTCGCGTTACAATTTAACACTTTTTATTTCTTTATCGCACTATAATTACTCGCACTTTATCGCTTTTAATTAATCGCGCCCGGATACACTAGAACCGCTGTATCGTTTTTCACCGAACAGCCTGTAGCGACTTCACCACACACTGACATCGTGTACTAGACACCTATCTGTCGCCGACAATACTTAGGCGAGAAAAACGTATCTTCGTCTCCGCGACAATGACTCACTCCTCCGTCGTTCGTCGTCCTGTGAGTATTGCGAGTATTGTGTGTATTTCGAATATCAATGTTATAACGTATATTTTGTATTAAATAAATGAATCGTGTTGTTAAGTTTAATGACTGTATTTCACTAAGAGGTAGGATCTTTAAAACCCTACAAGTGGTGACCCCGACGTGATGCAGTTACTGCATTACTGTTTGGTGAAATAATTTAGTCAAGTGACGCGATCCAGATCCTGACGCCATTTTCGACGCGCAAATTTTCGAAGACTAGTTTTGGTGAAAGACAATAGTGAAGTGACTTATTAGTGCCACCATTTCGGACAATTTACAGTGAACAATCGATTGACAATAAACTGCAAAGTGAAAAGTGAGAAAGACATCGTGTATAGTTATGGCTACGGCAGATTGGTCCGACGACAGTCCTAACAAAACGCGAGTTCCTGCTACGCCGCCTCCGCCAGTCACACCAAGGCCTGTGGTTGGAGCATCACACAACATGTTTGTAGAACAAGCACGCATCACGAAATTTCCTGCGTTCTACAGGCCTGATCCGGAGTTCTGGTTTGAGCAGGTGGAAGCCGCTTTTCATACCGCGAAAATTACGCAGGATGAGACGAAGTTTAAATACACACAATACTCGCAATACTCACAGGACGACGAACGACGGAGGAGTGAGTCATTGTCGCGGAGACGAAGATACGTTTTTCTCGCCTAAGTATTGTCGGCGACAGATAGGTGTCTAGTACACGATGTCAGTGTGTGGTGAAGTCGCTACACTACTCCCCTTCGAGCGGCTTGGTCAGCTGGTGTTGCTACGACTCTGTTGACAAGTTGCGTATGTTGACGTCGGTGACATAATAAAAACTAATTAAATTGAAAATTTAACAGTTTTCGAAAGCGCGGCTTTAGCTTTGGGGCCTTGGTATACTCTAAGTGCAGGTTCCTTTGGCTGGTGTGCTGGTGCTGTCGAGGAACTGGAGTTGGATGTTGAAGTTTCCACTGTGGCTTCGTAATAAGCTGGTTTGAGGCGCTCAACGTTGATATTTATGGATTTTCCCTGAACTTCGAGGGTGAAAACATTATTCGTTTGTCTTTCCAGCACCTTGTACGGGCCCTCATACGGATGTTCCAGTGGCTTTTTGTTGCGATCCACTCGAACGAAAACATGAGTGCATGCCTCCCGATCCTAAGTTCTTCGTCGAGAAATTTCGCGAACATATGAAGCAAATTCGAGCTACTCCAGCATCTCAACACAGCAGAAGAAAAATTTTCGTGCACAAGGATCTGTTCACATGCACTCATGTTTTCGTTCGAGTGGATCGCAACAAAAAGCCACTGGAACATCCGTATGAGGGCCCGTACAAGGTGCTGGAAAGACAAACGAATAATGTTTTCACCCTCGAAGTTCAGGGAAAATCCATAAATATCAACGTTGAGCGCCTCAAACCAGCTTATTACGAAGCCACAGTGGAAACTTCAACATCCAACTCCAGTTCCTCGACAGCACCAGCACACCAGCCAAAGGAACCTGCACTTAGAGTATACCAAGGCCCCAAAGCTAAAGCCGCGCTTTCGAAAACTGTTAAATTTTCAATTTAATTAGTTTTTATTATGTCACCGACGTCAACATACGCAACTTGTCAACAGAGTCGTAGCAACACCAGCTGACCAAGCCGCTCGAAGGGGAGTAGTGTAGCGACTTCACCACACACTGACATCGTGTACTAGACACCTATCTGTCGCCGACAATACTTAGGCGAGAAAAACGTATCTTCGTCTCCGCGACAATGACTCACTCCTCCGTCGTTCGTCGTCCTGTGAGTATTGCGAGTATTGTGTGTATTTCGAATATCAATGTTATAACGTATATTTTGTATTAAATAAATGAATCGTGTTGTTAAGTTTAATGACTGTATTTCACTAAGAGGTAGGATCTTTAAAACCCTACAAGCCTTTCGCTGTCTTCGCCATCTACTGAATGATCGCTAGTACTTCTCGTGGTGGTATTTATAGTGGTGCCAAATGTGTCTCGGGTTCTCGAATGTTCCGCTTTTGCTTCTAGAGGGCTCTATGATTCATGGGAAATTCCGTTGCCATGTGAAATGGGAAATGGGTCCGTGTATTAGGTTCTCGAAGTTTCTCAAACTGCCTTCTAGAGAGTTATTCTACGTTTTATTTACGATTGTTATTGTGTATTGGCTATTTATAGATTGTTTACGGTTTTTGGCTATTTATAGATTGTTTACGGTTTTTGGCTATTTATAGATTGTTTCTATTCCAAGAACACATGATGAGACAGATACTTTAACGGTTATCGCTCTTCCGGCCGCCGACACGTCGAAACATGTTTGTTCATGCATGCAACAATATTATTGCATTTTTGATTTATATAATGTTTTCTTTAGAATCTGTTGTTTAACGATAGGCTTTTTTCTTTAAGATTTAGAGTTTATTTATTTGGATCGTTTTCTATATGTGGACACTGAAGTGGTTACATATGTCAGTGGTTACATATGTCAGTGAGCTGATGTCTGATGACAAGAAGTGCATACCTTCGAAACCACTTATAAATTCAATTTTTGATAGTATCGAAATCAAACGCCTTCAATACCACTAAGCAAACATTCGGCAGGACTCTGTGACAATGCAACTGGAACTTATGGAATAACAAATAAATTTTTGAATCTAATTCTAATATCCGTCGAAAATTTATTTCAAGATCACAATTTTTATCTTAACTGAAGCTTCTTTAGAGAGAGACCAAGAGACCAGTAGCATGGCAGCAGTCTCGCTGCCTGGATCATTAGAGTACGAGGTCAGAAAATTACAATTGCGAAACCAAAACAATGATGAATCACCACACTAGGGGTCTCCCCAAAGAATCTAACGTGCCACTGAGCAGATTTTTGTTTAGTTTTGTAGCGGGGAAGAACACACGTTACTCAATCTATCATCACTTTTTAATTGCAGTCATAATTTCGGCATAGTCGTTGTGTTGATCACGATCAGCACCAACTGTTTATTAATTGTAAATGATCTTCATTGTGTTTGCATTTGGCAAACTATTTCAAGATGTTATCTTTGCTGCTTGTGAAATGGGAAGTACCGATTTGTTGACTATTGTACATATGTACCTATGTATGTTTTGCTTAGTGCACTGCTGAAACAATTTTCGCAGCAGGAATGAGTGTAAATGCAAATAATTTTTTAAAAAATTAAGTACAAATGAGCAGCCTGATTAAATGAGCGAAGAACATATTTTGCACTAAGAATGCGGTGGTGAATTATATGCATCTCTCGTATGGCCGGTATGAAAGTTGAATTAAGAGGACTTTTCTAGAATATATGATCAATACAGGATCTATTTTTCGGGCTAGTTATGTTCAGTGAGTATATATTAGCGTTTGGCATACCACGTGGGGTTATTTCAAAATGTATTTAATATTATATGTAACACAGCCCAATGAGTTGAATTTCACAGTAACTGGTGCTTGAATATTGGCCCGTCAATTAACAGTGCTGAAAAAGTACTAGGCAAATTATTTTTTTGTGTGTTTTTTTTCTTTAATCAAAAAATATACATTATTTTCACGTGTAATGCTGAGAGTTTAATTTACAAGCAATGGGTTGGCTGAGATAATCAAAGGCAGCTACAAATGCTTTATTTTCGAACATATTTATATTTATATCCCCCAAGAATGAATCGTATTTGTGAATCCTAGTAGTTTCCAAAAAAAAACTCAATCGTGTTTAAAAAGGTATTTATGTCTAGACATGGAGAGCGATTAACACAATTAACAAACACAAAGAAATTGCAGGGCAGTGATATGGTAAAATTTAAGGAGTTTTGATTCCTCTATGCTGTGATCTATAATATTTATATATAGAATATTGATTTTTCACGTATACAACTAGATCATCGTATTTGTTGTAGCAATTGGGTTTGAGGAGTTCGCAGTATAGTCCGGGGAAATCTAGCATGGTGCTTTGGAAAAATTAAGGAAAAACTGAATTTTGGTGTGAACCTTGGTACTGGCGTGTTGAACAAAATGTCAAAAGTCCCCATCGATCCGAGAGCTGCGTCGGTTTTTATACGGGGTCACCAAAAGTGACCTTTCCTAAATATCTCAGTAACGGTCACGTCTTCAGAAAAACAATGTATGTCGAATTTGTAGCTTAGAAAATTTCCAACAAATTTTTTTTTAGCTTTTTCCTGTAACCATAACCGTTTTTGAGATATATTGATCTAAACATTTGCTACTAACAGCACCCTCATTCTCATCGGCATGTTGATATTATCCAATTTTGATTACGACTTGGCATGTTTGTGAGTTTGTTTCTCTTCTATGTTTCCTCTATGTTAACTTATCTACCAGACTCCAGGGTAGGTGGAAAAGTGTGCTTCGAAAAGTTCCCCCTCCCCCTTTGCCATAAAATGGTATCCCTGAGCATCCATCCCAAAGCTTCAGAAATGAGCTCGTTGCTTGCTCTTTGCCCACTGTTAAACAAGATAGGATCACTTTTTATCCTGTTAATTGCCTATTCTTGACATCGCAGGACCAGCCCTACATCCACACCCTTCCGACACGCCACCCACCCCCGCAAACGAACCACCCCGAAATACCCGGTTTTTTAGTTTTTTTTCCATACCGTCTTATCCTATGAACGGTTATTAATTTCAGGTGCAAATTGGTTTCGAGACGTGTCATGTCCCTTTGGCACTATGCAGTCATCACAGGATTGGTAAAAAACTGATTATTCAGGGATAATCTGCATCGGATTGAGCTCCTATAATGTCAAGAATGAGCGTTTACAGAATTATGTCATGATATTATCTTGCTTTTTCATGCTCCTAGACCCATGATATGTTACAAAACTTATTTTCACCTGCAATTTTATTGTTTTGTCCTGCTCTTTCGTGGAATATCCACTAAATGATGACCCAATACAGTTTTTTTTTTCCGAGAAGAGAGTAGCGAACAGATGTCCCTACAAGTTTTATGGCAAAGGGGGGCGGGGGTGGTGGTCACTTTTCGGAGTACACTTTTCCACCTACCCTGGAGTCTGGTAGATAAGTTAACATAGAGGAAACATAGAAGAGAAACAAACTCACAAACATGCCAAGTCATAATCAAAATTGGATAATATCAACATGCCGATGAGAATGAGGGTGCTGTTAGTAGCAAATGTTTAGATCAATATATCTCAAAAACGGTAATGGTTACAGGAAAAAGCTACAAAATCTTTTTTGTTGGAAATTTTTTAAGCTACAAATTCGTCATACATTGTTTTTCTGAAAACGTGACCGTTACTGAGATATTTAGGAAAGGTCACTTTTGGTGACCTTTGACCCCATATAAAAAGTGACGCAGCACTTGGATCGATGGGGACTTTTGACATTTTGTTCAACACGCCAGTGCCAAGGTTCGCACCAAAATTCAGCTTTTCCCTAATTAGTTCGAAGTTTCGCCTTTTTTATGTCGGATTTCACTGGGCTAGTAGTGGTTTACATCAAATAGCCAACTGAAAGCCAACTTTCAGCTAAAATTATAACATGGAAATTCCTATTGATTAGATCAGGCGTTAGTTTATCAAAGTTCATTCCAACTAATATTCATACGCGAAATAGAGCATTTGTATCTTTTTTTCTTATTCGTTCCTGCCAATAACGTTCCTGTCACTAATACTGTTCTATTCAAATCAAATACAATTTATTGATACAAAAATATTTGTATATTTGGAATTGAATTAATATAAAGCAAAATACATCCAGTTACTCAGCAGCTTTCGTCGAATTCATAAAATTATCTTATGTACGAGTATTTTTGCTAACTAAATCACATCAATCGCGTTGCCGCTTTGGAATCGGTAAAGAAGAAAGTCCCATCACATGGGCAATCCCCAGTAGATCTGTTTTCCAGTTAATTCTCAACAAAGCTTCGAAGAATTCTTATCAATTCTCGGATGATCATATAAAAACCGTCGAGGCTAAACGAATTTCATTCACTTCGAAATCTAATCTTGTCGAAACAAGCTGGAATAAAATCAAATAATTTGTTAGTTCTAGAATCTCAAGAATCAGTTACTTTACTGTACAAAACAAAATCAAAATGCAAGTAATATTTTACCTATTTGTTGGAGTAGCATTGCTTGCAATCGCTCGTGGTCATCCGTATTTACTGGACGGTGAAGAAGACGATCAGCAGCTTAGCCGACCTCAGTTTGAGAACGACCTGAGTGCTACGATCGAGGACGATCTTCAAGGACTCTCACGCCAAAAGCGAGCAACATGTGATTTACTGAGTGCATTCAAAGTTGGACATACAGCGTGTGCCGTTCATTGCGTCGCTCGTGGGCGACGAGGTGGATATTGTGACAGTCGGGCAGTTTGCAGATGCCGGAATTAAAGAAAAAATTATGTTGAAAATTCTTGTTTCATATTGTTCCTGTTGTGCCATTGAGTATTATTCATAAAAGTATGTTGTATTGGCCATCAATTTGTAATAAATTATTTTGCAACGTTAATATCCGGTATTTCTGTATGGTATTTGTATTCTTAATTTAAAATCAACGCAGGTTTTCGGGATATTAATGGGGTTTAGAGTATCCTGATCAAAGGGGTTTCAGTCAATGAAACCAATCTTAAGGGGTCATTCCACTTTACAACTTTTAAAAAACTGAATTTATTTTTTCTGCTTTTTTCGAAAGTACTATCTCTCAGAAGTATCGTGTAAAAATTTGGTGAAGATTGGAGCTACCTTTTTGTAGATATAGACGATTTTCGTGAGTCATCGCTCGAGCGCGTAAATTAGCTCTAGTATGTACGTAAGACGCTCCGCTCATTGCGGGCTCATTCAGGTATATTCATGCGAGCAGCTGCTCTTATTATATTTTCTGTTTCTTATAAAATCGTATTATTATATATCTCACTTGGTCTTGGTTCATTTTGACTATAATATTTGGCGTGCGGTATGGTCTTTACAATGAAGATGGTGGCTCTTCAACTGTTAAAAATTTGTTAGACGCTTCCCCTTATGGCGATGAATTTACCATTCAAAATTTAGAATGTGTTTTACACGTCAAAAAAAAGAGTTTTTGAACGTGTGAACGAGGCAAAAAAAGATCGAACTCAGAGAAAAAAAGCCGAAAAATTAGCTACAAAACGTTGGATTCTATTCTGGGTAGAATAAAAGATGATAATGGTTGGTTATTTTTAACAATTTTTCTATAATAAAGAGCAATTAAAATAACTCGTGGAATATATAACTGGAAATGATATTGCTAATTGAGACGGAGAGATCGTTAATAGTGAGAGTGGGCTTTTGATTTTACTTAAAGATTCTGAGTTTATTTTTCTGTTTAATGTTTTTTCTAAAAAAAAAAAAAAAAAAAAATACATACTATTCGATATATTTCAGTCCTAACAAAGTAATATACTGTATCATATTCAGATCTAATTCAATCTTTAAGAAACAGTTTCACGAAAATTGGGAACGAATTATGGTCGATTTGCGAAACACTACAACGTCGTAAAACAGCAAGGTGCATAATTGACAACAACAATGAGAGTGTTGTACTATTCTTTACAAGTGCTTATGTTGAAATAATTGATAGCATAATCGTTAAAATAAACTCAAGGTTTCAGATTTTTAAACCTTTTCAATTCTTCGAAATTTGACCACTTTCAAAAATATTATATTTTTAGTTCTGGGAATGTTATTATTTTATTGATAAATATTGATATGGTTTCTTATTGTGTGAAGGACGGTGAACTTTTATTTTCATAAGAATACAGAATGTCGACTCTCATGTCCCCGTTAGTAATTCCTGGGTGCTTTTATAGAGGGGTTCTATTACACGTGACGAATTTGCGGAAAGCGTAATCAACTATGGACATCAACCAACTGCTTCCCTTCAGAAAATTGTCACGCCACGCCACTGTTGTATCACAAACCTTCAACTGACGAGAAACCGCAAAATATGTACTGCCTTAAAGGTTCAGGTTCGTGGTGCGAGTATCAAAAGGGTGAAGCGACAAAAAATCATTCTGGATATAAGCATTCTCCTGCTCTTTCTGTTCAATATTCTCAAACGAATATATGAGGATTTAACACGAGAAGATTGATTGAGAAGGTGTCTTGGCGGAAACACCGAAAATAACAACGGGAGCTTCAATAGATCCGTTTGGAGTATAGCACCAAAGCATTTGTTTAATGGCTCACAGAAATTGCAGGCAAAACTTCGGCGTGTATTTTCAATGAAGGACTAAAACCTGTTTTAAAAATCATAGAGGTGATGGAAATTAAAATCAGCTCCATGGTTGTAGAGTTCGTCAATACTCGCGACGATATTTTCGATCATTCGCGTAAGTGAACGTCGAAGCCGTAATTCGTCTAAAGAGGCCATAACAGAACGGAAAAAAGTTAAATTGGCTGAGAATGATACTTTTGAAGAAGTGTAGGTATTGTCGATTGAGCATAAGTTACATTTTTTTGTAAAAAACAAAGCTTTAAACACGTTTTGCGCAAAACAATATTTTTCCATGCTGCGTTGTAAATTTTTCTGAAATGAATCTACCGATCCTTTTCAAATTTTAACCACGTTTTTTAGACATGTGTGGCTATCACCCGAACTAGAATCAAGTTCAAGTATTTTCAACAATATGCCTACAAAAATCGTCATTCTATAAAACGTAATTTTCAAACATCCGCCATTTTGTTTTTAAAGTTAATTATTAATCAGTAATTTTAAAATTAATTATTATAACTCAGGCCATAGACACATTTCTACTTAAAAATCCTTTCAAATTTTTTGTTTCAGATGATTCAAACAAGAGATTTCGACAACGCAAGCAGCTTGTCTCTTTTTATACCTAGTTTGTTGATGTTATTATTTTTAATAAAAAACAATGTAAAATCAATCAATAAACAATTTTTTCTTACACTCTAAGAATGGATTTTTATGATCCAAAAACAATTACACCTTTATCAATTGTAGTTTTCCTAAAACAAAATCCCAAAAAGACCTTATTTTTGAGGTGATAAAGTGGAATGACCCCTTAAACGAACGGTTTTCAGTAGCTGAACCCAACTGGAAAACTTTCCCAGGGAAATTACCTTTTACGTGACTGTTAACGACGATCTTCATGGAGTTGTTGCTGTTTTGCACCGTTATTCAATTGCTGATTGTAAGTGGTGATAAGCTTAAACCCTATGGCTAGCGTTACTGTGTGCTTATTTTAAAATAGAATGTGGCATTTCCGCATTACTCTATGAATTGTTTTAGGAAAATATAAGTAAAGCGAACTTCTAATTAGAGATGGGAAAACCGACTCAGTTTTGCTATTGAAATAGGGCTGCCAACTCAGAACGTTGCCAACAAATTAGAGAGAAGTTACGTTCACTAGTCTACCCCCGCCACCACCTGATTATACGGCTCTAAAAATGAGAAGAGGTTAACAGTTGCGATGAAACTGAGATGGTCTAAGCCGGATAGTTTCGAGGCACTACTGGCTATGTTAGACAAATTTTTGAGAAGATTAATATCAAAATTAATTTACTGAAAGTTCAAAGAAATATGAGACAGGGGCCGAAACACTGCTCTAGACCAGCTTCAAAAATTAAATGAGTTCTAAATTCATATTCTCACAAAAAAAGTGTGATATCAAACCAATTTCAAATATCAAACTCCACAGAAAGCAAAAAACAACACAATTTTCCAAATAAAATGCAATGTTTTCAACTTCACATACTTATATTCTTTTCAAATACATAAACAAATATATTCTTTTCAAATACATAAAGCTGTAGTCACTTGTTTCTGACTTAAATCAAATATAACTATAAGGAAGACACTGACATTTTCTATTTTCATCACAATATCCATTTCTCTGTTTCTTAAATATGGTACAACGAACTTGGCACGTAAATCGCAAACAAAATCCCCACATTCTCCCGACCAGTTCCATTTCTTGACTTGCAGTTCCCGTTTCAGACAAACTTTCATTGTTTTCGGTACGTTGTTTAACATCAGCCGTAACAATGGTAAGAAATAATATAAAAAATACGAAAATTAGTTCTGTTTTCATTTTTTCTCAGAGTCTTCAGCTGTTCGATATATATGTATGTAGATTAAAAACTGACACTATTTAAGCTATGGCTACAGTTTTTATAGGAATAGTGTAGAATAGCAATCATATCAACGATTGTTATCGTTCAAAGAAATATGTGTGGAAGTATGTATTTGAAATGCTTTCAAATAATCGAAGAGAATATGAAATGCATAGAGAATGCAGTAAAAATGATAAAATGTTTCGAATGATCATAAAGAATAAATGCAATGCTTTATACTAGGGTAAAGATTAGCAAGAAACGTTTCTGTACTTGAAAATTGAGCCTCACTATTATTTACAGTTTTAGGGAGAAAAATTGTCAAAAGTCCTCATGTGCCGTGGAGGGCTAGTTACATTATAAGCTAAAATAAGGCATCTTATTGATTTTTAACCCTAATCGCTTCATATAAAAACTGATCATCGTGTATCAGTGCGTAAGTGCTGGCCATGACAGTTAGTGCAGGATCATATGATTTTTCGAATTGAACATTCATGATTTTAACACCTCTTTGATGTGAGCCATCGGCCTCTGTCTAAAGCAACGAAGCACATATGTTGCACTATCAAAAAGCGAATCAATCATCATTTACGATTGCATTGCCCATGGTTTTCTTTATTTCAAGTGGGAGTTTTCTTATTGAAGAATGCCTAATATTTCCTGAGTAGAAGACGATGGTGGTGTATTTTGGTAAAATAGAAAAAAATAACGTTTTTCTTTTTATTAATGTCATGTTTTAAGTAGGAGTGTGTTGTTGTTATATATCATTAAATTATTGGTACAAAAACGAAAATATTTTATTTATTGTTGATGGCAATGAAAAGACTGAAATAATACAACTATAAAATTATGATGAAAAATGAAATGAAGTCCGAGTCACGAAATGAGATAATTAAGTTTTTAACTACAACTAGTTTTTCAACTTTTAAATGGATAAAAGCTTGCATTAAGAATACTATGCATACAATCAATGCTCCTCAATTTAATCCTTTCTCTTCGTTTTGGAAAATAAATACTCTTACACTTCGTGGTTCTTATTGCAACCTTTTTTTTTGTATGAAATTCAAATTTTATTTGTTGTTTGCTACTTGAAAAGAATTACGAGACTATTGATTTTTCACGGTAACTGCCAAAAGTTTAATATTAACTTCTCTTGTGGTGGGTGCGAACTTATATGACGAGCCGTCACTGATTTATACTTTTTAAATGTCTATAAATTACTTAGTACTTAGAACTATCTCTGGAATTATCGGTCACCACTCTAGCACACATGTTTCCTTTTACAAAAAGTATGCTTGTTAATTAAACCGAATTTATATAAGCTGCAAATAAATAAATAATAAACTCAATTCTCAAAGGAGAGGTATATTTTAAAAGTATATTTTTAAATTTTTGGCTTATACACGTTCACAATAAACAAACTATACATCCAAGCAATAATCGCAGAAAAAATGTTGATAGTCTAAAGTTTACAACGAATCATAATTCACTCCACCATGCTTCTACCGTTGCCTACATAATATAACACTTTCAAACATTTTAGCTGGTTTTCGCGCTAAAACATTGGCCAGTTGGGAGTAATATTCACGGTGACTGATTTGTTTAAAAGTATGTCACTCATCTCCCTGAATCTGACCAAGAGGTTTTCTTTTGAGACCTTTGGATGGTTTCAACTTTTCCGCAGCCAACATCCCTTCGTTAAATCCTTTCCAGGAAGCTTTCTGACTATGCGCTGTTCGTTTGACCACAGGCCACTCCTTCGATTTTACTTTTCTTAAGCTTCTAGAGGGGGGCTGTACTGCTACGATGACAGCGACATAGCTTTTATAGCTTGGTTCTTCAGGAGGCGTAGCTTCTTCAGGAGGCGTAGTTTCTTCAGGTGCTTCAGCTTCAGGCAAAGCTGCTCCAGATGCAACTGATTCAGTCGCACCTCCTTCAGTCGCATTTTCGTCAGTCATATCTCCTTCAGTCTCAACTTTTGCTTTAACATCTGTATCAGGCTTCGTTTCTCCGTCTGGCTCAGGTTTAGATTCTGGATCAGGACCCGGCCCCGTACTCCCCGGTCCAGTTGTGATTGCATCACCTCCACCTAGGCTGTCTCCATCAGCTAATTTTTCGCCAAACTTCAAATACTCTTTGCCTACATCTGGATGAATCTTCATGTACGGTATTTGAATGGTAACGGTATCCACTTCATCGGCAATCTCACCTACAGCTTTGCAGATTTTTTTCATATTACACATAATCTGAAGGCGCTCGCTATTGTTCTTTGCAATACCTCTAGTCACACTGTGAACAGTGCTGTTCAATCGTTCTAATTGAATCAGATGTTGTAATTCGTTGACGTCACTCTCTAGATCCGCTATGTTGACAAGACAATCCTGGTGCAGTTCTTTTAGCATTCGTAACGTTATTTTCTGTTGGTTGTATGTATCAACGATTCCTTTAAGATAGGCAGCATTATTGGCCGCCATAGTTTCTCCCGGGACTGCAGTCATAAAAAACGGACTGATATCCGGGATGTTTTCAACGGGAGTTGTCATGACTGGTGTATTCGACGTCGTTGTTGTTTGCGGAGTAGTAGTTGTTGTTGTAGTAGGTCTTGAAGGTTCTGATTCTTAATCAACATCTGGTGGACCAAACATTTCAACGACAATTTGTTCAATTTAGGATTTAAGAATAAACAATTACCGAAAAACAAATTACGTAAAAACTGAATGTAAAACAAACGGAGACTAAAATTTTAACTACGAGTTCAAAGTGACACACTATTCCAAGCCTATTCCATTTTTACTGTTTCCAAATTTTAGGATGTCTAGTCAGGCCAACCCTAAACTAGAATAATTTTTGGGGCAAGATACGATCTTCACATGAGTTCCATTAACACATGGAAAACAAGTTTGTCGGTAAATTTGCAGTTTTGCTTCTAGTTCTTCTTTCAGCTTGAGTCATATTCCCCTTTCTCTTTAATTTCTTTAACTTTAATTTATTAAAATGCTTTCTTTAACTTTAATTTATTAAAATGTTGCGTTATAATATTTCGTACCCATTAGGAAGTAAATAAAATTATATCTTAAAAATTATTATATTTTGTTTATATTGCTGTTTTCCTCCACCCATATCTATATTGCTTCTAATAATTCTCAAAAAAAATTAATATATCAAATTTTGTGCCCCTATGAACAATCTACTACTTACGCCACTGACCTCTGACTACCACCTCGCTATCTTAATTCGACCACTGTCAAACTGCTGCTAAATAGTCGCTTTCGAAGACGCTAGCTCGTCGATTATATCAGTATTTCAGTGTAAATTACTAACTTGACAAGTTAGATATTCTCAAAAATTAATAGGTTTCGTTCCGAAACTGTACAGTGAGTTTATTAGCGGAACGTGAATTGTGAAACAATATTTAAACATCGCGAAAATGATAGTTTTCTGAACGATATCTCGCTGTTCAGTCGCATTTGCCTGTTTTGATCAAATTTAAGGGGGGAAATACATGTAAAATCGAAAAAAAATTGCTAATTTCAGATTGAATTAAAATATATATATTGTTCATTCAGAAAATGTTTAATATTAAATCCTTAAAATACATGTCTCACAGTAAATGAAAATTTTTTTTTAATAATTTTTCAACACAAAATGGCGGCGGTGCGAGCGAATGAAAAAAACACATCAAAAACTGCCTCGTACAACTTAACGCCTTTTCTGGGGAACTTGCAACATTCACAGAGAAAAAAATATGCTAATGAAATATGTAATTCATAGGTGAACCAATAAAATTTATAAAAATATTTTAAATTTTTACATTAATTTTAGATTAAACATAAAAATCGATTATTTTTCAAAAAAATCACACTTTAAACATTAATAAACAAATTATTTTTCTGAAATTACAATAACATTTAGTGTAGAAATGCAAGAACTCTCAGCGGTAATTTGAAACGACGAATCAATGTTTCTGAATTCAATCTGTATTTTGTTTCGACAGTTTACAATAATTTGTGTAACTGTATAGCCGCTCAAAATTTAATCTTACAATTCACTTCGGTACAAGTTCTTGCGGCTGTAATTTAATTCATAAAATTTGAATAAAGGCATGACTTATTGAATTTACATCAATTTCTTACATGGTAAATGATCAGTTCACAAACACTCGACACTTATCGCACAACTTATTCCCTTACTACACTCAATAAAGTCTTGATAAAGAAAGGAAAGCTAGGCAGTAGAAACGTCTTTAAGACCTTTTCGAAAGCTTTGGTGTACATAATTTTTAAATGTAACGTGTGGCTGCATTGCTTGTTTGCTCCGTTTACAACTTCTTAGGCAAGGACGGCGTTAGTTCTTACACCCCAGCCCGTGCTGCGTCCGCAACACTCTGCTCATCGACGTCTAATTTCGCCAACATAACTGCAGGTCGCACGTAAATTCCTCCGCTTGTTTGCACTGTTGCAGATCGTACATGTCCATCCTTTGAGCGGTTTATTTCAAGAATTCTCCCTTTAGGAAAACTTCGAGTTTTGTCATTCTCGTCTACTATGAGAACAATATCACCCACTTGCAAATCGCCTGTCGATTCGAACCACTTTGATCTTCGCGTAAGCGTTGGCCGATAGCTTAAGATCCAGCGGTGATAAAATTTCTGCAGATTTTGTTGAGATTGACGCCATTGCAGCTTTGGTACCTTTGAATCAGTTGGTATTCCAAGGGGTTTCGTAGGATTTTTATAAGCTAGTAATGCGTGGTTTGGAGTTATTGCTTCCTGGTCGGGATGATCCAAAGGAACGTATGTTAGCGGCCTGGAATTAATTAAATATTCGATTTCAATTAAGACATTTTGCAAAACCTCTGGTGATGGCTTTCTTGCTGGCTCGAGCATGATTCGCATCGCTGACTTTACCGAGCGGATCAACCTTTCCCATGCTCCTCCCATATGTGGGGACATAGGAGGATTAAAATGCCATTGTAGAGTTGTGGTAGTAGTGGCTTCTTCTATTGCTGCGAAGTCCACTTCTCGGTAAGCTGCTTTCAATACCTTCTCAGCTCCTACTAAATTAGTTCCCCTATCACTGTAGCACTCTCTAGGCTGGCCTCTTCTCGCGACGAAATTCCTAAAAGCCATCAGAAAGCTATCAGTTGAGAGCTCGTTTACCATTTCGAGATGGATTGCTCTGATGGTTAAACATGTGAATATGACCACCCAACGCTTCTCATGTTTACGATGTAGAGTTACTATAAATGGTCCGAATAGATCGATGCCCGTGTGCGAAAAGGGAGCCATATTAACTGCGAGCCGGCTAGATGGCAATGGAGCCATTTCTGGTGGTTTCGGTTCAGCGAGGAGTATTTTGCACCTTTGACATTTTCTTCGTACTTGTTTTACTAATACACGTAAGCGTGATATGTGAAATCTTTTTCTTAACTCGTTAACGACGGTCTCCGAGAACTGGTGAGCGCATTCTTCATGTTTTTTCAAAACAATTAAGGCTGTTATGTGGCTGGAATTTGGAAGAATTATGGGATATTCGTTTTCAATTCGGCTTCTTAAGCGTATAATATCATCATCATCCAAAATCGGTGACAATTTGTACAAACGGCTTTCTTTTGGGATCTTCTTATTATTTTTCAACAGAGTGTATTCAGCATAGTATTCTTTCTGAGCTTCACGGAAAAGTAAATTTTCGGCTTCCCGTAGCTCCTCAGACTTGAGAGCGCCCGTGTGTTTCACTAAGGCTTTTTTAATTGAATTTATGAATCGAAGAACATAGGCTGTGGTGCGCAATAGCTTGGACCATTTACTAAATCTTGTAAAGTCTATAGTATGAGACATTTCGGAGTGAAGTGCAACAAATTCGAATGAAGAATACTCGGACTCAACACTGGCTGCGTCATTTTCACTGGAATTTTTTGGTTTCGGCCAGAACCGTTCGTCCATTGCGAGAAACTTAGGGCCTTTAAACCAGCGGCTGTCGCTATTTAACTCCACATTTTCTCTCCATTTTGTAGGAATATCTGCAACGTTTTCACATGACGGTACCCACCTCCATTGGTTGATTTGCGTTATCTCTCGGATTTCACCAACGCGGCACGCTACCCATACCGGGAGTTTTTTTCGAGAATTGATCCAGCATAATACTACTGAAGAATCACTCCAGAAATAGTTAGTATGTATTACTACATTGAGTGCATTGCGAGTTGTCTGGTATAGTCTTGCCCCAATTGTGGCGGCTTGTAATTCTAATCGCGGAATGGGTATATACTTGAGAGGTGCTGTTTTAACTTTCGAAGCGACTAACGATACTTCTACACCACCTGCTGTAACAACTCTTAGATACACTGCCGCTGTATAAGCTGCTTCACCAGCGTCGACAAATGTATGAAGACTTGTTTCGTATCCGCATCCGATCCAAGAAACTGAAATATACCGCCGTGGAATCTTCAAAGATTCAATCATTTTGAGTTGATTCATCCATTTAACCCATCGTTTGTTCAAATCCTCGGGTATGCACTCATCCCATCCTAATTTGCATCGCCAAGTTTCTTGCTGTATTATTTTAAGCCCCGCTATGAAATGAGCAATTAGCCCTAACGGATCATAAATGGACATGAGTGTGATTAGTATTTCTCGCTTCGTCGGTTTTCGATAACCATTAAGAATATCTTGATTGGCTTTGTTAAAACGTAACGAAAAAGTCAAAAAATCATCTTTCACACTCCAAAATATTCCGAGAACCTTTTCCGTTCCATCAACTTTGGTAAAGTTACAGGTTTCAAAGCCCGCCTCGTTTGAGCTGAATATCTTGCGGATCCTTGGGGAGTTCGATTTAAAATTCCGAATTTCAAAACCGCCCTCGGCATGAATGAATCTCATTTCTTCCACAAAATTGACTAATTCATCTTGTGTTTCGCGTCCGTCAATAACATCATCTACATAAGTATTACGCATTATGCTCTGCACTGTATCACTGTAAGCGTCAGCGTATTTTGATGCGTTCAACTGCATTATATACTGTGCCTGATATGGAGAGCATGTCGCACCGAACGTCATGACTGTCATGACATATACATCAGGATCTTTGTTTTGGTTACAATCACGCCATAGAATTCGTTGCGCCATTTGATCCTCGTCCCGTATGCGCACCATGTGGAACATTTCGCGGATATCACCCACTACTGCAAAGGTGTGAGTTCTAAACCTCATCAGAATTTCCAACAATGGGCTCATGAGATCTCGACCTTTTAAAAGCATTGAGTTTAGTGAGATTCCGTTTACTTTGGCGGCTGCATCGAATACCATTCTAATTTTTCCCGGCTTGTTTGGATTTCGAACGATAAACGTCGGTAAATACCAAATTCGTGCATATGATGATTTTAATTCAGACTTCGTCAGCTTTCGAAGGAAGCCTTTCTCCAAATACTCACTGATAATATTTTTGAAGCTTTCTAAGAGTATTGAATCTCTCATTAGCTTTCGCTCAAGGCATATTAAACGCTTAAGTGCCATCGAGTAGGAATTTGGTAAATGGAACTGATTGAACTTCCACAGTAATCCTACTTCATATCGCCCATCTCTCTTGATAGTCGTTTCGATCATTATTTTTTCAGCTCGATTCTCTTCATCAGTCAAATGATATTCGGCTTTGTTAGAAATTCCATCTGAATCCAGAGCATAAAATTTCTTTACCAGCTGTTCTAACCTGTCCTCTGAACAGTCGCACTTATGCACATTTACAGAGCTGACTGGTCCGTTGATCACCTGTGATGAAAGCGTGCCACACAGATCCCAGCCCAAACGAGTTCTCGTTGCCACCGGCTCAAATTGATTACCTTCTCTAACGTCCTTTGGTACGCACAAGTGCCAATTATCCAAGCCGATAAGCATTGTCGGCTTGGCATTTTCATAGGAATCAAAATCAACTTTTGTGAGATGCTTGTACCTTTTCGTGAGTGAGCTATGATCGACGCTCTGTGAAGGCAGGTCAAGTTTTGATATGGTTTGAGCTGTAATTTCGTGAAATGTACATTGATCGCCGCGCGACGCTATTTGTACTTTTATTAGCTTAGAATCTGGTTCTATATGAGTTTGCCCATCTGTCCAACGCATGCATAATTGTTTCTTTTCGCCCTTTGCATGAAGAATATTTGAAATTTTGTCTTCGATTAGAGTCAACGACGATCCGTCATCTAGAAACGCGTAGGTGTCCACTCTAACGTTATTATATTTCAATGTGACGGGTACTATGCGAAATAAAATATTGCTTCGCGTGCGCTGTGTTGCAGAAAGAGTTAATTCATTTGTGTGTGGAGTGCTATTTGCGGGCCTCTCTGTGGAGTTATGAAGGAGTTGATGGTGTAGTTTGCCGCAGCCGTTCACACCGCACTTCTTTACCTTTTTGCAGATCGGTGATACATGATGGAAAAGACATATTCGGCATAGCTTCAACCGGTTAACGACCTTCCATCGATCGTTCAGGTTCATTTTTCCGAACTTATTGCATTTGGTTGCATTGCCACAATGCTTTTCACAAATACCGCACTTTTTTTGCACTGCGTTGTCATATTTGTCAGCTGGTGAACTCACACAATTGTCCCTTTGGGTAGCATGGATATTAATCCGATCATCTTCCTTGATCTTCGGAGTTGACGGTCCTCGTGTCATGACATTGCATGCACTTTGTGCAATTGTATCCAACCATGTACTGAATTGTTTCAACTTGGGCACCGAGGAATCTGCATTCTGTGTTTCATGAAGACCCCAATTGAGTTTGATTTGAGGGGGTAGTCGCTCAACAAGCTCAGAATGCAATCGAATGTCATTTAAGTAGCCGCTGACATGTGCTGATTCAATTGCTGCAATTAAATTTCGCACTTGAACTGCGAAGAATACTAAAGTTTCTAATTTTTCGGCTTTCGGGGCAGGTGCCTTTTTAATTTTATCTATCTGCGTCTGAATAATTAGCGCCGGTCGACCGTACAGCATCTTCAATGTTTCTATGATTGACTGGATATTAGACGGGTGAGTCAAATAGCACTCGACCATTCTGCGTGCATCACCTTTCAATGCCTTTTGCAGGCGGCACAGATTTTCAACATCAGAAAACTTGCACGCACTGGTTGAGAACTCAAACGTTGATAAGAAACTGGGCCATTGTTCTGGTGATCCAGAAAATGTTGGCAAATCTCTACATATTGTCTGTCGGGCCAGAAAATGTTCGACCTGGTGTTCGCCGTCACACAGCGTCGCGTTTTTACTCAACATTGCGGCACCGGGTGATCGTGGCGTAGAATGATTATGATCAGCAGACAATGCAAAGTGTTTTGACGCAGAAGCTTTTGCAGCATCATTGGCTGGACCATTTGACGGTGCTTTATTTTCAGCGTCGTAAGTATGCTTATCAGACGTCGACGCTGACATTTTTTCCAAAAGGCATTTCAGCTCATCGATTTTGTGCTGGATTTCATCTTCACGCACTCGATCTTGTAGTTGTTGGAGCTCATCTAACTTAGCCTCCAATATTCGTTCGCGTTCCACGTTGCGCTTCGCTAGCGCTTTAAAGCTGGCAATGCATTTGTCGCAAAGCCAGTCTTTATCACATACATCCGCACCAACGCCAACGCATTTAAAATGGAACCAATTTCGGCAGCCATCACATGAAACCATTTCAATCGAATCATTGTCGGAACAAAGCGGGCAGTTAGCCTCTTCTTCGTTCAATATTTCCGAAGTCATGCTTCTTGTCTTGAACTGGTTTTTGGTGCTCATTTCAAGAACTTGTACAAATTTCAATTTCAATCCGGAAGATCAAATATTAAATTTTGAGACTGTAGAAATGCAAGAACTCTCAGCGGTAATTTGAAACGACGAATCAATGTTTCTGAATTCAATCTGTATTTTGTTTCGACAGTTTACAATAATTTGTGTAACTGTATAGCCGCTCAAAATTTAATCTTACAATTCACTTCGGTACAAGTTCTTGCGGCTGTAATTTAATTCATAAAATTTGAATAAAGGCATGACTTATTGAATTTACATCAATTTCTTACATGGTAAATGATCAGTTCACAAACACTCGACACTTATCGCACAACTTATTCCCTTACTACACTCAATAAAGTCTTGATAAAGAAAGGAAAGCTAGGCAGTAGAAACGTCTTTAAGACCTTTTCGAAAGCTTTGGTGTACATAATTTTTAAATGTAACGTGTGGCTGCATTGCTTGTTTGCTCCGTTTACAACTTCTTAGGCAAGGACGGCGTTAGTTCTTACATTTAGGTTCAACGAGGAGATAATACTCTTTTGTAGATGTGGTATAAATTTGAGCCGGATCGATTCAATATTTTTTGAGATATCTTGTACGGCAGTTGAAAAAGTACTACTTTGAGAAAAACGCGTTTAAAGTTTTAAAGCTCCACCGACCTGGGGAACGCCGCGCTGCCTTTAACTGACTATAACTCGAGAACTAATACGAATATCGCTTCAAAACCTTGTTTGGTTTATTTTAAGAGCATTTCAAACATTTTGATGTAATAAAAAAATCGATTTTTTTTTTAGCAGTTACATGTATCTCCCCCCTTAATCTGTGATGCTACTACTTCTAACATTCAGGTGATTCGGAGAGCTTTTTTCATTCACGTATTACAAAAATCCAAGTTTTATTAGTCGATTCACATCGATTTCGATTGCCTATTGCTAATTTGTTTACATTTGTATAGTTATATGGACAGTTATTAATTTGTATAGTTAAATAAAAGGGGAAATGCAAAGGGGAAGAAGTGTATAGAAATTACGAGACACACACCTATGAGTGTTTACTGTGTTTTTGCCATTCACTCATAATAGGTCCAACCAGTCATGTTTCTGCTTACGCCCAGGTAAACCACGAAAAGTCTATGTTGCACCCAAACATAACTTTCTGAACTGCCAGAAAAGTGACATGCACATTTTTGCTCAACTGTTGCTATGAGCTGTCCGTATGTAAAGTGGTGCTTATGTTCGCAGACTCATGTTTGGTTATGGCTAATATCGTTGTACTTAAAGCTCAGAAGAGAGAGATATAAGGATATGAAAACAGCCGTGAGAATTAAAGCAATTTGGGACTCTGGACAAATTTGACAGTCTTCTCCTCTTTGAACAGAAAATGGTCACCATAGGCACTGAGATAGTAGGCCATATGTGCACAAATTTGACAAGTAATAACCAAAAGGTCGTAGAACTTAGGTAGCGGAGAAATCGAAGGGAATATCTGAGGTAGTAATTCTCTCGATTTGTTCTATTTATAGATTTTATCTTTGTAGTGAAATTGCTTCACTAAATTTCTTATATGTATACGCTTGTTTCATTTTCTTAAATTTTTTTGTTCTGTGACTTAAAGGGCACAACTTGCAGCGAGCCACAATATCGTATCTAAACGTAACTTTGTAACATTTTGATATGGCAAGACTGCCCAGGCGAGTCCTTCACTTAACTCGCCGAGTCGAGTTTTGCGAATCTATTTTGCTCGACTGAATATGAGAGTCGGCTTATACCTGTGATTAGCATGAGCCAACTTTGATATACGACGGGGGCAATACTAATTATTGAACTTTCTAGGAAGGTAGAAGTTCATCTTTCTGTTTCTTTCACTTTAAGAGTTACAAGGGTTTACGTGGTTTTGCGCGTTCTGAGAGACGAATGTTCATGAATCTAGGGTTAATAAACATTGCAACTATAGCTTGCAACAAAACTAACTTATGTTTCCTCTCTTTTACTTCGAAAATTAGTTTTTCATGCGGCTCCCATGCAGTAGGATTTCATATAAACACAAATAAGAAAGTTGTTTACATTCAAATTTTTCCTCTTCCTCTTCCTGGGGAATCATGATAAATGAATATGCATCATACGCGAAAATTGTTGCATAGCAATTCCACCCAACCCTCTTTTGTGTTTTACAGAAGCAAATAGGTTTCTTCAAAATAGTAGAGCGCGCCTTATGAGCATCTCAAAGAACCCGTAGCATAGTTGCAAGAAATTGCTATTCCTGTTGTCAACATTCAATAATACCATAATTCAACCTTTTTTTCATAGTACTTTCTACATATTTCATCCAACATACAATTCGAAAACCAACTAAATTGGCCTGCTTGGTAAAATTTTAAAAAAACCTTTTTAAATTTTTTTTTTTGAATATGTAAAAGGTATATTCCATCAATTTTGGCTTATGTAATGTTCATAAAAACAAACTATACATCCTAGTACTAATCGCCTAAAACTATCTTTATAGTCCAAACTTTACAGCCAATCATAATTCGTTCCAACATACTTCTACCGATGACTACACCTTGCCTTTTTGCAGGCACATTTTCCACCGTCCTTGTTGGCTTCCGTGGCCACATTTGAACTGGCACGCTGACTACTATGATCTCTAGTAGTATCCTTCATAGTAGCCGATTTGTTTTTCGACTTATCACTCATGCAACCGCTTGAATCGCTTGAATCACTAGTATCTTCCTGAACCTGTTCGACAGCAATCTTTTTCAGACCTTTCAATGGATCTACCTTTTCCGTCTTTGACATACCTGCTGGAACGTCTTGCCAGGAAACCTGCTGGTCATGGGGCTGTTGTTCTGATCTGACTTTTCGCAGGCTTGGAATTTCTTCAGATGCAGGTTTTTCAGTTGCAGCGGGTTCAGTCGCATCTACTTGAGTCGCCTCTTGAGCCGCACCTGCTTCAGTCGCACCTGCTTCAGTCGTACCTTCTGCAGTAGCACCTGCTTCAGTCGCACCTGCTTCAGTCGTACCTTCTGCAGTAGCACCTCCTTCGGCCGTACCTAATTCAGTCGCTCCTTCTGCAGTAGCACCTGCTTCAGGCTTCGATTCCCCATCTGTTTCAGGTTTAAGCTGTAATGTATCTGCACCATCTCCATCTGCACCTTCACTAATCTGCATATACTCTTTGCCTACTTCTGGATGAATCATCATATAAGGTATTTGAATGGTCACGGCATCCACTTCGCCAACAACGTCACGTACAGCCTTGCAGATTCTTTTCATATTACACATAATCTGAAGGCGCTCGCTATTGTTCTTTGCAATGCCTCTGGCCACACTTTGAACTGTGCTATTCAATCGTTCTAATTGAATCAGACGCTGCAATTCGTTGACGTCACTTTCTAGATCCGCTACGTTGACAAGACAATCTTGGTGCAGTTCTTTTAGCGTTCGTAGCGTTAATTTCATTTGGGTGTATGTATCGACGATTCCTTTGAGATACGCAGCATTACTGGCAGCCATCGTTTCTCCCATCACAGCACCCATATAGAACGGACTGATATCGGCGCTGTTGGTGACAGGAGCTACCTTGTCGGGAACAGCTAACGTTGTTACAGTTTGAGTTGTTGTTGTTGTCGGAGTGGTTTCGGTATCCGTAGCTGTTGTCTGAGTAGTTGTTGCATCGGTATTTGGCATTTGTACAATTTAGGAGTGGAAAAATTTGGAACAAAAATTTAAAGCTTAATATCGGGAGGCTAAAATTGTACCTATGAATCAGGATGACACAATAATTCAAGGCTACACAGAGAGAAAAAAATTATACCCATCAGCAACAACAAATGCACTAGTTCGCACAGTAAGATCGCGCATATGTTCAGCAAAGCGGGAGCGTATAACCATCCTCCGTGAAGATAAACGATACATTTAAAAAATTTAGTATGTATCAGTATGATGGTAAATTTTCAAATTCGTATGGATTGTACAGATCACTCAACGCAAAGAGAAAGAACTGCTTCTGCACCGATTCAAGCCTATCGCTAGGGAAATTAAAGGTAGGGAGGGTTCCAGAGAACTATTCAACTAATTGAATTATGTAAAAAGACACCGTCATCCATAGGTTTTTAATAGTATCGTATACAGCGGACGTTTAGTCCGCGGACTAAACACCAAATTCCACCTAAATTTTTTAGTCCACGTGCTGTATACACTCGTGGACCGACCTAAATTTAGGTCGGTCCACGATTTCAAACGACCTGACCTAAATATAGGTCGTGGACTATAATCGTTGTAAACACACGCGACCTAAACATTGATTTTTGTGCGACTATTAATAATGCATGTATGTTGAATATAAGCTCATAACATTCCCCTTTGACACAAAATCATTGAAATAAACATGTTTGAGAGACAAATGAAACGATAAATACAGTGCATGAAGGAAAATTAAACTAAATGACAGCTGTCATATACGGACGAGGACTAAATTCCACCTAAGCAAATTTTAGGTCGGGTTCGTTGTAAACACCTGAGGACTAAGTTCATTTAGTCCGCGCTTTAGGTCAGGTCACTTTTGGTCCGACCGGTGTAAACCGGTACAATGAATCCCAGCTGTCTATTAGCATTGCTCAAGACTATGATTGAGGTGATAATCAAAATTTATATTATATTTTTTTTATTTTATATTACATTATATATTAGTGGTTTTGCGTGTAAAACTAATGACATGACAATTATTGACGTTAATATCAAATTTACTTTGTTTGCACCATTGCTAAAGCGATAACAATTTCGATTTAAGGAAAACTGAGTCTGATTTCGATTCAATTGTGGGGTAAATTTTCAGACGATTTACACAGAATAGATGAGAAATATCTGATAAAACTTCAGAATAATTCGATATGAAAATATTGAATAAAATAGGTCACAAGTAACTACCTTGTGGTACACCTGATGAAACTTCAATTCTTTTGGATAAGATACCATGAAACTTAACGTACTGCGTTCTATTTCGAAGAGAAGAGCCTAACCAGTTTAATAAAAGACCCGAGATACCAATTTTTTGTAATTTAATTCGAAAAATATATTTTTCGACGCAATCTGATATTCTTCGGGAGGATGATTCCACGCCTCGGCTCCAGTAATGGTTCGGATCAATACGCCATGCCCGTCTTGACGATAGAGGTCCAAAATTGCGCGACAGTTCTCCACGTGCTAGTGATTTTGAGGCGGCATGAACATTCTTGGGAACCATCTTGCGCTGAAATTAGTCATGCCAAGATGATCTAGAAGAATATTTGAAATGTTTGTTTTTGATAGTCTAACTATTCCTAAAAGTTGTATCTTTTTAGTTTAGTATCTTCCAATATCACTTTTTTTACTTATTGAAGAATTTCCGGAATGGTCATTTTGATTGGCCGTCCTAGACGTGGGTCTTCTTCAAGTGAGTTCTTTTCTTGTGTAAATAGACTTTAAATAGACTGTTTTTAAACCATGGTTTTACCAGTGCAAGAGTCTCCGTAAACGAATAACATATCTTCCATCAATGTTTGAAATGACTTTCCTTGTTTGGTGAGTACTTGATTTTCTCCTTATTCCATAATCGATTTTCAACCTTTCTTCCATATTGAGTTGCTAGGTCGACGATAGTCAAAAAACTACTAGCTTGATTACTAAGAACTGTTCTTTTCTGGAGCTAATGCATGTGGCACTTTGATTTCCCTCCTCTGGGTAGGTAATGTCTTCCGCCCTACTCAACCCTCACCTTTCCCTTGCCTTGTCACAGTATGCAGGTACTCTCCGCCCTGTACTGTTAGCTAGCTGTCGAAGACTTTAGTACATTTCATTAGGACGCGTTTCTACTCTTAGATGTTCCAAGGTACTATTAGGGTGTTCGTTAATTTTAGTGTTTTTTCGCGTATGTATAAGTCTATTGTCTCTACTCGTAGTTGTTTTAGTATATCCGTATTCGTAATGTACCATGGAATCCAGAATATTTTCCTCAATGCTAGATTCTGACAGATTTGCAATTGATGTTTTTTTTTATTTGTATGTCTGGTAAAAAGGCAGTACTATCGTATGCCAAAATTGGTCGTATTATCTGTTTGTACAGTAACGTACAGAAGGCCAGGTTTCTAGGTGTCCTTTTTTTAAATAGATAAATGATCTCATTCGTCTAACTACGGATTCTATGGCATTAACGATTTACTAAATCATGATACACCACACAGTAAAAGTAGTTGCCACTTGCCAATCAGTGTTGCAGTTTTGTATGCATTCGGCAAAAAAAACGCAAATTACTAACATAGTCGTACTTCCAAACAAAAAGCTCAAAATCACTAACCTTTTTTCACCATCTGCCGACTAAAAACTGATACGATGGCTTTTCTTCTTTCCATTTTGGACTTTCAAACTAGACATGGGTAACGCAGCAAATTTTGAAGCGCTGATACACTGATACCGGCGCCAGCAGTGGTATCAGCGCACTGCGCTGATATTATTGCGCTATGATACCATGATCTCATTCGCCTATGTGTGATACTCACTGCGTTTCTCGGACTCACATACGGCGCTGGTAGCATTGCGCTGATACCATGACGCTATGATTCACTCAAAAAAAGATGATTGAAAAAGCTTGTATGGAACGAAAGCAACCCACATTTGAACTTACTAATTTTCCAATATAAAAGGCACCAAAATTCCCAGGCTGTAGTATGTACCCATTCAGGTATCTTTCCAAACGTGATTACGCGTAGGTATATTGCTTTGCATCAAACAGACTTGAGATAAGTATATTCAACTCTTATCTTTGCGCCGCGCCGTAGCATAGCGGCAAGCCAAATGGTGTTGGCATTGCAAAGCGGCAGCGCCAACACCATTGATACCGAAGTGCGTTACTGCGCTACTGATACCGACAATCGGTATCAGCGCAGTGGTATCATGGCTAGTGCTTCAACTCAATTGCGCGGCACAGCGCTGCGTTACCCATGTCTATTTCGAACATTCATTATTCCTGGATTTAACGCAGCACTTCTTTTTTCGCCAGTAATAACTTTACATGACGACGAATACAATCGAAGTAAAAACAAACGAAATCGATCACATCTCCGAGATTAGATGGTCGTAGTATGTACATATATTGCATTTCCGTATTTCAATAGCCGCAGATACAAACCGGATTCACTTCAGATCCAAAGTAAACAGATTGTTTAAAAGTTTCCGTTCCACTGTTTCAAACTCAATCTCGCTTGAATCCGGGTTGTATACTAAGCTCATGTTATTTTTCCAAGCAACAACTTAGAACTTATGAAATGCAAATGAGGATCCCGCCATATCGACACCATCCTGCGTACGTACCGTGAAACACATCAAACACTTGGCGACTATAATCTTCATTAAAGAGGAAAACAATTTTAATAAACTTGATTATCCACTAGATTCTTCACTAGATTATTCAATTTACGTTCAACTCAGCGTTTTTTTTTTGTTAGCTGGTAGACCATATCTGACAGATGTTATGCCAGGTTTTGTTCCTAATCAAACTAACAACACACTTTTTGAATTCAACAATTTTACTCTACGTCCATGTCCATACAACATGTGCTTCTAGGCTAAGTGACTTGTGATTTCTAATCCAAGCGGTGGTAAGTGATTAATAGTAAATGGACCCATTAGCCTTTCTTTCGGGGCTTCAAAAAAATATGAAAAACTGTTTCAAGTATCAAAATTCCCAGCGATGTACAAAATCCCAAAAACAACATCAGTAGCGCCGAACGAATATCGACTAAACTTGCCGTTGTGAATTTTCCACCACCACCATTACATTTCGGTTTTTTCGTGTAGAGACGATTATTTTCGCGACTCTGAAGCCCATATTCACGCAAACGGAACATTCTGATAAGGACCAAATCCAAATAAATATGATGAGAAATTTTGTTAAACTATATTTTACCCGGTTTTCAGCAGTTCCTTGTACGATGAGTTCTTCTGAATAGCATACCATGGATCGATAACTTGTAAGTATTGAATTTCCTGCAAGCCACATTTTTCATGTTCCTGATAGGTTTCCCCCATCAATTTGTAACCGACACCCAGTTCCATGTGAAAAGCGAACAAACCATGGCGAATTTTTTCAACACCCTCCGCTAGCGGCATGAAATTATCCGAACCGTTTTTCTGAAGTATTTTCTGTTCGTAGATTTGACGACGTGTTGGCTCTGCTGCATGCTGTTTTAATTCAAAGTGATTGTTAAAAACTGGGCGATGCTTTTTGTTCTTTTTAGTGCATAAGTGTATTGAAAAACAATGTTAAAATTACCGAAAAATAATAATGATTGAAAATCGTATCATCCGCGCCAAATTTCAATCGTGAATCCAGTAGATCATTTAAGGTCCTTATTTTCGTCGAAGGAGATTGCAAAAGTGCCACAATGTTTGCCGAATAACTAGGTGGAAAAAATCAATTTATGCTAAAACTGTACAAAACCATCTACCTCGTGTACAGGAACATCAAAGTAATGTACGTGACAACCATCACAATTCGACTAGTGAAGCTCTTCGGTGCAACAGCCGATCCTTGCTGGCATGCTGCTGTCAAAACGAGTACTACAGTGTCGTGAAAAGATGGCTTTAAGAGCGAAGCATTCGAAAAATCCTAAAATAAAGTGGGTCAGATGACATGAAATGAATTGTTTATAAAATAGTGTTACATCCTGTGAGTTGATAAGTCGCCATTCCGCGAAAACAGTCCCGACGAGAGTGAAGGCCGAAACGAAAAACAGAGCGACAAGACAATACCAGACAAACTGAAATTTATAACACTGAATCCTTTAAAAAACCAGCATTACGAATCTTAAGCGTTATCTACACACTCACCTTGTGAAATGGCAAAAGGAATAAATCCTCTGTATACGATAGTTTTGGCGAACGAAATACAAATTTGGACAAAGTTGCTGAAGGCATGGCGATGTATTCGACGTATTTAATGCGATCCGGTGTGAAGAACAAAGCGGTTGCACCAATATCCGATCGATTTTCCACCAGATCGCCAATCATACCACTCCATCGGCCAGTCTGATTGTCCAAGTAGCCCCACTGGCTGACCAGTTTGTATTGGATCGATGCATTTAGGTAGTCCATGAGCTGATTTGTAAGTAGGAAGTTGACTTTCGTAATTGTATCAATGTGTTTCTCCCTGGATGCAATGGACGAAATTATAGATACATATGGATGTTGCCTTTGTGAATTACAGATTGAAACTTCGAGCCAGTTGCCAAGATTTTCAAAATTAGTGACTCAGTAGACTATTTCAAATAATCTGTAAATGGTATTTTAAAAATCGAAAAAAAAATCGACCCTGGTATGATGATAATTTAAATTTTCGAATTTGTGGCTTGAGAAGCCGTGTGGGGAAAATGCCGGCAAAGGAAAAGTGTAACCTTCGGGAGCCCACGGAGCGGATCAATCTATATATCCAGCGGATGCTCAGAATGTACATACGTGTCTGAGAAACACAGCGAGTTGGACAGGGAGTTGCCAAAAATAAGTTGCACTTTTCGAACCTGTATCCATGAAAATGGGAATGCCACGCCATATTTCTTATCCTTTGGGAGAGAAATGTCAATGCACTTTAGAAATCTCAAGAGACCAGAGGAGAGTGGGGGCAACAAAGAAAACGTCGGAAAGAAAACGAAACTCCTACACAAGTTCCGAGAGGAGGTGCTAGAGCGTCTGGAGAAACTGCGCGTGAATGGAAAATAAGATATTACCTGCTACACAGGGATGAACAATACCTGCTGAAGGATTTAGTGTGGCGAAGAAATTATGTCTTGTCGGATGCCGCTAGATGTTTCTTCGCCAAATTAGCTCCGGAGGAAAATAAGGATGTCTGGCTGGGCATATGAACTGGAAGACTCTGCTGTGAAGAGTATGCGGAGTTTAGCATGCAAAAGGCCTCAAGCGGTACGTAGCGCAAAAGAAAGAAAAGCAACTCAAAGATGGAACTGAGAATGATCCGGCTAAAAAAATGAACTTCCTTTTAACATCTGGAGATATGGCAAGCCTATTACTATGATTAAGTGGTGGCGGAACTAGATAATCAGACATTCAATTATAACATTAAGAATGGTGGATAGTAGCTGTGATAGCCAGAATAAGTGACAGGGGAGTTTTTTACTTAGTAGCCTATCTCAGCGGGTAATAGCTGTATGAACTTATGTTCTTCGGGCATATTATACATGGGAACATTTGCAGCATGAGTGATTGGATTATGTTTCATTGGTAATATAAGTGATTAATGTCAGAGCAACATTAGGTCTCGGCCTTAAGGTACGAAAATGGACAAATGCTCCGGAAAAACATCTTTATGAATTATAGGCCCTTCATGCCTTCATACAGTATTACAACTTGTTACAGTACAGTACAATAGCACCCGAAAGATGAAAGCCGCGGGTCTGCACGACCCGTTTGGCTTAGCACCAGTACTACAGGGGCAAGAGTAACCCGCGCTTACCGAGATAAGCGCTCCTGTCGTTGCGAAAGCCCCCTCAGTGGGAGCTATGCAGGGGCTGTGGTTTATAGGCTATCCAGTATGGAATCTTTATCTGAACTTACCAGAAATCGATTCTGGATCTGGCGCTTGCTTAGAAGTCTGTAAAGAAGGCGCACATTTAGCCTGGACCCGGTTAAATGGGCTCTATAAACCGCATGAGGATAGGTGCGTTATTCTACCATTAATAGATTCGTCTCCATGGGTTAAATTAAAAATGGCAGTATTATAGTGCATAATACGATGTTGACTATGCAAATTCATTGTCACTATCCTTATGTTGGATCGCCGGATAGAGTCTCCGAGGTAGGTGTCAACGTATAACCATTATGATCAACTGTACTTAGCTAGTACATTAATGATAAGTAAGCACATTAATGAAAATGACTCGAATATTGTTGTAGTAGAACTAATTTACTTTTCATATTTCAAAGTCAGATTTTCAAATTACAGATATTAGAGAAGCCTTAATATTTTTTTGACTGTCTTCATCAACAGATAATTTAAGGAATAAGTTCAACAATTAAAAATAAACCACACTGAAAACTACAAAATAAAAGCTATATTAATTCAATTAATCAAATGAAACAATTATCGGCTATGGCATTCTGGACCTAGTTGCTCTATAAGCGGTACCACCGAAGTGAATGCTAATGCACCAGGCTAAATTCATTCCGTCTTCCTAGCATTAAAACCTGACAGATCTCAGAGTACGCTCAAAGCTCGTACCATTGAGTTGGTGGTGTAAATTTTGATGACACAGTTCCCGATTTGCGTTGACCTGGCCGATTTGCGTTGACCTGGTCGATTTGCGCTAACCCCATGAAAATTGGCGCCAATCTCTCCGCATTGGACTCCCTGCAACCATGGAGTCACCGAAATGATTACACACCTGATCGGCTCTAAATTGGGGCACACAAACATTGATGACCCTTACAACAACAAAATCTACAAACAAAGGCAGACGAACAAAGAGACATGGAGATGACAGGCCGAAGAAAACACCTCTATCAACCGCTTCACGTTAAAGAGAAGGCCAAGGGTCCAGAGAACTCCCCCTCCGTCGTCCACTCTGATGCGAAGCGAGTGAACAATTTTGAAAAATGTTGACTCCAGCCGTAAGTTTAGGGACCCTCTGAGTCGTCAGCCACGTGAGAGCGCTAAAATGGGATGGGCAAAGAAGAAAATACCACAATAATCCCATTAGCGCATTTATTCTTTAAGAAGGAGTATGTTAAATGGGAGCGAGTGGCTGAAGAGGATATGTAGAGGAAGTATCAATATATTCTTCGCGAAATGTCCCAAGCCACCAACGCCCAAAGAAATGTTTTCAAACATATCAAGAACGGCATGGTAGAGCTGAATGAGACCACTGAACTCATGTTTACCTGCCAGACGAACTGGCAGAAAGCGGATATTGAGTGCCGGTGGGTATTTAAAGAAACCACCACTGAGACGGCCACTCCTCCAGCGATCCCGAGAGTAGATCGGCGACGGTAGAATAAGCGGGCGACTGAATCAAGCCTGGATGACATTCAGAAAGTCTAGATCAGGAAGGAGATGTCGCTTCTGACCTCAAGAAGTAGGTGACGGCCAAACACAAAAAGAAGAACGGGAACAGTGCGTCCCATAGGGAAAAAAGACACATTAGGTGAAAAAAGGGGAAGAGCAGATAGAGGCTGCAGATGATGCCATCGTAATACCAGCTCCGCTGAAGACTTACGCGGTGGTCGTTGGGGTCATCTGCCAGAGTGTTTCGCTGGATGAAACTGGTACGCTAATACAACGCATTTTTGAAAATTGCACATTGCAATGGTTGCACGGGCCACCGTAGATGGCCAAGGTTACGCGAATCTTGCCACTTCTAGGGTTAAGATCGAGCTTATGGACTTCAATTTCTTTACTGTCAACGAAGAGGTGACATCCACCATCACACGTGTCAAACGACGAGTCAAAGATTTTTCGTTAGAAGATTTTTAGTACCACTAGTGATGGTGATGCAAAATTAAGAAATCTTTTAACGATCAAGGTTATTGTGTGAATTTCGTGCACAGTAAAAGAGGCAGAGTTTCTTCCAACTTAGCTTTAACGCAACTAAGACCATCTCATGTTCAAATATGACACACATAATGATGTTGAGACAAATTACCAATTTTTTTTTTGGGGGAAACAGCATCAGTTGAAAGTAACTAAAATGAGGTTGACGTGTTGGAGGACACGTATTTTTCAAAAAGATTTCCACATTGTAATTAAAATTCACTTCTTACTTATAATCGTGCAAGTGATTGATAGTATCATTATTGGTAATCACCAACGACGCTCGAAGTATAGTTCCTGAAAGATTTTCCCTTCGTTGAACCGCCGAAAAATTGATTCGTCTATCTTCGATTGATTGATTCCTGTATGATGCAAACAAGTTGAAGATAATGTCCTTACTCAGCGAAGTTCTATAAGCTAACGAAATAAAATTGAATTGTTACGAGGGGTAAAAACATACGAAAACCCTTACCTTCCAAAAAATTGAACTCTTCCTTGTCCTCCCTAACCAAATACACCTCGCTATTAACAAACAAGGGTAGACTCTGAAATATTTTTCTCGCATGGCTTTGGTTCGAGCTGATGATAATCCACTTGAAGCGATGAGAGAGTTTGGGGACAGCCTTTTGAAAAAAATTTAAAGTTCATATTTGAACTGGCTTCTACCTCTTACCTCTTGCAACAATTTCGATGTTTTCTCACAGTTCAAGTCCACGATGATTAAATGTCTGTGCTCATCGTCTGCGATCGGGATGTTATCTTGGCTATCGGGTTTTATAAGGATCTGAAAACTGAATGTTTCATTCGAACCTGGTCGGTGAAACTCAATCAGAAAATCGTATTTCAAATCTGAAATTTAAAAAAAATAGTCGGACTTGTATTAATACTGCCTTGACTCAGAGCTCAACGATTGATGAAAACTTGAGAATTGATGGAATTAATCCATCTTCGCTCAATTTTCAAAAGACGCAAAGCCACGAAAATTTTACTCCAATCACATTTACCATAGTCCCAACAAACTAGCACCGATATTTTCACGGGAATATTCAAAAATTTGATGAAACTTTTTATAGGTCGTGCAAAATCGACTGAGCAAAACACTCGCACAAGTCCCACCGAAATTAGCAGAAACACATAATATCGAGCGAGAAGCATTTCAAACACTCGCTATCAAAGAATCACTGCAACAGCCAGGACTAGCTCTCTTGCTTATATGCTGAATAACTTTGATTACACACAAACTGTCCCCGAGGATAAAGTCAAACAAAACGGGGCTGTTCGTTCCCATGATATCGAGCTCATTTCTTTCATCCAGTTTGCATGCAGAGAGCAGAATTAAAAGTTATATTTGTCATGAAAATTACTTGGAATACGTCCGAATGTAAATTGAATTAAAAGAAGTCCTTGAGAAAAATAATGTTCTTTGACTGAGAATATCCATTTTGATAATGTCCATGCGAAACGGTTGAAGAGGAAAATGTGGAAATGGGTTAGTGAAACCAGAGTCAGAAATGCAGTACGCGTCGCAGTAAAGAAAAGATTATTTCCAGTATACACCTGCTAGATTAGGGAAATTTCTGTATACTACGATTTACACTGCATGCTGCAAAACAACAGATTCGATGAAAATTTAATGTATTATTTTAGAATAGATCAATTAATTCTGAGATTCTTCATCATTCCAAAATATATTTTTGGTACCTGAAACTTAAATTAATCGCTAACAGTAAAACCTCCTTAATGATGATATAAATAATCATTACTAGGATTTCGTTGTCATATCCGTAATATTTAACTATCATTAAATTAAAAATGATCATTGAATTGTGACATCTGTCCAAGCTCTTAGCTTCTGAAAATTTAATGGCAGCATCTCTTTGTACAAAAATAGTGATAATAATCAGTGCTAGCAATACTTTTTTTAGCAGAGCAACCAAAAATCTACTACCACTTCTTCACATCAACACCAACACACGCTGTGAATTTCGTTTTCATGGACAGAAACTTTGCTAGGGTTACCATCCACGAAGTTCTCAAAACCTAGAAAATTCAAACAAAAGTTACTTATTTTCTCTGTAGATGTTTTTCATATGGAAATTGAATGGTAGTACGTTTTGGTTCAAAAATAACAAAAATGCCTGCAGCTGGCAATCTTTTACTAGAGCCTAAAGTAAACTTAAACTACATCACGTTAAGGTCAACTCGTTTCGCTTTTGTTTCGATCCAATAACTATCCTCGGAGTCTTAGGAGTTGAAAGATGTTCAGGTTGCCATCCGCGAAAATTTCAAAATGTTTGATATTGAAACGTTTGATGTTTACTTTTATTATTTACAAGTTTATCATCATTTGAAAATTTAAAGATGGCATCTCTTGATAAAAAAAACTTCGAAATTTTTTATAATTGGCAGCCCTGCCTTAAGTTTTCAATCAAAATGCAATAAATCTGGTCCTAACTATTAGACCTGGTCCTGCGTAGCACCTGCATAAGCCTGTGAATTTCAATTAGATCTGCTTATCAGGTCGTGAGTTGTGCCATAAGCAATTTCATTAATTTCAAATTGGCTGGTAGACAAAGCATAAATTTTATCTAACAATTGCTTTTTTCATGGGTAAAAATATCTGGAGGGTCGACGATTTGAAGGTTTTCTCTTTTCGTGATCGTCGTAGATACTGAATTTCCAGCACATTAATCACATAGAAATTTAAGTCTTAAAAACATTAATGCGTCCTTTAAAATTCTGAATGATTTTCTTTTTCTTTGTATTTTTTAGGCAACTACCACAAACATGGGGTGAACAATTTCAAAAACGTAATCATCATCATTAATGACTCTACAACCGGGACCCAGTCCTAGTCTCGTTCAACAATTTTTCCACCAGTTCCGATCGCCAGCCGATGACGCCCAATAGGCATTTTGTACAACAGTATCTTTGAGGCTCGGGTAAATTTCAGGATTTGAATAGCCTTGATTGACTGTAGTAGGCTTTATAGAATTTCCATCCCCGTATTTCTTTTTCCATATTGTTATCAGCTGCAACAATCACCCCAAGGTAATTAAAGGATTCCACTGCTTCAAATTCATGTTTCACTAACCTCTTGGTTTGACCAACTGTAGGTGTCCTTCCTGTCAGTCAAAATGGAATGGTTTTTGTGGGATGCTTGAAATTGAAAAATTTTAACTAAGTGGTCTCGAAAGTATCTATTTATTGGTTATTTATTGTCCCGCCCGCTCGACATGGATGTACAACTAGCTGAGATCGTCCAATGATGTCAGTATCATCTGCATAATCCAATACCTGGGTGGAATTGATGAAAAAAGTCCCTTATGTTGACGATGTCGAACTTCAAATAAAAAGTTTCACTTGTTACTGAACAAGTTTTCGTTTAAAAAAAATTACTTTCTTCATCTACCACCAAATGGTATCCCAAATATTTCGGTTTGATGCTCTCATGGGTTGCCTCACTTGTTCTGCCTTTTTTGCATGATATTTCTCGTCTGACACAATTTGTTCGGTATTCTTTTTTTTCTTCGTTTGCTTCATTTACCTGCTTGATTTTGATGACATTAATTCCCCACATAAGGTTCAAGATTTCCAAAACGTTAGCATACCTATGTTTGAAACACGTTCGAAAATTTCGCAACATGGATTCAAATCACAAAAGGCCAGTTTGGGCTCTATGAGTCTTGTTAGCGAAATTAATGTACCATCGATTTTCAAAAAGATTTTTAATACAGCGAAGGTTAGCCTGCCGGCCCGGAAACTTAATTGGTTTCACAAACTGTTTTGCTTAAAGTATTTAATTTTCAAACGAAAAATTTATTTTAGCACTAAACCATAGAGGATAAGTCTTGTTCTAGAGCAAACACTTGAATGGAAATAGCAAGAAACGGCAAAATTGGCGAATTGGTACAGTTAAGACATTAATTACATCTCAAATCGATACTTTTATCTAAAATACCTGTTATTCTAAAACTAAAATTCAATTATTTACTTTAGTACTACTTTACTACTTTAATCTAAATATAATCTCTCCTACGCTTCAATCAAACTAAAATAAAACATAATTTCCTTTCCGTTAACTACCAATTCTCGAAACGCAAAACTCACCACAGTACAACCGGCTTCCTATGGTAAAATCGTACATGAACGCTTTTCATCCAAGACATCCACCACAAGTAATGTATCTATTAAAATGCCGTATTGTGTGTGTGCCATGTGTTTTCATTGAGATTCTTAAGCGAATAATTATTTGATGTACATCTTATAGGAAAACAAAAACCATTAGTTTCATACACTTTTAGTTATCTTATAAAATATGATGAAAGCTTTGGGACTTCCATGGGAACACTAAATTTCCCTTCTTACCAGCCCTACCTCGGCTTGACGTTTGTTTCTGATGTTGGTATCCGTGTTAGCAATTGAAAGACTGAATTTGGTGTTCGTGTGTATGCGCGCGTTTAGTTGAATCAAATCGTTGTTGTCGGCGTTACTGTGAGTGATTTAACAGCCAGTTTCAAGCATTTCGCGTTGATTTTTCGTTAATTAATGTCGATTATTATCTTGCAGTGCTAGCAACTCATTACCAGTTCGTAACCGGTGTCAATATTTCATCTGCGCATTCCTGCAATAAAAAACCCTTAAAGCCTGAGACGCACAGATCATACGAGTGAAATCCCTTAAGTGTATGTTCAAAAAAGTGGTAAAGTGTGTTTTACTTTCGTTACTCTCAGATTGTTTGTATTAATTACTCATCGGGGGAATTGGACTAAGTCATAACAGACAAGCATCGAAATGATGAACCGTTCAGGTAAGTTCGAATTTGAGTCAGTGGCGGCGAATGCTTTTTGCGAACTTCTATAAACAGGCTTATTCTGCTGAATGACACTTGAATTGGTGTTAGTTGGAGTGAGGGAGGTAGTCGGGGTTTTTTTTGTTTATATGATTTGCAATAAGAGTAGCGCGGCCGGCAGCTGTGTCGCATGGAAAAATAATTTGGGCGGCGGAATAATATGTGCCTGGTTTAGTGAGTGCGTGTTGTAAGGAAAAAAGTATGAATGACTTGACTAGATACTATACTAGTACGAATTTGTCCGAGAATTTTATTGAGATGGAGTGGACCCTGAAAATAGAGGTAGAAATTGAAGTGCTAAAAAGTTATGACAGTTTTGTGCTAGAATCTTATTGGTATAAACGTGCTAATTGAGAATGAGAAATTAGCTATGGATTTAATTCTCTAAATTGTTTGTATGGCTCATATTGGTTCTATATGGTTTTATATGGAATCTGTTTTTCCAGAAAAAATACAGGTATGAAGCATTCTTTCACAAATGTCAACTGGACAGGTGCTTCCGACACGCAACCCTTGGCACTGTTGATATGTTAATTTAAACCTTTTTTTATCCATCAAAAACCAGGTATATTTATTTTAGCAACTACATATTTGTATATAATTAATTTTTCGACGATTATTTTCACATGCAATAAATATAGTTGAACGTTTATTGCTTTGTTAAATGTATAAGACAAATGCAAAAATTCTAAAGCATAAATCCATGCATATACAAAACATATCTTGGAAACATATATGTATGTGCATATCAATCCACATGCCCCAACTGATGACTCCATTTTCACAAACTTGAAACTTTCCCAGAAATATATAATAAACACATCATATATTACCAACAATTTGCCATTATCTGCTCATGTTTCTGACTAAATACTCATTCTACTTCACTTCACTTTTGCGAAATGAGACATCGAATCGAATAGCAAACAAAAGTTCATGCCGAAAGAATCGTATCTTTCAGATACTACCTACCAATCGCATCTGGATCTAAATCTAACAATGAATGAACTCAACGCTTCTATAGTCAATCTAAAATGCATCAAATCTGAGAAATTTACATTAATCAGTGATTCGTACACCGTAAATGAGTTGTAGATAGATACAGACGCTTTAATGGTCTAGCAAAACGTTGAAGTTGTAAAGCAATGTGTCTGACATGTAAATGTATTTGCGTGAATGAATAATCTCACTGGAATCGATCACGAGCAGCAGTAAATTTCGATAGTGAAAACTTCAATTAATCGCATAATGAATCATTAAATGGTAGAGAGATGATGAGATGAATCAGTGAAACTGACGTTTTTTCCCCTTGAAATAATTAACACTTGCAAGTTGGAAGTAAAAGTACATACATATGCAGGTATGTCGATTTTTCGTCGAAGAAATTAGTGTAAATGTAATGCTAAGCTTTTAGATTTTGTGTAAAATTGCATAAGTTTCATATATTCATATATATGTACTTACTTTTTCAACAGAAACTTCTTTTATTAGTCAGCTTTATGGACAGCAAAAAACAATGAGTATTTTTCACCATCCTGAGTAATAAGTATTTATCTATATTTTAAGTGACCTCACTGTTTATTGAAGATAATCAATATGCAAACAATACAATAATGTTTACATTCGATAAGTCGACAGAGAAAATTTAACGGCTATTTTACAACCATGTTTTTACGACAAAGCTTTCAATTGTTGTCTTTAATTTTGATACAAACATATCAGATGCAGTCATACATTTTTGTTCATTAAGTATTGAATGAGAAACTTACTTCGAATTATTTGCGGTAACGTGAATGTTATCGCCTGCAATAAAATAAAAATATTTAGCTGTGAACTTAATTTGAAAAGATCAGTTCGTAGCCAATGATCATACAAATTGACTACGAGCCGATCATTTCATATTAAGTTCACAGCCAAAACTACAACCTGCTTGCGGTATATGTGAACTTAATAAGTGACTACTATGTCAAATGAATCTAACCCTCTACTACATGAAATTTATGAGGGAAAAGAGATTGAAAGATCTTTAAGAAGACGTTTATTATTACAAGTATCATATTTTAATAAAAAAATCAAATACATTTTTAGATTACAAAAAAAAACAAAGTTATATATCGCTTCGTATGTATTTATTTCTTGCACTTTGTATAGGGCGAGGATTCACTTTCTGTTTTCAAGATTGTTACTGACTCCCTTTCAAATTCAGCAGTCTGCGAATCATATTCATCATCCGAATCTGATGCAAGGACATCGTCACTTTCAAAACCAACCTTCGCCAAGAACTTGCTTCAGATATTTATAGTGGCCATAAAATTGAGAGTGGCGTGAAATTGAGAGCCAAACATGGATTGGTCTTCAGAACGAAAATATTATTCTAAGCTGTGGAACCAGGCAGAACGTGGAGAAGGCACACAAAGGCTCATTGTGGTGCGACATTTCGCGTAATGTATAACTGCCGCACTAACAATGTCTAGTTAAAACAGCCACCGTCGCACGGATCAGTACCCCCTTATTAATTTGAGAAAAAAGTCAAAAGTTTTCCGAAATTGCTATGCGATTACACAGGAAGATTCTTTCACCCAGGTACTCACAGCGTTCTTTAGGTGTTTTTGGCGGATGGCTAGTTTAACTGGAGATATCGTAATGCCAATCAAAAAACTGCAGAACATCTCAGATAAAAGCGTTCCAGCTTTTGCAAGTTCGTCAGCTTCACTGCTCCTCTTAATGTCCTTATATCCTGGCATCCAAAATAGCAGCATCGTCGAATGTCTCGACATCTCATTAAGAGGCGTACGGAATTCTAAGAACAGCTTTGAGGAGGTGCAAACTCAAGCTAGGAACTGTATGGCCGCTTAGTTGTCAATGATAATGCAGATATTCACTCTGAATATCTGATTACATAAGAACCAATTGTTCGGTTCGCGAATCGCCAACATCTCCGCTTGAAAAAGTAGTCCAGCAAGCGGAAAAGACAGCTTAAAGTACGCCTGTGAAAAATATACCATATTCCACTTTGATTCAGTTTGGAGCCATCGGTATATACATATCTAGAGATAAACCCCTAGCCCATTCCTCTCTGCTTGGGATCTGAGCTAGAAACCCTGGGGCCAAAGATGGTTGGGCAATAATATATTCGATGTCTGCTGGAAGTGACATTCCCCGCACCAAGACTTTAGCATGCCCCATACCTGTTCTTATCCAGGGGTCACCACAATGTAGTCTCATGGCAGCACAACTCGCATGTTGCGAGACAAATGGATCGGTAGAAAGCCAATGAAGTGGGAGTATATAAATGGGAGTGTATAAATAGGAGTGTATAAATGGGAGTGTATAAATATGGCTGGCCACCAAAATACTGCGCTGTATACCAGATTTGGTTCCACTATACTAGTGTAAATCCAAGAGACGATACGAGGGTGCAACTGCCAAGTTACTCTTATAGCCCTTTTACACTGTACAGATCATCTTGCGAGCACTTTGGGCTATATGTCAGGCTTATAGGAGTTCCATTGAGCTTCTGAGTAACTGATTTTTAAAATAACATAAGATTTATATGATTTATTGAATAAATGCAGCCAGCGTGTTCTCCTTGCAAGCAAGTTACTAGTACAAGTTACTAGGATATGCAGCGCTGTTTTGACATATTCGGCCTTCGTATACGCCTGCTGTGATTTCGTAATCAAATTAGAATCCAACACATTGATTATCTAATACCCCAGAAGAAAAGAGTTTAAACAAATAGGACTATAATTCTTTGGTTAAGCGTGCGAGGCTTTCCCTGCTTTAGGGATAACTGCCAACTGATAAGAATATGCGACAATCTTAAGCAGGCTTTGTGTATGGCCATGAGCTAAAGTAGGATGCCCTCTAATGTTCACTGAATATATGGCTGAATAGTCTTAATTTAACTTTGTAATTTGATCAATTATTGATAATTTTGGCAAGATTAAACTCCTTCCAACATTCACTTCGAAGAACCACAATCTCAACATTCCACCAACTATCCAGTTCCTATTTCACATGGATCTATTTGAGTTGCATTATTTCTCATTAGCATTATTAAATGCAGCAGCTAGAGAGCTCACTGCCTCATTCAGATCTTTCTGATTAGAAAGCGTCGAAACGTAGGCCAGTTCAGTGTAGAAAGCTGATCGGATTTTCTCCCAATCAATTCTTTTCCTGTTTAGGTAAAGATATGCTTCACCATGTAGCAGATTTTCTAATTTAAATACCAAGTACAATAAACACTGCGGCAAAACTCTCCATCACTTGAAAAGATGCGCAGTTCAGTTCAGTTTTATGTCTAGAACTAGGCCTCTGTTAGAGGCTTTGAAGGTAGATCCATTGTCAATGTTTGCAATGGCAAGATTGTTCGGCACAATGAACTCATATAATAATTGGTGTCGGAAATACCCAATAACTGATTATGTCCGTTTGCATCTGCACATATTTTGCGCGGAATCTGATGTGATTTTGTGGGTACTGTTAACTCACTTATATGAAATATTTTAATTAAACCAATTTTTTCCTTTTAAAGCTAGATTTATTTTGATATTGACATATATCGATATTTCGAGGGTAATCTGCCCTCTTCTTCAATGTCTATTGGTCTTATATGGGTACTGGGAGGTAACAAGCCTTCCTTGTGTGCCATGTAGCATGTAGCGATCCACCATAATAGAAACATTGCTCTTGTCCCTGAACAAAACAATGGTTTTTGTCCTTTGATAGGACAAAAACCTTCTCTTGGACATTCTCAAATCTCTTTAGAATCTAAAAGTTATTCTTCGATACACCCGGACAAATTTAGATCCAGTTTTGATGGAAGTGTTATCAGAAGTACCTGCAGCGGGCTCCTGAGCCAGCTTAGTTGCCGTTTTTCGTTGCTTCCACTCGGTGCATACGGACTTCCTCCCCCCTCACCTTTATTGCCTTGGCACTGCGAGGGATAAAAACAAGGAAAGGAAATATATTTCAGAGGTCCGCGGTGCAGGTTTCGAAGCCACTGCTTCCGAATCGGTGGATAGAGGCACAAGAAAGGTCCATCTGCATATATCTTCTCCGGTTGACAGTGATGTACGCCTTCTAACCACTTCTCCTTTTTCATTAGGCCACCCCGTCGTGGAGTAAGACTCCAATGCAGGGGTTGTGTTATAATCGTTAGAGCTCTACCGGAAAGTTTCCACTTAAATATTTTCGAGAACATCGATGCATTTAGGTCTAAATTCAGATCCGTTATCGTAGCTTAAGTAACTGCTCCACAATGATCCCATGATTATCCATGAAAAGCAGGAGGCCATGCGAGAGTTGGCACAAGTCCTTATGAAAGCATGTGCTCAGACCGAGTCAATGCTAATCAGGAGTCCACCGCAAGGTCGTATATAGTGATACTTCTGGTCTAGTGATGCCATACAAGCAGCTATCTATAAACATTGAGATAATAGAAATGGAGTGAACATGCCCACAAGATTTACATAGGAGGGGAAGATGGTAAATTTTCATCTCTTCATTGTCAAATCCAAACTTTTGCCCTCCAATTTCATTCGGGTCGACTCTTGATTGTCAACCTGACAGGTTCACTAACACGTGTTTTGTGCGCGAGGAAATTTATACCGTCGATGTCCACTCTATTTCTACTATCTCAGTGCCGATAGAGCAGCTACAAGCGTGTCATCACCAAAAGCATCGTAGAGGTTCAATCATTTGGCGTTCCGAAGATGCACCACGTGTAGGTGATCTAAGCTACTTAATTCAACTTGTCTTTAACACTAATGACAAACATAACAACTTTTGGCATAATAACAACTTTTTTCGATCCCTCAGCATCTGACCCATTATGGTTGCAATGAGCCCCAGTTACTACAAAAATATATATTTTCACGAAACTTACTGCATATTTGATTTTCATTTGTCTACATCATCAATAAACCGAATTTAGCATAAGAATTAGTAATTATTGTTTTCACCTATAGCCTGGATTAGATGAACTTCTGAAATAAACAATCAAAATAATTCAACACTCGGCCCTATAATCACTATTTACCATTTTCACGATTTGTTTACAAACTAACTATTCACCATTTAATTGCTTGCTCTGCCATTGATCTGTGGTAAATGTTTATACATTTTCTACTTATTTTGTTTCGTCTTTTTATGCTGCCTCAAATCTTTACCCATTCCGATTGGACTACGTATGGATTTCTTCTTGCACTGGGCTCAGATTGCCATGAAGAAAAGACCGATCGTGAGTTCATATAAATTGGTTCGAGTTCCAGCTCTAGTTGTGTGTTTCAGATGTTTACCAAACACAAGACGAAATAAAATGGAGAGACTGGACTAAATGCTCCAATAAATACTAATTGAACGCCTTGAGGCTGTCTCAGGGAGGCTACATTATCAGAGGTTTGGTTGTCGATGTTTATGTCCAGGAATTCGATTTCGAAATAATAAAGACTTGAGTTTACATGCTTGATGCTAAGAATCAGTTAATTATCTAAACAGGAATGTAACGTAAATTCATATAGATTTCCAGGGAACATTTGTTTGGATCCGAATGAAATAAAATACCGCTTTGAATGAAAAGTTTATTATATTTCATCTCGTACTTGAATTCTGCAGCAAAAAGTATTGTTTTATCAAAATAAAATAAAATATGTGAATAAGGCAAGAATAACGTGGACTTGTATAGTGTATGATGCATTCCTAGTGCAAACATTTTCATAAATCTAAAAAATGGTGTATCGAAGCGTGATATGTTAGCAAATATTTTATCAAATCCCGTCATACTCGAAGATATCAGCTACTGCTCAATGCTTATTATTCCGGAAATAGATAAGAAAAGTATACCATGTGTGATTGCTAAAGTTTGCTTGTTAAATACTGTAAAATACGAAGATGTTGGTCCATTTTTTATTCGCTCTTTTGTGGTGCCTGCAAAGATTTCGCTTTTTTTTACCAAATAAATTTACGAAAAAAAAATATTCTGACTAGCGAAAAATGTACTTCTTTTTAGTTTTAAGTGAATATACTTATAAACAAATTGCTAATTTTTTTCTTTGTGGAAAAATGGTTATTGGCTGTATAAAAGGGTCTTGGAGTACATGTGCGTTTTTGAGAGTATGTGCGTTTTTGAGTGTTTGATGAATACAAAAACGATTTTTGCGCTATCTTCAAAAAAAATGAATTAAACAACTGCATATTGTTCTCCGATCTCAGAACAAGATTCACAACCCCCGTTGAAGGCGGATAGAGAGGGAGAAAATATTCATAAATAATAATAAATTCATTCCACGCCAGGTGACGGAATTGTGGTGATCTTTGGACAAAGACAGATCCTGGCCATGTCAAAATCTTAGTGCAGGTTATACCAGTTCGGACCAGATGCTTTGGAATATATACCGATGGCTCCAAACTAAACGACAGGGTAAGGTGTGGTGTATTTTCCACTGACCTTAACTTTAAGCTTTTCTTCAACCTGCCGGAGATGTTGGCGATTCTCGAAGCGACCACTTGGCTCTAATGTAATCAGATATTTGAAGTAATTATTTGCATTTCCACTGGCAGCCAAGCGGCTATAGTCCCTTGCTGTATATTACACCACCTCAAAGTTAGTTATTGAATGCCATACTTCTCGCAAAAGTTTCTGATGCCAGAGCATAAGGACCAAGCGGACCAACTTAGAATAGCTAGCATGCTCTGCTCGCTTCCGATTGGCATTCCGATAGCTTCAGCTAAACATCAGGTTAAAATACATCAAGGGCGCTGTAAGGTCCTTGAAGCAAGAAGGAAGAACCGCCATGTGCGATCGTTAGACAATTGTGTAGAACTTTTGACATGAAACGCACTAGGGAACTTCTCGAGCTATGAAGAAGTCCGTCCGCATAGCAGTGGCTATCTTAACTAGGCATTGTCCGTTTTACATGCATGCAACACGGGTGCGTGCCCTTACAACGACTTCTGCCGGATTTGTAGATGCGAGGAAATAGTAATTCATCTCCAGTGTGAATTCCCGGCCCCGTTAGATTGATTCTTACTTCTTCGCTTGTCTAACCTTAATAGCTTTAGTGGACCTGGTGGAGATGAACCAGTTCATCAAAGCATTGGGGTGGATCTCCACTTAATAAGGGCTGTCCACTACGGAATACGGTTTAATAATAGGCCGATGTATGCCTAAGTGTGTCCTCTCCGGAGACTTTCTGGAGGATGTAGCCACGGAACCTAATCATTGTCGCTACGAATGTTTAGCTATTTCCAACGAAAATAAGAGCAACAACTACACTCATATTAATTTTTTATAAAAGCTTTCGTTCTATTGAAAAAAGTAAAATAATCCCACGACAACCCACGTACGGGTCTAGGGATTGAAACCGGTGGAGAGCTTCACTACAATTTGTCAATCTGATTTAAATCAGGTACCTAATCAAAGCTAGTTGAACTCGTTTGGCGCGCGGACTCTCCTCCGAATCTGGAAGCCAGACCCACACGCAGGAAGCCACTGCTCCAGCCACTAGGCTACTCAAACTTCTATTGAAAGCCCTCCTAAAAACCCTCGAACTAGATCCAAATAATTTTAAATTAAATCCATTTAGTTCTCAGTCATCTTCAATGCAACCTCTAGTAGCATATTGTAAAGATGGCAACCAGCCATCTCTTAAGTACCATCATTGACATCATAAAACACAAAAGCAAATTCAAAACAAAAACCCTGCAAATTACATACGGTGCTGTCCTTGCATCCAAACCCCGACCCATGTGTCTTGTCCCTAAAAAGATTCGAATCAGGTTTCGTTTCGAATGTGGGACGTGATAAAATGCTGAGACGAGCGAAATTCCAAACTTAGGACTCACTTCAAAGCATCGTATTATTCTCGTTTTGCACTTAAATCTTGACGTTTTTTCTGCAACCGTAGATAAGTGCAATAAATGTCAATGTGGCGATATCTGTGTGCTCGTGTGTGTGTGTGTGTGTAGTTAAAACAGTCACATCAAAGAAAATTGCTAGAATGTCAGCCATTCGCAGGAGTTGTCCTCATATCCTCCACTTGACCCTCATTGGACGCCATTCAACCAATTATGCGATACGAATAATTAGCAGATAAAAAGAACTTGAGTACCAGCACCACTCGAAGCAAGACTTTTGCCGCGTCTTCTTTCCTCGCACAATGCAAAATTCCGCTAATGGGGATAAAAAGACAGCTAATGTTCTTGCGACGCGAAAACGGTCTCTGCACCGTAGTGACACATCGAAATGCTCGTGTATGCAAATATGCTCAATTCGGTGACGGAGCACGCAAATTGGCCACGCATTATTCGACAAATGTGCAGAGTCATGCCCTGGCCTAAACTCAGCATTGGTTTTGATGTGGCGCGGGTGGAACGCAACAAAAGACCAACTCGGGCCACGGAGTCATTCGAGGAGTCAATTATGATTGCAGTCAGTTTTTTCGTTTGAATTGTGGCGCGGCACGAACCAAAAAGCAAAGGAAGGAATCACTTCATATTGTCGAGGGTAAAACAACGAAAAATATGATTTCAATCACGAATCCCTTTTCCACACCGACACTCATTCGTCCTGAGTGAATCGGGTCTGCTGAAGTACATTAAACAGCACCTTGTCCTGTTCGGAATCCGGGGTGGAAATGTGCTCGTGTACATGTATCTATAACGGGAGACTGGCACACATATGCCTTCACTTTGTAATGTTAATTCAGTTTCGGTGGCGTGATGTGCAAGACTGTTCAATGAGGTGTTGGCCTGCCAGGCCTAATGCAGCAAAAACTGTGGGGTTGTTGCCCGACCGAGAGTAGCGATTGGAACTGATTACTTTCTAAAATGTACTTTTCGCGAAACGGTGCAGTAAACATAAATGTAGTTGGAGTGGCAAGCTATCGATTTTCAGTTAGACTTGAATGTTGCCGAGAAATAGGGAGTCCCTTATGTATTAAGTAAGTATTGGTATGTAAAATGAGTTTCTCGAAAAGTTCACTTTTAGAAAGTGGGAACATTTAGTTTAAGGAACAGATATATCTATTTTTTTAAGAAGCCTAGTAAATTTGAAATTGTTACATTTTTGACCACCAGAGACTTATTTTTAACGAATTAAAATCAATACCGATTTAAAAACAATACATTTACACAGTGAAAATTATTTGTCCATATGGCTAGTATTTGCCTCAAACCTTTATGGCATTCACTTTCCATAAAAATTATATAAGTTCCGAAAATACGTCAAAAAATAGATTAAAGTTTCAACAATAGATGGCTGAACGAATGTGTCATCTATCACTTTGAATTTTCTAGTAATATTTTTCAACTTGATCTGAATGGAACTGAAGATTCACTTTTCAAGTAAATGTTTATATTTTAGGGCTTTAGGCACTGTACACATTCTTTACTGCTAACAAATATGTAGCTTCAGTACTCTCACATTAAATTTTTTCTAGAAGCTGTTACCACAGACTTATTTTTAGATATCCGATTGTCCCTTTTCAAACTCACTATCTTTGCTCGTAAACAGTTTGCAATTACTAAGCCGATCCGTATCCTTCTCGAGCTTGTCAATTGTCTGTTAAAGTCATTTGAATGAACTCAAAGACTCCGAAACAGCGATCTTCGGAATACCGTTGGGCTCGACAGGAGTTGGATAGAAGGCCTTAGGCAGGTCTATAGTGGAAAAGATAGTGGAAAAGTGTTGAATAATGTAGGTCGAATATTTGTTATAAAGCGAAGCAATCCCACGACAACCCTTGTACGGGTCTAGGAGTTGAAGGTGGTATAGAGCTTCATTACATTTTTTTTTTAATCATTGTGGATACGAGTGTGGAGTGATTAGTTCCACAACTCACTTTACCCCTGATTTAAATTAGGTACCTAATCAGAGCTAGGTGAACTCAAAGCTTGGTGCGCGGACCCTCGTCCGAACCTGGATTCGAACCAGGGACCCCACACGCAAGAAGCCAGTGCTCTACCCACTAGGCTACTCAAGCAATATTTGTTATATCCATTCCCTATTGGCCTTACATACCACGTGAAGTGGAACGACCAGCTACAATTTAAAGGGCGGCATGTACCCTGCTGTAGCATGAAAGCGAACTCTTTCTTTACTGCTGCTAGCTTATCCGGTGGTAGTCTTTTGAAGTCTCAAGACAATCGAAGGGCTTCCTAAGATGTGGTCTGGTACCTTGTATTTGCAGGGTTGCAAAAACACCTTGTTGTCTATGATGGAATGATACTCTTAGAGGAAGTTGTGGAAGTTGAAAGTTTATACGAGTTGTAAATGCCTTTTCTTGTTGCCTTTACTTGAAGTTTGAGGGCCAGCAGGATAGCTTTTTTCAAGTTGATGTAGCAGGGAAAACCTACGCTTAAATTGGGCCTAAAAGTATCGGGAATAATGAAGTCGCATAAAATCTCAAGACGGAGTCCTACCTCCTATGTAATCACCTTTCATCCGTAGGTGTTTATGCTCAACTGGTTTGCCGCGACAAGCCGAAGTAAGTTAGCTGTAACAGGAAGCTGTAACATGTGTCAAACAAAGTAGTGTCGTTCAAACAAGCTATCGAAAATAATCAAACGACAGCTAGGTGATAAGTTGTGCTTTCTTATCGCCTGAGAAACTTGCGACATAGTTTTTTGGTTTTGCAGAACCAGTTTTGTAGGTGTATGGAAGAGTGAGGTATTGTGCCTTAGAGCCCAGTTATTTTTGGTAATAGTAGCCTTTATCTTGCTGTGTGAATGAAAGCGGGACATACAACATGATCGTGACCACAGGTGATCATTTAGTCGTTGAGTCAAGGTAGCCAATTGCTTTGTTAAGTTTACTAATGCATACGACCCTGAGGAAACATTTACTTCGTTTTGTTACGGGTGTACTTAAGTCGGTCTCTATTTTTTCCAGATGCTGCTGTAGCCAAAGTATTCTCAGCAGGTCGTCCCCAAATGTTAATCCCCCAGGTACTTTATTTCACGAAGTAGCTGCAAAGGCTGCAGGTCACCCAGATTGGAGTTCCTCAATAGCTGCCTCAGATTTGAAGTATCGATGTCAGACAGCCTATTTGGAAGTTCGGTAGCTCTACTTGCTGAGGTGCCAGTCCAAAGCAGAGATCTACTGCACACGGGTTCGAATCCCGGCGTATGCTCATAGTTGTATTTGTTCGTTTTGTGTTTTGTGTTGTCTCCACTAATTAACTGTCACATCATAGCATTAGCGGTGACTGGGCATAACACCAGCACTTCAGAAGAATCAAGTGTGGTATTTAAAAAGAATATTGAAATGAAGGGGGAGGGGAAGGGGTTGGTAAGAGCTAGCACTAGCACTAGCACATTTCAAGAATATTGTCCAAAAATTTGTAGTCAATCAGAGCAAAACTTTTGAAGTTATTGAATACTTAGTCCCATCTCCTCTATCATTGTAGCTCCGACAGCTCGGAGTATAGTAGTAATTTTCTCAAAACATTTTTTTAAAGGTCGCGTTCACTGCCATTTAAAACTCACAAAATTGGCACACACTTTCCACATGTAAAATATTTCCCCCCAACGATTCGCTTTAGAATTTCTTTTACATTAAGAGGGCTGTCCACCTACAAAAAGGCCAATTTTTTTTTATAAAAAACAGCAATTTTCACTTCAAATGAACACCAAAAATTTAAAAATGAAAAAAATAGAAGTCAGAGAACGTTGAACTTTGACTAAATTTTAATGTTCTCCATAATGTTAGAGGCACTCTGTCTAAAGCTCTAATTTAAGTTCCATCTGTCATGTCAAGTGTATATAATAAGTGGAAAAATTTGAAGTGCAATTTTAAACAGCATCTTAAACGGACATGAATATGACAACCACTATTTATCACACATCAGACAATGACTAACTGATTAGTTGTATTTCTTCAAATACCGGAAAAGTGTAAGTAATGAAATTTTGTATGAGTTTAGATTTGGCATTCTGATTGTCACAGGCCGCAATTTTGGCAAATGCCGTCATTTCTAAGAACATTTTTTACGAGTGTAAAGTATTAGGTTGACCCTATATTTAAAATACTGGATGACTGATGAAAGAAGCTATCAAAAAACTGTAATATTTTTTTTGGGAATTAATCGGTTCCTTGTTTTACAGATTGGTCTTTAAATTTAACAAAACTGGGCGATTGGAATAATGAAACAAGAATTTGGACTGTTCACCGCTGTTACTCATTAGAGTCAGTGTTTTCCATCTAAAGAGTCATTTTTGGTGGCACTCCTTCGACCAGATGGGATATAATGAAGCTTGTAAAGAATTTTGCCGAGCGTGGGAGTGTAACAAGAAGGCCTAAATATCGAAATTTTACGTAGCAATCTATCGCTTCTCTAGCTGCTGCCATACAAGCCAATACTCGAGGTTTGACAAGATGCTTATTTGAGCAAATTGGCATCAGCACAGTCAGGGCGGACAGTTCTGCATAAAAATTTACAATTCTTAATGAGCATAGTGAAATACTAATATACAGACAGGTGTATGAATTTGGCTTTGACCCACTATATTTCACATGTGTCACCTCACCCTCAATTCCAATACATACAAATAAATATGAATCAATCAAAATAATGTATTTGACTTTTGCCCAGAAGCAACAAAAAAACCAATAATTGATGATGACCAGTGATACAAATCAGTGAAGTTCAATTCCTCGAAAAAATAATAAGTCGAGGAAACGAAATTGACCTTCGGTTCGTTTAATGCACTGTTCTACGTATGTATGTATGTATGTATTGCAATGTGTATTGGATGAAGATTGTTCTACGTAATTAAGACGTACAGGGCTTGTTATTCTGCATGGGCTGGGCGAAGAAAACGAAAACAAGACCATAATGGAATGCTGTCGGTATTAATTGAGGCAGAAGCGAGAGAATTGGTGAAGTATTGTTGGTGCGCTAATTACTAAGTATTTTAATTTAGATCATTTGCTGCTAAGAATCTTAGACGGCCGCGTTTCAAATAGTTCTTGACGTTAGCAATTCGGTTGCAAATCATCGTTGCATGACCCAGTAGTAATAATTAACACGTTGACGGACACTTGCGTCTATAGCCGTCAAAGCGAAGTTCACTATGTGACATGACGGCAATAGCCGTCTAAACGGTTGTTTTTGGACACTGCGGCTATAACGGCACAAATGTGCATTTACCGGCGTACAAGTAGAAGCCTAGTGTCATGTTTTGGAAACAATTTTTTAGGTTGAATTTAGTTTTCCACCTGTTACACGACTTCATTGATTAAAACTATGCTTCTAATATTCTATAAATTACAAAAACATATAGTGTCAATTTTCGAACTTCACTTGTGCCTACTGTCCGTCAATGTGTTAATAGTAAATTGAAACATTCTCCTCAAAACAATTATTAATGTTGCACTTTCCCGATCTGCATGTCTAATAAATGCATATATTTTACCATCTTATTTCTGATTTGGTTTGAATGCATTCAACAGATGCACCAACATTCCGATCTTAATGTTCCACAAAACTCGAACGAAATGTGTTCCTCTTATAATGCTTAATATAGTTAGTAATGTTTAACATAGGGGTCTCTCCTTCATAATTTATGACTTTAACACAAACACTGTGTACGTATGCACACGCCTTATGTTTGATTTTTTTTTTCGATTTTTCTTCACCATGCTCTCACCTACAGACATGTGCAGAGTAAGCGTGTACATGCATTCCTTTCAAACTGATTGTCAGATGGTTTTTAAATGATGCAAGCAGAAAAATAATTAGCCACAAATGGTCCTGAGCACACGTTGAATGTGTTTATGGTATGGCAGGAGAGTATGTTCTAAATTTAATTTAATTTTTAGAAATGTTGACTTTAAAAATAGAAAACATAATTTTTCGTGTATGATCAACTTTAGGGCTTTCGATCTTGCAATATCGATAATAAAGTATTGGAAGTAAGTCTATGAAAGTATCGCTTGTATGTTGCGAACAAATTAAACAGCTTAAATTACGTAAGGTAAATCTCCATGGAAAGTGTCTGCCTGAAGTACTTAATCGCCTTTCCGACTTTCTTTTTCTCTGTCTGACCCTGCTAGATTTGTCTTTAATCCAATCTAACTCAAGGGGAAAAACTTCCCATTAATTCATCGATTAAGTTCAATTACAATTCTATTTTTCATGCAATCGACAAAGCACACAGGCATCGGGATTGGAAAGCAGAACAACTCCCAACCCCATAATACACTTCTTACAAAACCACTACAATACGATTCGTGCTTTCTGCCCAAACAGCACAAAAGAGTGTCTCCGAAGCGTTTAAATCAAAATTCCAGCATGCATTAGGGGCAGCCACGCAAGGCTTGGATTTTTGCTTCATGTGATTAATTCACACCAAACATTCAGATTAGTCAACCACCACCGGGTACTTGGTGTGATAATCCTCAAATACATCAAGTACTCGGCATATATACCACCGATTTATCGTACTTAACATTGCACTCTCACTCTTTGCATGCGTAGAGTGTACGTGTGTCGGCACGGATTTGAGCCAGGGTTTAAGGAGTTTTTTCGTTGCTTCAAATCGACTGACGATATGAGCTTCTTTATTCTTTTTATTCTGTTTGTTTTTGTCATTTGGATCCCACCATGGATTTGAAGTTCACCGTACAATTGAGTTACGTAACCAAATTTGCAATTCAATTTGTGACTTGACACTCATTGTGCTTGCATCTTCTTTATGAAAATAAGTGGTGAAATTTGCATATGAATATCTGATACCTTTACATTTGATTAGAACCAAAAATGTTTATTTAGTGTAAAAGCTTAAAATCACTTTTTTGATTGAATAAATTTGGAATTTACATTGCTATCTTCTGGGTATATTGCGCTTCCGCAGCGTTATGTTCGTTCTATAGGGTATCCAGGCTTCTTGTGAACCTTGCTGTGTCACGGACGAAACTACTGTTAAGCTTCAGATGGAAGAAAGAGCAGAGTCACGAAGCTCTAATCGAAGTTTGCTCTTCGCCATTTCCGCACAGTATCTGCAGCCGTCGTTCCGCACCTTACCTATCATGTAGACCTATTTGCTGCCAGGAACACTGCATGCCTTTGCGCAAAAGACTGCAAGTCCTTTCTCTTCGTTGCTGGATAGTAAGCAAGTGCTGCAACAAACACCAGATACACAACAGCAATTTCCGACCTTATTTTAGCCTGTGAAACCAACCTTAGCCTTTGCCGACAAGCCTGCTTTTGCAACCTGCGATATCTCTGCATGATGACATTGCATCAACAAACACAACATTAGATACTTTCTGCACCAACTTCAATTGGATACTCCTCCTCTACAAGTCTTTGTGATTAGGCTTATATATAAGACGAATAATGTTGCTGTCAAGAATTACATCGTACACGAACTTGAATTTGCACTATCCCTTCTTGACTGCACTAAACTCACTCCTGACAATATCGCTGAAAGAAAAGAAGGAAGCACCTGTTCCATCCTAAACTCAAAAAGTTTCTAAATAACTTTATATTACCTGAGCGTACGTGGCTTGAGGTCGGCACTCCAATTTATATCCTTTAACTTTTTGCTTGTCCTAGACTACATTATCTGCCTCACGAAAACTTGGCTTTCAGGTGGTAGTAACAGCAGTGAAATTCTTCTTATGCACCAGGTATTTCGAGTAGATCAGAATTGTTCCATTTTTGACAAATTGCATGGCGGAGGTGTATTGTTGTATTCCTAACAACCTTTACCTTTTAATTCTCTTTGCATATGTTCCTTGTAGCAGTTCTTGTGCTGTTTATAAATTTCATTTTGCTAAAAAATCCTAGCTTCATAAATTTTGTCCTGTCGACCCACTAATAATCTGTGATGATTTCAATATGCTTTCGTTGACTGGGATCCAGTTTCAAATTGCATCAGTTCTAATAATCAGCTCTCCAGAGTAATTTTGTTCTTCCTTTCCCTTAAATCTCTTCCGCAGCTTAACATAATACGTAACTTAACTTGAATGGTCGGAATCTCGACCTTGTCCTCTCTAATATTGCCTCTTTTGATGTATGTATATGTATCCAGCGTGATCCATCCTTATGTTTCAGTAGTCCCTTACCACCTTCCTCTAGCTCTTAATGTCCCGCTGACATACTCTTCGAAGAAAGGAATCTCAGTGTCTCCTCGGTCCAATTTCCATAAGATTAACTACCCGAGAATGACATCGGGATTTGAAAAAGCCAACTAGTTTGAGTTCTTGCGTGAGCTAAATATAGATCATGCACTTTCCAAATTATATTCGTATTTCAATTACCTTTTCTCTATCTCTATACCTACCTATCACCGTCGTAAATCACCCTACAAATTTTGAAGGCAATCCAACTGAAAAATGTTTCTCTGATCTTTCCGTATTTCGGACCCTGCATTCCTCGGCTAAAATAATAATAAAACAAGAAATGCCCGATTGCTTTCCTAGTTTAGAGTCATCTATTTCTTCTTGCAGCACTAAACCTCTCTGATCATACATTCGATCTCTGAAGAAAAATACGTCCATCCCGAACCATGTTACTTTCAATGGCTCTATTCGCTGAACTCCGCAGGATGTATGAGAAATTTTGGCAAACTTCTTTGCTTCCTTCAAATTTTTTCCCCCTTGACATTCCCCCGATTTTCTTTTCCTTCCTCTTTCACTTTCCATACTAATCCGTTTAAAGTTGAGAACTTATCGCTCAGCCTTGATCAGCATTCCGATGGTGGATCTGATTGTATTCGTGGTTCAATTTCTATTCGTGGTTCAATTCTTTCTCGTAGTTGCGTTCCCCTCTCTACACTCCTTAATTTCGAATATTATCCGAATTTTCAAAGCTAGCACTGTATTCTGCGTCTCCAATTATTGTCCTATTTCTCTTCTCCCGTGCTTCAAAAAACTTCTTGAAAAAATTTTCTTCTATAGAATTGATGCGGAACAGCATGGATTCCTGAGGGGTAAGTCTACTTTGAATAACCTCATACTCTTTTCAAACACAGTTGCCCTTGCTTTAGATCGTCAGGAACAAGTGGACGTAGTGTACATGGATTTTTCAAAAGGCCCTGATAAAGTCAATCGTAAATTGTTACTAGATAAAGTTAGAGAGTTTAGGTGCTGCGGTTCACTCGTTTCTTGGTTTTCATCCTACCTCAATAATTGTGAGTGTAAAGTTACTATTAACAACCTTTCCTCTTCTCCTTTTCATCTTTCTTCTGGTGCTCCACAAGGGTCTATCCTAGGTCCATTACTCTTCTTGATTTTTATAAATGACCTTGTTTACTGTACGTTGATGATTTAAAACTGTTCCGAGTCAGGTCAGTTAAAGACTGTAATCTTCAAAATGATTTGTGTGCTCTTCTGAGTTGGTGTAACCGCAAATCCTTGTCCTGAAATGTTAACAAATGCAAACTTACCTTTTCTCTCAAATCCTCTCAGGTCTCAGGAAGTCTTCACTGCTCCGTTAAAGTATAATAATGTGTACTTCTCCCTTGGTCAGAATCTCTAGGCGTCATAATGAATTTGGGTTTGGTTCCCAGCCAAAATCGTTCTTTACATTCAAAAGACGATAGGAAACACTTTATTCGTGATCTGAGCTTTGGCGTGTTGGATTTTTCCATCATGTTTCTTTTATTTTATTTTATTTATTGTTATCTTTTCTCTCATTTCATTGTCAAAAGAGACATTTTTATTCTGTTACAATGAAGTTTTCAAATAAATAAATAAATAAATAAAATGGCCTGTTAAAGCTCCACATTTCCAGAGAGCACCATCCTTTACCATTTTTCTCTCCTGCTTCTATTACTATTTTATTATCGAATATCAGCTAGTCTTTTGACCTCTAATTTTTCGTAGTTCATGTGCTAATTCCCTGTTCTTGTCAGCCTCCGCAAAGGCTTAACACAGAATGCGACCATTTTTTGTTATTAAATTCTTCTTTGGCTGTTCCTCTTTTCTTCAAAGTTCCTTGCAATAATAAATATATTATTTTTGTCCATGTGATCGTGATTGATAGCCTTGAGAAACACTTTGTTGTCCGATAGGTCCTTAATTCTGATTCTTTTGGTGTTCATTTTCTTTCCGATATGCGTGACCTTAAATATGCAATGCGCCTCTTTCTTCCATCCTCCTATTTGTACATTGATAGATTTATGACTTTTTCATTTTTTTTCCGGAGGTTACTTAAGTCTTCAGTTTATTGTTGAAGTTCAATATTTTTATTACGGACCTGGTGCCCTGCAGAATGCTAAGGTGGACTATTATTTCTCCTCGTCTGTATTTTTAGGCCTGCTGCAGACTAGTAGCCTGTGCTGCCGCTTTTGTATAATTTCGATAGATCGGCCGGTTTACTGCCATCCTTGGTGATCGATACCACTCGTTCCAATCTCCAAGACTCTGGTATGTGGCTGAATCTTAAGCTCGCTCGAAGTATGTGTCCCACTATGATTTTCGATTTCTCCTAGTAGAAGAGCCGGGATGATCCCATCTGGTCCTCATAATTAAAAAAATGGAAAAAGTCTGTTGCCCGTTAAATCTTTTCATAAATAATGGTTCGTTGAATGAATGGAGAGTGAGGTGTTCGTTTTCATCCTTGGCTTTATCATTATTATTAATTTTACACTCTGAGAAGAGTGTTTTCAGCAGTATTTCCATTGTATCCCCAAAGGTAGCTGTCATCTCTTCAACTGTACTTTAAGTAGTGTCCTTTGGTGGCCTTTTGGCAGAGCTTTCTGTATCCTAGGATTTAATTGGATGTTATTGATACTCTCGTCAAATACACTCCAAAAATTTCTTTTGATTTTCCTAAGTTCTTTTTTTAATTCTGGAGTTTCATTTTGTAAACTTCCCAGTTTGATGTGTTTTGCCCATATTTAACTCTGTTCTCAAGGTTCTTCTTGATATTTCAAATGTTTGTTTGCTCCTTGGCATCCTCGTTTTCGAAGAACCGACTTTTTTAGGACAATGGTCATCGTAGGATTCGACCATTATTCTTGTGGTCTTGTCAATCGTGTCTTCCAGTTCCGTCTTATCTGATATCAAGATATGTTTGAAAAAGCTATTCTTCACTTCTTAGTATCGGATGTTTTTTTTTGCATTTATCACATGGAATGTCCGAGGGGTTTTAATTCTGAGAGCCATCGAAAAATATTCCTGAGTACCTCATCTTTTTTGACGCTCTGTAGTGCCCATACATGCGAGAACTAAGCGAGTTGAAGAATATTGAAGATCTCAGGGACGAGTTGAAGATCTCAGGGACGAGTTGAAGATCTCAGGGACGAGTTGAAGATCTCAGGGACACTTGAAATATATAGATTTGCTTTTGAGGTAGGCATTGATGAATGCCTGCTATGCTGCAATTGACACCAGTACCTAGAGAGAAGAGCTTGGAGTCATTACCATTGCGTATGAGGAATGATATTGCGGAGAAAGCTGAGGCCTGGCTCATTGATGTGGAGTAGACTTTCGATTCAATTTGGATCAATGGCGAACCTTTCAAACTAATCTGCGTCGAATTTCCTAGATTAAGATAGAAGCTTAATTGAACATCTGCGAAATCCGAGGCAGATAAGTTTGAAAGGTATGCCATTGGTCCAAACTAAATTCAAAGCCTTATCCACATCAATAAGGTGAATCAACTCAAATTCTCGATCATTTCTCTCTAACCTAGTTTGTGTTTAATTAATAACAATTATCATCACTCTAGTAAATATTGCGCCCTAAAATAAGAAGGCTAGAGCAAAAATGCGCTAACTGTGGTTGCTACTATGCAGCCAACTATCGTAGCTGTGTGTTGTGTTCATTTTTTTTTTCGTTTACACAACTCCTTGTTTTTCGCTTATAAAACTTTGCCCTAAACAATTCTTCTCGCATCATTTGCATTTGGCTAGATTAATGTAAATATGTAGGATATCCACAGCATACTAAACTTCCTATACAGTCCACTCATTTCCAAACTAAGTAACTATCATAAATTATCATTTATCCACCCAATATCCCAAAAGCAACGAACAATGTTCTTTCAAAGATACTCCATGTTAACTGTATACAATGATGCACCGAACATTAAACGAACCGGAAGCTTCACTTTACATGCATTTATGATCGCGACCAGCACCGAAACTGCGCTACTTCAAAACCATGGAGCTCATGACTTCAGCTCCGATATTATTATACAATAATTACGAGATTATGTTCTTCCTCCCGATTGCAGACTCTCGGTCAGAAGGCCACTAGGCGGCCTGGCTGTACTGCACTGTATTATCTGTTGTTCTCGATTCCATCTTTCGGAAATGGTAGCGAAATTTTTCACGATACGACAATGATCGCACTAATAAAAGCCCAGCAGTGGCAGCACGGCTCTACCGAACTAGAACTTCTACTCGCATATAAGTAAAAAGTATGTCAAAAACTTGACTCGAGTGCCCCGTTTAACTTTATATGCTAATGCAATCATCGTTTCGTATTCCATGTATGTTTGCCCAAATCTACGTTTGTACATGAGTATGAAAGCCACAAAGCTTCGCCTTGCCTTTTACGGTTTCCTAACCTGAAACATGAAAATATGCCGCGGGGGCGAATGGCGATATGAAGAAAGAACAACAAACAAAAGAAACGAAAATATGAGGCGCCAATAATTTAAACCCAGCAAAGCGTGAAAATTTGCAAGATCAGTAGTTACAAGCTCTCTGCTAGTGTATTGTGAATATTATCTGGCTATTATAGTATGATATTAGATTGATATTAGCTCGTGGAATCGTTTTGTGGCTGGAGCGGATGTGAAAAAGTTATGGTCGTTTATAAGGGTGGCAATAGGTTGAATGAATAATTTTTTTTTAGTTTTTTTGTTTTATTAGCTGCGAACAATCTACTATCTGAAATACAACGCAACTTGGACTTGAATATTGTGCACCAACGTAAAATCATATATCGTAAAATATTTTTCTTTTTTTGATCGTTATATTGAAAAGAAAACTGAAAAAAGCAGAATATCTTCTAAGCCAATTTGAATAAAATACTACTTGCCAGAAATTTCGACATGTGAGTTTTTTGTCCATCAGTTTTTGTCGTACCAATTAAGGCCTGTCAAATAAATAAATAAAAAAGACGTCCAACGTGGGCATGGGCGAATCTTGTTGGCTGAAGTTGAGAGCTTGCTGTGGTCTTCCAAATACAGAGATATTGGGGTCAAACAGAGCAAAAAAGTTAGATCTAGCTCGAATGTGGCAGACCCATTTCAGTTGGTTCCTTGTGTTAAATCAGCTCAGGAAGAATTAATCGTATACTAGAAAACTGTTTCAATGTGAACCTAGCGCTAACTTTTTGTGTGGGGAGAGGTGCCTGGCAAAAAAAACCATTGTATTCATGTCACCAGTCTAGTCTATCATAGTTTCCCAGATTTCTAGCGAAGATGAATCCTGTTTGGCTTGAGTGCGTGTAAGGCAGTTTGTAAATTTGACTGGTTGAGGGTAGCCTTCCATGAAGGATGACGAGTAACAGTGTTTAAGTCTGTCAAACGCTACCTTGGAAAATTTTCCGTTTATGTTAAGGGTGAAAAGGTTAGGATGTATGGCGACAATTTTATAGGATCCATCGTATGGTGGACGAAGTGGTGAACGAACAAGATCAACTCGAATGAAGACACATGAGCATGAGTCCAGATTGGCTGAGCGAAGTTTTGCCATTAAATAGTGGATATGATTGTTGACTTGAGTCTGCGATGCCATCGCTCGAGGAAACCGTTAGGCTGAGGATGATAAACGGTAGTTCGATTACGTACAAATCCCATTAACCGACTGAGTTCAGCGAAATGAGATCAATCAAATTGACCACCTTGGTCGGTGACGAATTTTTTTGGGGTACTCCAAAACGTACATACAGTCCAATTTTTCAATAAAGCATAAGCTCATGATTTGGCAGTATTGCTGACGAGAAGAATGGCTGCCGGCCAACGTCTAAAACGTTCGATGATGGTTAAGCAATATGTGTAATCCTGTGAGCTAGATAGTGGGTCATTGATAGGATGTCAATATATTAACGAAAACAGCGCACTTCCTGTACGGTAAGCTGCATGGAGTTCCCGACCATAGGCACTATAATTGCACTGTGTGTTACTCAACTTTGTAGAGTGGAAACAAAGGGGCTGCCAGTTATTGTTAACCTTCTGCTGCAAGGCAGCTTCAATAGCGAGATTGCAGGCATCGACGGACAATGTAAGCTCGGTATTTGGTCTAGGGAAAAATAAGAGGGTTGCTTTTGGTAGACTATTTTAACGGCAATAAAAGCCGAAGCTGATTCGGCAGTCCAATCCACTTCCATTGATCCGCCTTTCTTGGAATCACAAAACAAAGAAGTAAGAAACTTTTGATGTTCATAGTCGGCTTATTTTTGCTAGACAAAGCTCGAATTAGAGCTGCAACCACACGAAACAGTTACCCCATAAAACGCAGGGCCAGTAAAAACCTCTGCGACTGTCGGGAGGTGGCCGTGGTAATACAGGCTAAAATAGCCTGAGTGAGTTCGGGAGGGTGCTGTAGCCATAATGTTTTTAAGCAATTCCGCTCCAACCTTAGCACCTGCCAACTGTCTCATCTCTCTAAGTAACAGCTTTCTGTCACAAAATTTAAAATCCTTCAACAAGTGATTTAATTTTGAAGAATTACGTGATGAAAGTCTTGATATAAGTGTCTGCTTGCCATTATAAGGGTCCGCACAATCGTGGTCTTTCAATATGTCGAGGACAACTCTCAAATTTTTAGTACTAAAAGCTGCCACGATATAGTTATATTTTATGATTGGCATAACGATTTTCGCGAGAGCACATTGTTTCTCAAGCTGTCTCAACCAAACGTCTGCATCGTCAGTCCAAAATGGAAGTGGCTTAATTGTCACTGTACTGACTTCTGGAGAGACGACCCTATTAAGCTGATAATGAATTCGTGAATCGGATTGTAGCAAAGTAGTTGGTTTTTATCCGTAGTCTATACGAGCATTCATCCAAAAGTAGTGATAATCGGCTATTTCCAGTTCGCATAAAATTAAAAAAAAAAATAATCTACTACCTCATATACCCACTAATTCAGCATAAAAAAAAACATAAATAGGCCACGATTCCAGGGAGATACATTCATTTGAAATCGAAGAGAGAACATCAAAATAGAGCAAAATGAAATTAGAGCTGTCATTAAGTACCTGTGTTTGAAAAAAAATATGTACCTAAGATATAGACAGCGACATGATGGAAATACTTGGGGACTCTGCTTCCTCCGTATTCCACCGTTGCACTCTGGGCCAAGGAGTTTAAGCTGGGGAGAACATCCACTGAAGATGAACACCGCGAAGGGCGTTTATCCACGACCCTCACTGCAGAAAACGTGAAAAAAGTCGATATCGTGTTGGCAGACCAAAGAGTGACCATCAGGCCTGTAGCTGAGGTCACACGGATCTCGTGTGGCAGTGTTCAAAGAATCGTTGCCAATGAATTACATATGAAGAAGGTCTCTGCGCGTTGGGGGCCGAGGTTGTTAACCGACGAGCAAAAGAAGAAACGAGTCGAAATTTGGGTGAATCTCGAAAAGTTCCAGGCAGATCAGGAGAATTTTTTATCACGTTTCGTGACCATGGACGAAACTTGCATAAACCATTTTGATCCAGAAACCAAATTGCATTCGATCACCTTCAAACGACTCTCTTCACCGACTCCGAAGAAATTCAAGGTATTAAATTCGGCAGAAAAGGTTATGCATCAGTTTTTTGGAACGCCGAAGGAATTATTTTGATGGAATATTTAGAAAAGGAAGCCACTATATCAGGCTCTTACTACGCAGACCGAATAAGAAGATTGCGAGAGGCTATTGAGGACAAAAAGACGGAGCAAGGCCCCAGAGTGTTGTTTCATCAAGACAACGCACCGATTCACAAGGCTGCAGCTGCGATGGCTGCAATTCAAGAAACAGGATTTGAACTGCTTGAAAGTCCGTCCTATTCGCCAGATCTAGCTCCCAGTGACTTCTACCTGTTTCCTCGGCTCAAGAAATACCTTCGGGGCAAGTAATTTGAAAGTGGTAGCGAAGTGATGGCCGTTGTTGAGGCGTTTTGGGACAGTAGAGACAAATCATTTTTTTTCTAAGGTTACCTTGGGTTTGGAAAAAATTTGGACCAAATTTATTAACTTTTTTAAGTTAAATCACCTTGGTTTATATTGATTATCATTATATTTGGAACAAACCTTCGTATATTCCATACCTTCGAGCGGTTTAAAGTTCCTTGGATCTGAATAGTCATCTCTCCCCGGTTTACGATGAAGACTAGCTGAACCTATCGCAAGGGTGACAGATTATACCCTCATGCCCAAAAATTGTGTAGGAATCCCCTCGGTAAAATCACTGTCCGGGCGTTTTTAAGAGTCCATCTCCAGGACCTGATTGCTCCATCTCCAGGACCTTTCATAGACTCGAGCACCTTCCTGTCGTTCACAGAATGATCCGAATGATTCTCTCTTATGTAGGAAATACATGTTGGCCCCAAGCCAGACCAAAAAAGCCTATGGCCAATATGTGTACACCATCTTGGTTTGAGATGGCTACGATTGATCGATATTGGCCCGCATTCCGATCTGAGTGGAATTTTGGCACCAACATGCATCAACCAAACGGATTTGACAGGCTGAATAGACAACTGAAGCTCACCAGCTCTGGCCATGGTGTGGACAGCAGCATCTGTTCTCGAATTGGCCTGAGGTGGCCCAACCCGAGATGCTCTAGCTTGGGCCAATATGTATTTGAAGCATTAGAGGTCCTCACCAAATTTCTATAAGTTCTCTGCGAGTTCCTGCAGGCGATCCCGTCATCTTCGATGCTGCCTTTACAAGCTCGATTAAGGAATTTCCTCGTATACTTCCTGAGCTTCTTCAGCTACCGGTTTCACCATATTTACTAACCTGTGTTTCAGAACTAAATCGTAAATACCTGATCGCACACGGTATGCTAATGCTGATATAAGTTTCTTAAAGGTATGCAAAAAATCCTGGTTCGCACGCATTTCTCTGCACCAGCGAAATGTTCCTTCTTCTTTCGCAACACATACCCACCAACGATACCCTTAAACGACTAATGCCTAAAATATCCCCGTCAATCGCGCAGGCTCCATGACAAATCATTTTTTCAATTAGAATCCATATGCTGGACTTCCTCTCTTTAATATAGTTTGCTGACTCAGTTAATGAAAATTCACCCCGAAATTCTTGGGTCCGTCCGCTCTGCAACCATCCGATCCGCCTGGCCATAAACACCGTGCTTGCCACCAGAAACCATGTCTTGTCTTCAATTTGGTAAGTAAAGTTACTCTGACTGGTCACAGGCATACATGATCGTTGCATGCCTGCCTGCACCCAACAAATTACTGTATTGCATTACTCGCACTGCTTCTGCTGAGTTAATGGTTGTTTATTTCTTTGGATTTGTTTTCACTAAAAGTCATCATCGGGGCTCCGTCGTTGTTTTGATTTCATGTGGTGGAAACTGAACTGTTTGTTATGCGACGCTGGTTGTTTTGCTTCCATTCCATACGTTTGCGATCCATACTGTTTTTCGTTGGGTCGCGCCGCGTTTGGTATTTGGTGGAGAAGCCCGACGGCAAAAAATATGCCCATCGCGGCTCAGTCGTGTTTGACAGTCTCGCTGATTCGGTCAAGTTGAAAACGCTTCAAAATTCGCTTCTATCGCCAGTCCAAAGCTTTGGTCTTTGCGGAATTAATTTGCGCTGAAAATCCGATTCCAGTGCCGTGCGCCAATATCGTTGTGAGTTTCCCTTGTGAAAGATTCCTACGCGCACATCGTTTGAGACGCCCCGCGAATAAGTGCCATTTTAATCGGCGGATTTGCATAGATCTTGCAAGGTGATCTCTTTCACGCGATCGTGCCTAATCAGCGAATTGGCGTATGCAAATTGATAATGCTATCGGCAACGACCGCGACACCAACGACGATGACCACAGTGCTTTTGTGATTATTGCAGTGAATTGATTTAATTGCATACTCAAGTGATTTGCTGGTTGTTGGTTAAGCTTGAATGGTTTTGTGCCTGTTGAGGAAATTGTCGGGGAGGGGAGTTGATTGAATTGCTGATTTCCTCGGGATATAAGTGCGAATGGTATTGAACTGTGATCGATGTGGTTTTGTTTTCATTGAACCCCGTAATTAAAGTTTGCTCGTTCTGCTTCTTTTTTTTTAAAAGAAAAAAGAAGAAATTAGATAATAAGTTCCCTTCGTTTTGATGAAACAGAAAGTTGGAATGGTCAAAGGTTTTGGGAGTAATATCCATCATAAATGAATTTATGCGAACAATATCCGTTCTGAATTATTCAAGGGATCAAAGGGTTGAATGAAACAATTTTTTTATGTACCATAATATTACTCAATATGTTATACATACAGATGGTACAGTGGTCCATATTTCTATTTGTATCTACTTGATGTGCAGTTTATTGTAACTTATTTCAATTTACGAAATTCAACGGAAAAATATAATTTAGATAACTTCAACTTGATCGAAATGCAGTCGATGTTAATCTGGCGGAGTTGTCGTGATACTTTTGCATACACCAAAGACAGCTTAGGCAGACAAACGGAATGAATAAATAGCTTGACGTGTAGTGCATACTCAAATTCAAAGGGTTTCATGTGTATCTTAAATGCCACCTTCAAGATACCAATCTCAGTGTGGAGGAAAAAATACGATTCGTAAGAATGGTTGAAGTGATGTGATTTCTATAGATATATAACTTTTTAAAACTGTAAAGTTTCATATGGTGAAACTTTAACAATTAAGTTGGCTAGCACAGAAATCTTGCGAGATGACATAGCAGTCCAATAGTTTTTTTCGGAATTAGTTTCACGAAAAGCATTGAAGATGATTGGAGAAATCTATTCAAGCGGGCTATGAAATTATTCAGTACGAAGAGTTGATTATGATTTTCGTGATGGTAGCCGAAATTACACATTCATCCAAGCATTCATAATTTCCTTCAGCGAAGTACTCAACACATCATTTCCATTGACCTCATACCTGCCAATCAAACCAATCAAACGAATCAGAGAACGCCAAAATCAATCCAATCCACTTCTAACTTCGAGAGAGTCATTATGTAGTCCGCGCGATTTCAGCGATTTCAGCTCGATTTCCAATTCGCATCACTCGTCATTGTACACCCTTCATGTTCATACTCCAGCGTTAGAACCTGAAAGTTTATTAACGTATCTCTGACGTTCTTCAATAAAGACACTGCAACGAGATGCACAGACAAAACAAAATCAGAGAATTATTACCGACGACAAGTACACTATCATAAAAATCATTCTGGGTGGATCAGCTTACAATTATCGACGTCGTCCACAACCAGAATCGAAAATGATGTAGCGTTCGTTCCATACATACATACTTTGACGACGCAGTCGAAAAAAGCTGGCAGAAGAAAAAGTTGAAAGAAAAAGACGTGTATCACATCTTATGTTGTTTTTCTAAGCGTATAAAATTACACTCGGCAGATACAACACTGTGTTTAAGATGCTGGACCTACATACTTAAGGTGGCAGTAAGCACCTTTGTTACGTGCTTATGATGAGAGCCTAGTGCAATTTTATAGAAATAAAAAAGTTAATGTCTGACTATAGTTCGCCGTTGCTACTGCTATTTGCAATTTAATGTGAGCTCTACTCTGCGAATCTCAGCAATCGCGTTGATCAATTTACAGTGTGTGAGAGTGATGTTAATTGTTGTAAACATTCGCGTGAACAACGATGCTGACAATGATAGCAGAAGCAGAATAGTTTCATGGTCACAGGCGTGTTAATTGTTTGTTTTGATTAGGCAGATGATTAAGACATTATTTTTCTATTAATCATGTCCCGATTGCCAATAATAGTTTGACATCATCCAGTGAAAATGGAGAATAAGGTACGCGAATCTGACGCTTATTGTGATAATTGGTTTGAATTTGATTTCTGCGATAACAACTAAGCAGGAATCGAATGAAAACCCTTTAAATTACGTCAAATTGTTAATTAGCTATGACGGTGGTGTGTTAGTTGCAGCTCACGAGTCCCTTCAAGCAACACTCCGTATGGATCTCTCTCCTTCTCCTCTTATTGAATGTATTGCTTTGCGCGTTACCCTTGCTTCCACAAAATTTTCTCATTTTTTCCTCAGTAAGTAATTCCTCAGCTGCGGTTTATAGAAATTTTTTTGACAAGTTATCCACCTACCTCAAAATTAGCTTTCCTTCTGCCTTGTCTTTAATATTTAGAGATTTCAACTTACCGAACCTGGTATGGAATCATAACGTTTCTTCCATAATCTCATCCAGCAATATTTCCTTGATAACCTCAATCTTTCTTTCATTGTGTTCACTCTCCCAATTAAACTGCGTTCCCAATATAAATAACAAATTACTAGACTTCTTCCTATCTAATATTCTCTCTCATAACATCAGTGTTCATACCGCCTCCTTACCCTATGCCGAAGCTGACTTACATCATCCTCCGCTTTCAGTCACACTTCATGTTGATCTTCAGATCTTTAGAGCTCCTTCTCGAGCCATGCACTTTAACTTCCATAAAGCAGACTTCGTTGGTATGATGACTGAAATGAACTCGGTTAACTGGTTCTCCTTTTCCCGTGGCCTCACTGTCAATAAACTTTTCATACAATTCTCCAACTTTCTATCCAACCTTATCTCCCGTTTGACTCCTTCCAGACGGCCTCGCAAGCCTAATGACGCTCCTTAGTTTCGTCATGATGTGGTGTCTGCCCTCAAAGCTAAGGATGTCGCTCGAGCTAGATTTAGACATACAGGCTCTCATGATGACTTCCTTAAATTTTATAGGCTACATTCTTCTGCCAAAACTGCTGTCAATCAAGCTTTCCAAGATTACTTTTCCAGCATTGAATCCTCTATCTGTTCTAATCACCAGAAACCCCTTTTGGTCTCCATCGTTTCACCGTTTCTATGTTCTTCGATAGCACTACTGCGTCTAATCCACATGAAATTTGCGACCTCTTCGCAAAGTATTTTTCGTCCTTCTCTTCTCAACGCAATCATATATTGCCTTGTGAAATTCCCAATGTTGCTTGTTTTTCCTACCTTCAATTTACACCAATCCTCTTGAAATTGAATCCTTACTCGAGTGTCTTGATGTCTGTGGTTCTGATGGTATCGCTAACCTGTTGGCCAAATCACTTTCATCATCCTAATGTGTTCCTTTGTCTATTATATTTAACCTTAGCCTCCCCTCCGGCTCCTTCCCCGCCAGTTAGAAATCTGTTTATATTTCCCCCATCCACAAGTCTGGCGACCCAAGCAATGTTTCCAACTACCGTCCCATTTCTCTCCTTCCTTGTTTTGGAAAAGTTCTTGATAGAGTGGTTTACAACAGGCTGCTTCCTTTCCTCCATTCTTTCCTTGCTCCTGAACACCATGGTTTCATCCAAGGTAGACCTCCCACCTCTAATCTTATATGATTTGTTTGCTTTTGCTTTAGACCAACGGGAACAAGTGAATTTGGTATATACAGACGTCAAAAGCTTTTGATTCCGTTGGTCACATATTTCTTCTTGCAAAGTTTCGAAGTTATGGGGTGTCTGGTCTTCTTTTGTTTTGATTTTCATCCTATGTTTCTGATCGTTCATGTGCTCCTCCACCTCTTCCCCTTTCTGTCCGCTTTCCGGTGTTCCTCAGGGCTCTATTCTCGGTCCATTATTATTCTTAGTCTTCATAAATGATCTTCCTTCCTTTGTTCGTTTTCCCTGCCTCTTGTTTGCCGATGACTTCAAGATTTTCAAAATAAAATTGAAGTTGAATACAAAAGGTAAATAAATTTAGTTAGATTCTACCTCGTACGTCGTACCCTCGCTCTATCTCGGCTGCCTCCTCTTCCAACTTTATTTTAGCCTTACTTCTTGCACTACCAGTATCTTTTGATGCATTTGTTGAAAAAAAAGGTCTCTAAATTAAAATAAATGGTTTGAAATGACAAACCCTGAAAAACGGCATCAAAAAACATATCCAACTTTCATTATTTTTCCTGAAAAATTATGTTTTTTTTTACACTTATGTACCTTTTTCTCGGAATCGGTTTGAAAATTGTTGATGAATCTTTTTTTTTTGTATGTTCTTAAGCAAACGCACTAAAGTTCGACTGTTGGATTTTTAGAAAAATTGTGCAGTGGCATAATTAAATTTTTTCAAAGTAAAAAAAAATTGCATGAATTAAAAATCTCGTAACTGATTTAGAAAATATTTTCTTTAAATTCCCAAGTCTGAAATTGCAGCTGATAATATTACAAACTACATTTAAAAATAAAACGAGAAAAAAATATTCACCTGGAGCTGAGAAAAAGGTATATAAACATTGATAGTTGGAGTTTGGAATAACCAGCCCGCACCATTACTCATTACTTTTCCCGTTGGATATCTTCATCTTTAAGAGTTTCACTTTTCAGTTTATTTAATCTAAGCTTTTCCGCGGATATTTGTCCTTCTCTTTGGAAAGTTGAAAATGTTTTTCCAGCTTTCAAAATCGGAGAGTGTTGAAACTGTTTCTATTTATCGACCTATTTCCCTTGTTCCCTGTTTTTTGAAATTGCTCGAGCGAATCATCCACAACAGGGCATATGTGGCTCCATTAACCATTTGTTCACCAGGGAGCAAGACGAATTTATTAAAGGATCTCGTTGGAAAATGAACAACAAGCTGTCATCAGGTACACAGATTTTGCTAAGGCATCTGGTGAAGTAGACCATACTGTGCAGTTAGATAAGCTGCGCAATTTCGGCATTTCCGGAATTCTTCATTTCTGGTTCTCCTCCTATATTGTTAACCGTACTTGTCGTGTTGTCTTCAACATTTTTTCTTCCCCTTTTTATCCTACATCTGGTTTTCCCCAAGGTTCCATCCTCGGGCCGTTTCTGTTCGTATTGTTCATCAATGAGCCTCCCAAGTTGTTTTGATTCCGTTTCCCTCCTTTACGTGGATGTCCTTAAGCTCCTATGTACTATATCTTTTTTTTTTTTGAAGATTGCCTGCTTCTTCGATCAGTGTTTTCAATGTTTTGATGCCTATTTGAATTATAAAATTTTCACATATTTTCACAATGTTCACTTTTTTCCCTTTGAATTTGATCTTTATTTTATATATATTGCATTTCTATTTTATAATTAGATGCATATCCGTTCAATATAAATAAATAAATAATGAATAAATAAATAAATGCCTAAGAAGGCGGCAAGCGTATAATGCTTAAGTGCAAGAAACTTCTCAATTTGGACAAAGCTAAGACATATTAGACGACAATCCTTTGGCTTAAAATGCTAAACTTATCTTGCTTTAGGAATAAACGCAACCCTTATTTCCCGACAGCAGATCAGAACATATGTAAAGCACAAGCGCGTCAGCGCCTCCATCAACAGCAGCCAACTTGTTTGTTAATTCTTTCCATGTTTTTCTATGTTCAAAAGCGAATCAAAAACCGATATTGACCCTTTGCCATTACTATGCAAGCACTGAAAATGACTTTCAAATCAAAACTGTGTTTTTTCAGTGGAACCACTTGATTTTAGTAACAATTTTCCTTAATGATGCATTAAAATCATCCTTTAAATCCTTTAAATATATCTAACTTCACATAAAAAATATATCTAACTTCACATAAAAAATATATCTAACTTCACTACATATTCGAGAAGCTATCCGAATTGTTTGATAAGTCAAAGCACTTAAAAGAGAAAGATAACCCAATCAAGTCATTTCACCTCATCGCTTCATCGCTGGTTGCTTCATATGGACATGTATGCTAATTAATCTGTTGCACATTATGTTCGTGTTGATTTTCACTCAAACTGTCCTCATACGCACAAACATAACGATGTCACAGCCTTATCAGAAATTTTTATTCCTGTTTTCCATGTTACCGGCACGTCGCGCCGTGTCACCCCACCATTAATCCGCATTGTCGACAGAATGGATTACCGCGAAGTCTTTGCATTGTTTGTTGATTTTCGTAATGGTACTTGACGCCTGAGAATATGAGTACCCTTCAAATATCTGGAACGAAAATAATAATTCCAGATAAGAAAGCGGCGCACGTTACATTATTCCTCCGTTCGAATCGCCTCGAGGAGATGACTCAAAGCAATCAATACATACAACTCACAGTCGCTTATGAAGTCATTAGTGCAGAAATTAGTACGGGAAATGTGTCAACCACGTTCTTGAGTCTTTTGTCAAACATCCGATACTAAAGCTGTCAGCTAGTGATATTGACACCGAAATCATAAAAATTCCTAACCAACCGGACTCCCTCACTTACATCACGCTGATTAACCGCAAGTATCTAATAGACATTTGAATATCTATGGTCCATCGCTAGCAACAGCACTCCATCATCTCATGCTAATTAGTCACCTACTCTATTAATCAGCAGTCTGTTGCTGCTCGTTTAGCTTGGCTTGATTCGCGCTTAGTGTAGCAAGTTTGCTTTTTTTTACTACAGCTAATGAGCTACAAATTGTGCGCGGCCCGAGTGCAGTTTGTTGTATATTTGGCATGTTTTCACGTGCCAAGCTAACAGATTGTACAGATTTGTACATTCTTGCGATATTGCGAATATATGCAGATCTGAAGCTGAAATTTGTATGTCGAGAAAAGTCATGTCAGTGGCAATTGATTAGATAGATTAAAGATAGTATTTAAATTAATATTCAAATAAGCAAGCGTAGGTAGAACACATTTGTTGGATGCTTAAAAGATAGATTCGGAGACAAACAGATAGTCAACGAAAATGCAGTTCCCGTTAAATTTGTTTCAAAGCGAAAGAGGATCTGGTTGGCGAGAAGCTATCTCCGGTTTATAGCTTTAGAGAAGCCAAAGAATGAGGTGAAATATAAAGCGACGGCGAAGCTACCAAACCAAAAACTTAAAACAGAACTGCTGCTCTTTTACTTTTAAGATGCCCGAAGTCTAAACACAAACCGCAGCAGTAATTCGCTAATTTTTCGTCTTACAATTCTCTTAGCTATAACTTTCAATCTTTCTCTGTTCACGGAAATAGCCATCCCATACCTGGTCCGATTGATTGACCTAAAAATGTTGAAAATATTCACCTAAAATTGTTGCTTAACCCTCCTTAATCCCTAAGCACAATCCTTCAATCACTCATTCCTTGGCATCTCAAATTAGCATTTTGTGTTTTCAGTTGTAAAGTCACCGGCAGCCAGCCGTTAACAAGTGCTCAGGTTTTTTGTTTTTAAAAACTTAAAATAAGATCCCGAACGTGCATAGTTCGTAGAACTATTTCTAAAATGCTCAGAAGCTTAGCATTGTCCATCTCGCTTATAGTCCAAGTACTAGCTTCTGTTCTATTGTTAAATGGATCAAGAACAATTTCTCTAGTTCTTCCATGTACAAACGTATTTACAAAGTCGCCGGCTAAAACTTACCTCTTTGTTGAGATTTTTGCTACTAAATCCTATTTGCCACCTTCGTCTCGATATCCTCCTCGCCCTCCAATGTGCGCTTTTAAACAAGAGCCTCTATTTTTCCGCACAAAGAAGGTATTGAAAATACTAAGTTTGATGATTTCAAATTTGCCAGACCTGATGGTATCTCGCCCCTCATATTGAAGTACTGTGCCTCCGCCTTTGCAAAACCCCTGCGCAAATTATTTTACGTATCGTACTCGAATGGAACATTTCCTTCCACACGTTCAGCTCGTACCTAAAAAGGGGAAGCCTGAGATCCCTCTAACTACCGACCAAATGCTTTCGTTTCGGTTCTGTCTAAGGTATTTGAATCGCTTGTAAATTCAAAATCAGTGAACTATCTAACCACTGACCGCCACTGGGGACTTACTTAAATTTCTGAATGAAAGATGGCACCGTTGGCTACATAGCTGATTGGCTATCTTGTACGGCCTTTGCGGAGTTCCCATATGTATTAGTCAGGTTTCGTGCATATGGTCTTCATTTCATCTTTATTAAGTGAATTGAAAGTTTCCTCGTAGATCGCTGCTTCCAAGTTGTCTTGGGTGGACTCAGATCCTCTGTGTTCACACTACCAATGCCAGGATACCGCAAGGTACTGCTCTTTCGCCAACTTTATTAATAAATGACCTCATTTCTTTCACTTTCAATCCGATTCAATCCTTGAGTTCGTATACTCTTTTAAAAGAGTGGCCAACTTTCACGGGAACGCTACTTCTGTTATTAGAGTTTGCATTTTTGCCTCGTTAAACAAAGACATTTTAAGAACAATTGGTCGCTGTCTTCTTTCACTCAAGTTTTTCCTTTTTGCTAGCTACACTATTTTCCTGAATGGTGCCGGCATTTCTGAACTAACTTCTATTAGTTTTTAAGATTTATAGACCGGCTCTATTTTTTAAGTTGCAAAAAATGTCATGAATGCCTGCGTTTCCTTCACAGAGACAAGAAATACTTTACTCCATTAGACATAGCGCAGATCTATAAGACTCTCATAAGACCAAGATTTGACTATAACCTCCAAAAATCAACTGGGGCAGGCCGCATTGCTTTAGCGGAACCAGGCAAAGTCCAAGGCAAAACGTTGAAGCTTATGGTCGATAAAACTTTTACTTCACTTATAGAATCTCTTTAGCGTTGACGTAATGTGGGTTGGTTTTGTCTTCTTTTTCGCTATTACTATAGAAATTGTTATAACGGTACATCAAGTCTAGTCCATTATAGAGCACCTCCTATGCGCAACACCCGAGCCTCTCAAAGCTCTCACACCCTTGCCATTAAATTTCACGATTCATTCTTATCTAGGTTATTATAATTGTGGAACAGCCCACCATCTGCTGTTTTCCCCATCCACTATAAACCAGAATTGTTTAAGCGAAACGTACATCGCTATCATCTGCAATATCGACCCTTCATCTGTAACTTTCTTTCCACCACGTCTGTGTCATAGCATTATAGCCTTGCGTGCCTTGCCTTGCCATAATAGTCTGAGCCTTGGCATCATCATAGGAATAAACGTACTTGATATTGTTACAGGATTGCCCGTACATTCTTCAAAAATTACTCAAACGTATTCCTGTTGCATATCAATGTGCCTTGTATCATTTGATGTCTCTCTGGGAAGTTATCGTAATTTAAAATTTTTCAATGTTTTGCCTACTTTTAGGCACCATTCACCCGCATAAGATTAAATATTTCCAAAACATGATCATAACCAAGCTGACAGCATAACCAGTTTTCATTTCCTATTTGCTTTTAAAAATATTTGGCCTCCATGTAGAGAAAAGTGCTAAAGATATTTTCTTGTAAGCCCGCCCGCTCGCAAGATGAGACGCGTGTGGCACGTGCAGCGTGATCTGACGCAGCGCGAGTTTTTGTAACATAAATGATCAAATAGGACAGGACAAGATAAATCGATGGCGAGGCGCATGGCTCTGTGGTCGAGCCACAGTTTCATGCGCCACACGTGTTTTATCTTGCGGCCGGGCTAAATTGAAAAAAAGAGTTTTTAACTTGCTCGGTTTACACGATTTGAAGAAAATGTATCAAACTATACAAATGTGCATTGATTTTTTTTTAGTTCATTCTAAATCCACAGCATTATTTATCTTCTCACACGTCTATCATCCAACAAGCTCATTTTACCCACAACATAATTGACAAATTGCTGTGAAGACCTCATCTCGGTCGTTCTCATCAATCCCGCATCACAATTAAAAACCTACGCACCACTGAGATTTTTCAAAACATCGCCTGTAGCCACAACAATATCTTCGTCGACCACAGCACTACAACATCTTTTCACTTGCATTTTCTGAGTGTTAAGTCGTTCTTCAATTGCCGCTCGATTCTATTCTTCTCCACTTGACTTCAATATGCAAGAATATCGTGTCTAGTTCAATTTAAAACCTACCAGAGGCAAACTATTCTATAAGAAAAGCATAAAACCGACAACCAGTAATAAAATTCATTTGAGTCATTTTAATTGAATCCTCCCTCATGCACAATCTATAGTGTATATCTGAAGATTGAAATTTAAGTGTGTAATGCAAATGCGCGAATATTAACTGAAGATCGTTTTCTTCATTGTAACGGGTAGTGCTGAAGACTTGATTTTCTGTATAACATTCGCAAAACAGTAATTTGCATAATTTGCTAATATCTCGTAACAAATAAATTTTTTGCCGTTCACGTAAAAAAAAGTGTGTTGCTGAGGTGCGGACTTGGTTTTCTTCAGCAAGTGAGTAAAAGACTAAAATTCGCAACGATGAGCATAAGATCGGAGAACAAAGTCTCGATTATGATCGAGTCAAAAAAGGAATTAATGCTGAATAATACTGGTCATAATGGAATGAACGGGAATTGTAGTAGTACTATTAGTATCAACAATAACAAGTCACGTAAGTATTTAACTTGAAATTCAATCAACTGCAATAATATTTCTTACCTTCTAAAAGCAACGAAAAAAGTAATTTATTTTACAATTAGATTGATTTCTTGCCCGTTTAACTATAACTTATCTTTTATGAATTCGGGACAGCAAACTTATCCAGACCCTTGACCTATCTAGGCCAAAGTCAAATCACTTTGATGAGTGATCTGACGCACGAAAATTGTATTTGATAGAGCAACAAAATAAGTTATTCTGCTGAGCACTTATAGCATAACCAAGCATAAGTACAATGAAGCGTAATATAATCCTTGAGTTTAGCTTAAAAAATTGCTAGAACCAACATATAAGACTTTCGACTAACGAAGCCGCTTAATTTATCAATAAACATACATGAACTAGCATGTACACTTTTTGAGCATTGTTACGAAATGGTATTCAATTTCAATGTTTGAGAAAAAATACAAGTGGATTTAGTCGAAAATGAGTGTTGAACTTGTCAAATCAAACTGAAGAGACGTGAAGCGTCTATGCTCTTCGCACTATACCAATTCATGGAAATGTACGCTCATATGAATACTTGAAGTTTCAAGTCACTTAGATTTAAACCAACTAAGACTCGTTTGTGATACAGATAGAAAATACAGATAGCAAATACATTTTCTAACTCTCGCCTAGTGACAAGCGATGATTTTTTTAAAGAATATTTTTGAATATATGTTTAGAATATATTTATTATGTCAAAATATTAATAGAAAAGGAAAAAATTAATTATATTTAAAAAAATATTTACTTCTGTGGTAGTGTCATAACCCATTTAACTATCAGATATCACGATTCTTTCTCAATTTTGTTGCCCTCTCAACTTTTCACTTTCACCTTTATCTTTTTCTTCCTTATTTCTTCCTTTTCTTTCCTTTTTTATGGTTCTACAAAATTATTTCTTATATCCATCTTATATATTCGTGCCCTCCTGTTTTCCTCTTCTTTTTCTCTCCCGTTCTGTTTTTCTTCAGTTTTTCATTTTTCTTAGTTTCTTTCTGCTTGGTTTTTCTTTTTCTTGTTGATTTTTAAACGTTTTTCTTCTCGTACTTTTTTTTCTTTTATTCCTGTTCTTCTAGCTTTTTCTTTACCTTTTCATCTCCCTTGATTTCTTGCTTTATGACACAATATTCCGTTATTTATTCAGCTCATTTACAATTATTTTGCTCTGTATTTTCTTTGCTTTATCCCTTTTTCTTCTTTGTTTTTCTCCTGGTTTTTCCTTCTTTTTTCCTTCGTATTTTCCTTCTTACTGTCCTTTTTTCTTTTTTTCCTTCTATTTTTCTCTCGTTTATTTTCTGTTTCCTCTACCTTTTTCTTCTTTTTCTTTTTTCCTCTCTTGTCCTTCTTTTTGTTCATCTTATTATTCTTTTTTTTTATCTTTTTTGCTTCTTTTTTATGTTATATATTTTGACCTCTTTTTGTTATTTCTATTTTTCTTCAGCCTTACTTCTTCTTTTCATTTGTTCTTCTTCATCTTCACTTGTATATATTTCCGTCTTTTTTCTCTTCTTCTGTATATATTTATTCATTTCTCCTTTTAACGCAACTTTTCTGATTTTTCTTTCCTCTTTTTAATTTTCTATAATATTCCACTCCGTTATATTTTCTTCTATTGTATTCCCTTATTCTCTTCTTATTGTTATAGATCTGTTATTTTTGGTTACTTTTGTCATAATTTTATTCGTTTTCTTTTGATCTGTTTATGTTGTTTGTTCTCATTTTTATTTATCTCTCTCTGAGAATACTTCATTTTACTCTGTTCTCTAATATTTCATTGTGCTAAATTTTTCAGCTAGTTCTTTTCCTCATATTTTATTATCTGGTTTTTTCTTCATTTTTCAATCTCTCCTCTTCTCATCTTTTTTACTCATTTCGTTTCTTATTGTTTATAATTACTTTATTCTCTCTTGCTTTCTTTTCTCGTGTCCTCTTATCTTCCCAAATACGATAAGTGATTTTTTGAGCCATTTCATCTAATACGAAACTTCATAAAAAAAAACCGGCATTTATTTCGTTCACTTATTTGGATGACCGAAAAAGGAGAGAAAAGTGAGGAAAAGGGGAAGTAAATTTCTTCGTTCCTACATTCTTCAGCGAAGATAATAAGAAAATACTTTCAAAAAATTTGACGATAGCTTTGTATATTTTCTTTATAGATTAACCACGCAAAATAACCACGCAAATTAACCACGGTCATAACAGAACCACTTGACGAAACAACTGCTTAATAGTTTAATCACTCATTTTGTCAATTTTTAATTGCCACGATAAATGTGTTAGAAATCTAATCGGAATCTATGCCATAACCGCATCTGAATAGGCACTACAACTAGTAAATTCAAAACAAATCAGAATGATTAGCAGTAATTACGACGTGCTTGGAATATTTAATTAGAATCTTTTGTTCGATTCCATCTTTCACTTCCCTCACTGACCGTTCGGCCGCGTGCCTTAAATCAAAACAGCAACTGAAAGCGATTTAAAAAAGGGGTAACCCAACAGCAATTATAATTCTGTGCCATTTTTCCAATTAACTAATTTAGCTAGTGCATTTTTTTGATTGGCCTCTAGGCGTAGGAATTTGAGGTGATAGAAACTCGTCTTCTGTTTATTTTCCATGTCGATTTAAACAATCGAATGGTCGGACAAAAGCGAAATCAACTGCTTTATGGTCGCCATCGTTGTCCGTCGGATACGAATATGGACTTATGGAAGTGTACGAGAGCATAATAGAAAAAAATTGGATAAATAGACCATCGACCGTTGATAAATGCCGACGGCAGTGAGGAAACTGCCAACACGTTTTTCCTCTACTTCCATTGACTGATTTGGATTAACTGGTTGATTGAGGTGCTGATAAGAGTCGTCAAACCATATTATTTGATTTTATGGTTTTTAGTTGGCTAATTTTCATGAAATTTTTGGTCTCCATTTTGAAGATTTTAAAATGTTTTATGGATTTTTTCAAATGATATTCCATGTTTCTTAAAGTGTAATCTTTACGGACTAGGCGTTTTGGAGGTGAATGTTAATGATATGCGAATTTTAATCGTATTCATGCTTCACAATGATCGTGTGGATGAACTGATGAAATATTTGAAATATCGAAAAAGTGACTGTACGTTTCCCACCATAAACCTGAATGAAATGTTGACATTATGCTCATGTGGCTCAGACGAAATAAGAAAATTGCGTCATACGATTTGAGGTTTTTTATGGCTTTCGAAAGATTTATTTAAACCTGGGACAGGCATTGTATTAATTTTGACATGATAATTATTGAATTATTAGAGAAGTAATTTAGGGAACGTATTAAGTGATGTGCTTCAAGGTTCTAGCTTTATCTTTTACGTCAGCTGCAAAGCATAATAATATTCAATTATTTCCATGAAACAACTCATCGAACTCGTTCTTCTTGTTAGTTATAATAAGGTGATTAAAAATAAAAATCAATCTAAGATGCATAAAACAAAAAATAAAAATACTTGTGAGACATCTGAAGTCGATTGAAAGATGTTATATATGCCAACGTAGGGCGAGATACTAGATACACGCTAACTGCGACAATGACGGACAAAGACAGACTCATCGCTTTTCTTAACGAGCAATTGAACCTTTTTCGACAAAATAAAGATTGTCAAGAAAATATTAACGGCTAAAAGAAACAACAACAGCTAAAAGACACACAAAATAAGGTAGCCGGACAAAGACGCTACTATCGTAAACTGCTGTAACATAGCGATAAGATAAGCAAAAAACTGACAGAAAAAGAGAACGAGACAAAGAAAACTGCGATACCGGAACAAAAGAAAAAGAACTAAAAAAAACCTCTTTTTAGCAACGACAACTAATTCCTCATGAACCAATACAGGCGAAACAATGACAAACAGTGCCAGTAGCGTAGAAGACGTAGACATGTCAACAGGGAGCGAGTCCAAAACTAATCAAAATCAACGGATCCCGAAACGGTAACTGATAAATCTGAGGTCCTAGAACTCCCTCCTTACCCCTTCACCAAAATCATAAAACCAGAATAAGAAAAGTTCGATAACACCCTTGCAAATATCTACACCTACATTATCAACATTAAAAACATTGTCATCAGCCTCAACTTCACAAAACCTCAATACGAAAACAACAAAACAAATATCTACTGCACAGGTAGAACCAAGTGAGAATAATCATAATTTTGTTCCAATCCTACTGCATCATCCAGAGCCGTAGATAACTGTGGCTGGGCTCCTCAAGGAGCGCAATGTTAGATTTGACGCTTAGAATGTGTCTCCCTAGGAACTCAAATAATCCCATTTGCAGATCATTAGAAGATCACCAGAATCTTCACTCACCTAAAAATACAGCATCATCCGAACTACCTTCCCGAAAAAAAGAGCCTAAACGCGGTCAATCGAGTGCTGTGCGGCCTAACATCAAACGAAGTGAAAGAAAACTCTGGGAACCTTGAATAGAACCCTCTACCTCAAATTGAGGACAGATCCCTAAACGCCAATTAAAGTTCTTCTCCCAAGAAAGAGAAGGAGATTTACAATGTACTGGCAAGATGCCTCTTAGTGTGCAAGGTGGGTGCAAAAAATCCACGAGGTGGACAATCACAGTGCCACAACTGTCAACAGTTCGGACAGGCTGCCAATAACTAGCGCGTTCAACCCTGTTGCGTCACATGCGCCACTTCTCGAACTGCAAAAAGTTGAAAGTGCGAGGTGCGTAAACTGTAGAGACGAAAACCCAGTGAACTATGGTGGCTGTCCGCGTAACCCAAAGAATTTGAGTAGATCGTTTGCATAAGTGTCTAGTGTGAACTAGAGTGCTTCCAAAACCTCTGCCACCCCTTCTAAACCCCTTTTCCAACTCGACGAAACTAATCAATCAAACATCCCATCTCTACCAGCTCCGAGCATTGGGCTAGCTCTTTGCCATCATGCAAGAACAACTACATACAATAATAAAAGAGATGATGGCGAGGCATTTTCCCAACCAAGGAATCAATTGCGGCCTACGATCTCTGCTTTTACTCTACAATCGGGCTTCGAACCATCTTTATACCACATTTGCGCTCCTTTGTACGAAGCGGGTGGCCATCCTCTCATTTTTTCCCTGGTGGAATTCTGACATTGATCCTGTGCTCGAAGGTTGACCTAGTATTTATTTGATTGCTGCAATTCAGCTATTATGGGCCCGATGTCTCCTGACTCGAACCTGAAGGTTTGTTGCAGGCTTATCGCCTGTTTTACCGCTTTTTAAATTTTTACTGTAGTTTTTCAAAGTTTAGAAGAACATTCATCCCTGCCGCTCAGATGGATCATTCCTCTTGTAATCAGCAGGCAGGCCATCCTTTCAAGCTTATGGCGCCTGTTAAGAGCAATATTTTGTGTAGTTTTCTTCCACCACACTGGTGACCCATATAGAATGGTAGGTCTCACCTTTTGTTTGAATTCACAGAGTGTCTGCCTTGGAGAGAGTCGCCAATTGTGTGTAAGCATTTTTTGTCGCCCAAAATACTTTAGTAGCCTTCAGCGTCGTTTTGTTTAGATAATTGTCCCAGTTGGGTTTCCTATCCAGGTGGACTCCTACATATTTTACCTCTTCCTACAGTGATATTTTGCCACTGTGTACCTAACTTTTGGGATCCGTCTTTCGATTTTTCTTTTCCTGGTGAATGGAAATATGTTGTTCTTCTAAAGATTCGTCGAAGTAGCAAAATTATGCTGTTTCATTGCAGGCCTTTTGCATTCTGGTGCTCAAAGCATCCGAGTATGAGTCTTTAATTATTACAGTAATGTTATCCGCGTATCCGAGTGTGGTTAATTCTTTTCCGTTGAGGGTCCCAAGAAGGCTGTCAACCAGTAGGAACCACAGCCGGTGAATAATAGAGAACAGGTCAATGAACCCATCTGATCTTGGTGATTAAAAGGGTTTGAAGGAGTTTATTGTCCATTCAGTCTTTTCATCTGAGGTGGTCTGTTTTTGATACGAGGTGGTTTGTTGTCTTCTTCCTCATTCACACATCTATTACTAATTGTGCACCCTGTGAAGTATGTTTTGAGTAGCACTTCCAATGTGTCTCCAAAAGTAGTCGTCATCCCTCCACCTATATGCACTTGGTGGTGGTCTTTGAACAGAGCTTAACTGTGTCATTGCATTCTCTGAGAAGCTGAGGAGAAGAAGGCACTCCACACCTTTGGTTTTGGATTTCTTTAGCTCTCTGTTGCATTCTGAAAGTTTCTTGCTGCCGTCCTCCTAGTTCGATGTGTTTTGGCCCTATTAAACTCTGTTGTCTCCAAGCTCCTCTGAGTTTTTCTAACTCTCTGCTTCACCATGGTACCCTCATTTTAGGGTACTTGTCTTTTCTGAGACATTTGTCATGGTAGGATTCGAGGATTATTCTGGTGACTAATCTCATCGTGTCTTCTAATTCCACATTATGTCCTCTAATTCCATATTTTTAGTATAATTCGGATGCAGGCCATAAAGTTTCGCTATAAGCTTCCCAACTCGTGCACTTTGGTTGCCTGTACTTGGCCTTTTTTATACTATATTTTCATGGTTCCAGAGTTCTCTGTCTATGACCAGAGAACAAATCCCCTGTAAGGTCATTCCACTTCTTCACCTGGCGCACTACTCTGTTTCAAATCAATTTTTATGTTGAATACCTCTTGCGTCCTGCGTCCTACTTTTACTATCTACAGCTAAATTGCATGTTAGGAAAAATTCTAGGATTGATTCACCTCTAGTGTTGAGCTTACTACTTCCCCATGTCGAGTGACGTGCATTCGTATCACAGCCAATTATTAGCATTTCCTCTTCTAAAGTGGTCTAATAGTACCTTGATGTTGTTACTTGAAGCTTGGTCCTCATCTGCGGCGAAGTGGGCTGAAAAAAATATCGCCTTTACAATAATAGGGACCTGTTTTTGGACGGCCACTGTGTTCTTGTTAGTGTAGTCTGAGATTAGAAGAACATACATGCTTGTATCAATCAAGACCTATCGCCACCTTCTGGTTTTCTTCCCCTGTGCCCCAGATTAACTAGCTATATTTTGTGTGTTAGCAACATATTCTGCATTTATGTACCCAGGGCTCTTGTATTAGCCGCATCATCTGCTCACTTCCGCCGAAGCAGTTTGCCTGTAGACACCTGTATCTCAGTCTTTAGCCGGTTAGGAACCTGGTGTTGCCCCCAAATCGGTACCACTGCCCTCCATACTGCGGGCTGGAGTGTTACCGCCGGCTCTGATACCTTTCTACCCGCCTTTTTAACGGTCAACTTAACTTGCCCTAACCGGAAGCTAACGTTTCCGTACGCTTCATTCGCTTTCTAGCGGCACCGCTTATGCTCTTCGATTTTGGAGGCTAGTTTGGCCGCTCCTCCGAATTCATGTTCTTATAAACATATCAGTTTATAAAAGTGTGATTGAGGTTTAAGAATCATAAGACTCACCTCCTGCAAGCAATCCCATGACGACGTCTCCATTAATATCCTTTTCATGTATTTCGCTTCAATTCCCCGCCCACAGCCCACACCAGATTGAGCTATTCGGCTGAGAAAAGGCACGCAGGACTAATTGATTCTAAGATTCCTTAAAAATTTACATGATGGACTGATGACGACTCGGCAGAGCCAAGTTGGTCGCAACAATGTCGGCCGCCTCCATGTTTCGGGAGAGCTCTTCTGGAATTCTGTTTAAGGAGCTGTTGTCAGAGTTAGAAGGGGAAGCTTTGGGAGCCTTTATCATGTTCCTCTCTTCCGGCTTGCTTCTCAAATGGAGTTTGGGAACTTCTGGTCCTTGCTTTCTCTACCATTTATTTTTGGTGTGGAGCTATGTTTTTTCCCTCTCTTTATTCGTCTTCATCTGGCATCCAATTCTTTTCGCCTGTATTTTAGATCAGCCATGAGGTTTTGGCCTTGATTGATATCTTGATCCGATAGCTTATCTACTGGAGCTCCATCTTTTGATGGCCATAGAGGCTTTCGCTCTGGAGCACTTGAGGTAGTCCCCTCCTTTAAAGACACATTTTACTCTGAATTTTATTCCAATGAGTATGGAAATTATAAAGACCAGCCATATTACCCTGAGCATCTCGGCCTAGCTACCTTGGCTATAGGTCGTGATATAACTGCTTTCTATTTGCCTGCAGGGCTGTCCAAAACCTGACAATAGCTGCTAACTTAGCCACTTGAATTCGATTTAGCACGGGAAAAATCGTGCTGGAAAAACCTAATCATAGCTATACGTTTTAGGAAAAGACATCAAACAATGTTTTTCCATTTCAATGTTTTTCGCACCTCTAACTGTATATTTGACCTGAGTTTGATAACAGGATCGCAGAAAAGAATAGCAGGAGCGTAGAAAGAGCCAACTAAAATTTTTCTACTCTCCTCACCGATAGTAGAAGTTGTTGGGAGGGTGGCGCTGATTGTTATTCTTTTGTGGAAATTCGTGCCGATTTTAAATGTCTTCCACACGTTTCTCTTACACTTCGATGAATTCAACATTAAATATGATTCATCACAAACGTTTTCTCCATACATTCTTTCAGTTTCCAAATGCCATATAATCAATAAATCAACAAAATGAGGTGTTAAATCATTTTTCTTTCACTTGAAACTTACAGCATCATCCCAACCGCCAGATTCCATCAAAACTAATCATAGTTACGGTGTAAGCCTTGTTGCACTATCTATAACCAACCATAAAGCTCTCAGTTCAGGTCAAAGACTTGCGGACTTTATTTCAGCAACTAGGCACAGACTCTGACTGAAGCGACTTGCAATTGCCGGTCCATACTTCACTCGACTTCAATGTCGACGTCGCATAAATTACCAGGTGACTTCCATAAACGGTGCTTGCATTGCACGTACGAAAAAAGTCGTTTTTGTTCGCATAAAACGCACAAAGACCGAACAGCCTATGTCGTTGCATACTGATCCGACTCCAACGGATCCGACCAAACTAAGAATAGCTACTTTGGACTCGTCTAGATGATAACAACGTGCTTCGATTTAATGCGATTCGTGTAAATGGCTGCGATTTGTGCACGGTGCAATCTGAATGCAGTTGTAATTGTTTTTCGGACGAGGTCCACCTTAAGAACAAAACATTGTTTATATGGATTGTAAATTTCAGCAAGAATTAAAGTGGTGAAGATGTCTATTATCCCTGAAACTATGTTTAAAGTAGTGGAATGAATATGAAAAAGCAGACTATCCGGAGAAAAATAAATTATCTAAGAACCTTACAAACTTTTCTAAAATATTTATGAATTTGTGACCCTCTTGACCATTGAATCATAATGGCCTCAACACATATATTATTAAAATCAACTTCAATAATAAATTACAATCGCAAGCGAAATACATTACGTTTATTTGAATATGTAATTAATTAATTATTTCATAATAAATTAATATATTGTTTCTTTTCATTTATTTTTCGGTCTGGTTACCTTCATTTTTGACGTTGGATCATCATCTTATTAAAATCACAACACTATCATCATCAACATATTCAGCCGTAAGTAAAATTTATTTCTGAAAAGTAAACTTAAACTTAAAATAAATTCGATGCAAATGAAGCAAACGAAAAGAATCTAATTGAAATTTTAATGAGTTTGCAACAAAGTCGTCGTTGCTTCGTAATAAAAATGCTAGAAAATAATGCATACATGAATGTGCGCTCATACGTTCTTATACTAGTATGTACGAATATAGTTAACGTTATGTTCACCTGCATACATTCCACACTTGCTGGCTCGTCCATCCATTTGGCACGTACAGTATTGTACTTTCAAATTTGTGGTGCTATCTGGGTTTTTTTTTCATAGATTTACATACGTACTTAGTCGTAGGTCCTGGTGCTGCCAATGCTTGCTGCTTTATTTTGCTATGTGCGCATAAGTGCTAAATTTTTTTTTCAATTGCATTTTCACTGAAAATGGTTTGTGGTATGTTTGGATTGTTTGTATTGTGTGTGAGAGTTGAAAGCTTTTGTTGTCAATTAAGGTATATTATTTGTTAGATTTAAATTTTTTTTTTTCGTCATATAAATGTTATAAAATTGATTCAATTAAAACTCGAACACAGAGCAAAATTTGTCTACTTTCAACTATACGTTGAGGAAAGAAAACCTTAAAAATGCATTTGTCTCAGAAATGTTTGTAAAATACAGTGAAACCTGGTTAACTGGGATCTCAAGGGACCTAAAATGTTTTATCTTTTCTTTTTATCTTTTTTTTTAGCTTTTCATTTATCCAGTTTCCCAAATAGGTAGGTTAACATGACAGTTGTCTTATTTATAGAGGGTCCCACTATGAGAGGTCGAAATGTACCATTTTTCATATAAAGAGGTTGAAAAAGTGGCCTGCTGGTCATTTTCGTTGCTACAAGCGGCCATAATCTGATAAATTGTCTCACTTATACGGGTTATTTATAAGTCCCAATTATAGAGGTAAACATCGAAAAAATCTATGAAATCTAATCTCAGTTAACCAGGTTTGAAAATTCCCATTAACAGAGGTATTTCAATGCAAAATAGTCGGGACCTCATTGTCATTATCAATAACATAGGTTTCTCACATATCCAGGTCCCACTTAACCAGGTTTTACTGTAAGTATCTGCTCTGTTAGAAGGTGGGGCTGAGCCCCACAAAATATTCCCTGCAAAAAGATTCGAGGAAGTAAAATTGGCCGATAGACACTGAAGAAGAAGGGAAATAATCGAAATATAACGAAATTAAAATATATCTAGCTTCTAAAGGGAAAATAGGTCTTCAAATTAAACTAGTAAAATTAACTTTAGAAAACCTTAGTCCGATTATGCGTAAAATTTTGTTACACGCGAATGATAAGTAGCTATTAAAACAATGGCACCTTGTGATGCTTCTAATTGCTTGGAAAAGAGGGATACCGCTCCTTTGGTTACCTGTGCTGGTTTTTGCGCGCTTACGTTTCACTCGAAATGTGTCTCTCTTTCGGGCTAATGTACTGACGTTACCTCGACGCAAGACTCGGCGGTGCATTGGCTCTGTAAAAAATGCAGAAAGCATTCTATAGACGTTTCCGAATTCACGTCTTCGTTCTGATCTTTAGCTTGTTATGACAGATTGTGACGACAGCAGAGTAGGTGAGCAATTCAAACAGTTTGAAGCTAACCAAGACGAAGTGTCCGAAATCGTTGGGTTTGCTTCGTAACATTGCCTCAAAACAAGCCAATAAAAAGTCAAATCAGAACGTGACTTCATCAGCTGTTATACTGAAGAGTAATGCTAACACGTAGAAAACTGAATCCGGACAAGCTCAACTTGGTCTGACGTCACATTCTGATATAAAAAGCTGGAGGCGAAGACATCACTTCGGAAAAGCCCTATGGCGTAATCCGTAGAATGCTTTCTGGCAAAATCAGCTATAGGCGCTCTCTCTTGCTCTCTTACTAAATTGTCGGACAATTTTCGGTCTACTAGCAATGAGAGCGAAAAGTTGGTCCGAGCTGCCAGCATCGAGCAGCATTCAACATCATCATACGGTCCGCTGAATGAAGACTGCGTTATATCTAGCCTACCTAAGTCCCCGACAGCAACGCGTACTACTATACTGCAACCTCGACTGCAACTTCAACTGCAATCTCAGCTGCAACCTCAACTGCAACCATTACAGTTATTACACCTGTCATCGGCTGCGCTCAACTCCCAGCAGCAAGCTCCAGCAGCCTGCTGGCCGTGGGAAGTCTCTGATGGTGTCAACAAATGAAGTTGAGATGCCAACTCACTGACTAAAGTCAGCTGGTTCTAAGAAGAAATCTAGCAGGCAATAATTTCGTGGCCTGAGGGCTAAGTTGGAGGAAATTAGAACTGTATATTTACTCGAAGAGGATCATCTGATCTGTCTCTCTAAAACTAGGCTTGTAGATTACATCTTCAGCTTGGAATTTTTTCCTATTCACAAAGGCTACCGTTGTAACCGTAACTACTCAGCAACTAAGAAGTCTGATGGTGGCGGGGTGCTTATTCCAGTCCTTAGTTCCCTTGGGAGTCAACTCTGCGCTGATTTCGTTTCCTGTCTCCCTGTTAAATGTATAGTAGTTTGTGCCTGCCTATTTAATCCGCATTGTTTGTAACCTCAGCGTATATTCCTCCCAGCGTATATTCCTATCTTCCTGCCTAAATTTAAAGTTTCCTTCTTCGTTTGTCATCATCTGTGGTGACTGTAATGTTCCATCTGTCCAAGAAGACTCCAGTTTTTCCCGTATTGTTTCATCTTATGATTCGAGGATAATTCTTGTAACCTTATTCAATTCCGTCTTCGAAGTGAGACTCAGGTGCAGACCATGTAGTACCCTATAAGGCTATTTTGATAGCCTTCCCATTTCATGCATTTTGATTGCCTATATTTAACGATATTCTTTGTATGATATATTTTCCTAGTTCAAAGTTTATATACCTATGATCAGAGAACGAAACTCCTTTGAGGACATCCCACTTTTTCATTAAATACACTGCACTGTTTGACACCAATATGACATCTAATACTTTTTGCCTTTTAACTGTTCGGAACGTTGGCATTTTGCCCTTATTTGCTATAGCCAAATTGTTAGGAGGAATTCTAAGAGTGACTCACCTCTAGCACTGACGTCACTACTTCCCCATACTCTTGATGTTATTAGTTGGGACCTGGTCCTCATCCCCTGAGAAGAAAGCTGAAGCAAATATAGCTTCTACTATTCTTTCTTCGATGGAAACCTGGGCTTGAACTGTCACCGTATCCCTAATGCTGTATTTTGGGTTTAGAAGAAAGTCAATGTTTGTGATAATTACTATCACCACCCCCAAATTTTCTTCCTCTGCTGTTCAGATTACCGTACTATTTTTTGAATGCAGGCCACTTATTCTGTTTTTGTTTACCAACGGTATTAGCCCCATTTTATAGGTGACCGAGGCAAACCTGCTGCTCACTTCCGCCTAAGCAGCTTTGGCATGATGCAGGTTCGCCTGTTAACACCTCATTCGTTTTCCTCCACTAGTTGGGAACTACTGGGACCTGGTGTTGCCATTCCACTACCCTCCATATTAGTAGTTGGAGTAACCACTGGCTTTGGTGCTTTTTCACAGTCAACTTAAACTGAAAGCTAATGTCGCCATCTCCGTCTGTTGTTATGGTGGCTGAGGCCTGGTCAGCCGCTATGACTATCATGGCGTACTTACCTTTGTTTTACCTGAAAAAGGGGTCTTATGGACTTGACGTTGAGGTCCTCATTCTAACGTAATATGAAAGCGAGGATCCTCTTTATAGACAAGTTCGCTGCGTTGGGAATGTACCCAAAAAGGGCTTTAGGGTTTGCTTCTTCCCACGGCCTTATCATTTGGTGTGTTCTTACACCTACTTTGTACGTGATGCTGGGAAGTGAGGGATAACACATCTGTCTATCTCCGACAGTATCTTCTTCTCTAGAATATTTTGTTCCTTGTCCATTTGGTCAGTCGTGAGAAGTCCTTGGAGAAAGTTCCACAACATGACCGCCTTTTTCACACCCTGGAAGGCTGCGCTATAGGTTAGTTGACGCTGCCTTTTGCTGGGTTGAGAGTGTTTTGCGGCCGCGCCGGTGCTCCGTATTTACTTTGGCTGCCTGTCCTCAGGAGTGCCATCCTTGGGTCTGGGCGTTTTCCTATTGGCCCCTGGTGCTTTTGTTAGGAGTGCTTTTTCCCTAGCCTCTTCTGTAGACACGCCTATTCTTATGAATAATTTCATGCGCTTTCTGGCTGGGCCGCTCATGTCCTTTTTTGAAGTCTCCTCCGATGGCCCCTGCGAAGTCATGTTCAGTTCTTCTATACTACTCGAGGGGTCCTCCGGGAGTTTTATGAAGGATCTGCCGTCAAAGGTAAAGGGGGAGGCTCCGCGAGCCTCTGCCATCTTTCCTTCTTTCGGTCTGCCTCTTACTTTTTATGAATTTGTCTACTTGCATTGCCTTGTCCACTTTTAAGTTTTTTTTTGTGGTTTTAGTTCCTTTGTTAGTTTGGCCCTTCTTGTGCCTTTAGTTTTTGAAATTCCCTTGGGATTTGGGCCTTGACTGTTCGCTTAATCTCCTTGCAAATGCTCTGCGGTATACTGAAACTCCACTGTTAGAAGGCTCTGCGGCCTTTAGGTTTAGAGGTTTCTTAGCTTTTGTACTCTCGATTTTGATCCTACAAATATGAGGAATAAAAAAGACCAGTCATATTATCCTCTGTATCTCGTCCTAGGCATTAAATTAGACGGGCTCTTGCCATCCGACACCCAAATTTGCATACTAGCAACTGCTTCAGCCATTCAGCCTCTGGCATATGCTTTTCCGCCACAGGCTAGGTGATTTTTTTTTCTTTGGGGGTTATTTTTCCAAAGCGTGAATCATATTAGCCAATCTTTCTTTCACAGAATATTGTTATCAGCAGCTACTGCGCGGAGGCTAAGCTCACACTTTCAGTCCAAATCCGGCACTGGGGAAAATAAGACAGTGCTGCTTCAGTAAGCGCTGGCTGGCGGATCTCACGCACGTATCAGGGCAAAGGTTGAAGGACATCCTTCAATTGAAAAAAGGTTTCGGGCCTTTAATGGCCTCTTGGGCTGAACCTGTGTCATAGGGCTTCTTATCTAATATCGCTACGGATCAATAGGTCCGAAATACTTTACCTAACCTGCATTGGCTTTGTAAACTGAGGTAACTTGATTCGAAAAATTTTGGTGTGGGACTCTTGAAGGGGGTAGAGAATCGTTTTTTGAACTTAGATAAACTGATTAATTTAAGTTAAACTCCAATACAAGATGATAACACGTAAATTATTTCAAAAAAATTTTTTTACATACCATCCACTTCATATCCTATTGAATCACGCATTTTCAATTCACAAACAGACAGTCCTAAAAACATACATATTCATTTCACATCATAAATTCAAATCCCATATGCTCTGGCTCTGCATAACGTAAACAATTTATTTCAATTCTCATACCATTTAATCCTTTGAAATCTCCGCTTGCTCATGTTTTGACAGTCTGATGACACCGCAACAGACAATCATGGCAGCCCGCATCCAGACCTCTGAAATTGGCCACATTAACGGCATTAATCCGTTCCGGAAGTGGTGTAAACAATACGTGCGTATTATTCATGCCTCAGAATCAACTGCTCCCTGGTCCAGCCGGCGCATATTATTTATTTATGACCAACGAGACACGATAGGAGGACTGCCAATGCTTTGTCATGCTGTGCCATCGATGGAACCGGAGACATATTTAATCATTTCCAATTTACTAGGTCAAAATAATTTGTGCGATGCACACATATCTGGGGCTCATTGCTCCTGGAGATTGCTTGCATTGTTCCAATATAGCTTCCGATTGTTATTGTCTGCGATGGCAGCAGTGTATGCTCGTGTTATCATGCCGGGGTGATTTGTAATCAGGAGCTCATTGTCAACTACACCATTGTTGATACTCATAGGAAACTTTTCCATTCAAAACTATGCTTTGTGGCAGATATTTCAATTTGTATCTTAGTTGTTATCCTGAGGCATTGTGTACTATTGTCTTTCTGACAGCTTTTACTGTTCAATCGATAATCAATAACGAATGCACTCCAACCCGGCAGGAAGTCTAAATTTCGCAATTAGAATTCTATTTTAAGTCTAGATCTGACTAATCGATTGCATCTATCCATTGAGTCATGGCGTCCGCCAGAATCGCCCGGCACATTCATACGTTTCTTAAGCTCGACTAGCTCGCATGTATCGAAGAACAGTTATCGATCATCGAGGTCGTCGGGCGTTATGAATGTTAACTAGGCTCCAGACATAGCGCGACAGTGTTTTGTAATATGGCCTCTGTGCACGTGGCCGCTTGTTTACAGCTATTCGTGTCTCCCGTTCCAGCTCCATCCGATTTCTTGCTTCACTTCACTTTACACACTCCTGCTGCTCGACGTTTTCTGGCAAACATTATGATTGGTCATGAAGATCTTTGCGTTGCAAAGACGAAACACTACACTACGATACGACAGTTCAGTAGCAGTAGTAGCCAGCAACCAGGGAATGGCCAGTGACCATGTTCGTCTGCGCGGCCATGGAAGCCAAGTGCAAGTGGCAATTGTAAGTAATCTTACATTCGTCGTCTGACTTCTTGTGTTTCAACCACGCACCGAAACACATCGAACGTAATAACCAATGTCAGGTCTTGACTTTACGCCGTTGTCGTGCGGCAATGAAATGAAAAGTCAGTAGACCAGTTGTGATGTGAGTGCTCGCCACTTAATCCTCCTAGTGGTCATTAAACTTAAATGCGATTATGAAAATTAAGAAGACGAACACTATGGCAGAGAAGACTTTGAAAAAGAAAATGTGTATGAGCGTATGGGCGTCGGGGAAAGGTGATTAGGACGGCGAGACATAGAGATAATTATGATTTTGTAATATGCCGGAATGCAACATTCCAATACAAATGTGGACGAAGAAGAAAATTACTAGACAGCTGAAACATGGCTTTCTAAATGCTCTTGGTGTAAATGCTGTTAAATTGAAAGGAGATGGAAAGAATGAGACGGCGATTTTCTATTTATAACTCAAACTACCAATAGTCACGGGGTGACAAACCAAATAAGACAGTCCTCTTCGGAAAGAAAGTGTGCGCGCCACGAGCCACCACTCGATCAGTTAGGCAACCACCCCCCACCATGGCGATAAACAGAGTCGTTGTAGTATCCGGCTTGTTTGGTGTACTTGTCAGATGCTTTACAATCTAGACAGTAAGTTAGATTAATATGCTACAAGTGAATTTACACAATGAGGCTGTCGCACTGCAATTGGACGTAATTGAATGAACTTGGAAGAAATTGACAATTTCTTACCCAAAAATGTTTCTTTTCGAGCCCTACAGTCTAGCCAGCCATATCCATCATTTAATATTGCAGCAATCCAGAAAATAAGAATAGCCACAAAGGAACGATATCCTGCTAGAATAAAGAAGTATACTTCATCGTGGCACTACAGCCCGAATCGAGCCTTAGCCTCCTTAATGATCCGCCTCCATTCATCTCGGTTCAGTGACCGCATCCTCCAGTTCGGTGCTTCCAAAAGCGACCTTCTGTCAGCATCTATCGAATCCTTCCAGCGCTTGCGTGGCTTACTCTCTGGCCTGGCTCCGCTCGCTCGCCCCTTGAGAGACCGCTTGGGGATTTGACTGTCGCTCATTCCACGTAGCCAGCCCATTGTAGTTTTTTTCGTCGTATGACGGTAGAGACTTCCGGCTCGTAACCCCTATTGGACCATTCTTTCGAACGTATTTAAGGCTTTTTCAGATACCTGGGTCAGTGTCCAGGTTTCGCTTCCGTTGCATAGCACAGGCCTGATAATTGCTTTGTAGTTGCGAAGCTTTGTATTCCTGTGTACGCATCGATATTTCAAAGTAGGAAGCACCGAAAAGAATGTCATTGGGTAATTGAATCCGTCGTATGATTTCGTCATGCACATTCCCATCCTTCGAGAAGTACACGAAGTTGTCTACGTTTTCAATGTTATAGCCCTCTTTCGTCATGGTTTGTCTTACTGGCGTTCTTGTTTTGTTTGTTTTTCGTTAATTTGGAGACCCAACTTCTTTGGCGGTTTCGTCTAGAGTTACACATACTTCCTTGGCATCGTTGAACGAACGTGACATAATATTGATGTCATCAGCGTTAGTTACTAGCTGTGTCGATTTAAATAAAAGAGTTCCTCTGGTATCAACAGGGATTTTTCTGATGACATACAGGGTGATTCATTATGAGGTTTTAAAATCGAAATGAAGCAGGCAATGCACGATCACTTTGCAAGTCTGGAGTCTTCTATTTCTTCTTGCAACACTAAACCCTTTTGGTCATACATTCGGTCCTTGAAGAAAAATCCGACCCAAGTAACTTTGAATGGCTCTACCTCCTCATCTCCACAAGATGTATTTGAGTTTTTCGCTAACTTCTTTTCTTCCTCCTTCAAAAGCTCTTCTTCTCTTGTTCATTCCCTTACTTTTCCTTCTCTTCCTCCTTCTCTTTCTCTAATCCACACTAATCCGACCGAAGCTGAGAATTTATTGCTGAGTCTTGATCAGCATTCCGGAGGTGGTTCTGATTGTATTCCTAATTTCTATGCGTTCTATGGCTTCCTCATTGTGCGTCCTCCTCTATATCCTCTTCAACTTGAGCCTGTCATCCGGTGTTTTTCCTTCTGCCTGGAAAGTTTCAAAACTGGCGATGTTTCCTCCGTCTCCAATCATCAGCCTATTTCTCTTCTCCCTTGTTTCAGTAAAATTCTTGAAAAAATTATTTGCTCTAGAATGTATCCCATGATTCATCCTATCCTAGCTGCGGAACAGCATAGGTTCGTGAGTGGTAAGTCTACTTTGACTAACCTTATCCTTTTTACAAACACAGTTGCACTTGCCTTAGATCGTCAGAAACAAGTGGACCTAGTGTACACAGATTTGTCTAAAGCTTTTGATACTGTCGACCATAGAATATTACTGAGTAAAGTTACACAGTTTGGTTGTTTCGGGCCACTGCTTTCTTGGTTTTCGTCCTACCTCAGTAACCGTGAAAGCAAAGTTACTATTAACAATCTCTCCTCTGCTCTCTTTTATCCTTCTTTTGGTCTTCCACAAGGGTCTATCCTTGGTCCTTAACTTTTCTTAATTTTTATTAACGACCTTCCTTCCTTCCATTATCGATTCGCCTTGTCTACTGTATGCTGACGATCTGAAATTGTTCCGAGTCATCAGGTCAGCTAATGACTGTAATATTCTCCAAAATGATTTGTGTGCTCTTCTCAGTTGGTACAATTCCTTGTCCTTAAATGTAAGCAAATGTATGACCTTTTATATCAAATCATCTCCTATTTCTTTCTTTTATTCAGTTTCAACCAACTTTCCGTCGTCCGTTAATCAATTTAGAGACTTGGGCGTGACTTTTGACCCCAAATTGAAGTTTAATTTCCATGTTACGGAGGCCACTGCTAAAGCCTCCCGAGTCTCTAGCTGTCCAGTCCACCGGTGTCTGCCGAGCTATTTATTTGAGATTATATCTGCTTCTAGATAGATAGCGTAAAACTCATGGTTATAGCCTCTCCAGAATCAGCTTTCTTCACATAGATGAGAGGACTTTTAGAAATTTCAATTTTACAGTGTGACAAAGGCATCATTTTTTTTTAAGTATGGTACTATTTATTAAAATCGAAAATTTGTGCAACGAAGATTTTCTAGAAGACTTGATGTTATGAAGGATTTTTCTTCATGTCCCTGCCGTAGCTACAAGGCTATCCCCACATTAATAAAAAAAATCACACAGGCCTATTCTAGATCCTTACGAAGGTGTCCTGTAAATTTCGTAATGATCTATGTCGGTACAGCAACTCGATTTTAGAAAAAGTTTTAGCCTCCTTTTAGACATTCATAGTGTTAAATAATTCGAAAATGTATTTCAACCTAAAAACATGATCGATACTCATTTTGCATACTTTTTTCATCCAAATGTTGTTTTCATATAGAAATATAGAGAGTAGCTACTTTAAATTTCACTAAAATGTCCACATCCTCTAAAAGTCTAAAGATATCTCAAGTACAACTTCAAATAGATCGCCTCGCAAACTCTCAAATATATTTTTTTTTATCTAAAATCTACAAAACTGTTTGTAGTCACTGTTTGTTATCTTCTAAAAATATACGATGACTTTTTCAACATTGCCGTCCTAATGATTCTCAACATTAGCAAATGCAAATCGTCTATCAAATGCATTTGAAAATTCTAATCGAATATCTATCTCTTTCTCGATTTCCCCTTCAACAAGACGAATCTGCGAAACATGCTTCCAGCCAACTAAACCAAAACTGTACGAAACAAGAATATACTTAGATACACTCCACAAAATGTATCTACACATATTTCCCCTATTGCTGCGGCAATGAAAGCCACATGCGTCTTCCAGTCATCTAATAGATCTGGAACTATTCAACTCTCATCAGAAACATCGCGCGATACATGTCTCCTCACTCTCATGCATATATGAATCATGTATGCACACATATCTGTCCAGTGAACAGCAGCGCCTGGACGGATGGAAATCCACACTGGAAGCCATCTTGGAAGTGGAAATTCGTCAACACAGCAGCCGTCAACCGCAAGTCGGCGACAGTGGAAGTCGAGTTGCAGCGAACGCTATCGTCGGATGGCTTTTCTTATCCGCGCCGGGAAATTTCGCATTTGTCTTTATCAAATTCTTGTGCTTTTTCTGAGCTGAATCAGTTTCACTTCCACTTGGCATGGAATAATCTATTGAGTGTATATTGCGTGTTGCTGTTTGAGTTCTAAATCGAAGCTAGGCCGTGAAATACGCGAAAAACATCCTCCGGTGCAATTTCTGGGCACGGCCCTGCGACAGTAGTAACATCAGGATCGAATTTTCCTTGGCATTCGAAAGTGCAACATTTTCGCCGTGCGTACGTGAGTGCGTTGCGGATTTACCTTGGGGACGGGCCGTGACTTTAGTACTTCACTGTGTGCGTGAGTGGTTGTGCGAAAAAGTTTTTTAGCCAGCGATAAGCCGAACATCCTGTACCGGAGAAGGCCAGGAACATTCAGCTGGAGTCCTGTGCAAATAGAAGCAAAAAAAAACAGTGTTTGTGTAACGACGAGGAGTAAATTGGATGGTGCGTAGGTTTGAATTATTTGATGAGCTGTGCGAAGGCGAACGAGTTCGAAGATACTTTCGAGCTCGGAACGATCTTTGCATACACTTGGTATGGTACCGCCAAGCAGAATTTCATGCTGTAGCGCGACGCGCCCTCCCACGGTAGAAAGAGCAGAGTAGTCCGATCGGATTTGTTGTTGTTCGGCGAAGAAAGTCAACGTCGTCGTCATCGTTGTCTTCAAGATGTTTCGTATCTTTCCTCATTGAGCTCGGCCATGGTCGTCTGTCGTCTCGCTTGCATTGTTCGATTTGCCCTCGAAAGACAAACGGCGTGCAGAGGCGCAGCAACGATCGATGGCTTGTTTATTTTTATTGATTGCAGTGACGACTGCAACAGTATGTGTTTCAAGTTGAATTGCATCGTCGTCGGGCAACATCGCTGACGTTGATGAGAAACAAATGTTGCATTTGTTATTGTTGCCAGGGGTTCTATGAAAGGCTGCCAAAGTCCGTGACTGTCAGTTTTCGGTGGGAGAAGAAAATGAAAGTGATATTTTCTTGTAATCAGATTAAGCTTTTTTTTGCTATTGGCTATAATTTATCGAAATATCGTATGCCAACTAGGATTTGTTGTTTATTATGCTACTTTTTTTTTGTCCCTTTTGCTGATTAATTGGATAAAATATCGTTTGTTTACATAGATTTTGCTCAAACAAATACTCGTCTATAAATTTCCAGTTAATGGATTTTATATCTCAGACTTTGTTAGATACTATTAATTCAAAAGATATTATTTTCTATTGGCAAGGATATATTTTGCAAACAATCAATCCTTGCAACCTTGTAGATGCGGCAAGCACGAGAAGAGCAAAACGCAAAATCATCCACCCTCTTGGAAAAATTTTGCTTTTTACAAAAAAAAAAACAATTTTATGCTTTGTTTATACAGCCAAATTAAAGTATTTGATATTCTATATCGCAAAAGAACGAGAGCCCTTCCCCAATTTACCTATGTTTGTAGCTCCCGAAATCTGTGTTCACGGGAACTCAAGACCCGGTAAACCGATCCGAATGAAATTAAAATAATGTTTTTGTCTTGAAAAGGACCTGGTTTAATTTCAGTTTAATGACTATGCTGTCAATCCTGTGTCAGTAGTGCCACCTGGAAAAGTTGTTTCTTAGATATGTTGAGAAGTTAAAAATATTTCAAGATACTAGTATTCGTTATCACTGATTTTCTAAACAAACACATTTCGTTCTCTCAGGCTCAAGCATTCTCAAATGCGTCTCGGTTTCTGTCTGAATATCGGTAGCATGCAGTTTCCCGACTTTTTTATTTAGGCAAATATACAAGTAATTTTGCTCTTTTTTCTATGGACATAACAAAGCGAGTTATTTCTTACATAATATTCCTAAGCTATTTATTCTTACCCTTCTTCTTTGAAAAACTGCGAACTTTGACAGTATTTTGGGTGACTGCTATCTTTCGCATCACTCCAACTAAGGCACTTTTCGTGCTACTTCATTGGTTACAAGCAAACATTACTGTTGTGAGAATGCATGGACAAGCTCAATTGATTTGAGTACCTGGACGTGTGGTATTCAAGGTGAGTGGCCAACGAAATGACAAGACCGACGACCTGGCTGCCGGAGGTCTCATGTTGGTTCTCCAAAGGAATACCGAGGGTATCGGTCAAACTAGCCATCAGGCAAAAATACCTTGAAAACGCTAGGAAGTCCTGGGCTGATGAGACATCCTATGCGATCGCAAGACATTCTTGTGTCTCCATAGACGCGCATCGCACAAAGTAGCTATTAGGTTTAACCTGCAGTGCTCTTCGCAGTATCGTTGCCGTTTTACCTCATGAAACGTCCTGCCATGGGTCACTGTCTCATAGGACGGCAGGTGCAATAGTTGGGCGTTGGGTTCAACAATTTCTGTCGGAGCTGTGGTGCAGAGGATGAAGAAGCATCTGTCTTCCATCTCATGTGCCAGTGTCCGGCTTTGGCGAGAAGAGGCACCCTTCAAGTCCCTTCAAGTCTGACTTATCCTATATTAACTTAAAATCTATTGCACAATTTACTAAAGAAACCAGATAGTTTCCGAAGCATAGTGGCTAATGGAGAGTAATATGCGTGGCATCATGCCGGGCCGCTACTCCTTTCGATTGACAGCAAACGCGATCTAACTTAATCTATAAGTTTTCATAGGTGACCAAGATCGTCTGGAACGTACAGTTATCAAGTTAATACAGTCTGTTACGTAAGAGAGTGGTCGTTGTTACATGTAGAAAAAAAATAGTAGATATCTTTTTCTTCTTCTATGACATAGAGGGTACCTCAGTCGTCCATGCTTTATGGAAGGAATCAGCTGTTAGTCGAGTTCAGTCCTTCTTCCAATCGTTTTTCGAAATGAGTGAGAATGCTTACGCGTCGCGCTTCGAGGCAATTTTTTTATGTTCGCATGAAAAAAGGACCTAAATTAACGCAAGCAGCTGCTGCAAAATACATAGGGAAGTCGAAGCAGTTCGTAAGCAAGTGGGTAAATCGCTATAAAAAGGTCAGTAATGTCGATAATTTTCGTAATCGCGGGAGTGCAAGCCAAGTGACAAAAAAAGACGAAAAAAAAAAGATTCTCGCAGTGTTTTCGAATCCCAAATTTGACTCTACGTGAAGGTGCTGTAAAATTGAAAGCAAAAGGTGTCGACATTCGTAGGCACTTGCTTGAAAATAAAGTAAAATATCGGAGTACTTTTGAAAAGTCCATGTTACGTGGAAAACAAGTTGAAAAACGTATGGCATGGGCGAAGGAAAACTTGGACCGCGATTGGAGCAGCGTGATCTTTTCTGATGAATCTTCCTTTTGGGCATTTCCGAGCATCAAACACGCCTGGACAACCTCCACTAGTAGACTGCTCAAACGGACTGTTAAACACCCCGTCAAGGTCCATGTTTGGGGGTGCTTCTCAAAAAAGGTTTTCGGAACTTTGTTCTTATTTACAGACAATTTGAATGCCGATAAAATGAACAAAATCTATCAAAAGGCTTTGTTACCATCTGCCAAACAATGGCTCATCAGCAAAAAATGAGAGCTGGATCCATTAAGAGGACAACGACCCAAAACATCGGAGTCGAGCGTGAAATAGGGTTGTCACCCTAGATTGGCCATCTCAGTCATCGGATGCAAACCTAAAAGAAAATGTGTAGGCTCTAATAAAAATGCAACATCGCAAACGCAGGCCATGTAATTTAGATCACCTTTTTCTACAAATTCGGAAAATTTGGAGGTTTTTTTCCAAAAGAATGTGTCGAAAACCTCGTGGAAAGCATGCCTCGATGGTTTCAGGCCATAATTGATGCTGGAGGAGATTGGACTTGCTACTAAGGTATTTGCATTGAGTATTGACTACCAATTAAACAATAAATGTGCGAATTTTTAAAAAATCTATTGTTGCTATAATTTGTGACAGTGACGACGCACTTACGTAACAGACTGTAGTACCGTTTTAATAGAGCTGATTCAAATCGATCGAATACATATATCTAACCGTATTGTATTTTCAATCGAACTTGTTATCATGTAGTGTAAACCAACCATAATCACGAATTTGTCAAATCACATCTCCCAGACTCTTCATCGCATACGATAAAAAGTGCTACCAACAACTCCCTCGTCCCTAAGAGCGTCCGCACACGGGTCGACATTCAATCGGCTCGACTGCGACTCGACTGCGACTCGAACTCGAACTCCTTGCGATTTCCAATGTAAATGAATGGAGACCCGCACACGGGTCGACTTGTGCTCGACTCGGACTCGGTGCGACTGCGACTCGACTGCGACTCGTCTTGCTCGAAGTGTTTGGAACGGGAAAAGTCGAGCAAGACGCGTGATATTTTTTTTTCGAAATATATGAAATTGATTTTTTTTTATAATGTATGCATTATTAATTATTTTATTTTATGTATTATTATGATTGATTCTTTGAAAAATATTAATGTTTCTGATAACGTATCACGTATGTATTTTTTTATATGTTTGCATAATGTAATGTTACATATTGTAATGTTCTATACATGAAATTTTCCTATATTTATTTTAATTATGTTGGCCACAAAATAGTTGCACCTATATGCTCATAAAGGTTATTGATATGTGATCATGGTTCCCTTCTTGTCTATAAATCAGCATAGATAAAGCAGAGCATAATTGATACGGGAAACTCGATCGTTTTGCGGAATAAGCTGCCGAAAGCAGAATCAAAGTGGAATTGTTTTTGCGGGATGATTAAAATTGAAAATTTTATAGAAAATGTTTTTTGTACAAAATGGTTTCCAACGTATGCACTGATTCTCATCAGACTCCAGCTTACAGTGCTTTCTTGACTGATGTGACCACTTGCAGTTGGAAATCAGTAATTTTTATTTACGTTAGTTGTGAAAAATTTTAACATCTCCGCAAAACGCAAAACAATCCAGTTTGTGTGAGCTGGTGTCTGATGAGAAACAGTGTATACTTTCGAAACCACTTTGTCAAAAAAAAAGTTCAATAAAATTTTCAATTTTAATCATCCCGCAAAAACAATTCTACTTCAGCATCTATATATTTATTCAAGCAACAGCGAAGTGTTTATAATATAGTTTCCTAACAAAGAAACAAGCTTGCAATTTTTCAGGATGAAGTTCCACTTACTGGAGAAGCTTTTATTGAACACTAGTTGTTGCTGCCAATGGCTAATGATTCGATTGGTATTGACATTCTTAGATGATATAGCAGTGCCATCTGCGAGGATAGGAATTTTGCACTTAGAGTGTGGAAGAGAGGCGTATAGCTATTGAATTTAGTTGGACCCTGGGACATGCTTGTCAGAATATTAATGGAAGTGCTTCATATCGGATTCAATAAAGATCGGATCATTCTTACTTGTAGTAATCCATAGTGGGTGAATATAAGTTACACGTGACAAAGCGACATATACAAATAACATACAAGTATATAATATTATTGAAGATCTCTCTAGTAAAATTACTTTCAATAACCGACCAAGACGCACCAGATTTGCAAATCTGCCCAATGAATTCATTCATCACACTACTTATCATAAAATGAGCCCATTAATAGGTGCTGTGGAATACTCAATTCTATAAGCAGCCACTACTCTTCGGGGATTACCAAATCAAACTTCAAAAATAACTGGTCCAAAGCCCATTCCACATCCGAACCCGCTTAACTTCCATCGTTATTAGCCTAAATTTAATTAAAATAATGTAGAGTAACTGCTACAAAATTTGTGATGCATTGAAATATTTTTTACGGACAATTTTTATTTTATATTTATAATAATTAAGTAGCGTAGAAAACGACCCGTTTCGAGTTCGAGTCGCAGTCGAGTCGATTGCATGTCGACCCGTGTGCGGATGCAATTGTCTACTTCGAGTGTGACGCCTATGACGCTTCGAGTTCGAGTCGCAGTCGAGTCGATTGAATGTCGACCCGTGTGCGGAGGCACTTACTCGTTGCATTTGTCAATTTCAATGCAAAACGTATCACTCGAACGAGTTCACATGCTGCGATTCCAGAACTTGCTAGCTTACTTGGCTCGCAGTCAATTATTCACCATTTACGGCACACATGCCTTCATATCTCTTCTCCATATTCCATCCATCTCGCGACTTATCGTGTGCCGTTGTGCATCTTAAATGTAATTTTTTTCATCGTTTTTTTTTTCTTCATCGCGTAATAGCGAAATAATGTTGCCAACTGGCATTGCAAGGTTACATATCGATATGCACGCATTCCATCCTGTGGTTACTGACGCACCACTCTACTCCGCAGCCTGCCACGAAAGGCGTTTGCTTTTTTCTCTCAAGTACAGCAAATGGTTAAAGTATTGCACGAAAATGGGAAAATTTCAAGTTGCTCGTTGTATAAAATAAACGAAGGGTATGTATCTTTTCACTTTAGTGTCGCAGATCCACAAAAAAGGCATCTAAAGATATAATACAGTCCGCATTTGTGTGGGAATGTTGTTGTCCAAAGTATGTATTTTTTGTTGTTGAGTTTTTCATCATGAATAATGAATCTAAAAAACGAGAAAACTGAGAGTGATGCAAGGATGTATCTACGTGATATTTTGCTGAAAAGATATTGAGCCGTTTCGAAGTAAAGTTGATGCAAAAGAGAAAAGTTGCAAGGATAAAAGCAACAAATAAGTTTTGGGAAATGTAAATAAATCAAATATTTATGAATGGAAATCAAGATTGATTCGAACTTTTTTTAGTTGCTCATATCTGTAGTGTATCATGCGCAGAAAACGTGTATCTACGTGGCCTGCTTGTATAAAAAATATCTTCGAGAAAATTCATTCAGAAAATTTCCCCAATGCAAAGATGACCTTTTAACTTTTGGACAGTTCTTCTAAGTTCTATGGATATACTCCGATGCGAAGCGATCTCTTTGTATATTTAAATTTTATCAACTAAAATTGTAATGGTAACCAGGAATGTCTAGTGCGGATGCTAAGATATTTCAGCCCCACAACTGCATTATTCATCTATTGGCGAATGCAATACTCTTTCTTGCACAAACTGTTACACTCCACAAACATTACAACAACATGCCAAAGCTAAGCTACTAAACCGACAGAGCCGCGACTAGGTTGTCATATTATGTCTGGAGCATGTTTCCTTTCATCTCTTCTGTGTCGTACATATATTTGCTCGACAGATAGTCTTTTCTTGATCCTGGCGCTGAGCTTATGCTGGTGTCGATGACATTCTCGTCGCGCTATCGTTCACTTTTGGGTCGAGCGCACTTGAAATTCAACTCAAGTGTCGCCTGTCGCCGTGCATTTTCGACTAATCCAAAGTTGGGGTTTTTTTTTTGTTACTATAGACAATATTTTCAAATATGAAAAGGAAATGTGCTATCATTGAGACTTTTGATCTGAGCTATGGTTTTCGCTATAGGCAGATGAAAAATTGTTGTACGCTGGATTATCGGTATTACGAAAAAAAAACTAAGGAAATGGAAATGGTTATTCAAGAAGATGGACCTAATTTTATTAATTTGTATTGAATGAAATATAAATTGGGCACATGAGTAAACAACATAATTCGAGCGCGACCTGCTCCCGGCTAATGTAATGATGTCTCCCTCCCAATAAAACCTGGGAGGACTCGGAGTACGTTCGAAGCTCGCACCATTGAGTTGCTATTGTAGATTTGGTTGGCTCTGATGTGGCTCTGAGCACCAGACCCCATGAAGGCCTAACCTCGCGTGGCCTCCCTGCATTCCAAAGATGACCACGGAATCACCAAAGTGACTATACACCCCAGCAGATATGGCAGCTCTGAATCGGGACCCAAAACCATTAATGACACTTGCAACAACAAAATCCACAGGCAAAACAGACGGACAAAGATACATGGGGATGGCAGCGGCAACGTTCAGCGTGTGCAACGCATGCGCAAGGACCCAAAACTTTTGACTCCAGTCGTAGTGCTCTGGAGACTTTGAAGAGTCACATTCAGGAAGTCGGTCAGGACGGAAGTTCAGCCTCTAACCTCAGGAAGTGAGTGATGGTCCCCCACAGAAAACGAAGGGAACCTCTCGAAACTACCAGTGGTTCTCGCTGGGTCGGAAAAGGTTCGGAAATAGGGCGTCCCACCGAGAGAAAACAATGAAATGATGGGCAAAAAGAAAAAGGGGAAGATCAGATCCCTTTTCCCCTAAATATTGCTAAATGTCCTTTACTATCAAACCAATTCTTATCCACTTTGATCATAACTTCTCCAGTATTATGTTACTGCATGTAGACCAACATAAGGATCCTGGCGTTATCTTTGATCCTCGTCTGAAATTTGGTCTGCATTAATTTCATCGAAAGCGTCAAGAGTGGCAGGATTCGTTCTTCGTTGTTCTCGTTGCTCCCTTAATATCTCAACTTGTGTCGAAATATAAAGCTAGCCCTGGAAAAAAACTTACGCAGAGTTCCTGTGGGCCATCCGCTAAAGTGTTCCCACGGATAAAACTGGTACACTAGTACAACGTATCAAAAAGGCCGCAGAAAGATATATCCTTTTGAAAACTGTACTCTGCAGTGACCTCGCGAAACTGCAGCAGTGAATCCAAGCCGCCAGCAATCGGCCTTCTGAACCTTGAAGAGTTGACATCCGTAGTTAAACGCTAGGCTGGAGAGGAGGGCGCTGGTATGGTGAAAACCACGCTCTTCTCCCTAAAGCAAGGGAACAAAAGAGCCGTTGTGGAGCCAGTTGAACCGAAAGTGTCTAAAATCATCAAGTCTGGTCGGGTCCGGGTGGGAATATTAAGCGCACGAGTGTTAAGGTGGGTGCCATGTACACCAGGGCGATGTAAATCTACATACTAATGAAAAGAGGAAGTTTGAAAATGATGCGCGATATAAACGCATCATCGTCCATCATTTGTAGCAAGTCATCACAAAACTCAACACTTTTTTCTCTTATTCGCAAGGAGCTTGGAGTAGTTGAAGTATTCCTTATTCTCTACTACTAGGACATTTGATAAGTCCCGGAAAAAAAGAACAAGATTTTTTTTTCTTTTTCGCAAAAATCGCTCCGAGGACACTATTGTAAGTAGGTATTCCTTGATATATTTTGAGCAAAAACTCGTTCTATAAAAAAAAAAAAAAAAAAAAAAACGTATTTATCCTACACGCGGAGTTTTCACCAACAGCAGACGCTCTCCACTTCAAATAACTTTTTAAGAGCATTCAACGCTCATATGAAGCACACGTCCTCACCGTTCAGAGAGGCATTTTCGAAATGACATGACATGCCATAGAATTGCCCACGCATCAGATGGCATGCCATAAATTGACAGTCGTTGCCATCGGATATGGCAGGGAAAATGACTAGTCGAGCTCCGGTGCTACACACTTTATTATAATGCGTTGCGCAACTGAAGAATGAATCTCTCTTTCGCACATTGTGAGGACAACTAAACAGACCGGTCAGGCGGCCGGTTTAGCCTTGAGTTATGTAGACGGGCTCCCTCCTTACTTTTCCCCACGCTCCATCTATCTACGATACGCTTTCTAAATCCTCAGAAGTAAAAAGCTCGTTTATATTTGAATACCCCTCGTATATTTCCTGAAATAAAAATTAATTAAATTGGGTCCATCTTTTTAAATAAGCCTGTACTATTTTCAAGTGGAACTCCATTAAGCAGACCTTATCGATTGCAGAGCAGATTGATTTACAACATTTTGAGACTTATACTAATTCACATCCAGCATTAAAAATACATAACCAGAAATCTATCATATACTTCAATTCCTGCCTCAAAATAACGACAATCAATTCAGGGAAAAAGTATATTTTATCAAGTTCGAAAGTATTTTCAGCTACGAATATTGAAGCTTTCAGCGAAAATAATTATCAGCTTTTCAGATATCCCGTACTAAGCCAAAATATTTATTTACGAATTATGCGATATCTAATCAAAACTGTCTTTATGTACACATTTATTTTCGGCAAGTGGGAAATTCTCTTCATTGTTTACCGGGTTCAAATCGATTCCAGCAGTTCACAAACACTGTGACAATTATAAACTCGAAACGAGCCACTACCCCTGTGCATCATCTTATGAATCATCGCAACATCAACACTAAAACGGTCAATCGAATTGGCGAAATTCGAGCGAATTAAGCCTTGTACAAATAAACGCTGGCTGACGAGCTCAGCACAAACGTTTCTTCATTTATTTCTTTTTCATCAATTCCTCGGATATCTTTGATTCATTTCGCCCAATCGCCTCGTGTTTCATACCCTCGATTATGAGTGTGCCCCGGTTCGTTGCCACCATCACAAAACTGTGAATGTCTGGTTTTCTGGCTTACCGCGAAAAGGGCAAAATCAACTAGCAGAAGTATCTCAAATGACCTGATATATTATTGATTTCGGATCATTAAAGAAGAAAAATGCAGAGAAAACCGTATTTCAAACCATGTGGAAAGTAAACATGAAAATTCAGTACTGAAGTGCTGACCTGCGAGAAGCTCAGTAAATAAATGTCTGTTCAAAATCAATCATCGTCATGCGCCCATATCTCGTGCGAATCATTGTGTTTACTCGTTCGAAGCGTTATGCTGTTTTTCTCTCGATTCATCAAAAGCACCATCAAAAATACATTTTAAACATGATGCTGTATTATTTGTGATTTTACATTGGCCAAAAGAAAAGATATGGAAATATCCAGTTTTCAGACTTGGTCGTCTGCTTTCAGCGAAAAAAAACTAGTCCCTAATTCGATTAGCGTTTTCTTTGCATAATAAAATCGCGCGCCTCTATCGGATATCGTCTGGTTTTGATGTTTTTACTGTTTTGTTTTAAAAATCATTTCACAAAGTTCAAAATCCAGCAAAAATATTCCGTAGATTCGGAAAGAAAAAAAAAACTTTCTTCATTGTGTATTCATGCTACGGTGTGAAGACGTTCGACATTCATTTCATATTCGTCGATAAGACGTTTAATTTGCGAAGGAATTCCGAAAATTCGCAAACCAGTCAAGATGTTTTATTGATCTCTCAAAATATAATCGACTGACGTTCCGTTTGATTTATAGAGAATAGAAGAGCTAGCTACTTTTTTTTCGATTTTTAAGAAGAAAACGAAGCAAAGCACCATCACTGAAAACCTAACAGATCGGCTTTGGTATCAACATAGAACAGAAAAATGTCTGCAGAAACCAGATCATTTGAATAAAATCTAAAATCAAAAAAAAATGGCAAAAATCTTTTGTAATTACATTTCACTCGTCGTTCAGCAGAGTAGTCAACAGGAATATGTTTTTTTTTCTCTAGAATGGCTCACATAAGAGTCGCTTTGATAAACGCTAAAAATTATTTCTGAAATTTTTCGTGTATCGACTCTGGAATCTGCAAAGAAGATGTATTGTCGGCTTCGTTGTGGTGGTTGCATACGTTAGACTTCCTACACTGAAAAAACACATAGCGCCAGACGCCATAGTTTATAGGCTTCTGGCGCTATGTACATAGTCGATTTCGGGATTGTGATAAAATATAGCGTCACACGTCATAGTACATGGCGAAAAATGCATAGGAGCAGACGCTATGCTTATAGCCCTCCACGCTATGTACTATAGTCCTCCACACCATGTAATATAGTCCTCCATGCCATGTACTCATGGCACTATGTAGTATAGCGTGTGGAGCCATAATTTCTGCCCCATGTAATTATGGCGCTGGGAGCCATATTGCATAGCTCAGAGTACTATGTACATAGCGTATGGGGCCATAAATAATGCGCTATGTTACATAGCTCTGGTCGCCATGTGGATTTTTTTCAGTGTATGAGCTCACGATAGGGTCTTGACTATTGAATGTTTTCCTTCAGTTGGCGTGAGTTCGGTTCGTTTCTATAGCAGTAGCTGCAAGGCTGCAGTTTCCCATCTCTCTGGGCGCATCTCTTAACAACAAGTTCAGCTTTGTAGCGCTCGATATCCCCATCGACTCCTACTGCACGTTTCCATTCTGGTAGTTCAGCAAGTTCTCAGGTATCGTTTTCAATTAGAGATTTGGATTCCTCCTGGACTGCTCGTTTCCAGTCCACCTTATCTTTCCGAGTACGAATCTCCTCGTAGCTTTCAAGGACGCCACATAGGGGTATTTGGTCGATCTACGCGGTCCAAATTATTTCTCATGGATTTATTAACATAAATGACGGTCCCAACATTTTTATCGCATTATAGGTTATATAGGATAAAAAAGTATAAAACTAGATCATTTTGGCTGATTTTCATTATGAGTGATACTATGATATACACAAACTTAGTAAAATTTAAAACAAATCAAAATTGTTTTAATGATGAGTGCTATGATTCTACGTTAAGAGACTCTTCCTCGTCTTCTATAGACGTCTCGTGTTCTGTAGACTCCTCCGTTGAGTCCGAGTCATCATTAATTGGATTTGGTTCAGCTGGTATAAATATTTCTATGGCTTCTTTCAAAAATGGATTTGTCTTTTTTTCGTATTGCCCTCATGCTGCTCACCAGGGGATCAGAGCATAGAAGAAGTCTATTTAAGACATCACGATTGCATGATTCCCTGGAAAATTTACGTGCAAAGTTTTGTCGGTGCTGCCTGATATGTTTGTTTCGTGCTTCAGCAGCTTTCTCAGACAGTAGGCCGATAGGTAGCAATGCGTGTTGCATCACAGTTGCACATTGAACCAGGATCTTTTGAAATGTAGAGATCATCGGGTGCCATGGGTACAATTTGACGTAAAGCCTTGCAGCCTGTATTCCATACTCGGCAAACTTATTTAAGT